>JAKFHU010001129.1:12400000-13600000 GCA_023783475.1 Daubentonia madagascariensis | reverse complement strand
GCGCCAGGGACCAGATGAAGCGAGATTGGAGATGGTGAACCTACACAACTGTGTTGAGGGATGTGCTTTAAAGGGGAGCAGAGAAATAATACAATAGCTGGAAGGGGAAATAAGGAAAGCCCTTGCCTTTGCCTTTTTGTTTTCTGGATTTTGGGGGTGGAGATTGGAGGATAATTCAGCATCTTTGAATACTGATGGCTATTATCCACTGGAGAGTGAATATCGATGGTCTAGGAGAGTTAGGGAAACCGCATGAGTAAAGTGAGGGCATAGACAGCCCCAGGGGAGAAGGCAGATGTGATGTCGGGAGCTTGTAGAAGTTCTCTCCTGGTGGCCTCTGTTAGTGAAATAAGAAGCAAGATCATTAGCAGAGAGTTAGGATGGAACATGTATAAAGAGGAAGGAAAAGATGTGAAATAATTAACTCAGAGAGGAGGAGAGTTAATGGACTAGAAAAATGCAGAATAATTCCTAGGAAGTTAAGTGCCCACTTGAGGTGAGTGGTCATGAATGTAAAGTAGTCCAGTCAACATAGGTGCTTTTCTTCAGCCATATTTGCAGCACTGATGTAGACGTGGAAGAACTGGATTTCACCAAGGTTTGGGTTTTGCCAGGCAAGTAACACAAACTGAGATCCAGCCAAGGGAGTTGAGGGTGTTTGCAATGGCTGATCATGACTGAGCATGAAATTTAAGCTAGGTAAGGAAGTGTATTAGTCAGTTCAAGCTGCCACAACAAGATACCACAGAATGAGTGGCTTAAAGGAAAGGCATTTATTTTCTCACAGTTTTAGAAGCTGGAAGTCCAAGATCGAAGTACAAGCAGCATTGGTTTCTGGTAAGGCCTGTCTTCCTGGCTTGCAGACATCTGCTGTCTCGCCATGTCCTCACATGGCCTTTCCTCTGTGACTGTGAAGAGAGATCTCTGTTGTCTCTTCTTGTTCTTATAAGAACACCAGTCCTATCAGGTTAGGGCTACTCCTTTTTCTTTCTTTTCTTTTTTGTTTTTTGAGACAGGGTCTCTCTGTCACCCAAGCTGAGTGCAGTGGTGTAATCAAGCTCACTGCAGCCTTGAACTCCTGGCCTCAAGCGATCCTCCTGCCTCAGCCTCCCAAGTAGCCGGGACTACAGGTGTGCACCACTGTGCCCAAACAATTTTTTAAATTTTTGTAGAGACAGGGTCTCGCTATGTTGCCCAGGCTGGTCTCAAACTCCTGGGCTCAAGCGATCCTCCTGCCTCGGCCTCCCAAAATGCTGGGATTACAGGTGTGAGCCACTGTGCCCAGTGATGTCTTATGACATCATTTAACCTCAAGTGCCTCCTTACAGGCCCTATTTCCAAATACAGTCACATTGGGTGTTATGGTTTCAACATATGAATTTTGGGGGGGACATGATTCAGTCTCTAACAGGAAGGAAGGAAGTACATAAGGGGGTTTGGGACAGTGAAAAGGTGTTAAGATTAATGGATGTAGCTAACGATCATTGGAGTTGGAGCATTAGGTGTGAGCTGGAACTAGGAGTAGTTGACTGGAGAGTGGGGTGTATGAAATTGGGATCATAGAGGGGTTGCAACAATTTGTAATGACAGAATCCAGAGTATGACCATGGGAATGAATGGCTTAGTGGATGAAAAGACCACCAGGGGAGTGGATGACAAGGAACTGAGAGGCCAAGGCATTAGAAGGAACATCTCCGTGTGTACTGAAATTACCAAGAATTATCACAGGAGCAGTGTTGCAGAGAGTGACAGTGAGCCAGGTGTTAAATCTTCAAGGAAGAAGGGAGAATAACCTAAGGTAAAATAGGTAATGGCAATAAGGTGGGGCTACACCGTATTGGGAGAAAAATGCAGCATAACCAAACACAAGTCACAGAGGAAAATATTTGCAATACATGTAACCAACAAGAGGGTCACAGATCGGGTTCTCCAGAAGCAGATGCTGAGATGGAGTCTGAGGTACAAGAAGTTTAGCAGGGATCAACACTTGTGAAAGGAAGAAGGGGGAAGCAGGATTGGGCAGAGGAAGAACGTGAGCTGAGATGCAGGCCCTGCAAAGCCTCAACTAACCCAGCAGGGAGCTCTGGAGCCAACACTGCACATCAAAGTATTCTAAGTTAAGCCAAAATAGTTGGGCCTTTCTATCCTGCCACCCCCCTCAGTCTCCTGATACACATTGCTGGGAAGTGTATGACCTTGGGTGAGGCAGCTCTCTGCAGATGAGGCAGATCCTGAAATAGCTGACAGCTGGAGGCTGTCTGCCTAATGTACTCCCTGCAGCTGGGCAACAAGTTCTTTCCCTGAAGGGTGCATCTCTGTGTTTGCCACAGAGCGACTCATATTTTATTTGGCAAATATGAAGAACCCCTACAAATCAGTATGAACTTATGAGTTGCCAAGGCTAATAGTGGCTACCTAAATCTGAGTCTTTTCACATCCCTAATAACTATAAATCGCAGGGGCCGGGCTCAGAGGCTCATGCCTGTAATCCCAATACTCTGGGAGGCCAAGGTGGGAGGATCCCTTGAGGCTAGGAGTTTGAGACCAGCCTGGACAAAATAGCAAGACCCCAACTCTACAAGAAATTTTTTAAAAATTAGCTGGGCATGGTGGTGGCAAACTTGTAGTCCCAGCTACTCAGGAGGCTGAGGCAAGAGGATTGCTTGAGCCCAGGAGTTTGAGGCTACAGTGAGTTATGATCGTACCTGTGAATAGCCACTGCACTCCAGCCTGATAGACAGAAGGAGACCCTGTCTCTTAAAAAAAAAAAATTAATTAAAAAAAAAGAACAGGGGTCATCAAATAATGTTCTGTGGGTTGGGCACCTGTTTTTGTAAACAAAGATTTATTGGAACACAGCCACACCCATCTGTTTATGCATTGTCTTTTTACCGCTTTCATGTCACAATAGCAGGGTTGAGTAGTTGTGACAGAGATAGTATGGCTTACAAGCCTAAAATATTTACTATCTGGCCCTTTAAGACAAAGTTTCCTGATTCCTGATATAGAACAAGAAGAAAAAATAAAAACAAAAACTACATTCTCAGCATTAACTAGATGACAGAGAATTCCCAGACTCTAAATTACCTGTAAGGAGAAAAATAAACACTGAATCCCGGGGAGACATCTTTCACGACTCCACTGCAAAGCTTTGTGGCGAGCCAGGGCAGTCCTGGAAAAACCGAGTGAAAGAGGAGAGGGGGCAGCTGACAGGTCAAAGATTGATCTAAAATCACCGTGTTGAAGAGAAAGTCCGACGCCCTAAGTGAAAAATACAGAAAAGGAATGCTGGCAGATCAGAGCACCCACCGCGGGGAAGGACTTAAAAAAGCCCTGTAGCACTCAGGAGGCAGTCTCAGGAAAGCACCGCTTCTGGCAGGACAGAATGGAAAAAAGGAAAGGAGAGGCAGGCGCCCTTTGGAGATCAGGTGGTAGAGAGCAAAAGAATCAAAAGAGGAAAATGTAGGGCATGCAACACAAAACAGAACCCAAAACTTGCAGGAGATACAATTCCCACCACACACACACACACACACACACACACACACTCAGAGACATCCATTAAAGTGACAGTTCTCAGACTTTTTGGTCTCAGGACTTTGTCACACTCTCAAAATTTGAGCAATCTAAAGAGCTTTTGAATTTGCGGGTTACGTCTATCAATATTTACTGTATTCAATATTACAACTGAGAATTTTTAAAATATTTTAGAAATTAATTTTAAAATGACAATAATAAACTGATTACATGTCAACATAACTAATTTTTTAAATAAAGAATAACTATATTTTCCAAAACAAAATAAATGCATGAGAATAGTGGCATAATTTTGCATTTTTGCAAATCTCTTTAATGTCTGGCTAAAGAAAACACAGCTGGATTCTCCTATCTGTATATCTATATTCAACCTGTTGCAATTTTACACCATGCAGCTTCTAGAAAGCTCCACACTTGTAAGAGAATGAAGGTGAAAAAGATAAATAACATCTTAGTATTGCTGTTAAAATAGTTTTGACTTTGCAGCTACCTGAAAGGTTTTGAGACCATCAAGGTGTCCCTGAACCACACTTTGAGATCTGTTGCATTAGAAAATTTTACCTTATTACAGTGACAGAAGGAAGCACCATTGAATTAAGAATCTTGGCAGCCACCTTCATTCCTAAAAATGAATAGCCAAAAACAGATTAAATTGATACCAAGTTTCTGTAATAAAATAGAAAATGAGAATCCAAATAGCTCAAGTGATGAACATTTCTACATTTGCCCCCAAAGAAAGACTACCGTGAAACAGATGAAAACTGTAACATAACACACTAAGCCGAATTGTCTTCAAGTAAACATTTGAGGATAGGAACAATCATCTTGAAACAGAAATTCAAAAATTAAAAACAGAAATGGACATACCCCTCCTCCAAAGGAATAAATGAAGAGTTCATTAAATTCAGGAAAGAAGAAAAGACAAAATCATTTCAGAAATGAAGACTAAATGATAAGGTATCCCGGGGAGAATAAACTCAAATGGAAATGTAATAAATTGTGTAACTGGCTCTATGGACAAATTTCAATGGCCCTGATATGTTTTTTATAATCGTCTTCCTCTCGTGTTTATTCTCAGGCCAGTAAGGCATGATGACCAGGAACCATGAAACTTTTGACTGACTACTTGACCTGGCTGAGTTGTTTCTCAGAAATGGCAGAATTTCTGAAAGACGAGGAGCTGAGATTCTGAAGGCCTCTAGGCAGGCTTCCTAACGCCAAGACTCGTCATCCCCCACAACCTGTCCCAATGCAGGTAGCCCCTTGTTAATTACACCACTACCAGCTCCAATGCTCATAGCCCCTCCTTAAAAAGCCTGTAATCTCCATTAGTTGGGGAGGCAGATTTGAGGCCTGATCTCAAATCTGGCCTCAAATCTCAAATTCTCCCAACAGACGTCTTTTTTATTAAAGAAAATTTCTTTCTGCCTTGGCAATCCTTGTTGTCTCAATAATTGGATGTTTGTATAGTGTGCGACTGTACCTAGGACGAACCCCCTGTGGTTTCTATAACAAGGGAGTTGAAGAAAGACAGGAAAAACCAAGAGGATGAAGATGAAATAAAGAGAGAAGTGTTAGAAGAAAGACTTCTCTACCGACCTAGGTCCAACTAACTGGTTGGGGGCCTGTGAATTAAGTGGCAATAGACAGATTAACAGGAGAAAAATACGCATGTGGGCATACCCTATAAAGAGAGTAGTTCCCTGAATAGCTAGGGGTATTATATACCAGGTATATACGTTTATATACCAGCCTAACATGGGGATGGCAAGGGTTTAGGGCTTCAAAGGATGGAAGTTTCTGATGAAGCTTGTTTACACGATTTTTATTGGAATGTCCTGATGTCCAAGGCCAGTGCTTCCCTGACTGGGGACCTCTGGAGGAGGAGGGTTTGTGGCAGCTATCTCTCCTAAAGCTCTACTCTAGTGAGATAAGAGAAGTTCAGACAAGATTTCTTTCTGCATCTGCTATAGCTCAGATGTTTTCCCTTTGAGATAATCTCTTTACCAGTTTGGTGGTTGTTATTTTATTCAGAAGTAAAAAGGGTCAGAGAGAAAGCAGTTGAAGTGGAAGATGGGCAAGGAAGAAACAGTACAGTTGACCTTTGAACAACATGGGCTTGAACTACACAGGTCCACTTATGTGTGATTTTTTTCCAACTAAACAAGGATTGAAAATACAGTATTTGCAGAATGTGAAACTCACTTACATGGAGGGCAGATTTTTCATATACTCGGGGTCCCAGGCCCAACTGTGGGTCTTGAGTATGTGCAGATTTTGGTATACACAAGGAGTCCTGGAACCAATCCCACATGTATACCAAGGGATGACTGTATACATATAATTGGAATCCCTGTAGAAGAATAAGCAAAACAATTGAACAGAACTAATATTTAAAATTATAATCCAAGAAAAATTTCTGGAAATAAGGGAAGATTTGATTTTACAAATTAAATATACCCACTGGTACCTGGGAAAATTGACTCAATGATTAACTCCAGGATATATCCTAGTAAAACTATTATTCTTTAAAGATAAAGAAAAAAACCTCAAGGCCTCCAAGCAAAGATCAAATAACGTACATACCAAAAGAATTAGACTAGTATCATACTTCTCAAAAACAACCCATAAAACAAGGCAAAAATAAAGCAGAATTTTCAAATGCAAGAAAATAAATTATGAAGCAAGGATCTCCTTCTTCATTATGTTCATACTTTCCTTTAAATTCCTTGAGCATCTTTCTTTTTTTCTCTCTGTTCTCTCTCTCTCTCTCTTTAGAGACAAAGTCTTGCTGTGGTGCCCAGGCTGGAGTGCAGTGGCACGATCATAGCTCACTGCAGCCTTGAACTCCTGGGCTTAAATGATCCTCCCACCTCAGCCTCCCAAGTAGCTAGGACTACAAGTGTGAATCACCATGTCTGGTCCTTTGAGCATCTTCATAATATTTATAATAGCCCCCTTTAAAGACTTTGCCTGTTAATTCCATCATCTCTGCCATTGCTGGATTTATTTCTACTGACTGATTCTTCTCCTGGTTGTGGATCACATTTTTCTGCTTCTTCTTATGTCTAAATTTGATTAGTATGAATTTTACATTGTTGAGTGACTGGATTTTGTCATATTCCTTTAAAGAGGTTTAAATTTTGTTCTGGCAAGTAGAAAAATTATCTGAAGATCATCATAAACCTTCTAAGGTATATTTTAAGCTATGTTAGGGTAGGTTTAGAGTAGACTTTATTTTAGGGTGTTCATTCTTGCCAGGAATAATATTGCCCCCAAAGAGGCAAAAATGGGTTTGTTGGGGGGGATGCTTACTCTTTTAATAGATAAGCACAGATATACATATAGTCATAACAGGTATACAACATATTTGTGGTATTAAAATTTCGTGGGGGAGCAATTAGGAAAAAAATGCCCAAAAAGCTTCTTTCAGTGAGAGGGAGATAACAAAAAAAATGGTTGAGAAGTACTGCTCTAGAGCTTTCTCTGAGCAGCTTCCTCCTCTCCAATAGTTGTCCCACAAATTTCACTTGCCTCAGCCTTTTTTCCGTTCTCAGCTCAGGAAGACAGTCATGCTATTCTTTGGTTTGTTTTCCTTGCAGGTAGAAAGCTGGAACAATCAAAGTGCTTGCCGAGTTTGTTTTCTTTCCACTAGGGATCACAGTCTCATGCTGCCTAATGTCAACACCTGAAAACAATTGCAAAATAGATTTTGTCCAGTTTTCTAGCTGTTTATGAAAGGAGGTCCTATCTAGTCACAGTTATTCCATTACAGCCAGAAGTAGAAGTTCTGATGGATACTTACTGAATAAGATAAATTATAAATATCTTAATTCTAAAACTAGCATTTTACTTACTAGGGAAACACCAAAGATATTCCAACAAAGTTCAGGAACAAGGTAAGGATGCTGTAAGGATTACTATGTTAATATTAATTAAAGTATTAGCCAATGCAATTAGATAAGAGACATTAATAAGTGTAAGAGTTAGAAGTAAAAAAGCAAAACTATCTTTATTTGCGTTTGACATGATTGTATTCCTGGAAAACCATAGAGAGTTAGTAATAAAACTAACTTAGTAAAAGAACTCAATAAGACAGGAGGATATAAAATTAACAGGCAGGAACAAATAGCCTTTAGATATATATACAATAATCAGTTAACGAATATAATGGTAGAGGAAAAAAACATTTACAGTAGCAACAAAGAAGGTAAAACCCTTAGGAATAAACTAAACAAGAAATGTGCAAAGTCTATATGAGGAAAATTTGAAAATTCTCCCAAAACATACAAAAGTAGACATAAGCACATGGAAAGATGATCCTTATTTTTGAATAAAATGATTCAACATAATAAAATATCAGTTCTTCCAAAGTTAGGTTATAAATTTAATTGTGATCCTCCCAAAATGCTAACAAGTTGATACTAAATTTCATATGGAAAAATAAATGTGCAACAATAGACTGGGAAACAGTTTTTTAAAAAGGCATGAGAGGGAACCAATTCTGTTGGTAATTAAAACATACTTCATAAGCTCTCTAATTAATAGTGCCAGATTACTTTTTCAGGCTATGAATACTTTTTAAAATAATTAAGATAAGTAATTCTTTGACTTATTTCCTATGTATTTTCCTATTAACATTCCTGTGGTTTCAATATAAGGGGTTCAAGATATTAGCTTATATATTTTATTTGCTTGAGCAAGTCATTTCTTAATTTTAGTTGTAATAGATAAACCAGAGTTTTAAATGAAATATTGCAGCATCTGGTGGTATCGAAGTACCACATATAGACTAAATTAACACAGAGCAATTCCAGTAGATCTATGGATTAAAGTAGTCACAGTTTTAATCTGTGTGTGCCAAGCATAAATCTTTAAAAAACCAGCAAGAATCATGTTATTAAAATTGCCAGTTTCCTTGGTAACCACTGGAAGAAGAAGGAGCTATGACACCACTGCACTCTATCCAGGGCAACAGAGAAAGACGCTGTCTCAAAAAAAAAAAAAAAAGTGAATTTCTTGTAGAAATATATAGTTATGTCCTGTTTTTGGATCCACTCTGAAAATCTCTGTCTTTTAATTGGTATATTTAGACCACTGACATTTAAAGTGATTATTGATATACTTGGGTTAATATCTATCATATTTGTAACTATTTTCTATTCTTTGCCCTTGCTCTTTGTTCCTATTTCATCTTCTCCTTTTCTTTTCTTTTCTTTTTTTTTTTTGTGGTTTTAATTGAGCATTTTATATGATTTCATTTTCTTAGCATATCAAGAAAAATAGCAACTTTATAGGGGAGAAATTCGTGATGATCAAAGTCAACATCACCTGTAAAAGGACAAATAGCTATCATGTGTCTCCTGATAGGATATACCAAGAAGGGGGAAAAGTCATTTTTCTGGTATTCCTGCCAAAAAATGCATAATCTGAATTAATCGTGAGGAAACATCAAACAAACCCGAAGTAAAGGACATTCCACAAAGTAGCTTGACTACGCTCTTCAAAATGTCAAGGTTGTAAAAAATAAGGAAAGATTGAGAAACTGTTTCAGAATAAAGAAGACGAGACAAGACAACTGAATGTAACTCATGGTCCTAGATTTTCTTTGCCTATAATGAATATTACTGGGACCACTGGCAAGATTTGAATAAGGCCATTTAGTATCATTTCAGTGTTAATTTCTTGATTATGATATTTATACTGTGGTTACATAATAGAATGTCCTTGTTTTTAGGAAATACACATTGAAGTATTTAGGGTTAAAGAGACAGAGAGAGAGAGCAAATATGGTAAAATGTTAATATATTTGAGGAATCTGAGTAAAGGGCATATGGGAATTCTTTATAGTATTCTTACAGTTTTTCTATAAACCTGAAATATTTCAAAATAAAAGTGAAAAAATTGGGATGGTATTTAAATTTCCGGCATTTAGACGGTATTATTAGAGAAGAGTGTTATAATAGTTGTATTTTATTATTTTACTAATTTTTTTTTTTGATACAGCGTATTGCTCTGTTGCTCAGACTGGAGTGCAGTGACACAATCATAGCTCACTGCAGCCTTGAACTCCTGGGCTCAAGCAATCCTCCTATCTCAGCCTCCCGGGTAGCTGGGACCACAGGCATGCACCACCACGCCCCACTATTTTTTAAATTTTTTGTAGAGATGGGGGTCTCACTTTGTTGCCCAGTCTGGTTTCCAACTCCTGGCCTCAAGCAATCCTCTTACCTCAGCCTCTCAAAGTGCTGGGATTACAGGCGTGAGCCCACTGTGCCTGGCTTCAATAGTTGTATTTTAAAATGCCAATGTTTATAGTACTCCAGAAATTATATCCTTTGCAACTATTGAACTTAAAATGAAAATTTTAGATATCAACCTAAAAATGTGTGAGAGTTTTTAGGGCAGTAAAACTATTCTGTATACTATAATGGTGGATACATGTAATTACACATTTGTCCCAACCCATAGAATGTAAACACCAGGAATGAACCTTAATGTAAACTGTAGATTTTGGGTGACAATTATGTGTCAATGTAGGTTCACTGATTGTAACACATGTACCACTCTGGTGTAGGATGTTGATAGTTGGTGAAGCTATGCATGTGTGGGTAGTGGGTATATGGAAACTTTCTGTACTTTCTGTTAAATTTTTCTGTGAACCTAAAGATGCTCTAAAGAAAAAGCTTTAAAAAATATGTGGAAGGGCACACAGCTTTTCAAAGTCTTTTATGGGTAAGTGAGGAAAGTAATTTGAGACCAACCATATTGCTACAGGTCTGTGCATGTGTTCACCGGAATACTTGAACAAGAACAATTATAGCAGCATTTTTACAATAACCCCAACAACCCTATTGCCTATCAACAGCAGAATTGATAAATACATTGTGATATATTCATAGGATGGTAAACTATTCAGCAATGAATATGACTGAACTACAGCACCACATATGAATTGAATGCATACATAGATATAGATTGAGTACATGAAGCAAGATACAAATGATTCCATTTATGTAAAAGTCAAAAACAAGCCCAACTAAACTATGTTGTTTATAGACACATACATAGGTAGTAAAACTAAAAAGAGGCTGGGCGTGGTGGCTCACATCTGTAACCCCAGCACTTAAAAAGGCTGAGGTGGGAGGATCGCTTGAGGCCAGGAGTTTAAGATCAGCCTGGGCAACACAGTGAGACAAAATAAATTTTTAAAAAACTAGCTACTTGGGAGGCTGAGGTGGGAGGATGCCTTGAGCCCAGGCGTTCCAGGTTGCAGTGAGCTATAATCGCGCCACTGCACTCCAGCCTGGGTGACAGAGTGACTCTGTCTCTAAAGAAAGAAAAATTTTTTTCTAGAGCAGTGCTTCTTAAACTTTAGTATGTACACAAATCACCTGGGGAACATTGCCAAAATGCAGATTCTGATTCAGTAGGTCCAGGGAGGGGCCAGGGATTCTGCATTTCTTATAAGCTCCCTGGTGAGGTCAACACTGCCTTCAGGAACCACACTCTGAGTAGCAAGGAGCTAGAGCATCTCTGTGCGGAAAGCGGCCACCGTGGAAGACAGCTGGGCTTGAGCCACCTGCCAGCTTCCTACTCAAGTGTTGGCTGCTGGGCGAGGCGACCCCATGAACTGGAAGCTGTGAGTGTACTGTTCCCAGCTTAGCTTCACGTGAGCCACCTCCAGCCGGATGCCACACACTTCATGAGCCCATCCTGTTCCCATTTGCACCCCACTCCACAGCCACTCCTGTCTCTGCACCCATTCCCGTATCCCTACAGAGCCACCTTCCAGCTCCGTTCCCATGCCCGCCTGCCTCCTTCTCTACCCCTCTCCACCCTCAGGTTCTTCTCCGTCCTACCACCCCCATCCCCACCCCCATCCCCACCCCCACCCCCACCCCCATCCCCACCCCCACCCCCATCCCCATCCTCATCCCCATCCCCACCCCCATCCCCATCCCCATCCCCACCCATCCCCCCCCCATCCCCATCCTCACCCCCATCCCCACCCCCACCCCCATCCCCACCCCCATCCCCATCCTCACCCCCATCCCCATCTGGCCTCCACTGAGCCCGTCTCCGTCTCCATTTCTGTCTCTATTCCCATCCACCTCCATCCCCAGCTCCTCCTTCTTCCAGTGTTCATTCCTGTCCCCTCCCCTGGCTAGTCGCAGCCCCGTGGCCACTCCATCCTCTCCCCAGGGCACCCCATCCCTACTCTGATACGTTTCCTTTTCTTTTTATTGTTTTACATTCTTTTTCTTTCCTTCATTTTTGAAGGATATATTTCCTTTTCACTCTCAATTTCTCCAGGGTGACAACGGAGGCAGATTCATGAAGAAGTCTAAGGTAGGGGGGCCATTGGGGCCTGTCAACTTGACAGTCCCTCCACACAGAATTTCTTCCCCAGATTCCAAGTGAGACTTTGGAAGAAATCACTCAAGTCAGGAATCCTGCTGGCTCGTCTCCATTGCCTGGGATGAGTGTGGGGGAGCGCTGGGCCTGGGAGTAGGAGGGAGGTAGAGCAACCCAGAGAGACAACACGAAGAACAACAGAGAAGCTAAGTCAGAGACTGGAAGAGAGGGAGAGAGACAGAGAGACTGAGGCAAAAGAGACAGAAATGTATGGAGTGACAGATCTCAAGACCAGTCTAATCCTTACCTCTTCTCTACCCTCGTCCCTCCCAGGCCTTGACTGGAGGAATTTAGAGAAGGGAAAGGTGTGGTCTGCTCCTTCATTCAGTCTGTTATCTGACCAGCAGTCCTTTTTTATTCCAATGGAGCAGAAGAAAGGAGCCAGAAATGGACCCTCATCTCTCACTCACCTGGCCATCCTCTTCTAGGATGGAAGAGGGGGCAGATGGAGATGGGGATGGAGGTGGTAATGCAGGGATGATGGTGATGGGCTGATGGCTGTGAGACTGGAGTTTTAAGTTACAGTAGTGCCCCCATCCCTCTTATCTGTGGCTTCATTCACTCAAGGTCAACCTTGGTCTGAAAATATTAAATAGAAAATTCCAGAAATAAACAATTCATAAGTTTTAAATTTCATGCCATTTTGAATAGTGCGCCAAAATCCCACACTGTCCCTCTCCATTCTGGTGGGGTGAACCACCCCTTTGTCCAGAGCATCCAGGCTAGTCACTTAGTGGTCTTGGTTATCAGATCCACCATTGCTGTATCGCAGTGCTCTTGTTCCACTAACCGTTATTTGACTTAATAATGGCCCCCAAATGCAAGAGTAGTGATGCTGGCATATTGTTATAATTGTTCTATTTTATTTTTAGTTATTGTTGTTAATCTTTGTGCTTAATTTATAAATGAAACTTTATCATAGTTATGTATATACAGGGAAAACATAGCATATATAAGGTTGGATGCTATTCAAAGTTTCAGGTATCCACTGGGGTCTTGGAACCTGTCCTCCCAAGAGTTTAAGAGGGGAACTACTCTATGCTGAATGACTGGAAGATTAACAAGCTCGCCCAAGATACTGTTCAGACACAGGAAAGGGAAATGTGACAAAACTGAGCTGAAGGCAGTGATTGGAGAATAATAAAACAGTTTCATGTGTGTGCCCCAACTCGACAACCCAATTACCTGCTTCATAGAACCTCTTTCCTTCCCAAGCAAGACCTTGAGTGTGTTCTCCTGAACTTACCTAATAGTGAGCTTGGAGATTTCAAGAGACAGATAAATCCATATTCAAAAAAGCCTTGCTTGAGACTCCAGGTTTCTTCCCTTACGTCAGTGCTGGGAATTCGGCAGTGGGAGCCCTGTCCAGTTGCCCTCTGTTGGGACTAGCAGGAGAACCTCACAAATTGTTTAAGCCCAGCCCAGTTACATTTTCTTTCCTTTTTTTTTTTTTTTTTTTTAGAGCTGGGACCTCCCTATGTTGCCAGGCTGGAGTGCAGTGACTATTCACAAGTGCAATCATCATAGCTCACTGCAGCCTTGAACTCCTGGGCTCAAGTGATCCTCCCACCTCAGCATCTGGAGTAGCTGGGACTACGAGTGCACCACAGCCACTGCTACGCCAGGCTGCCAGCTGTCTTTTCTTGACTTCTGGAGTGAATCCCAAGAGGCATTGGAACTTCACCTTTGCTGACTCTCTTTCCCCTTTTTCTCTTCTGATTCTCTGTTTTAGTTTCTGGACATTAGCCAGGGCTGTTTGTTTGTCTGTGACTTGTCTAATTGTATTTTGGTCTGGGTCCCGTCCTGCAGCCAGTCCATAAATACAAGGGAGCAGACCCTGGGTCAGGCAGGTCTGCATTGCTGAGGGGGAAGGTTGTGCATTGGAGTCTAATATGTGCAGAGTGCTGAGCTTCCCCATGGGTAGGTAGCAGCCTTGTTTTATGGTTTGACCATTGGTGATCTCTGCTGGGTGGCTGGTGGGCTCTAGTCTTTTTTGGGTGAGAGAAGACAGAGAACCTGGTTGTTATTTCTGTTTGCTTGTCAGATTGTTTATTTGTGAGATCAAATCACTTAAACTGTTTTGTGCCCAGTGGAAAGAAGAGCCCTCTGAGGTCTGTCTGAACCGGTGAGTTTTTGTGGGTCTGTGTCTGCTCTGACTAGTGACAACTAAAGCTGCAAACTCAAGTGTCTGCAGGACTGGAAATGAGAAAAGCCTTAAATCTTGTTGTGAGTGGGGGATATTCCCCTCCCTCCTGAGGGTTTTACCAAATGAGATTATAAAGACTTAAATTAAAGGGACTTTTCCCTGATTGGTTCATAGAGACTAATAAGAGCTTATATAAATCCAATTTGCCAAAACTCACAGAAAACAAAGAAGCTGAACTCCTAATACTTTAAATGGGTTAAACAAAACAAAAGAAAAACCTTCCTTATGGAAACTGATAGTTCAGAAGCAATTTTATGCAAGAATCCAAGGTTCACGTAATCAAGCAAGGCTTAACCCTTGGACAGGTCAGACTGATTTGATAATTTTGCCCTGAAAACTAGCATGTCTTTTTCCTGATTTTACCACTGTAGAGTATAATATAAACATACGTTTCAGTTTATTTGATTTTTTTTTAGATTTGCTTTTGTTTTCTCATGAAGAGAATAGTTAATCCGAACACCTGAACACACAGACATACTCCTGCCTCCGTTGCTTCGGGTATAGACTCAGTCATCCCCTTCCAGTTTTGCCCAAGTAACCAACTTGGTTACATTGAGAACTATCTATCGTGTACAAACATTATATCAAACCGACAGAGTTTACAAAGGACACATAATATGACCCCCACAGCCATACACATCTTTTTTACGCTTTCTTAAAATGGCAATTATTAACAAAGTCATTAAAATTAACCGAAGGTTAAGCTGCTCCATAATGTATCAACATAAGAAGCAAAGGTGGATATAGACCATACTTGGTGATCAATGTTTGAGCATTCTATCTTCCTTAGAAATTATCTAGATATCCAAAAATTAGGACTTAATATTTAACCTAGGTTTTAAAGTTAGCAAAAGATCTTAGGTGTATTATATTTAAGCTGGTGTATTATAGAACCTAATTACTATTGAAATCAAAAAGTTTGTCAGAATTGTACTTCAATTTAGTTGAACACCTCATATTTTTATGTTTTTCTTAATCTTACTGTCTTGGATTAGTTATCTATCATTCCCATGAATGTTTTTATATCTTTATTACATACATTATATGTATGCATAAATAATTTCTAGTATTATTTTGCATGTTTTTAAACTTTTTATTAATATAAATGCTATCATATTGCATGAATTCCTTCGCAACTTGCTTTTTTTCTTTGTGCTTATATTTTTTAAATAAAATTTTTATTTGGGGGTTATTAAATTAACTTAATTAACTAATTTATTTATTTAAACAGGGTCTTGCTCTGTCACCCAGGCTGGAGCACAGAGACTGGACCACAGCTCTCTGAAACCTCAAATTCCTGACCTCAAGCGATCTTCCCACCTTGGCCTCCCAAAGTGCTGGGATAACAGGCATGAGCCACCTCGCCCGGCCATTGGGAATAATTTTAGATTTACAGAAAAGTTGTGAAGTTACAAGGTACACCATGTACCAGGGGTACAGCTACTGTACACCTTTCACTCAGCTTCTTCTAATGTTAACATCATGCATACGTGTGGTACATTTGTCAAAACTAAGGAATAAACATTGTTACTATTAACTAAACTACAGACTTTATTTGGATTCCACCAGTTTTTCCACTAATGTCCTTTTCCTGTTTCAGGATCCAACCCAGGATCCCACGTTGCACTTAGCAGATTTCATTTTTAAGATTTATGATGATGCATGACATTGTAATTCATTCATTCTAACTGAAGTTAGAGCTCCGTTGTTGGACCATACCATGATGTATTTCTTCTCTTATCTTAGTGGGAGGTATTTAGGTTGTTTCCATTTTTTTTTTTTTTTTTGAGACAGAGTCTTGCTCTGTCACCCGGGCCAGAGTGCAGTGGCATCATTATAGCTCACTGCAACCTCACACTCCTGGGCTCAAGCAATCCTCCTGCCTCAGCCTCCCAAGCAGCTAGGACTACAGACGTGCGACACTATGCTCAGCTAATTTTACTATTTTTTTGTAGAGATGGGATCTCACTCTTGCTCCGGATGGTCTTGAACTCCTGAGCTCAAGCAATCTTCCCACCTCGGCCTCCCAGAGTGCTAGGATTACAGGCATGAGCCATTGCACCTGGGCCCAAATTTCTTTTAATATTATAAACAATGGCGTAATCCTTGTACCTTTGTCCTTTTCTTCTTTACATTGTTGGGAAACAGAGAGAGCATCTATCTGTAACTTTTGATGAGTCTAAGCCTGTAGCTTCAAAATTTGGCTTTTCTTTTCTAGCCCCATCTTCATCCCCAGCCTAACCTCTAGCTTTATGACTGGCTTCTCCAGCTCTCTGCAATGCTTTCTAAATCTGCCCAGTGCTTTCTTGTCTCCCAGCCTTACCTTTTCTAGTCACCTCCCTCACCCCACCGCCAGCTCCAGCAGTGTCCGTTAGAATGCTGTGCAGTTTAAGAGCAGAATAGGGTTAGTAAAAAAAGCTTGGGCTTGGCATGAAATAAACATAAATTCATGTCTGTCTACCTCTTCATTTGACAAAGAGTTACTTATCATCTCCCATGTACCAGACACTGTGTTAAGTACCCAGAGGCTTCTCCTTAGCCCCTTCTCTGCCCATTCCACATCCCAGGTGTCTTGTTCATTCTAATGGCTTTAACTCTGAAGTTTATAACTCCAGCCCTGGGCTTTACTTCCTGAGTTTCTAACCCATATATCTAACTGCTTCCTGGACATCCTCATTAGGATATCCCATAGGTAACCCCAAAATCAACCTGTTCAAATACTAGTTCATCGTCTGTACACATGCCCTGAATCTGTTCCTTTTCTGGTGTCCCTATCTTAAGGAATGGCATCAGCAACCTCAGGAACTCAAGGTAAACACTGGCATCATTCCATTGCAGCACCAAGTTCTGTCTATTCTATTACCTTAGAGCTTCTCAAATTTGTCACCTGCATCCATTTATTTATTCATCGTGCATTTATTCAATGCCTTTTTGTGCCAGTATCTGTCCTGGGTTCTGGGGAAATAAAGATAAACCAGTGCTTCTCAAATTATCTGTGGCGAAGGAACTTTTTTTTTTCCTTTCTAGTCAGGGACAGATTCTTTTATAAAATACAATGAAAATCAATTACTAGACAAATAAAAAGAAAAAGAACATACAAAATACAAGCCCTGGTTTTTATTATTAGATTCAATAAACACAAAACTACTCGCCAACTTGCTATAAACGTTTTTCGATGTTTCTCTCAATTTCTGTACCTATCTTACTGCAGACTGGTGAAGTGTACAAACTGATGTCATCCACGGACCACACTCAGGGCAGCACCAAGGAGAGGCAAATAGAACGATGTGTATATGTAGGCCTTAGAGTGGGAGCCGGGAAGGCAGGAAAGGAAGATTCTTAAGCAAACAAATAATAACCACATCATCATCAACAACAAAAGCAATTAGTTATCTGCGCTAAGATGTGGGTAACCCAGGGCAGTGGGAGCACAGCGGAGCACCTGACCCAGCCTGGGTGTCGGGGAAGGCACAGGACAGGCAGGAGTTGGGTCAGGGAAGAGTGGGAAGGATACACCAGGAGAGAAACAAGTTCTGGAGTCATTAAGTAGCATGTGGGTTAGCAGCGGTCCCCAACATTTTTGGCACCAGGGACCGGTTTCACGGAAGACAATTTTTCCATGGACAGAGGTTGGGGAGAGAAGGCGGTAGGTGGAGCTCAGGCAGTGACAGTGGCCCAGTTCCTAACAGGCTGGAACGGTACCAGTCCTCGGCGGGAGGGGGGGTAGGGGGAGTTGGGGACTGCAGAGTTAGGGGCTACCTTTCTCTTTTTTGTTTTTATAATTTGTTTTTTTCTTTTCAGGGATTAACTTTCTTATCACTTGATGGGCTGCTTTTCTCTGAGTCTCAGCATCAGTTTCCACATGTACAAAATGGATATGATAATCCTTTCTTTGAATGACAAAAGAAGAGTCAGCATGAAAAGTGCCTACAAGAGTGCCTGGTGCTTGCTCATGCTGCTGTTTTGTGGGTAAAGAATACTCATAGGAATCAGAGCTGCCACTGATGATGGGGTGTGGTGCGTTGGGGGGACAGTTCATTGACCCAGGACTGGAGCCCAGAATGACCTGGGTTCTGGGAGGTGGCAGGGAAAATGGCAGAGTGGTGGGCAGCATGCCTGCCCCTGAGTCATCCCCAGGCCCAAGGTGTGTCTCTCTAGGATGGACTGTGGGTGGAGGATGGGGCACAGTGTTAGTGAGGGCACGAGGCAGGATTGCAGAGTAAATTCCTCTTCCCCATAAACCCCAGTCGTTCCAGATGGCCGTGTGGAAATTGGCTCTAAGTTAAAAAGCTGAAAGGTGGGGCTGGCTCTGTCCTATTCTGATATGCTTTGAGTGATTGATAAAGATGCTAATGGATCATTCATAAGTCACGAAGCCAATCCTCTCAGGTGCTGGTTGCTAATGAAGCAAGTGAGAATCAGGAAGATTAAATCATGGATTTTGAAATCTCAGACCCAGAGGCAGTGCTGGAATTCAATCTCAGACCCTGACTCCAGACTTTGTCTCTTAACCAGATAGCATGTTTAGAAATATGTCCTGACCACAGTGGTCACATGGAAATGAATTCCAACTGGTCCTTGTAGTTCTCCCAGACTACTCCTGGGAAAAGGACATGGAAGTGGGGGTGGTCGTGGCACAGCAAAGCCTTCCTGGAGGAGGTGATCCTAAGAGGGGGTAACCTGTAGTAGACACTCATTAAATATTGGCTAAAATAAATGGAGGTAGTAGATGGAGAAATGAGGGGAAGAGATTCCAGGTAGGGATAATGCAGGGCCATCTGGGCAAATGTGGGGAGGAAGACTCAGTTCCTTGGCATACTAAGGTGGGGCAATGACAGCAGTGTGCCCACATGCATGCTAGAAGGGGTGCATATCTGTAGAGAGCTTAAAAATAGTGTATCCAACTAAAAGTTGGGCTGCTTTTTATTATTACCATGTGCCAGTGATTTTAAATAATGTCTGTTAAAATACTCCTCTCCAAAAAAAATCTTTTGTTGGTTTAAGTTCTAAATAATTGGTGTAGATATTGAGCTTTATGAATCCATGTAAGCTTCACGTTAGCCCATTTTTATCACAGATACTTTAATAAACACTTGTTTTCTATCTGGAAGTTAATTTGGAGAATGCCCATTTATACAGTCACCCCAACACACACACACACATGCGTGCGCAGACACACAACATTTGGGGCTCACTTTAGGCAAGGGTCATGTCTCCAACCCCTGTGGTATTAGATACACCTGTGCTTACTTAGCAGCATCAAAAGAAACAATCATGATTTACTGTCAGTGATGATAAAGACAAATAAACAGAGCTTGACTTACTTTAATTCTGCCATTCTATGTAACGTCGCAGTTTTGTGTTAAAACAGTGAAACAGAGCACAAACTGACAGACAAAATATTTTTGTTGGGTAAGTGCAAATTTTAGTTTTATACAGGAAATAGTTTATGGAATTTGAATAAAAATTTACCTTTAAAATGAAAATCTATTTATTTAAAATTGTTAATTGTTTTAAAACAAATGATGAATAAGGAAAAGAAATGTTATATCAATGTTGCAATTTAGCAGTTGCCTAAATTGTACCTTTTCCAGATGCTTTGTTTTTATTAAAATTTATTTGTTTACTGGATGATCATTTACATAAAGCAGTGTAACAATCTGTAATGAAAAAGTCAAAATTTAAGAAGGTAGATGTAAAAAGGATTGAAATAAATAGTTGTGCCTTTTGCATTTTTTGGAACCATAATAATTTTATTAATTAATTTATTTATTTAACTTGAGTGAGTGTGTGTACAAAGGTTTGTAAAAGAAAATTTTTGAGCTGGGCGTGGTGGCGCACACCTGTGATCCCAGAGACTGGGGAAGCTGAGGCGGGAGGATCCCTTCAGACCAGGAGTTCAGACTATCCTGGGCAAAATAACGAGACCCCGTTTCTAAAAAAAACGAAAATAAAAAATCAGCCAGGCGTGGTGGCATGCACCGGGAGTCCCAGGTACTCAGGAGTCTGAGAGTCTGAAGCGGGAGGATCCCTTGCGGCCAGGAGTTAGAGGCTGCAGTGGACTATGATGGTGTCTATGAACAGCCACAGCCTTTCTTTTTCTGGCCATTATTTGTTTAACTTCATCATCATTTGAAAATATGAAATGTGAATTAGGAAAATAATTTTTTTCTTTTTTTTAGCACTCACCTGACATAGGGAGAATTAGGAAAATAATTTTATCTTTAGAGGAGGTGTTAAAAAATTATCTACTCTGTGTGTCACATATGATTCATTCCACAGATATTTTCTAAATGCTGTGTTGAGATAAACACTAGATATATGGGAACTGGAAGAGGCATCAAAGGGGCATCAGAGATGGCCCAGGAGGCGGTGATCCCAGAGCTGAGAGCCCAGCAGGTGTTAGCCATAGAACCGAGCCACACTTCTCAAGGGCCTGCTCTCAGCCCCACCCGATGCTAGTACTTGGAGATCCTAAGATACCTAAGACTCTTAGTACCGCACCTGTTGGGACAAAGCAAATGTCCCTGCTATCACCAAGGCCCCCTTGCCTATTTGTACCCTGGGCCCTGTCCTTTCTTGATTCATCAATGACTTTGCTTCTATAATTAAGCCCACTCTCTGCTTCCATATCACTTTCTCATTTGGTGCCTCTCCAGCAGCCTACAATATGCCCTCCCTTAACCACCCTTGCTCTCATTCATAGCAAAACTTCTCTGAAACAGTTGTTTACAGACAGTGTCTCAGTGTCTCCACCTGTTCTCTTGTCAGCCCACTCCAGTCGGGCTTCCAGCAGCGCCACTCAGTTGCTCAGGCTAAGCTCCAGGAGACACCTTTGACTCTTTCCTTCCCCAGCCCCCTTCTGATCCTGCTTTTCACCTCTACTTACAGATCTTCTCACTATTTTGCGACATAGATGAGTGCGTTCTTGACACCGTCTGCCTTGAAAGGAGCTCCCTTACCAAGTCCAGTTTGGTTTGGTTCGGTTTTTTTTTGAGACGGGTTGTCGCGATGTCACGATATTGTCCAAGCTGGAGCACAGTGGCTATTGTATTAACAGGCACCTTCCCGCTACTGGTCATCGCCGGAGTTTTGACCTGACCTGCTCCGTTTCTGACCCGGGCGGGTTCACCGCTCCCTAGGCACGCTGGTGTCCCTGACCCCAGAACTTAGTGCGGACCCTCGTGGGCACATCGCACTGCAGCCCGAGCTCTTGAGCCCCTGCGACCCTCCCGCCTCGGCCCTGGGACTGCTGTCCTTTTAAATGCCACAATATTCTCTAATCCCCACCACCACCCATCACCAAACACCGCCGTCTCTTTCTTGGAGAGCTCCTTTAGCTTTCTAACTGGTGTCCCTGCGTCCCTCTTGCCCCTATAATCCATAAGGAGCCAAATGATTATTTTAAAAACGTGCTTAAAACCTGTCCGTGGTTTCCCATCACAGTCGGAATAAAATCCAAACTTCTTTCCACGTCCTCAGGGCCCTGGCAGCCCTCTGTCCCTGGTCAAACCACTGCCCTTGCGGCTTCACTGCGGTCCCCAGGCCTCCCTATTTCCTTCCAGCTCGGTCAAGCGCTTTCTTGCCTTACAGCCTTCCCATCTCCCCATGGCTGGCTCCTTGCAGGCATTCAGTGCTCAGCTCATGTTTACCTATTTGTTTTCTCCATAGTACTCACCACCACCTAAAATTATAATAATTATTGACTTTATTATTCATTTCTTATCTGCCGATTTAGGATGGAAATTCCTTGACAGCAAGGACTTTGTTCTGTCTTATTTACCATTTTACCCCTAGTTCCAAAATACAATGTCCAACACACACTAGGTACTTGATAAATACCGTGGAATGAACAAATAGTGCCCCGGAGCTCCCAGTCCATTTCTCTACGCTGAGGTAAGCGAGGCCTGGCTGGAGTTGGAGACCTGGGGGTCCCCAGTCCCCACCTGGGTCGAGCGGCTGCTCGGCAAGGTGGAAGGGCTAGGGTGGGTGGGCGGACATAATTACTTTAAGGAGCGGTAAAGGTCTGAGGTCCGGCGTCGGTGGCCCTGCCCGCGCTGGGGCCTGCGGAGGACCCTGGGCGCCCAGGGCAGGGCACCTGGGCGGCGGCCAGGTGGGGCGGGTGGGGCGGCCGTGACTCCGCCCCTGGCGCGGCTGTAAGTCGGTAAAAGCGGAGAGCGGTGATTGTGGCGTGGCAGCGCAGAGACACCTGCCTGCGACGCCGCGGTGGCTGGTCTCCCGTCTGGTTTGAAGTTGGCATGGACCCCACACCGCCGATGTGCAGCCGACCCCAGGCTCAGATGGAGCAGGAGGCTGTGGAGCTGAGCCAGTGGCCGGGGGCGCACCGGCCGGGCCAGGTGAGTCGGGCTTGCGCCCCGCCCCGAGGCCCGCCGAGCCCGGGCCCAGGCCTGGGGTGGGTGCGGAGTGGGGAGGCGAGCGGGGGGAAGCAGGAATCTGGGGGGGTTAGAAATCCAAGGGAGGGGATTAGAGAAGGGAGGGTTGAGGGAGATCGAGGACCTAAATCACACGTAGTTTATCCAATTAATAATCACCGACCATTAGAGCTTGTGTAGGGCGCTGGGGGTAAAAAGGTTTCAGGCAACTTTCAAGCCAGGGACTTGGGTGCTCAGGAAAGCAAAGACAAAGTTAGGAAGTCAGCGAGAAACGACAGGGAGGAAAAACTTAAACATTTATTGGAGCCCTACAAAGCGGTGGGCCTTTGCCAGACCCTGGAAATACAGTGGTGAGTTTACCATAACACAAGATATTATGCCATTTTGTTTTTACTTATTTTATTTTATTTCATTTCATTTCAGAGACGGGGGTCTCACTAGGTTGCCCAGGCTGGTCTCCTCCAAACTCTTGGGCTCAAGCAATCCTCCTGCCTCAGCCTCTCAAGTAGCTGGGATTACAGGCTACACCATTTTATTAATAAATAATTAGCTGAATGATTGGAAGTGTACAAGTTGCTGTGAAGGGGAAGTGGAGGGGAAGATGGCAGCAAATAGCAGAAGTGTTTGATGGGATTTAGGAGGTTGGAGAGACAGTGAGAATTTGGTCTGGGACCAGAGAACCAGGCAGGTGAAGGGTTTCCAGGTCCTGAGACCAGAGATAGTAGCTTCCACTATGGAGGAACTGAAAGATGCACAGAGAGTGAAGGGAGAGTAGCCCAAGGGAGGGGAGGCAGGGACACCATCTAGATCATTCAGACCCTGAGTTGGCTATTCCAAGGGCAGTAGGAAGCCATTGATGAGTTTAAACATGATCTGTCTCAATTGGAAAGTGCCTGTGGGCTATTCAAATGGACCCCAGCAGTAGGCAGCTGAAAAATTCCAGAGAGATCTTCCCTAGAGCTATAGATTTATGAATAATTGGATTATAAACAAGCAGATCTATTGGCTTGGAAAAGTTGCCCAGAGAGAGTTAAAGGGCAACCTGCTGGAGAGACTGAGGAGGGGACCAGAGAAAAGAGAAGGAGAAAAGCCAGGAAAGTGTGGCCGTGTGTGCTGGGGGCCAAGGGAAGGATGCATTTCAAGAAGAATCCGGCCAACAGTCTCAGAAGCTCCTGAGAGGCCAAGCAAGGAGTCTGAAAAGTGCTGCTTGGATTTAGTGAGATGGAGTCCTCGGTGACCTTTATGAAAGCTGGTCTGTGGAGAGGAGGGGGCCAGAGCAAATTTGGGGGAATGATAAGGTGAGGTAGTGGTGCAGGTGTTTAGACGACTCTAAACAAGTTTGCCCTGAAGGGCTGAGAAGGCAAGAGGTGGTTGCTGAGAGAGAGGGAAGAGGCTGTGAGTGCTCCGGAAATGCCCGTGCAGTAGTTATTTGTCTGGTTGCTATTACGTGCCTACCTTATGCTAGTTGCTGAGCATACAGTTCTGACTTCTAAAACAGGTCTGGCCAGGCGAGGTGGGAGGATGGCTTGAGCCCAGGAGATCAGGGTTGTAATGCCCTATGCTTGTGCCTGTGAACAGCCACTGCACTCCAGCCTGGGCAATGTGGGGAGACCTTGTCTCTAAAAGTAAAATAAAATAAAATAAAAATAAAACAGATAGGATCTTCCCAATTCTGCTAGGGTTTTAAAAAAAGAACATTTTCCTCTATAGCCGAAACAATATAATCAAACCTATCAATTAATGATAATTTCCTTAAATCATCTTAGATGCAATCCTTATTCAAATTCCCCTGGTTGTCCCTAAAATGTCTTTTGCAGCTGGTATGTCCAAACCAGAATCTATTTTAAGACTGCACACTATGTCCAGTTGTTATGTTCCTTGAGTCTCTTTGAAATTAGAATAGTTTTCTTTTTTCGTGACTGACATTCAGTTTTTCATGATCCTAACTTTTGTCTTATAGAATGTTCCTTTTGGATTTATCAGATTGTTTTCCTATGATATAATTTAGCTTAATCTTCTATTTCTTGTATTACCTCTAAATTAGATTTAGATCTTAAAGTTTAATTGGATTCAAGATTTTTGGTAAGAATGCCTCCTAGGTATGGTAGACATCACCTTGCATTATGTCAGGAGACACATCTGGCTTTCCATATTTGGTGATACTAGACTTTAACACCAAATTTTAATTTTTCCTTGTCAAAAATTTCATTAGGGGTTGCAAAATAATGATTTTGCAATTTCTTCATTCCTTCTACATTTGTCATTTTGTAGTCATCTGTAAAGTAGGATTTAACTGGAATCATTTGGTAATTTTGAAATAAGTTTTTTACTGAAAAGACAGAATAAGTGCTTAATTCTTTCACTTCAGTTAGCAATGTTCAAAGTTAGGATGATAGCTGGCCTTCTGTCACTTTGGGCTCATCTATTTCAATCAACAATCATTCTTTTCTATTCACAACTCATCACAAATATGGCCAGTGGGAATCTTTTGTGTCCTTCAAATTTTTTTTTTCTAAAGGTTGTGGCAAAATCTACATAACAGAATATGCCATTTAAGTGTTCAGTGGCATTAAACACATTCACATTATGCAACCATCGCTGCCATCCATCTCCATAATTCTTTCCATCTTCCCAAAACTCCTTCTTTACCCATTAAACAGGAACTCCTCATTCTCCACTACCCTGGAAACCATCATTCTAGTTTGTCCCTCTGTTTTTTTTTCTTTGGAGACAGGATCTCTACTGCCCGGGCTGGAGTACAGTGGTATTATCACAGCCCACTGCAGCCTCAAACTCCTGGGCTCAAGTGATCCTTCTGCCTCAGCCTCCCAAGCAGCTGGGACTACAGGTGCACGCCAGCACACCCGGCTAATTTTTCTATTTTTTGGTAGAGAGGGGTCTCACTCTTGCTCAGGCTGGTCTCAAACTCCTGGCCTTAAGCAATCCTCCCACCTCAGCCTCCCAGAGTGCTAGCTAGGATTACAGGTGTGAACCACCTCACCTGGCCTACTTTGTCTCTCTGAATTTAACTTAATCTAAGTACCTCATATGAGTGGAATCATACATTATTTGTCCTTTGTGACTGGCTTTTACTTAGCATAATGTCTTCCAGGTTCATTTGTGCTGAAGCACATGTCAGAAATTCCTTCCATTTTAAGGCTGAGTAGTCTGTTGTAGGTGCATACCATATTTTCTTTATGCATTCATTTGTCATTGGACACTTGGGTTGCTTTTGCGTTTTGGCTGTTGTGAATAATGCTGCTATGAACGTGCTGTACAAATATCTATTCTAGTCCCTGCTTTCAGTCCTTTTAGGTATATACCCAGATGTGGAATTGCTGGATCATATGGTAATTCTGTTTTTAATTTTTTGAGGAACCACCATACTGTTTTCCATAATGGCTTGCACCATTTTACACTGCCAGCAGCAGTGCACAAGGGTCCCAATTCTCCACATCTTTGACAACACTAGTATCATTTTTTGATAATAGCCATTCTAATGGGTGCAAAGTGGTGTCTCACTGTGGTTTTGATTTGCGTTTCCCTGATGATTAGTGATGTTGAGCATCTTTTCATGTGCTTCTTGGCTATTTGTCTATCTTCTTTGGAGAAATGTCTGTTCAGCTTCTTTGCCCATTTTTGAGTTGGGCTTATTTTTTGTTCTTGAGATTTGGGAGTTTTCTATATATTCTGGATATTAATACCTTATCAGATATGATTTGCAAGTATTTTCTCCTATTCTTTGGATTATCCTTTTATTCTGTTGATAGTGTCCTTTGCACAAATTTTTAAAATTTTCATGAAACTCTACTTTATTTTCCCTTTTGTTGCCTGTGCTTTTGGTGTCATATCCAAGAAATCATTCCCAAATCCAATGTAATG
The DNA here is from genome assembly GCA_023783475.1 of Daubentonia madagascariensis. Classification (NCBI taxonomy): domain Eukaryota; kingdom Metazoa; phylum Chordata; class Mammalia; order Primates; family Daubentoniidae; genus Daubentonia; species Daubentonia madagascariensis. The sequence goes on along the minus strand of JAKFHU010001129.1, from coordinate 13,573,564 downwards.
AAGCTTTATCCTTATGTTTTCTTATAGTCTTATAGTTTTAGGTTTTACATTTTAGGTCTTTAATCCATTTGAATTAGTTTTTATATGTAGTGTTAGGTAAGGGTCCATGTGGATATCCAGTTTTCCCAGCACCATTTGTTGAAATGATTGTCCTTTGCCCAATGAATAGTTTTGGCACCCTTGTCAAATATCAGTTTACCAAAGGTGTGAGGGTTTATTTCTGAGCTCTATTCTTTTCCATTGGTTTATAGATCTATCTTTATGCCAATATCACATTGTTTTGATTATTATAGCTCTGAAGTAAGTTTTGAAATAGTGTGAGTCCTTTAGCTTTGTCTTTTTTCAAGATTCTTTTGGCTATTTGGGGTCCCTTAAGTGTCCATATACAAAAAAGAAAGAAAGAAAGATTCCATATGAATTTTAAGATGAAGATTTCTATTTCTGCAAAAAACATCATTGGAATTTTGGTAGAGATTGAATTGACTCTGTAGACTTTGGGTAGTACTGACATCTTAACAATATTAAGTCTTCCAATCCATGAACACAAGATGTCTTTTCATTTATGTCTTTAATTTCTTTCAGCAGTATTTTGTAGTTTTCAGTGGTTAAGTTAACCTACTTGATTAGATTAATTCTTAAGTATTTTGTTCTTTTTGATGCTATTGCAAATTTCTTCTTTTCTTCTTAATTTCCTTTTTGAATTATTCATTGTTGGTATATTGAAACACGACTGATTTTTGTGTGTTGACTTTGTATCCTGCTAGATTAATTAGTTCTAATAGTTTTGTGGAATATTTAGGGTTTCTACATATAAAATCCTATTGTCTATAAATTCTTCTTTCTTTCCAATTTGGATTTTTTATTTCTTTTCCTTGCCTAATTGCTCTGGCTAGAACTTCTACTATGTTAAATAGAAGTGATGAAAGCAGGCATCCTTGTCTTGTTCCTGATATTAAAAGGAAAAGCCTCAGTCTTTCATTGTTGAATATGATGTTAGCTGTGGGTTTTCTATAAGTGACCTTAATTACATTGAAGTTTCCTTCTATTCCTGGTTTTCTGAGTTTTTTTTTTTTAATTATGAAAGGGTGTTGAATTTTGTCAGATGATTTTTCTGCATCAATTCAGATGATGTATTTTCCCCCCTTTATTTTGCTTATGTAGTGTATTACATTGATTTTTCATATGTTGAATCACCCTTGCATCCCAGGACAAATTCCACTTGGTCATCGTGTATAATCATTATAATATACTGCTAGATTCAGTTTGCTAGTTTTGTGTTGAGGATTTTGCATCTGTATTTATGAAGGTTGTTGGTCTATAGTTTTCTTATTGTGATGTCTTTAGCTTTGGTATCAGGGCAGTGTTGGATTTATAGAATGATTTAGGAAGTGTTCCCTTCTCTTAAATTTTTTGGAAGAGTTTGAGAAGCATTGGTGTTGTTTAAATGTTTGGTATAATTCACCAGTGAAGTCATCAAGTCTAGGAGTTTTCTTTGACCTGGAGGCTTTTGATTACTAACTCAATGTTGTTACTAGTTATTGGTCTATTCAGATTTTCTATTTCTTTGTAAGAATCTTGGTGTACTTTGTTTCTAAGAATTTGTCCATTTTATGCAGGTTATCCAGTTTCTTTCTTTTTTTAAGAAATGGGGTCTCACTCTGTCACCCAGGCTGGAGTGCAGTGGTGTGATCATAGCTCACTGCAGCTTCAAACTCCTGGGCTCAAGCGATCCTTACGCCTCAGCCCCCTGAGTAGCTGGGACTACAGGCGCGTGCTACCACACCCGGCTAATTTTTCTATTTTCTGTAGAGACAGGGTCTCACTATGTTGTTCATGCTGGTCTCAAGTTCCTGGCTGCCCTGTGATGTTCCTGTATTGCTGTAAAAGTTGTAATTGCTTTAAGTTTTGCTTTCTATTCTTTTCTTTTTTAAAATTTGTGTTTGAATGTTGTCACATTTTTCCTTGATTTGTAGCAACATTTTTCTGGTGAATTTTCTTCTTTTGAGAAATTACAATCTCCAATTTCTGTCTTGATGTTTTAGTATCTTTTGTATTTTGGTATTCATATTTGAATGGATTGTTCTTTTCTGGACCATCCCAGTGGAAAAGTGGATGGGAGGTGATGGGGTAGCTTTCCCAGTTTCTCAGCTCAAAAGCTCCCTCTTCTATTGCCGCAGTAGTGGACAGGTTTTTAAAAATATGATTCTTGGATCCTATCCTATTTCAAGACCTTCTACCACCAATCCCTTCTTTCCTACCCTACATGCAAGCCACAGTCATCAAGGGATACTGCTCCTGACTTCCCAGACAACCCCCATCCTTTTTTTAAAGAAGTGTTTTTCACATCTGCCTTTTCCCTATATGTCCTCCAGTGCCTGATCTCAGACCTACCCAAGCAGTTCCCACTCAGGGGAGACCCTATTCTATAGGCAAATACTTGCAGATGGTTTCCAAGTTTTGCTAAAGCCAAGACCCATCTGAAGCCTCCATTCTTGCTATCTTTGAGGCTTTCTGCACTCATTCTGCTAGTTTGGGATGTTCTTTCACATTCACACTTAACATATAATTTGGAGCTTTTTCTCAGTTTTGCTGATGGTGTAGGTTATGGAAAGTCTTATTTGCTCCCTTTGTTGCTTTGTGTGAGATAAAAACCAAAAACATGTGAAGGAAGAGCAGTGGCAGGAGTTACATTTAGGCTTCTGTTGTGTTCCTGTTAGCCAGACCTGCGTCTTAGAAAGCCCAATTTGAAAAATGGTTTGCAAGCAGGATAATTCAGGCAAGAGAAGACGGAGCACCGGATTAGGATGGGGTCTGGGGATGAGGAGGAGGAACATGTGGAACTGGAATTTGAGCTAGGGTGAATTTCACCTGACTCTCTCTCCAAGGGTAACGGGAAGTTAATGTCCATCTCGGACATGTCTCCGGCTTCTGAAATCAGTGGAGTGCACACCTCTTGGACCCATGGCATACCAGGCATTCAACACTTTCCTCAGGGAAGAGAGATGTCGAGGACCCCCTTGGTGTCTGCTGAGGCACCAAGGCAGAATGTGAATGAAGTAGGGCTTCAGTTCAGCATGTCACTGCGAGAGCGTGGTGTGAACTACTGCCCCCATGCAACTCCCGCTCCTTCCCAGATGATTTACTGTCAGGGAGTGTCTCCCCCCCAGCAAGAGCTGATGCTTTTCAGGGGGCCTCAGGTGATGCCCTTGGGAGAGCCCAATAATATAGGAGTGGCCATGACCTTCCCTGGACATCTAAGGATGTCTCCCAATGGGCTGCCAGTCTCAGCTTCCAGTGAAATCCCTATGATGTCCCACTTCGGGGCCCCAACAATGCTGTATTCTGAACCCTCACCAGTACCTTCTAATAGAGCCTCTTTAACACCTGAGATGTTATTGGCCCCAACCATACCTTCCACTGAGGCCCAGGCTGTGCTCCCCTCGCTGGCTCCAATGTTGCCCCCCAGAGATCCCCATGACCTTGGGACGTCCCCAGCTGAGTCCCAGTCATTGCTGGTGTTAGAATCCCAGCACTCCTTTGTGAGTCAGCCAGACCCCCCAGCAGGCCCTTTCCTGCCTGAGCAGCCCATCCCTGCTCCACAGAGAGCAGAGCCAAACTCCAGGGCCCAGGAAGGGGCACACGGAGGGAGATCCTTAGCGTCAAGGCCTTACTGCTGCCAGTATGAGAACTGCGGAAAAGCTTATACCAAGCGCTCCCACCTCATGAGTCATCAGCGCAAACACACAGGTGAGTGAGATCAGTTGGGGTGGGGGTGGAGGAGTCTCTGGGCTTTAGATTTGTGTTGGACCGCTGGTTTGTGATTGTTTGGGGTGAGCCCTTCATCTTTCAAACTTGGAACTAAGCTATACTGGCCCAACTGAATTGCCATCCCGAATGACTGTGCCACAGTGACAGGGAGGGGGCACTACTGATTGTGTTGCCCCCTCACTGGTTTCCCGTACCTTCCTGGTTCATTCCCCAACCTTGACTGCTCTGCCTCGTAATCAGACCCTTTCCTTCCTACCTATTGGCCTCTTCTTCTGTTTAATTCCATCTCTCCCTTGTTGTCCCCCCAGGTGAGAGGCCCTACAAATGCACATGGGAAGGCTGTCCATGGTCTTTCTTCCGTTCTGATGAGCTTGCACGACATATGCGGATACACACCAGATATCGACCATATAGATGTGACCAGTGCGGCCGACAGTTCATGAGATCTGACCATCTCAGGCAACACCAAAAGATTCATCAGCAGATGCCAGGCCCCTCAGACCCACAGGCCAACAATGGAGAGATAGATGGTCCTCCCCCAGATCCTGCCTGCCTCTGACCAGCTCATCTCTTTGGTACATGGAAGCTTAGATGAAGTCAGTGGAAGATTATGAGGCAGTGTTAAAGCCCAGATGAAGCTCTGGACCCAGTCAGAGACTCCTCAAAATGCTCAAAAACTGTCTTGGATGCCCTGATCTCTCTGTGGCCACCTACTTCTGCTGGAGTATAGCCAGATAGGAAGATGGAGCACAGCAGAGACTAGGCTTAAAACCCTTTAGTGACTCCTTTGCCTGCTACATAAGATCCAAATTCTTTATCTTGGTCTTCCACAGTTTCCAGAGCCAGACTATGTTCAAATTCTGAATTTACCACTTACTAGCCATGCAACCTTGGGAAAGGTCTTTGATCACTATGCCTTGCTTTCTCTTCTGGCAAATGAGAAAACCAGTATTGGACTGTATTGGCCATGGCATATGCAGTGCATCAGATGCTCTCTGGCACGCACTGGCCACATGCCCAGAGTTTCTGTCTCTTCCCACCACTTCTAGACTTGGATGGAATGCCCTACCACAGGGGCATGGGATCTGGCATTGCAGTGCCCAGCCTGGTGATCACCTTGCATTACCTCCTGCTCCCTCCTGCCTCACTTCCCTTTTCTCAGTCTGAATGCCTTGGGCTGGCACCTCTCAAATAAAACCTCGGGATTTAGTTCTTGATTTTAGGCTCTGTTTTCTATGTGACTTGAGGAAGACATTGGACTAGGGCACATAAGGATGAATCCCCTCCTCCCACCTACCCCAGGTACCTGGACAGCCAAGCACCAGATATTAAGGGGCCTATGCTGCCCTGCCCTCCCCTGGGGTCGCGGGGGTAATGACTACCTTGGCAACTCAGATAGTTTAGAACCATGTTTCTGGACTCCAGACCATTTTACTGACCAGTAGCTAATAGTGAGAAAAGAACTTGGCCAGGTTATCAAGTGCAGATATGTCTGCTCCAGAGGTGGCTTCTCCCCTCAGAGATGGTGCCTTCTGTGGGTATACCCTGAACCCAGTCTGTGCCAAGCATGGCCAGGTGGTGGCCACAGAGACATGAATCAGGTCTGGTTTCTATGCTCAAGGGACCTTCTTGGCCTAGGGGCTGAGAGGTCCACCTAAGTGCAGTGGGGAAGAGAAGTTGCCAAAAGGAGGGTCAGAAAGGCTTTCTGGCGGAGGTGACCCTTGAACCCAGTAAGAGTAACATCTACTAATGCCTCAAATGTTGAAATGAACTCAGCAGGGGAATGAAGAGGGAAGAGGATTCCAGGCAGAGAACGCTGGATCTGGCAATTGCTCAGAGGAGGGTCAGCCTGCAAGTTTCCATTCATTCAACAAGTGTTTTTCGAGCCTACCATACAGAGAGCACCAAGGCTGTGGGGACCCATGGTGAGGAGCATGAAGACAACTAAAGGATATGTCAGGGAAGACAGACTTCTCAAGAGTTCCCCGAGTCAGACCTGAGGCACTCATGAGGGTTAGCCATGCCTCTTATTTCTTGGACATGGTCATGTCCCGTGCTGGACACTAAGGATTCTGAGGTGTATGCAGGCACCCTGCCTCTGACGAGCAGAAAATTCTGAATGCTAAGCGCTGCCAAGGAGAGGAGCTGGACCTCTCAGACTTAAGCTTATCCTGGGCCTTTGGGGAAGCCCCACAGCCTTGGCCATGCATGCTTCTGCCCTTCCACCCATACCCTGACCCCATCCTGCTTGTCCGCCTTGGTCTGTGTCACTAGTGGCCTCAACGTACCAGGGGTGGACATCCAGGTGCCCTCCACCCAAGCCCTGAGTGAGGGGGGAGGACATGATTTTAAAAACAGGGGCAGGGAGTTTAGGCTACGCCGATCTTTATCAGCCCCCCCTCCAGCAGACGTTTGGAGCCCAGGACTTGTCGGGATTGAGGAGATGTGAGGTGGCGCTGGAGGCGGAGGAGGGAATCTACTGGGGCTGTTTCTCCTTTCCCCCCCGGCTGGCATGTGGCGGGTGTTACTAGAAATGTACAAAGTACTGAGGACAGATACTGGGACTTGCTGTCATAGGGCATGGGTGTTAGGAAGGCATTTCTTGGAAAGTTAGGGTTTGAGCTGAGAGTCAGGATAACTAGGAGTTAGGCAGATAAAGGAGGTGGGGTGATTGGAGAAGAAATAAATTTGTCCTTATCCAGATGACCCTATGCTAGGCAGTGCTGAGCCTTTCCCAGTATCACCCAAGGTGGCAAAGTGGGTGGATAAGACATGTGGACTCTCAAGTAAGGCTACTAGATTTTTTTTTTCCAGGACTAGCAGATTTTGAATCCTGCCTCTGGCATTTCCCAGCTGTGTGGCCTTGAGCAATTTACTTGTCTTTCTGTTGCTTTTGATAGCAAGGGGGGTGGTGAGATCCTCAAGTTGAAGAGAGACAAGGTTAATCCCATTTTAAGGTGTTTTCTTTGACTGCTGTGTGGAAATTGAATTAGAGCAGGGGTTTAAGGGAGAGGAAGGGATTTTAGTGCTTCAGATGAGTCAAAGGTGGTTTGATCCAGGCTAGAAAGTGATATTAATAATTGGATTTGGTTGGTAAGGGCATGGTCAAGGGTGACTTCCAGGTTCCTGGCTTGTGTTATTATAAGTAACACGGAAGGAGAATGCATGAACTTCATTAATTTATTTTCTATTTATTGTGGTGTCTTTCATACATGCAAAAATATTGTATATATTCAATTTGAAGAATAATAAAAACAAATGCTCATTTACCTCTTAGATCGCTTGAGAAAAAGGATTTGCTAATACATTTAAAGGCTTTGAGTTGCCTGTTTTTCTCCCTAGAGGTAACCACTATCTTGAATTTTGGTAATCTTGCCTTTGCTATTTATTGTTTTTATCACATATATATCTATTCCTAAATAATACAGTGATTGGTTTTATATGGTTTTGAACTTTGTTTATTCTGTTTGGGGTTCATTGAACTTTTTCAATCCAAAGGTTTATAGTCTGAATAAAATTTGGAAAAATTTTGGCCATTGTTTTGTCAATTTTTTGGGTCCCTCTCCACCTTCTGGCACACAATCTGCCCATATGGGAGACCACTTGATATTGTCCCACAGGTCACTGATGCTTTGTTAAATTTTTTTCAGTCTGTTTTTTTCTTTCCCTGCTTCATTTTAGATGTCTTGAAGTTCACTGATCTTTTCTTCTGCAGTGTCTAATCTGCTGTTAGTTTCATCTAGTGCCTTTTTCGTTTTGGATATTGCATTTTTCATCTCTAGAAATTCCACCTGAATCTTTTATATATTCCATTTCTCTCCTCATGTTCATGTTTTTCCTCTATCTTCTCAAACATAAAAAGCATATTTATAATGGCTGTTCTGATGTCCTCTGATGTTGGTTCCATAATGTTTGTCATTTTGGGGTCTGTATCAATTGACTTTTTTCTCCTGGTAATTGTCTTTATTTTTCTGCTTCTTTGTATGGCTGATTTTTTTTTTTTACTGAATAACAGACATTGTGAATTTGTTGGTCGCTGGATTTTGTTTTATTCCTTTAAATAGTATTGGCTTTTTTTTCTGGTATGAATTTACTTTCTTGGAATTAGTTGAATCCCTTTGAGGCTTTAGCTAGGCAGAGCTGCCTTTTTTCCCCAGGGCTAATTTAGCCCCACTGCTAAGGCAATATCCTGAGGATTTTGCCTGTTGCTCTGTATGTTATGTTTTTGCATTCTGGCAAGTGGAAAGAAAACTATTCCCAGCCCTGCATGAGCTCCAAGAATTGTTCTGCCTACTTCTTTTGAGTGGTCCTTTTCCTAGTGTTGTGTACTTTTCTCTCATGGTTGATCAGTACTCAGTCAAAGACGTAACAGGATACTTCTCTAGATCTCCAGAGCTCGCTCTCTGCAAAGCTCTATCCTCTCAGGTTCTCTGCCTCACAAATTCTAGCCACTTTGGCCTTCCCAAACTTCAGTCTCTGTCTCCTCAACTCTGTGAGACACTTCCAGGCTCTGTTTTGGTTTTCCTCCCTTATCTCAGGGGTCACAGTGGCCCATTGTGGAAAGCCACTGTTTCATATATTTTGCCTGGCTCTCATTCACATTCCTGGTCACTTGAACTCATTCCTGTAAGAATCTGTCACCTGTCTCATGTATTCTCCATGCAAGGTTTATCCACAGTCCTGGTTACCACCCAGGGATGACTTAGATACCACCCAGATAACATCCTGAACTCCACATTTCTGAAAACCTTTACCTCTAGTCCATCCCAGCCACCTACTTCTGTAGCCACATCCTGGATTTTGTCATAATTTGAAACTGTTCTCCCCCAAAAAACACCTATTCAGCATCCTAATCTCTAATTGTTTTAAAATAATTTATCTATTCTATTGGCTAACTTAACAATTGTTTTGCTGTTAAGAGCAGTGCTACCCTGACTATTCCTGCCTAAACCTCCTACTGTACATGTGACAAGTTGCTCTTTGAGGCATTTTTCAAAGGGTGATTCTTGACTTTGGATTTTAAGCTGACTAGAGAAACATAGCAGGATTGCATGACAAGTTTGAGAACCTGGCAGAATTTGGTGACAATGAATTTATAAAAGTACCAGTCTATCCCATTGTAGGACCTTCTCCATTGGCATCAATTGCTTGTGTAGTTATAGAGAAGGCAGTTGGTTAGAGTTAGCAAGGGTTGAGTTTTGTCAGGTGTATGCCACAGTGGGACAAAGGAACAAGGGAGTGTAGGACAATGGTAAGGAGAGACAATGAACTGTGGAATCTAAAAGAGATGAGGATGTGAAGTCCAGCAGGGGCTGACAGATAGGGACAGAGTAGAGCTACCAATGGGTTGGAAGTTCTGATGAAGTCAGATAACTGTATTAGGAACAAATGAGTGAGGCTGGAATGCTGAGGGATGGTGATGGAGATTAGGATGCTGAACAGGTGTTTTTCCGGGGAGAACAGTTTCAAATTATGACAAAATCCAGGATGGCTATAGAAGTAGGCGGCTGGGATGGACTAGAGGTAAAGGTTTTCAGAAATGTGGAGTTCAGGATGTTATCTGGGTGGTATCTAGGTTATCCTTGGGTGGTAACCAGGACTGTGGATAAACCTTGCATGTAGAGTACATGAGACAGGTGACAGATTCTTACAGGAATGAGTTCAAGTGACCAGGAATGTGAATGAATGACTCAGTGAGTAGGAGCAAGAAGGTGAAGTATCCAATGGAACAGGGTGGGGATGGAGAATAATGGTGTGTAAGTGGCCTATCCAAAGGTAGGTGGGGTAGGGAGAATGAAAGGTGTCCACAAGGCAGAGATGTGGCAGGATGTGAAGGCAGGTAGAAGAGGGAGCTTCTTGGAAGAAGTAGAGGATGTAGGGGAGTCTCCAGATTGTGGAGTGGGGAGTTCCAGAGAGTACAGTGGGGTAGTTTGGGAGGGAGCTTGGGAGAAGTATGGGAAATAAGAACTAGAAAGGGGGAAGGCTTTCCAAAGGTCTTTGGGACACTGACCCTTTCCAAAGGTATTGGAACCCACATTTTATTCATTCTCATTCATTCATCAAAAATATACTGGGCGTCTACTGGGTGCCCAGGGGTCTTGGTGCCGGGGTTATAGTGGCCAAGTAGTCAACTGGATCTTAGCTCTCCTGGAGCTCTGGGCTAAGTGAAGGAAAGGCTGAACCAAAAACAGATGATTAAAATTGCAATCGGGAAGCCTATCTTGGTTGCCTCGTGTGGAGGATGGATGGAAGATTCTGGGCAGAAGAGTAGACAACTGCATATGGGGCGAGAGGCAGATGACGGTGGTCTGCAAGCGAATTGTGAGGAGTGGTGTTTGGAATGGGGTATTTGAGCTGGGAACTTCTGACTTCTCATTCTCTATGCCCCTCCCAATCCCTGGTGGCAGGCTGTGCTGGTGACGCCCCTGGTGCTAGGTGCATAGGAGGAAAATCCTGCTTTTGTCAAGAAGGTGCTGGAGGCCACCTGGTTTAGGGCCCCGGGCTGCAGCTAATGCCCCCCCGGGCGCCACCCGGGTCTGGAGGAGGACACCCTGTCCTCTGTCTGGGCCGGTGTAGAATCCAGCTGCCCTCCACGGATTGGAGAGACAGTTCTTGAAGAGACCCCTATCCTAGGTTCTGGGGAAACGAGGATGGACGCTACCTTTAGAACTGAGCCCTGAATGGGTGCAAAGAAGGTGTGTGCCGGGGAGAGGTGAGGAGGGCGAGGAGGGATGGTGTGTAAAAGGGCTCTTGGAAGATGCTGGCACTTCTATTCTACTTCCACATATAATACAGCAAGAAAGTAATGCCCCTTTTCTAGAAGTCTCTCTCCTTTGGCTTACAGGTCTTCATTCCTTCATTCATTTATGCAGTTCTCACTTGCTGGCTCACTGACTCATACCTCCAGCCATGAATCATACTTTCACTTGTGCTAAGTGTTAAAAGAGAAGAAAAGCCCTCTGACTCAGTTTTCTGTTTCTTCCTTCTCCTTTTCCTTTCCTTCCTCCTTTTTCTCTGCCTGCTTCATAAAAAATATTTTTGAGTAGGTAATATATACATAGAGTACAAAATTCAAACGTAGGAAATATTCAGTGAAAAGTCCTCCTTCAACTCCTGAACGTCTTTCCCTGGAGGTGATGCTACTTTCTGTTCTATCTGTAATAAACAGCGTAGTATTCACACTGACTCTTGCTGTTTTCACTTATCGGTACATCTTGGAGACTGTTTCTGTGTCAGTAAATACGGAGCTACTAGAATCTTAAATTGATGCGTCTGATGCCATTATATGGATGGACCATATTTAATCAGTCTTCTATTGAAGGATGTTCAGCTCATTTGCAATCATTTGCTATGAAACAATGCTAGACTCTTGAGAAAGTTGTTTTTCTTTTAATAGATGAATTTATCTCAATTGGAATGATAAATGTTTAGTCTTACTGACTTATTTTATTGCCAACTTTATTTTAGAGAAGTTTTAGAAAAATTGAGAAGAAAGAACTAAGGCAAATACATATAGGTAAAGAGTTTATTTGGGCCAAATTTGAGGATTGCAACCTGGAAAACACACTTCTAAACTAAGTTCTGCAGGTGCTCCCAAGTTGGGGTGGTTACAGCAGATTTTTAAGGACAAAATGAGTAGGTATAGCAAGGCGATCTCAGGCTGTTCATATAGAAATACAACTGGTTAACAGGCAATAAGCTAACAGATGATTGGCTAACGATTCATTGGAATAGTCATTATCAGTTTGTGATTAGCCCAGTTCCTAGAATTCCTTACATAAGCAGGAAGGGTCTAGGACTTTTAGGGGAATAACTATGACCTCAGGTCCCCTCCCTTTTGGCCATTGTAATTTAGTTAAACTCTATTTGTCCCCGCCCCCCTGTTTTTTTGGTTTTTGGTTTTTTTTTTGGAGACAGGATTTTGCTCTGTTGCCCAGGCTAGAGTGCAGTGGCATCATCATAGCTCACTGCAACCTCAAACTCCTGGACTCAAGCGATCCTCCTGCCTCAGCCTCCCAGGTAGCTAGGACTACAGATGTGCACCACCACACTCGGCTAATTTTTCTATTTTTAGTAGAGATGGAAGGGGAGGGTGCTCGCTCTTGCTCGCGCTGGTCTTGAATTCCTGGCCTCAAGCCATCCTCCCACCTTGGCCTCCCAGAGTGCTAGGATTACAGGTGTGAGCCACCACACCTCATTTTGTTCTTAAAAGTACAGAGAGTTCTCTTGTACTCCACACCCAGTTTCCGTGATTATTAACATCTCACATTAGCATGGTACATTTGTTATAATAAGCCAATATTGATATATTTTTATTAACAAAAGTCCATACTTTATTTAGATTTCCTGATTTTTTTCCTAATATTCTTTTTCTGTTCTAGGATAGTACATTACATTTAGTGGCCATGTCGTCTTAGGCTTTTCTTGGCTCTGACAGTTTCTCAGACTGTCCTTTGATGACCTTGACATTTTTGAGGAGTACTAATCAGCTATTTTGTAGAATGTCCCTCAGTTGGGATTTGTTTGATGTTTTTCTCATGATTAGGTTTGTTTGTTTTTTGGGAGAAAGACCACAGAGATAAGGTGCCATTGCCATCAAATCATATTAATGATACGTACTATCTGCATGACTTATCACTGTTGGTGTTAACATTGATCACCTGGCTGAGGTAGTGTTAGATGTTTCTCTACTGTAAAGTTACTCCCCCACTTTCTATACTGTACTTTTTGGGAGGAAGTCACTACGTGCAGCCCACAATTAAGGAGTAGAGAGCTATGTTCTACCTCCTTGAAGGTGGAATATCTACATAAACTATTTGGAATTCTTCTGCATGGGAGATTTGTCTATTCTCCCCTATTAGTCATTTAATAATTTATATCTAAATAATATAATTCACATAACATAAAATTCACCCTTTTTTACACAATTCAGTTGTTTTTAGTATATTCATGAAGTTATGTAACCATCACCACTCTCTAAATCCAGAACATTTTCATCAGCCCCAAAAGAAACCTCATATCCATTAGTATTCACCTCCCCATTTCTCATCTTTCTGTAGTGTTAAGAGACCACTAATCTACTTTTGTCTCCATAGATTTGCCTATTTTGGGCATTTCATATTAATAAAATTATATAACATGTGGCCTTTTGTGACTGGCTTCTTTTGCTTAGTATAATGTTTTCAAGGTTCATCTGTGTTGTAGCATGAGTTAATACTTTATTCCTTTTTATGGCTGAATAACATCCCATTGTATGGATATACCATACTTTTGTTTATCCATTCATCTGTTGATGGACACATGGATTGTTTCCACTTTGATTATGAATAATGCTGCTATGAACATCTGTATACAGGTTTTTAGGTTGACATGTTTTCAATTCTCTTGGGTGTGGAATTGCTGAGTCATGGTAACTCTATGTTTCACATTTGGAGGAGCTGTCTATTTCTAAAGCTGCTGCACCATTTTACATTCCCACTGGCAATGTACAAGAGTTCCAATTTCTCCATTTCACTAACACTTGTTATTGGCCACCTTTTTTATTACAGCCACCTTTTGATTATAGCCACTGTAGGTAGTAGGCTTGAAGTGGTATCTCATTGTGGTTTTGATTTGTATTTCCCTAATGACTAATGATGTTGGGCATCTTTTCATGTGCGTATTGGCCATTTGTTTTTTTGTTTTGTTTTGAGAGAGTCTCGCTCTGTCTCCCAGGCTGGAGTGCAGTGCCATGATCATAGCCTACTGTAACCTTGAACTCCTGGGCTCAAGCAATCCTCCTGCCCCAGCTCCTGTAAGTATCTGGGACTATAGGCACACACCACCATGCCCAGCTAATTTTTAAAAAATTTTTTAGAGATGGGGGTCTTGCTGTTGCTCAGGCTGACCTTGAACTTCTAGCTTCAAGCAATCCTCCTGCCTCAGCTTCTGTAGTAGTTGGGATTACTGGTGCAAGCCACCACACCCAGCTTCTTTGATCAGTTTGAGTTAATTTTTGTATCCTTTTGCATTGTGGATATCCAGCTGTCCCAGCATCATTCATTGAAAAGATGATTCTTTCCCCACTGAATTGTCTTGGCACACTTGTCAAATATCAATTGACCATAAAGGTATGGATTTATTTCTGGGCTCCCAATTCTATTTCATTGAGCTATATGTCTACCTTTACTTCAGTACCACATTGTTTTGATGGCTATAGCTTTGTAGCAAGTTTTGAAATTGGAAAGTGTGAGTCTTCCAACTGTGTTCTTTTTTTTTTCAATATTGTTTGGTTATGCTGGATTCCTTGCTGTGATCTTGTGAAATACGTATTCGGTCTTTGTCCAGTTTCCTAACATACAACTCCTAGAATCCTTGGAATCTTCAAAATTATAAGTGTTTTTTGTATGCTAATGAGTTGATGGATGGCTAGCAGCCCCTAGGTAGCTTCAGGATGGGGGCTGGTTACAGGAAAGACTAAGGCATGATTACAGGTTTGGGACTTTCAGACCACTCCCTAACTTTCTGGGAGGGGAGAGGAGCTGAAAGTTAAGTCGATCACCAATGGCCAGTGATTTAATCAATCATGCCTACATAATGAAGCTTCTATAAAAACCCAAAAGGACTTAATTCAGAGAGCTTCTGGATAGCTGAACACATGGAGGTTCCTGGAGGGTGGTACACCCAGAGAAGGCATGGAACCTCCAAGCTCCTTCCCCCATACCTTGCCCTATGCATCTGTATTCTTTGTAATATCCTTTATGATAAACCAGTAAAAGTAAATGCTTCCCTGGGTTCTATGAGTGCCTCTAACAAATTAATCAAACCCAGTGAGGAGGTTATGGGAACCCTGATTTATAGCCAGTCAGTCAGAAGCACAGGTAAAACAACCTGGGGCTTGAAATTGGCATAGGAAATGGGGGGCAGTCTTGTGGGACTGAGCCCTCAACATATGGGCTCTAATGCTATCTACCCATAGTGTCAGAATTGAATTGAATTGGAGGACATCCTGTTGGTATCCCCTGCAGAATTGATTACTCGCTTGATGTGTGGGGGAAAACCCCTACCCATCTGGTGTCAAAAGCATGTTGTGAGATTATAGTAGAAGAAACTGAGTTTGTTTTTTCCACTCACTTGCATTTCCATATAAAGTTTAGAATCAATTTGTCAAATTCAGCAAAAAAAGCCAGCTGCATTGAATCTGTAGACCAATTTGAGGAGTATCACCATCTTAACAATATTAAGTCTTCCCAACCATACACAAAAGTGTCTTTCCATTTATTTAGGCCTTTTAAAATATCTTTTAACAATGTTTTATAGTGTATACATCTCATGCTTCTTTTGTTAATTTATTCCTAATTTTTTAATGCTATTATCATTGGAATGGTTTTCTTAATTTCATTTTTGGTTTGCTCAGTGCTAGTGAATAGAAATACAATTGATTTTTGTATATTGACCTTGTATCCTGCAACCTTGCTGAACTTTATTTGCTCTAATAGTTTGGTGTGTGTGTGTATTCCTTAGGATTTTCTCAATACACAATGATGCCATCTGGAAATAGAGATTGTTTAACTTCTTTCTTTGCAATCTGAATTCCTTTTATTTCTTTTACTTGCCAATTTCTCTGGCTGGAACCTCCAGTACACTGTTGAATAGAAGTAATAAGATGGCTGGGTCACAGTGGCTCATGCCTATAATCCTAGCACTCTGGGAGGCTAAGGTGGGAGGATGGCTTAAGGTCAGGAGTTTGAAACCAACCTGAGCAAGAGCAAGACCCCAGTCTCTACTAAAAATAGAAAAAAATAGCCAGGCATGGTGACATACACCTGTAGTCCCAGCTACTCAGGAGGCTGAGGCAGGAGGATCCCTTGAGCCCAGGAGTTTGAGATTGCTGTGAGCTAGGCTGACCCCACGGCACTCTGTGGGGGGAGGGGGCAGCATGGCAACAGAGGGAGATTCTGTATCTAAAAAAAAGAAGTGATAAGAGCAGACATCCTTCTCTTATTCCTGATTTTAAGAGGAAATGTTTTAGTCTTTCACCAGAAAGTATTATGTTAGCTGTGAGTTTTTCATAGATGCACTTTATCAGTTTGAGCAAGTTCAACTCCTAGTTGATTTTTTTTTTAATCACACAATGGTGTTGGATTTTTGTCAAGTGTTTTCTCTGTCAATTGAGATAGTCTGTGGGTTTTGTCATTAATTTCCACTCTAATTTTTATTATTTCCTTCTGTTTGGTTTAGGCTTAGAATGCTCTTCTTCTAGTTTCTTATTGTAGAAGTCCAGTTTTTGATTTGAGATTTCTTCTTGCTTAAGGCATTTATAGCTATAAATTTCCCTCTAAGCACTGCTTTACCTGCATGTTATAAGTTTTGGTATGTTGTTTTTGTTTTCATTCATATCAAAGTATTTTCTAATTTCCCTTGTGATTTTTTTCTTTGCATTGGTCATTTAAGAGTGTGTCATTGAATTCCACATATTTGTGAATTTCCCAAATTTCCTTTTCTTATTGATTTCTAATTTCACCCTATTGCAGTCAGACAACATGCTTTGTATGATTTCAATCCTTTAAAATTTATTGAGACTTGTTTTATAACCTAAGGTGTATTCTGAAGAATGTTTTGTGTGCATTTGAGAATATGTATTCTGCTCTTGTTGGGTGACATGTTCCATAGATGTGTTAGGTATAGTTAGGTGCTGTTCAAGTTTTTGATTTCCTTGTTCATAAAATATTCTTTCTACCCTCTTTACTTTCTCTCCTTTCTTTCAGGGATTCCCATTGTGCATATGTTGGTTTGCTTGATGGTATTCCACATATCTGTGAGGCTTTGTCCATTTTTTTTCATTATTTATTCTTTCTGTTCCTCAGGTTGGATAATCTTAAATTAGCTGACTCTTTATTCTGTCTGCTCAAATCTGCTGTTGAATCCCTCTATTGAATTTTCCATTTAATTATCATATTTTTTAACTCCATAATTTCTATTTGGTCCCTTTTTAAAATTTCTATTTCTATTCTGTATTGATATTCTCTATTTGGTGAGATATCATTTTCATACTTTGGTTCTTTGAACATATTTAAAATTGCTGATTTAAATTCTTGGTTCAGTAGGTCCAATGTCTGTGTGCCTCAGGCATACTGTTCTAATGACTACATTTTGTCCCTGTGTATGGGCCATACTTTTTTTCTTTGCATGTCCCATAATGGTTGAAAACTAGGCATTTAAATAATATAATGTGGCAACTGTGGAAATTTGATTCTCCCCCTTCCAGGGTTGTTGTTATCTGCTTGGTGACTTTTTTTCTTTTTTTAAGAAATGGGGTCTTGCCCTGTTGCCCAGGCTGGAGTGCAGTGGTGTGATCATAGCTCACTGCAGCCTGCAACTCCTGGGCTCCAGCAATCCTCCCACCTCAGCCTTCCGAGTAGCTGGGACTACAGGCGTGTGCCACCATGCTCAGCTAATTTTTTTATTTTTGCAGAGATAGGGTCTCACTCTGTTGCTCAGGCTGGTCTTGAACTCCTGGCCTCAAGTGATCCTCCTGCCTCAGCCTCCCAAAGTGCTGGGATTACAGGTGTGAGCCACCATGTCCAGCCTGCTTGGTGACTTTTCTAAACTACTTCTACAAAGTCTGTATTCATTGTTGTGTGACCACTGAAGTCTCTGCTTGATCACCTTAGTGATCAGTTTATGATCAAACAGAGATGTCCTTAGAGGCCCAGAAACAATAAGTCTTACAGTCTTTTCGCCAAGTGGCTCTGTATGCATATTGGGGTAGCACATCTTCAACATTCAGCCAGGCAGTTGACAACTCCACCTTAGCCTTCACTTCCTGCTGTACAAAGCCTCAAGGTTAGCCAGAGAGGAGAGCATAGAGCCTTCTCAGGTCTTCACTGGGCATGTACACAGCCTTATTTATGTGTATGGCCTTATAGGTTGGAGCTTTCTAAAGTCCCCTATGGACATCTTATGCCCCAGCTTTCCCTTTTAACCTTTTTGGTTAGCCCGTTGTTTGCCCCAAATATTGTCTACTACTTCAAGCAGGTGCAATGGTGAACAATTACCTCTGGTCATTTACAATAAATGCCCTCAGAGAAAAGGCTGTTTGTATGGGGCAAGCTCTGAATCAGGTCAAATATAGACAGTCTTGCATGTGAGGTCTTCTAGGGAGCCACCAGATAGGTCAAATAATGACAATCCTCTGGGAATGGGGCTTTGAAGGAATTCCAACCCTGTTTTACCCCTTCCAGTGGCTGCCAGGCTGCTAGTTTTCACCATGATTGCAGGCTGTTTTCAAGGATACTATGGACCTTGGCTGGATGGGAATTTTGAAATGCCACAAACTTACTATTTTTACTGATGTTCAGCCATTGTTCTTGAATAAATGCTCCCTGGAATGCTGCAAGCCTTTGATTAATGTCAGGAGTTTGAGAATGTTGATTTTAACAATTTTTGCCAGTGTTCTCATTGCTTTTATAGAAGAGAGAATTTTTGGAGGTCCTCATGCCACTATTTTCACTGACACTACTCCTTAGTGGTAATTTTAATTTGTGTTTTTCTAATTATGAATGATAATTTGGCTTCTTTCAAGGGCTATTAAATTTTTTTTTGGTGAATGTTCTGTTTGTGATTTTATCCATTTTTTTCTACTGAGTTGTGTTTTTTCCCCTCAATTTTTAAGTTTGCAAGTTGTCTTTTTTTTTTCCCTTCAATTTGCTACAGGAGGAATGCAAGCTGTCTTTTGATTTTCTTTTCTTTTGTTTTGCTAAGTGAAAGATTTTTATTTTCATGCAGTGAACTTTACCAACCTTCTTCTTTTATTGCATCTGGATTTGAGTCATAGTTAGAAATCCTTCTCTAAATTCTGGTTATAGAGGAATTCATCTATTTTTTCCTAGTACTTGTATCATTTTGTATTTTACTTTTAGATTCCTGATGCTTTTGGAGTTTACTCGTATATGGAATGAGATATAGATCTAATTCTTGCTTTTGGTAATCAATTGACCAGTTGTCCCAGCACAATTTCTTAAAGTTTATCTTTGCTCCAGTGAGTGATTTGAGATGTCACTTTTATTATATGATTATTTTCCATATGTACTTGTGTCTATTTGTGGACTTTCACTTTTATTTCACTGTTCTGTTTGTCTACTCATTCACCCGTTCCACATTATTCATTGACCTTACAACCCCAGCCCACCCTGATGATCACCTCCCTGCAGCCCTCTTAATACACACACTGCATACTTCAGGCCTCCCACCCACACCAATGGCCCTGGACCCTCACTAACTCCCAAGGTTTGTCTCCCCTGACCCTTCCAACATCACAGCCCTTCCACCATGGACACTATGTGTTCCATGCCTCCTGCCCAGACTAGCACCTCCATTCCCTCCATGTACTTGCTTTCTGTCCACAGCTCACCTGCACCCTGGAGGGTTGCTTCCCACTTGACCAATGACTGGACCAGCTCAGCTTCCCCAATGACTACTAACCAGCAAACTTCTCTGCCCACCTTCTGCAGCTATACCATCTCCAATGAGAGCTGAACTCCAACCTTAGAGACAGGGCTCATTTTCCAAGCTTGTCCTTGCTTGAGTACTGTCTCTCAGCCCTAGGGTACTATATAGTGTTTTCTTACATCTTATATTTAGTCTTATCATATGCTTAAAGTTCTTTATATTAAACTTCTGTTTAAATCACTCTGTGATGTCTCTCTCGATTGGACTCAGATTGATGCAATCAGGAGAATGTAATTAGCATCTAATACTGCATAGTATCACCGTATATGCACAACTACCATGTCTACCAATGAACTCATTAAGTTTTAAATAAATATGTAATTGTGGACTTTAATGCTTTATATAATCTGAAATCCTTGGGGGATTATTATATAAGGGTGTTAGTGAAATTTGAGGAAAATGGTTGGGCTTTTTGGATGGGTTGGGAATATGTTACTATTTTTCATATTTAGGTTAATGGAATATAGGCTCTTCTTGTCTGAAAATTCATGATCCAGGGAACTCATATCCAAGGTTACTTGAGTCTGAGTTTCCCCCCTGAAAAAAATGCATGATTCAACAGATTAGATCTGGATAATGAGGGATAGCTGTATTATCTTCTCTTTGTATAGCCATTGCACTTAATGTAAGACCCAAGTACACTCATATTTCTCTGGTCTCTCACCCCTCCACCCCTAGTGTGTTGATAATGCAGAGAAGTTTTATTTGGGGTTGTTAGGATTCCTTTTATTGGTCTTAGCAACAACATGTATGAATCCTAGAGATTAAATGTGTTGAAAACAAGGCAGTTCCAGAAGACTATATATAGCTTAATATAATATTTATGAAGCTCAAAATAAAAAAAACCTAAAAATTATTTTTGAATTCATGCATTTGTGATAAATCTATAGAAGGAAAATCAAAGGAATTTATATCTACAAAATTCAGTGTAGTCGTTAATTCTGGAAGACAGACAGAAGGATGGATGGGGGAGCACACCAGGCTTGGTGCACAGCCAGGGCATTGCCGTTTTCTGAAGGGAGTTGCAGTCAAAGGCTTGGCATCCCCACTGTGAGGAAGGTTCACCGCACACTGGTTATCAGCTTCTCTGAGTCCGGTGACACAGAACGCCCATGTGCACAACCAGTTACATGAAACAGGTTTATTACTTACAGATAGGCAGCAAGGGACAACAGAAGCCTAGGATTTATCATGAGTTGGGCCTCCAAGGCTCATGAAAGCTGCCCAGGGCAGATGTAGTCTCAATTGTGTGTAGCCCACTTGTACCACAGCTGAGGGACCCCAGAAAGCAGCCCGCCAGGGTTTTATGCCACAGGTGGTGTGATTTGCTGGGCTAAAGCACTGAAGGACATCCTATTTCTAGGGGAACTGGAAAAGAGCCCGGGCTGCTCAGGCCAATTTCCCCTTATCTCAGCATGTTGTCATCCCAGCACATTCCACAGTTATTCTTAAGAACTACAAGTGAGAAAGATGGGACACTGGGTCAGTCCAAGGACACCTGGAGAACGGTCCTGCGTCCATCGCCGTGGGCTGGCCGTGCTCACATGCAGAGCTGCGCTCCTAGCTCAGGTACCTCATGAACGCCACCTTGTCAGGGCCTTGGCTGAGGCACTTTGTCCCATCTGTTTCCCCTCTTTCCACCTTTAACCCACTGTCTTCATAGAAAGGTAGGAGGCTTTTGTTCAGGGGCAGTGAATGCTATCTGTGCTGTCCCTTAACTCTTGCCAAGTGCTGTTCCATGGGGAAGGGGAGAATATTGGAGAGCCAGCCCCTGTTCTTTTTGCCTTTCTTGCTCTGTAGTAGTAAGTAAATAAAGGCTTGTTATTTTTAGTTTGGCTTATTGTCCTAATTGGCCATCTTATCATCTGATTGCATGACACTGGGTGATGAGCTCTTACAGATGTTCATTTTTATGTAATTATAACTCACATATATTATTTCATATATTTCAAATATAACATTAAAATATAAAATATATTTATTAAAATATAATTTTTAAAATGCTGTCTGGGTCCCTCAAAGACTGAAAGAGGGTAGGTCAACAATAAGCTCCAGTGTTGCAGGGATCAGCTGGGCGTGGTGCCATGCCTGTGGTCCCAGCTACTCAGCAGGCTGAGGCAGGAGGATCACTTGAGTCCAGGAGTTGGAGGCTGCAGTGAGCTGGGATGACGCCGCTACACTCTAGCTCGGGTAACAGAGCAAGACCCTGTCTCAAAAAAAAAAATTGTTGCAGGGAACACTGAAGCACTGGGGATTTGTGGTCTGCTTCCCTTTTAGAGCTCAGTGCTTTTACAAGTACCCCCTTGGAGGGATCCCTATCTGTCACTATATATAAAACTCAAGATGGATTAAAGGCTTCAATGCTAAGTACTAGGGGAAAAAAAGTGCCCCCTTGGAAGGAGGAATGGGATAGATCACACCCTTGACTTTACCCAGACCTTTGCACCAGGGAGATACTATTTCACAAGAGCTGGGACTTGGATGGGACTCAAAGCCAGACCTCAGACAGCAGAGCCTTCAAGAGCTTGGACGAGAACCTAGTCAACAGGGAAGGGTGGATAACTCCTTAGGAGCAGTTTTCAAGCCATGCCCACACAAAGAAAAACAGACCACAGGTCACGCCAGCTGCAGACATGTCAGCAGAAGCAATGAAGCACCTCCCCTGGTGGCCTGCACTTGCCTGCCCCTCCCTCAGTGCCATCGGCCCGCACACTGACAGCAAATTTTTTTTTCTTATTAAGGAGGAAACTGTTATTTAATATAACCACCACCTACATAAAATATCAAACATATCTGTAAACATAATCTCCCAAACTTTCATGGTCTGAATCTTGTCTGCGCCAGGGTTATATCTCCACCTTGTGTCCCTCCGAGGTGTCGGAACAGGAGTACACAGATCATTGCTTCCAGGGTCATCCTCCTCACCGTCAGCAAAGCCATCTGAAGATCTTCATCCTCTTGGCCGGAGTCACTGATGCTGTCCTGGAGACCACATTTTCATTTACCCCTGAGTCTGCCTTGTCATTGGATGGGGCCTCCTCCTCTGCCCTCTTGCCAGGATGATCCTCCAAGAGGTCCATAGGAGGTGTTTTCCTTTGTGCTTGAATCCACCTGGACAATAGACGTGGCCTCCTCCTCCAGGTCCTCATGTATGCTGGCTGGGGTGGAATCCATAGCATGGGGTTGGGATCATCCAGAGGTGATACCACTCACAGGTCTGAGGAGGAAGCTGGGTTTGGCTGGAAAACCTACAAGATACTTCCCAGGTGGCCTGGGTTTCCTGGCATCAGGGCAGTTCAGGACACTCAAAGCTTTGATTTGGGCCAGGCATGGTGGCTCATGCCTGTTATCCTAGCACTTTGGGAGGCCGAGGCAGGAGCATCGCTGGAGGCCAGGAGTTTGAGAACAGCCTGAGCAAGAGCGAACAACCCATCTCTACAAAAAATAGCAAAAATTAGCCAGGTGTGGTCTCATGTAGTTTTAGTATAGATAAAATATTCCAACTGAAAACAACCTGTGAGCTTTAATTCACTTCTCCTTCCACTGTTTAATTTAAAGCTGTAGGAAAATTTTTAAAATCAATAAAATCATGTCTGTAGTTGGCACGTTTATTTCCCATTGCTGCTGGCTTCTTCGTGCCTCCACCACACACTGGCCTGTCTCAAAGTCATTCTGCTGGAAGGTCCCAGATTTTCTATTGTCATCACTCCTGATACTAGGTGTTTCCCTCTCTGAATCTGCCTGCCTTCCTTTCCAGAAAGTCTTGAATGTGTCAGGGCCATGCACAGGAGCTGGGTCTTCCTGCTGGCACCCAGGCCTCAGGCCCAGCAGGAGCTCTTGCAGGCAGCTGCCCAGGTGACAATGCTCTTCCTGACAGCACACTGAGAAGGCAGAGGGGAAAGGGAGACACTGCCCGAGAGGAGAAACAACCATGCCCAGAGGTCGAACTTTTAAATAGACTAAGACTAAGGCTCATCTCAACAAGTTTCACTGAACCTGAGACCATTTTACACTGGACATGACTGAGTGTCCCCTCCTCCTCACCCCGTGGAAATTAAGCTCCAAAGAAACATGAGCTCAGATATAGAAAATAAAGAACGCTGCATTCTTTACATATCTGAACTGTATAAATTACAATCGTCTACATGTGTGCATTTTTACAAGCACACATAGAGGGGAATGCACACAGCAAGATCCAAAGGGATTCATGGCATGCTGATGAAAGCAGTTACGCCAGGAGAGAGGAGTGAATGAAGTGCTTTCTCATTCTCTCGCGGCGTCCACTATCCAGTTTTTATGTGAAAATGCATACCTGTTTCCTTTGTATGTTTTAGAAAACTTACAAAGAATGCTAAGCACCTACTATGTGCTGGCACGGTGCTGGGTCCCAGCAAACAAAAGCTTAGCAGGGAGAATCTTTCAGCTGTACACATGTCCTCATGGGCTGATGGGTTCATAGTCATGGCGAAATTATCTGTGAATCTTTTCGTGCTGCTTTAGGTGATCAGATCGTGCAAAATCCCTGCTGCATTTCGTACACACATAGGGCCGCTCCCCGCTGTGCTTTTTCTTGTGTCTGCTGAGCTCGTCCGCGCGGGGGAACTTCCACGGGCATCCCATCACATTGCACGCGTAGGGCTTCTCCCCTGGACCGGAGACAGAGAGAACCCGTCACACTTCAGGCTGGGGTGGGGCAGGGACATTGAGGGTGAACAAGAAAAAGGTTTTGAGCGAGGAGTGGGAGCGGGAGCAGAGCGGGAGAGCCAGAGAAGAGGAGACAGGAGGGCGAGTGAAGGAGGAACGCTGCGAAGGAGGGGGAGGAAGAGGGAAAACGGGGTGAGGGGCAGGGGTGGCAGGAAAGTCAGTGGGGAAATCAGGAGGGCGAGGGAGGGTGGGTCTGGGGTCTGTGGGGCCTGAGAGGAGGTCCATGAAGTGACAGCCCTAATAGAGGTAGGGTCAAGAACATCTAAAAGGGGCTAAACAAATTCCTCCACTTACTCCCGTCATCCCAGCACAGCTAACACCACAAAAGGCTGCAGCCAGACGGGCTCTGGCCCAGGACTGGAGCCTGTCCCTAGGACTGCTTTATCCACGCTTTCAAACGCGCCAACCTTTTCTAGGATCTTTTGTGGTCCCGGGCTTAAAGGCAGTGACAACAATCTTAACTGATCCCAGAGCTTTGTAAAGGCACAAATCTGTAGCCACTTGCCCCTCGCCCCAGTCCTGGGCCCTCACTCACCAGTGTGCTTGCGCTCATGGATTCGGAGGTGGTAAGACTTTGCGTAAGACTTCCCACAGTCCTGGTATGTGCAGATATAGGTCTTCTGGAACTGACGGGTCTGGGTCTTCTGCTTTTCTGGGAGTTGCCCTTGGATCAAATTGGAACTTGAAAAGTATAGGAATCCTGGGTATGGCAATGATGAGGATGGATGGGATATCATATAACCCCCGTAGAGGGTTTGGTCATCAGAGAAAGTTGTCATATGGCCCACCTTAAGGGTCTGATAGAGGGTCTGGTCACCACTGGAAGTCATTGTATGTCCCCCATAGAGGGTCTGGTCACCACTGGAAGTCATTGTATGTCCCCCAGTGAGGGTCTGGTCAGCACTGAGGGTCATCATCTGGCCCCCATAGAAGGTCTGGTCACCATTGGAAGTCACTGTAGAGTCCTCAGTGAGGGTTTGATCTGCACTTAAAGTTGTCATCTGATCCCCATAGAGGGTCTGGTTACCAATGGAGGTCATCTGGCCCCCATAGAAAGTCTGGTCACCACTAAAGGTCATCTGGCCTAAATAAAGAGTCTGGTTGTCACTGAGGGTCTTCATCTGATCTCCACCCAGGGTTAGCATCTGGCTCTCATTCAAGGTCTGGTTACTACTTAGAGTCTTCTGGTTACCCTCTTTGGAGATTGCAGTCTTGCTTGCAGTGATGGTTGTCTGACAATCAGTGACTGATGTCTTTAGGGTGTCAGTAACACCTGTCATCTGGGAGCCTGCTGTGTGTTTTGCCTGATCACAGGAGGTCTGTGGAAACATGGGTTTCTGGCCCATGGAAAAAGTCCTACTTAGGTCTCCAATGGGTATATCAAGAGCTTTAACAGGGGGTGTTGTTGAGTTCTGCGTGAGGACAGTCCCAGGGATGTCAGAACATGCAGAAGTCACCATTGTAGGCCTCAAGGGAGGCACTGCCTGGCTCTGAGTTGACTCATGTTGGCTATGCTCACCATGGGCTGTCAGAGGTACATAAGGCTGCAGCTCTGGTGCACCTGGGGTTTTTGCCTGTTCCTTATGTGGCTCAGAGAGGTCCTGGAGAAACTTGTCAATTTCCTCAAGTGTCTGGAGGAAATTGGAGTCCATCTCTTTGCTGTTGCCCAAAGACTGAATTAGATCTTCAGTTGTGGGATCCTGCAAAATAGTTAGAAGGTCAGGGTTCCACGCCAGCTCAAATCCCAATTCCACACACCCTTCCACATCCCTGCTGACCCTTATCCTGGTCCAGCCCACCACCATCTCTTGCCTAGAAGCTTCCAATTGCTTCTCAACTGGCCTCCCTGACTCTGGAATTGGCTCCATGCAAAGCACCCTCCACACACAGAGCAACACTTCTAAAATGCAAACTTCTACTATGCTACTCCCATCCACCAGAGGAGGTGAGTCTAGGTGAATGCACCACCAGCCCCTTAGAGATCTTGCCCCAGAGACTTTTCCAAAGCTGCCCTGCTCCCCAGATATCTTCCTGGAGATTTAGTTAAGTGATGGAACTTTCAAATTATCTCATTTCATTCCCACCATGACCCCAGAAGATAGGAGTCATGATTAATCCCATTTTAAAGAAGAGAAAACAGAAGTCCAGAGAGGTGAAGTGACTTGGCCCAGAAGGAATACTCTTAGCCTGTACCAGATCTTTCTGGCTCTGGATCCTCACAGGCCTGCATCCACTTTAGACATTTGTCCCAGAGCCCTCCCTGGGGGCACCAGGGATTCTAGCTTCCTGAGCACCATCCTGGAATGCACCAGCTTCCAGGAACCATTCTGCTACGGACTGATTGTGTCTCCCCAAATTCATATGTTGAAACCTAATCCCCAATATGATGGTATTAGGAGGTGGGGCCTTTGGGAAATGATTATTAGGTCATAGAGACAGAGGCCTTGTGAATGGGATTAGTGTTCTTCTAAGGGGTTGAAGAGACCAGAGTTCTTCACTTCTACCATCTGAGGATGCAGCTAGAAGTTATCATCTATGAACCAGAAAAGCAGGCCCTTGCCAGAAACCAAATCTGCCAGCACTTTGATCTCGGACTCCCTGGCACCCAGAACTGTGAGAAATAAATTTCCATTGTTTATAAGCCACTCAGTTTATGGTATTTTGTTATAGCTTCCTGAACAGAACAGACTAGGACATATTCCAAGAAGCTGCTTCTTTGGAGACAGAGGCCTAACTGTGCACATGGTCAAGGTTTTTACTTCTGTTCAAAGTGGCCATCCATATGCTCCTAGGCTTCCTATGCATCTGGTGGCAAGTTATTTCTTTTTTCTTTTTTTTTTTCCTCTGCCCCATATGATCTGTAGGAAAGGTGTCAAGTTTGTAATTAGCTTCCCAAAGCCACCATCTGGGTAGCCTCACATCTTTTTCATCCTGTACCTCTTCCCTGCTTCTGTCCTACTCTAGCCAGACCAGTCCACTCTGCTTTGCCATATCCCTGTCCAATCCCTTGTTCAACCTGCCCCACAGAGCCAAGTTACATCCTGTCCTATCTAATACGTTCTCCTTTCCTATTCCTGCCATCAAAGCCCAGTCTTTCCTGCCTTGTCCTGACTCTCAGAACAGAGTGATATGATAATTCCTGCAGGCTGTACTCAAAATGTATGACTGGACTGATATTGAATATGGTGACCTAAGGATACTCTGAAGTACTCCTCTTCTATGCCAAATCCATAGAAATGATTGATAGATGGCTTTAAATTATAGACATACACATACACACATATATGTATTCATATATACATAATCATGATTGGAAACAAATGGAATTTTCCAAGGACTAGAAGGGGGTACCCTTAAAAGAAGAGAGATAACTACAGCCACAGTGGAAGCAGAGGCCACTGGCACTTGGAGGTGTGGGCCAATGCCACTTCTATGAGGCCAATGCCATTGTAGATACTCTACCAAGAGGAGCCATCCAAACCTAGGGATTATTCAAGTCAGAAATCTATAACAGAGGTAAAACTGGAAAATTCACAAAATTGTGGAAATTAAAGAACACACTTTTAAACAATGGGTCAAAGAAGAACTCACAGGGAAATTAGAAAATACTTAGAGGTGACTGAAAATGAAAATGCAACATAACAAAATTTATGGGATGCAGCAAAAGCAATGCTAAGGGAGAAATTTACGGCTATATACACTTACATCAAGAAACAAGAAATATCTCAAATCAATGACCTAACTTTACAATTTAGGGAACTACAAAAAGAAGAACTAAACCTAAGCCTGGCAGAATGAAGGAAATAATAAAGAATAGAGCAGAGATAAATAAAAATGGAAAATAGAAAAACAATAGAGAAAATTAATGAAACCAAAAGTTGGTTCTTTGAAAAGATCAGCAAAATTGACAAACCATTAGCTAGATGGACTAAGAAAAAAATAGGACACACAAATTAGTAAAACCAGAAAGGCAAGTGAGGACATGACTACTGATTCCACAGCAATAAAAAGGATTATAAAGGAGCATGAACAATCTGTACTCCAACAAATTGGAAAACCTAGATGAAATGGAGAAATTCAGAGAAATGCAAAATCTATGAAGACTGAATCAGGAAGAAATAGAAAATCTGAATGGATCTATAAGTAATATGCAGATTGAATCAGTAATCAAAATATCCCAACAAGGAAAAGCCATAGACCTGATGGCTTCACTGGTGAATTCTACCAAACACTTAAAGAAATAATACCCATACTTCTCAAACTTTTCCAAAAATTGAAGAGGAGAGAAGACTTCCTAACTCATTCTATGAGCCCAGCATATCCCCAATATCAAAGCCAGACAAAGACACAAGAAAACTACAGACCAATATCCCTTAAGAACATTGATGCAAAAATCGTCAACAAAAATACTGGTAAACCAAAAGGATTATACACAAAGACCGAGTGCAATTACTCCTAGAATGCAAGGATGGTTCAACATACAAAAATCAATCAATGTTGGCTAGGTTCAGTGGCTCATGCCTGTAACCCCAACACTGGGAGGCCAAGGCAGGAGGATCACTTGAGGCCAGGAGTTTGACACCAGTCTGGGCAACACAACCAGACCCAGTATCTATGAAAATAAAAAATAAAAAGCCAGATGTGGTGGCCAGCACCTGTAGTCCTAGCTCCTCAGAAGGCTGAGGCAGGAGGATGGCCTGAACCCAGGAGTTGGAGGCTACAGTGAGCTATGGTTGGGCCACTGCACTCCAACCTGGGCAACACAGAGAGACCTTGTCTCTAAAAAGTAAGTAAATAAATAAATAAACCTCTAATACCATCTAACTCTTATACTTCCTTCACCACCATTCTTGCCCTTGTAATAGCTTAACTCTTGTCCACTCCCTACCCCTATTACTGGACCGGAAGCTTCTCTGAGCGTGAGATCTACTTCCTCCTGAGCAGGGCCTGACAGATCCCGCCCAGAACCTCAGAAAACAGGGACCCAGTGAAGGACTGATTCCCACTCCACCGGCTCTAGGTCTGCCTGAGGTCCCTAAAGCATCAGGCCCTCAGGCGGATCCCATTGCGGGTTTAAGGGGCTATTAAAACAATCGGTTCCATCCGAGGGCCACGCCGCCTCCTCCTGACCTCCAATACTTTTAACCGCCCAGAGTTCCTCGTATCCTCCCATGGACGTTTGCAGGAGCCCAGGACCAGACCGTGGTTTGGGGACTCCAGCACGCCAGCGTTTGTGGCCGAGGGACCCTCAGGGACCACATCACCGAAAGGGCCAGTTCCCCCAGGGTCTCTGCTCGCCCGCGTCTGTCTGGTAAAAGGCATGTCCTGAGCATCGCAGGCACGCGGAGGTGCTCGTATTTCTGTCCCTCAATAAATGAACTGTTGATCCTTTCGTAGTTCATAAGCATGATGATTGGGTTTTCACGCGCAAGTGTGAGATGTGCCTCCCTCAAACCTTCTTAGACGTCGGCACATTACCCCTCTGACATGAAAAAAAAAAAAATGAGCTGTTTTGGAAGCGCCCACTCACCATTACAGCCTCACCAGCAGAGCCACAACGCAGACGGGACCGAAGCCTCCGCAGCCGGGAAGAACCCACGCTGCGCCGCGAGCGCGGAGCCGGGCCTTTTATAGCCGCGCTTCCGCCGGCCACGCCCTCCGAGGCGGAGCCAGGGACCACCAAGGCGCCACCTGATTTCGACCTCTCAGGACAGAGTGATGGTTGCCTACCAGCGGGGCCCCTGCACTCACTTCCCGTGTGCCCACTGTGTGAGGAAGCAATTTACATTAATTAGCTCATTTCATCTGCACCAGTCCTGCCAGGTGAATTTTATCATTGCTTTGTGAAGTGGAAACTGAGACTCAGACAGGATTATTTGCTGGAGGTAACAATGAGTCAGTCGCGGATTCTAGATTTGAATTCATGGTTCTGCTCTTGAGGTCGGAGTTCTTAAGCACATACAAGGTCTCAGATCCAATCAGCCGCTTAATTATGCAGATTTCCCCTTGTTGACCTTGGCATAATCAAATTACTTGTAGGGTGAAATATTCAGGATTTGATGAGGTCACGCTAGAAATGACAATGGCATTTACTTTTTCCTTTTTTTTTAATTAATTTTTTTTTTAGGCAAGCACTAGGTGAAATTTATTGAGGGGACGCAAGATAGGATTATAGAGCAAGAGCAAGAAATAGGTTTACAAAGTGAGAACAAAGATACATTCGCCACAGAGGATGATGGACCTCTTGTCGCGACAAAAAAAGGCCTATATTATTCTTTAATTACAATTTAATTATGTTATCTAAAATCAGGAACTGACTTTAGGATCTTGGACTAATACAATATTGAGGTAATAGTAATCGTTGTTTACCTAGAAGTCTTTAAAGAAATTAAAATTCAGGGAGGGGGAGAAAATAAAATTCATGGTTGCCATACAATCTTCAAATAAGTTTTAATCTATGTATTCTTGACTATGTATTTGTTCTTAACAATGTTCAAAATTGAGATGTTAAAGCCAATCCACGTCTTAAAAATCATTGCCCCCAAATACTGCATCTTTGCCTTAGCTTTAGCGTTTGTAAGAATTACCTGGAGAGCTTATTAAATTGCAGATTTCTGGGCCCCACCTCTGAGATTCTGATCCAGTAGGTCTGGAGTGGGACCAGAGAATTTGAACCCAACAAGCACTGAAGTGATGCTGCTAGGGCAGGTCGATGGACTACTTTGTGTAACTCTGTGCCAGTATGAGATTGGTTAGATTAATTTGGTTTTAGAAACAGCGTTTAGGCCCGTCACTGTGGCTCATGCCTATAATCCTAGCACTTTGGGAGGCTGAGGTGGGAGGACTGCTTGAGCCCAGTAGTTGGAGACCAGCCTGAGTAAGATAGCAAGACCTCCATCTCTACAAAAAAAAAATAATAAAAAAATCAGCCAAGTGTGGCCTGCGCCCATTCCCAGCTACTTGGGAGGCTAAGGCAGGAGGATCGCTTGAGCCCAGGAGTTGGAGGTTGCAGTGAGCTATGATGACACCGCTGCACTCTAGCCCGGGCAACAGAGTGAGACCCTGTCTCACACAAAACAAAAGAAAAAAACAGTTTAAAGCTTTCAATAAATCATCATTTAAGCATATTTGGTGCAACTCTATAAGTATGTGCAGATGTACATACATACCTATCAATGTATAATAAAGGTATTGAATATAAGAAGTGCATAAAAGAGAGAGACTGGTAGCTCAGAGAAAAAAGAATTGGTATCTGGGAACATAATCTGTTTTCAAAACTAGGTAGAAAAATGTTCTTTGCTTTTTATCTCTTCTGCCTCAGTAGCACTCCTAGGCTGCCTCACCCAAGCCTGTACCCTACTCCTCAAGAGTCTATTAACCTTTGGGCTGACTTGCATTACGTTTTTGGGTAGTTAACTTGGGCCATGTGTGAAACAATAAGGCATCTCACATTCGTAGGAGTAGTTTTAATGATCCTTATGTAACTTTCTGTTGAGATATAATAAAATACTGTCACCGATTAAAAACATAGGCATGGGCAAAAGCATAGCCATCTCTCGTTCTCATCCACCTTTGGTCTTATCTTTGTGAACTGACCAATTCTTTCTGGCCACTTTTCCCGATAATGCCTTTCTCTATGATCACGGTCTCTCTTGCGCCTAGACTACCCAGACGGTCACTTAGTAACAGCAAAGATTTGCTTCCTCATCTTGCTGGAGTAAAAACTGCCTTGTTGGTCATTCCCACAGTGCCAAAAAAACTGGCAAGACAAAGAGTAAAACATCAGAGTTGCTTGTCAGGTTTAATTTTTTCTTTTATGCATCAGTCTCTTAAATCACGTCGAAAACAAAAAGTGGAGTTATAAATCAAAGTTACAATAATGATAGCTTTTACAACTGTACTATTTACCTTTACCAGAGATCTTTATTTCTTCACGTGGCTTCAAGCTACTTTCTAGTGTCTTTCCATTTCAACCTGAGGGATTCCCATTAGCATTTCTCCCAGGGCAGGTCTCCTAGTAAGGAACTCTCTCAGCTTTTGTTTATCTTAATTTCTTAATTTCTCCCTCAGTTTTGATGGACAGTTTTGCCAGATACAGGATTTTTGGTTGAGTTTTTTTCTGTCAGCACTTTGAATATACTGACCCACTGCCTTCTGGCCTCCCAAGTTTCTGATAAGAAACCAGGAGACAGTCTTATTGAGAATCTTGTGTATGTAAAAGAGTTGCTTCTCCCTTGCTGTTTTCAAGATTCTCTCTTTGTCTCTGCCTTTTGACAGTTTGATTATAATGTGTCTCAGTGGGGGTCTCTTTGGGTTTATCCTATTTGGACTTTGTTGAGCTTCTTGGATGTTTGTATTTATGTCTTTCATCAAGTTTAGGGTGTTTTCAGCCATTAGTTCTTCAAAAAAATCTCTCTGCCCCTTTTTCTCTTTTTCTTAGGAGACTCCTACAATGATATGTTGGTCTGCTTGGTGTTGTCCCCCAGGGCCCTTAGGCTCTGTTTACTTTTCTTCAGTCTTTTTTCTTTCTGTTCCTCAGACTTGATAATTCCAGTTGTCCTATATTCAAGTTGGCTGATTCTTTCTTCTGCATGCTCAAATCTGCTTTTGAATACCTGTAGTCAAATTTTTATTTTAGTTATTGTACTGCCATTTGCTTCCTTTTTATGTTTTCTGTCTCTTTACTGAAAATCCCATTTTGTTCATACATCATTTGCTTAACTTTGTCCATGTCTTCCTTTAGCTCTCTGAGCAGTTGTTGAGCAGACAGTTGTTTTAAATCATTGTGTAGTAAGTCTGCCGTCATGTCTTTCTGTTGACATTTTTTTCCTTTGAATAGGCCATACTTTACTGTTTCTTTGTATGTTTTGTGGTTTTGTTGTTGTGGTGGTTGAAAACTGGACTTTTGAATCTTATAATTTGGTAACTCTGGAAATAAGATTCTACCCTTCCCTAGAGTTTGCTTATTTTATTTTTTTATGATTATATGGTGTCTCTGTCCTGGGGATTCGGGTGGGGATTAGTTTAAGGTCTTCTTTTAGCCTATGCCTTTCCTTGGACATGCACAATGACTTTCTAAATTCCCCTGTGTGTGTGGCTGCTTTTGGATGTCCTAGTCCTTAAATGTCTGGCTCCTAAAAGAGGGAAAAGGGAAAAATGAAGGGGAATAAAAACAGTCATTGGCTTTTTAAATCTTCTGGAAGTCACTTCTGCTAGAGTGGGTTGTAAAAATGGCAATGGGGGTAGCAACAGTGGTGGCTCACTTCTGTGTCTGCATCTCCACCACCAGAAGCAGCAATTAGGGATCAGAACACAGATCCCAGATATTCAGAAGATGAAGTCCTTATTGCCCGTCCTGGCTGCTGCAAGCCAAATTCCAGCTGCTCTAGGAATGTGTGGGTAGCTCCCTGCCACGGGGTGAGGTAAGAGTAGTTGTTCCCATGCTAAGAGCTGAAATGGACTGAAATCACCCACAATCTATAATCTAAGCCTTCCCTTGGAAACTGCAAGCCTTGCAATAGATTCCAGGGTTCCAAAATGGTTATATGAGACCGATTCTACCAGTACAATTGTCTAGGTGGGGAGATGGATTCCCAGTGTTTTCTACTCTGGCATCTTCCCTGATGTCATCATGATCCTATTAATTTTTAATTACTCTCTTTTAAATAGTTAATACTTCCATTTACATTTGATTAGTAGTTGTTTCTATTCTTGATATTTTCTTTTTAATTTTTAAATTCAGATTTTATGGGGTACACACTTGGCTATATATATTGCCCATGCACTGCCCATGTCAGAGCTACAATTGCAGACATCCCCCAAACTGTGCGCCCCGCATCCATTCAGTGAGAGTTTTCCCATCCCCTCCACCCCCTCCCGCCTGCCCACCCCCTGATGAATATTATTGCCATGTGTGACATAAGTATTATTCTTGATATTTTTCAAAGAACCAATTTTTAACTGATTGATTGGCATATTTATTTATTATTTCTATTCTTCTTTTTTTTTTTAATTTAGAGATGGGGTCTCACTATGTTGCCCAGGCTGCAGTGCAGTGCCTATTCACAGGTGTGATCCCACTACTGTTCAGAATGGGAGTTTTGACTCAATTCTTTTTTCTGACTCAATATTTCCAATTCATATTTATTAATTTCTTCCTTCTGTAATATTATCTTTCCTGGATTTTCTATTTTTATCATACTCTTTTCTGTTTCCTTTGCTCATTTTCATTTGCTTTTTGTATCAGAGAAGCTGAACCACTGTGAGTGTTACAAAATAACAGATTTATTACAGGTGTTAGGCATTATATAACTTTGGGATCTAGTGAATAAGTCTTCATAAGACTATTGCCTCTGTGACTGATGCTGGCCTAAAGTCAGCAGGGCCAGGAGTAAGGAAGGAAAGATGGATATAATGTTAGGAAACCAGGGATGGACAAACACGATTTTTGAGGACAAACTCAAAGGAATGGCATCTGAATATCATTGCCTCAAATATTAATGTTGAAGATAACCTGTAGAATAAACTGCTTCTTTTCACCACGGGTAGCACACCTGGCCCAGGATTCAGAGAAGCTAAACGAGGAGATCTGACAGAAGCTAGAGGAGTTTCAGGTCTGGCTGTCCCACAACAGCAAAGTGAGCAGTAGATCAGGAACAACAGGCACAGCCCCTGCCAGACACTTTGGAGCATTAAAATGTTACTTGTTTCCCACCTGCCAAATACTGTGCACATTTCTTTTGTGGCCAAGGGGAAGGAAACTTGGAGAGACAGTTTGAATGAATTTAGCAAAGTTGACACATCACAAAGCTACCATAAATGTATTAATATATATATGTAAAGAAGGTTTAACTTTTTCCTAATTGTTATCTCCTATAAAACTCTCAGTTCCCATTTCCTTTAGACAATGTCTGTAAAACTAGCCTGTAACCTCTTCCTCACTTGTCCCTCTTTCTTTTCCACCATCTAAAATTTAGCCAATAGTATATTTCTTATAGTTTTTCTTTCAAATAAACTTAGGCTTCCATTACTTGATTTTTTAGCTTTATGTAATATCCTGTGACATATAGCTATTGCCTCTGAATCAGTTAATGAGTTTATTGGCTTTTTCTCCCTTTTTTGAGATTATTTCCATTTTGACAAAGCATATCACATTTTCATATTAGTCTACCACCCTTATGCCTACATTTGTTTTAGCCTTAAAGCTTCAGCTAAACACAGTCAATATTTACCATAGATATTTTTGCCAAAGTTTCCCAATCATCTCTTCTAACCCATTCTCTCTAAGGTTCTTCAGGAAGAGTCAATAAGAACAATATTCCCTGAGTTCTGGCATGTTTAAAATTGCTGTCCTACAGCCTTGATATTATAAGTTAACTGGTCCATAATTTCTTTCCTTGTGTAGATGCTATTCCACTGCTTTCTTGTATTGAATGTTTATGTCAGGAACATATTTCCAACTTATATATACACACACATGCCATGGACCATGCCAATGGCTCTGGTCAGATCTTTGGCCTCTGCCTTGCTAACCACACAGGCCATACTGCCAAACACGTGACCCTGCCAGGCAAATCTTAGGCCCTGGGGAAGAGGAAGGGTGAACCCAACCTTTTCGATACTGAAGCAATATGATTGTCAAATATGCCTGTTCTATAGCAAAAGACAGAGATAACAGTAACCTTTGTTCCTGCTTATTGCCCCTGCTTGCATATAGATTCAACTCAGTCTCTACTGACAGTGCTTCAGACAGCAGCAGGAAGTTGCTCCTAACTTTTAGAGCAAAAGAATAGAAACATAGCCTTACTAATTAAAAGAAAATTCAAATACGGGAGGAGGACAGAGTAATTATAAAGGAAAAGTTTCTCTAGGCTGAGAATGAAAAAGAAACACAAACAAACAAAAACGAAACAAAACAGAACAAAAAGGAAAGAAGGAAAAAAGGGGAAAAGGCGGGCCAAAGTTTCCAGCAAAGATCCTGAGTGGGAAGCGTCTCATTTCTGCAGGCAAAGACCTCTGGGAAAAGTCAATGCCTACATTGACCTCTAAGACAGAAATAATTCCTTGGGCCCGCCTCTCTGATGGGCTCAGAATCAAGTTGCACCCCCAAATCCTCACTCCTATTACAGGACCTGGGAATTAGGTCATTTCCCCTCGGCAGAGCCCCCTGGTCACTCTGGTCCTTGTGTCTTCTGCACACTAGGTGGCACCAATGTCCCAGCTCTGATACGTTTTGACAAATTTCCCTTTCCCTTTCCAGAAATTTTTAATGTTGTGAGAATTTCTAATCAAATTGTGACTTCTACCTCTTTCCTTGAGAATGTTACTTTAGGGCCTCTCTGTATTTTTAATTAAATCTTTTCTTTCCCGTCAACCTGTTGAGTGATAATTCCCTTTAAAAATGAGGGCATACCCTGATGGAGAGCTTCTGGAGACCACACCACTCCCCCAAGGGCAGGAGGTTTTTGCATTAGTAGTAGCTCCTATTGATCTCCAAATCTAACAACCCCATTTCAATAATCTCTAAACAACAAGAATTCTTGCTTCTGTGCCTCTTTCCTTCTGGTCTTGACATAGTAGGTTGCATTATTCATCGTGTTTAGCCAGTTAAAATAGGACTTAGAAAGCATTCTTCCAGAAGTCCACTCTGAGCCAAAGATCCATGTAAAAGTGGTTTATTAAGGATAAGCTCCCAGGAGAACCAGTAAGGAAACAGGGAAGCAGGATACCAAAGGCACAGAAGCCAAGCAAGGGTGTGATTGCAGGGTGAGCCCCAGATTCCACCTGTTCCTGCTGGGGTCCTGAGATAAGGAGATGGGTTTTTGTATTCCCAGCCAATGACCGGCTAAGGGCCAACTGGGGTGAGGGTCAGTGAACTTGTAAAACATCCAGGCACCTCCAGCCTGAAACAATAGTGCCTTCATTTTCCAATTGCCCCTAATCCAACCACAACACTGACCTACCACCTACTGCTAAATATTTCACAATCACAGACATGGGTTCTACTTTCTTCTCTGTTCCAATCTACATAGAAACATTCCAAGGCCTTTCTCTCTTTTTTTTTTTTTTCCTGAGATAGGGTCTTGCTGTCACCCAGGCTGGAGTGTGGTGGTGTCATCATAGCTCACTGCAGCCTCAAATGCCTGGGCTCAAGGGATCCTCCTGCCTCAGCCTCCCCAGCAGCTGGATCTACAGGTGCACACCATCACACCTGGATAATTTATTAATTTTTTAATTTTTGTAGTCGATCCTTCAGGGAAAGGCAAGAATTTGCCTAAGGGCAGGATTTATGGTAAGTATGTGAAAGTAGAAATCATAGAGGCATTGCCGGAACTGGGGTTAATCAGAAGTCAACATGGCGGATGAGCATCCAACATGGAGTTGTTTTATCCTTCACACTCCATCCCCCTAATCCAGCTCCTATAATCTCACTGGTCCTCCTCTTCCAAGATGGTTCCTGAGTCTTTAGTGAGGGTGCTTGATATTGTATAACCTTAGCAGCAGTGCATTGGCAATAGAAGACAGATGGGGGCCAGTGGGATTCCAAATGAGGGATATTTGCTGGCTTTCTCTAGTCTTCAGAATACCATGATCCCGGTCCCCTTGGCATCAATAACCTGACTAGTAGAAATACAATGCACACAAGGATTGCAATCAAAAGAGAACTTGTATATCAGAATGAAAAAAAAGAACCTATTCCATTAGAGAGCTTACCAAAAATGTGAAGAAAACAAAAACCTTGTTCTTCTTTAGGTAGTTGTCATAGCCAGGAAATAATTCAGGGTTTAGTTCAAATTGTAGGCAAATAATAGAAACTCAAAAACAGT
Source organism: Daubentonia madagascariensis (assembly GCA_023783475.1). Lineage (NCBI taxonomy): Eukaryota > Metazoa > Chordata > Mammalia > Primates > Daubentoniidae > Daubentonia > Daubentonia madagascariensis. The sequence continues at coordinate 13,535,777 of JAKFHU010001129.1, read as the reverse complement.
GATTAAGGCTAGAATCTAATAATAGGTGTACTATCATTTTCTTCTAAAGCATAATTTTCTCTTGCCAGTTTCTCCACTTCTACCAAGGATAAATCATAATAGGACCAATTTATTTGCAAAATAAATTTTAGTCTCATTATACTTGGCCTGATTATTTGCATAAAGTGCAGCAAGAATAATGATTGGCCATATAGGCCAACTTTTAAGTTGGCTTTGCTGGAAATTTCATAAGGAATTTTGGATTAGACTTTTTAAAAGCTTCAAGGCCAGGAAGCCAAGCCAAGGATTTGCCATCTGACTGTGCTTGTAATACCTATATGAATTGGGTGAATTCCTCTCTTCTTGAAGTCTCAAAATACCTTAAGTTTCCTGAGCCTGTCAGAAAGTGACATTCTTTGTAATAGGGTAAATGGCCTGAAAAAAGGGTAAAAATGTTTTCTGTCTCTCTAAAACCTGCCCTACTCCTTTTGGGAATTAAAACCTGCATCCTTGCCCTAGGCCAGTGGTAGGGAGGGGCAGAGGGGTGTCCTTTGTTCTTTGTACCACAGGAGATGGCTCAAGGGAATTGTTCGGGTAGAGGTCACGAGATTGTCTTAGCCAAAGATGGGATGAATCAGGACCATCAGCTATAGTTGAACAGCAATAGCCTAAAGCTGAAAACCTTTAAAAGCTCTGTATTCCTGCTCAGAGGCAGGACGTTGGTACTTTAAGATGGGAGTCTGCCAACCTTCTCATTTGCTGGCAAATTAATAAACTTCTTTTTCCTTCTCCTCAAACTGCTTGTCCTCATTCTGATGTGGCCTTGTGGACAAGTGCTGAGTTTTCAGTAGCAGAATTTGGTGTCCCTGGGTGGGCTCATTGGTGCCCTGGTGGAACAACACCGTGCAACTGCTGGAAGAGGCAGGGAGAAGTCCTGGGCCAAGCCATGGGTCTTCGCTGGTAGGGGCAACTTCTTTTTGAGGTGAGAGAGCAAGGGATGGCCCCAGCAGCTGCTGGAGCCTGTTTTAGCTCTGGGAACTCCTCATCTCTTTCTTTCCAAACTGAACACAGCTCCCTGCAACCTGAACTGAGGTGAGGAGAAAGAAAGGGATTTGGGAAGTGTCCAGACAGCCTCAGCCATTTGTTTGGTAATTTCCCTGCGGTGCACACTGAGACCCTTGACTCCACCCATTTGGGGAGGGTGTTGAACCTTCCAGACTTGGAAGGAGCCCTATAGCAGGGCATTTGTTTGGAGGTGCCATTGGGGTGGAAGTCATGAGGTTGAGTGGAAGTAGGGAAACTGGTTTGGATTTGGAGCTCATTTGTGGTTCCCAGGGTACAGTGGGACTAGGCCACCCCTTTGGGGAGGGTTTTGAACCTTCCAGACTTGTGGCAGGGCATTTGTTTGGAGGCACCCTTTGGGGGTAATGGAGGCACCATTTGAGGTGGCGTTTGTCCCCTTTCGATCCTCATTTGATTAATAGGCCTTGGCATTTTAGATTGTTTGTGTTGGGAATTCCCTATATTGTTTGTGTTTGATTGTGAGTTTTGTCCTAACATGGGAGGCTCCATTTCTGTTAATTTTGGCTGAACAGTCAACTTATAGCCACAAACCTATGTCTGAAGAAAGAATAATGTATTATTGTAATACTGCCTGGCCAACATATGTGTTGGCATGCAAGGAGAAGAGGCCATTGAATGAAACCTCAAATTATGATATTTTACAACTGGAATTATTTTGTCAAAGGTCAGATAAATGGGATGAGATCCCAAATGTACACTTTTAACACATTGACTGCCACACTAGAAATTTTTATTGTTGTTTTATTATGAAAATAGATTAAAAACTTTGAAAACAAAATGATCCTTTCTAATTTAGTGAAAATTTTGTTATTTTTTATTGTTTTCTGTGTGTGAGTTATATGCAACTTGAAAAATAGTTCACATGGCTCCCAAGGTGAAGAGATGTGTGAGTTACATATGATTCATGAGGCCCTGGGCTCAAAACTAACATGAGTTAAATACAACTCACATGGCAGTTAATGTGTTAAAGGCCTGGGATAAAGTTAACGGTACAACAGAGACCTCTACTGGTGGTGGGTGGGATAGTCATGATCTGGGTCAGCTGCTGAGCGCCCGCTGCCTGACTGCCGCACCCTGGACACAGCAGGGAGGTGCCGGCACCTGCCACAGCTGGGGCAATCCACAGGAAAACTCGGGCTTGGCCATGCTGGAGCTTGCGCTGATGGGGCCCCTGCCTGGCCCTGGGCAATTGCTACCACCACCATCTTGGTGCCATGAGAAAGGCAGGGGAGGGCGTGACTACAAAAATTCTTCAGTCCCACGCCCACTAGGTTATGACTCTGGAATGGGAATGGTCTCTCTTTACCTGGCAGGAAACTCAGCTGGGCCAGAGGGCACCCCTAGCCATAGCAGGGCAATATACAGCAATATCAGATGAGGGGCTTGAATGTGCAAGAACAGCCAGCAGGGTCCTTTGAGACAGTCAAAAGGAAAGGATGAAAAAACAGCGCCAGATTGATGACTCAGACAATGAAGAATGGGACACAGGGCCCCCTGTTAGTGGCTCCAATCCAAATATTTCCCACAGGAGCCCCAGGTAAAATTGACAGTGGGGACTCAATTAGTGAATTTTTAAAATTGACACTGGAGCTACCTTTTCTTTCCTAAACTCTAAACTAACTTCCTTTAGTGAAGACATGGTCGCAGTCATTGGGGTGACTGATCAGACCCAGCAACTACCCATGCTCCAACCTCTTGAGTGCCAACTGGGAGAATAGAAACTGAGACACAGTTTCTTATACATGCTAGACTGTCCGATACTGCTCCTAGGCTGAGATTTGTTACACAAGTAACAAATAACCCCAAATGCCCAAAGGTTGAGTGCCCAAATAACCTTTTCTCCAGAGAAGCAACAGCTCCACCTACAGGTCCCACCTAAAACTGCTCTCCAGTTTCAATGTTTACTCATGGATGAAGCAGCAGCAAATTTTGTTCCCCGTGAGGTCTACCAAAAAGTGAGTAAGGCCGTATGGGCCAACGGGACCCTAGGATGGGCAAAAACAGCCACACCAATTACCGTTTTGTTAAAAGAAGGGTCCTCATGCCCTCATATAAAACAATACCCCCTTAAAAAGGAAGCATTGGAAGGAATCCAACCTATATTGAACAGATTTCTGGAGCATGGACTAATTCCCATCAAGAAGCCCCACACCAATGACTCTATTAATGATATTGTACAAAACATACACCCTATGGACCAAACCCATGTACTGTATTGACCACAATACCAAGTGAGTACGAATAGTATTTGGTACTGGATTTAAAAGACACTTTCTTTTGCATTCCTTTGGAAAAGAAGATTCAACTCCTTTTTGCATTTGAATGGCAGGATCCTGAGACTAGGATGGCATCACGGTACTGCTGGACTGTGTTGCCTCAGGGGTTTAAAAACTCTCCTACCCTGTTTAGTGAGAACTTGGCAAGAGACTTGCAGAAACTGCGAGTGGATCCAGGGATTCTATTACAATATGTGGATATTTTATTTATAGCCAGCCCTGATTATAATCATTGTCTTGAAAATACAGTGGCTATGCTAAATCATCTAGCCTCATGTGGCTATAAAGTGTCACCTAAAAAGGCACAGATTTGCAAATAGCAAGTTACTTATTTGGGATTCCAAATTAGTAAGGAAACACACAGCCTCTTGTCAGACCAAAAGCAAGTCATCTTGAATCTTAAGGTGCCCAGAAATAAAAGGCAACTGTGCAGGTTCCTAGGAATGGCAGGGTTCTGTCAAATCTGGATCCCAAACTTTGGACTAATAGCAAAGCCTTTGTGTGAGGCCCTTAAAAGGACAGATGCAAAACCCCTGATCTGGACCACTGACTGTCAAAATGCCTTTTAGAGACTAAAGCAGAGTCTTATGACTGCCTCTGCTTTGAGGATGCCTGACTTGTAAAAATAATTTAAGTTGTACATTCATGAAAACAAGGAATGGGCCTTGGAGTCCTAGTGCAGATGCTGGGAAACATCCCATGGCCAGTGGCATGTTTGTCAAAGCAGCTGGACAATACTGTGAGAGGATGGCCTCCTTGCCTCTGGGCAGTGGCAGCTACTTGTGACCTGTTTTAAGAGACCAAAAATTTCACTTTGGGACAACCTGTTGTAGTATATGCACCCCACCAGGTTCTGACTTTATTAGAACAGAAGGGGGGTTATTGGCTGACTGCAGGAAGGCTGGGAAAATACCAGGCCATCCTTTTGGATAATCCCAACATTAAATTAAAGACTGTGTCTATCTTAATCCCGCCACCCTGTTACCAGCTGAAGAGAATGAACCTCTGCTGCATGACCATGTAGAGGTTCTGGAGGCTGCTAGATCCATTCTAGCAGGATGGATCTGTCAGATCAGCTGATGTCAGAGCCAGGTTGGGATCTTTTCACTGACGGGAGCAGCTTTATGGGCAAGAAAGGGCTGGTTATGCAGTGATCATGGCAGTGGCACTGCCACCTGGGACTTCAGCCCAGAAAGCTGAGCTGATTGCTTTAACCTGAACTCTTCAGTTATCCTGGGGGGAAAAGATACTTTTTCAGGCTAGGTAGAGGCTTGTCCTACTTGAACAGAGAGAATGTCTGAGGTTACCAGAAACCTTCTGAAGGAACTCACTCTGCGATAGGCTCCTACCAGGAGCTGCTGGCCTAGGACAGGGCCTTTGCCAAGTTCCTGCACGTGTACGCCAGCACAGAGCAGGAACAGACCTCACAGGATGACAGGATGACAGGCATCAGCTCCTCCTCCTACAGTGAGGATATCAGCAGACACCCCATTGTTGACAGGACCGAGGAGCATACTCCACAGAGCCCTGGGCATTTTGCATGAGTGGTAATGGATCCTCCTTTGTAGCAGAGATAAACCAGCAAGTAAGCAAAGTCCTACATCTAAAATGGAAATCACATGCATCTTGGAATTGATGCAGGAAACCCATCTAAAGTGGGATAGGGTTTTGCTGCTTGCCCTCCTCCAGATAAGGGTGGCCCCTAGAAGTAAGCTTAAGTTGAGGCCCTATGAAATAGTTTATGAGAGACCCTTCCTAGCACCCTGAGGTAGGTATGGTAACATAATCATAAGTAAAGAAAACATAGTAAAGCAATATATTAAACAAAAGGTCAGATACTAACCACTATACATGAGTTTGCCTCTTTTAGGTCCTTGCCTCAACTGGAGGCATTCCTCCACCCCTTTATACCAGGAGACCAGGTGTTGCTTTAAGCCTGGAAAGAATAAGGACCTGAATAACAACTGACAGAGAGGTGGAAGGGACCCTATGAAGTGCTTCTAACAACTCACACCTCATTGAAATTTTCAGGAGTAAAACCTTGGGTCAACCATACCAGAGTAAAGAGGTGCCCCAGGGAAGAAGAGGACCCAAAACCCCAGTGGATGGACCAGCCTTTAGGTGATCTAAAATATCTGTTTAAGAGGGAAGAAAAATGTATAAACCTTCCATCTAAAATATCACCCCCATTCAGCAGGAAGTAGCTTGATGACTAAGTCGCCCCTCCTCCCATAGATATGGAAGGGTAAAATTGACAGTGGGGAATATGTACCAGGGGGAATGGCCTGAAAAAAGGGCAATAATGTTTTCTGTCCCTCTAAAATTTCCCCTACTCCTTTTGGGAATTAAAACCTGCATCCCTGCCTCAGGCCAGTTGTTGGGAGGGTCAGGGGAGTGTCCTTTGTTCTTTGTACCACAGGAGATGGCTCAAGGGAATTGGGGTGGAGGTCACGAGACTGTCTTAGCTGAAGATGGGATGAATCAGGACCATCAACTATAGTTAAACAACAATAGTCGGAAGCTGAAAACCTCCCCTTTAAAAGTTCTGCATTCCTGGTCAGAGGCAGGACGTTGGTACTTTAAGACAGGAGTCTGCCAACCTCCTCATTTGCTGGCAAATTAATAAACTTCTTTTTCCTTCTCCTCAAACCACTTGTCCTCGTTCTTTTGATGTGGCCTCAGGGATAAGTGCCAAGCTTTTGGTAACATCTTTACTTACCACACATCAGGAATCTTGTAAGGGAACCATATAGACAAGGTACCAGGCCAGCCTTTCCAAGGGGCTTTTTATTGGCTCTATAAAGTCAGCCTCAATTTCTCAAAGCAGTCTGGTCATATCTGAAAATATGCCATTCCAGTCAAAGCTTTGGTAAAATAATGAGGGTCTCCAATTTTGTCTTGTTAGAAAAGAAAACAGATTCTTACTGAACTTATGCAAATAACTATACTGCCAAATAATAAGCATACTCATGAATAGTTTCCAAAGTTTGGAGAACTCAGGTAGAGAGAAAGGTAAATTTTGCTCACAAAAGTAGACTTTATTCAGTCATTGTAGGCTATAAATAGCTCAAAAGAAAAAAGATTTTCTTGACTCTTCTTCAGAGTAGCAGCCTCCCAAACAGGACGTTGTCCATTCACCTTGGCACTGCCATACACAAGCCAAGCAGCTCTTTGTCAGTGAGGTGAGAGCTGTTTATTGGGCACTGTAGAATCCAGCAGCTCCTCACACGTTTCCAGAATCAGTCCTAGGAGGACAAAAAGAGGCTCCCTGCTCATAAGTATCTCCTCTTTGCACTCCCCAGGTAGCATGATCTTATATAAACCATTTCCATTTTATTATGAAGCTCTTCTGGGCACTGCTATCCCCATTAGGGTGTTTCTACAATATTACCTAAGAAACATGGGTATTTGAAGTGTCAAGATCATTTAATGTCTTTTAGTCATAGGGGTAGCTTCAGTTAGCATCCCATAGCAAGGCAGTAAATGCCCCCAAAGTGAAAATTCTCTGTGCAAAGACCCGGTAGCCATTGTTGGGAGGTGCTCAGAGGCTTTTGCCATAATCCCCAGTAAATGCTCCACAAAGGGCTATAAAGTGGAGAATTTGCCCCTACCAGCACTCCAGCTTCTATTCTACACTCTGTGGGCTCAGGCAACCTTACAGGTTCCTACTTAGCATGTCCAATTAATATCACATGAAGGGAGGATTTGCATGCCTTCTGTTTTATATTACTAGGTAGGGGAAATATTCCCCAGTCAAATACAATGTCCATTCTCAAAAAACATTTAGGTAAAGGAGACACAACTACTTTACATAAAGCCTTCTTAAGCATTCTGACTCTCATAATCCTATCAACTCTTTCATTTTATGTTTTAGTCTCAGGAACTTCTCCACCCCCAGACCACTTTATCCTATCTTGTGAACAAGGATTAGGGTTCCCACTGGGGGGTTGAGCCAAGGGACCCAGGCCCTTTTGTCAATCTTTATCTTGATTAACCTGCCTCAACATTGTCCAAGGCTTTCTCGGTGTTATCTTTGCCTTCTGATTTTTAAAACTTCTCCAATCTGGAGTAAATACAGAAAACTGGTTTGGGGCCCATTAATGTTAGGGGACCAGCAGGGGCTCCCTTTGGTCTACCCAACCTTCAATAGTGTTGTATGAAGACCTTTGTTTCAATCCCATCAATTTCTATTTTATTCATCCCATTTTTAATTTTTTAATTTTTCTTTTTTTCCTTTTAACATCATAAGCCACCTGAATCATCCCATTTTTAAATAACCATCTAAAGATTTCCACCCTATTGGACGTGCAGGAACTCACTGGAAAAAAAACAAAAAGATTTTCACCTTGCTTGGATGAGTCCCATGACTCTTCCTTTCCTTTTTCTCTTAGTTTCATCCCTATCAATGTTTTCTTTATTCACCTTCTTTCTTGCTTGCTTTTTTTTTAGAGACAGGGTCTCACTCTGTCACCCAGGCTGGAGTGCAGTAGCATCATCATAGCTCACTGCAGCCTCACACTCCTAGACTCAAGCAATCCTCCTGCCTCAACCCCCTGAGTAGCTGGGACTACAGGTGAGCACCAATGCACCCGGCTAACTTTTTTTTTTTTCTGTAGAGACAGAGTCTCGTTATGTTGCCCAGGCTAGTCTCCAGTTCCTGAAGCAATCTTCCCGCCTTGGCCTCCCAAAGTGCTGGGATTACAGGCATGAGCCACTGCACCTGGCCCTATTCACCTTACTTCTTAATAACAGTTTAAAATTTTCCACATTCCTGGGATGAGTCTTTAGACTGTCCTTCTACCTTTCACCATTTTCTTGTTAATTATCCTGATGTTTTATTATTAATAGCACCTGTAAGACCCATGAGAGGAAGGTGAGCCAGTAAATTTGGTAAATCTTCTCAAACTAGTGTTAATTCTGCAGGCATTTATTAAGATCTGGGTAATGGGCATATTAACTGTGTGAATATCCCAGTCATCAAAAAGCCAGTCCCACATGGCTTGCATATGAAGCATATCAGCTGCTTCATCTGGGGCACTCCACTTGGCATTTATAGGTGGAGATGGGCAGTCCCCCCTCTCAGGGTAAACAGACCTTACAGTGGCTTTTATCCAGTCAACCAGCCTGATTATTCCCTCAGGAATAACCTCCTGTGTGTCTGGATCATATATACCCATCTGTGATTGTTCAATAGTGAGCTGTGGGTCCTGCATCAACCCAAACATGCTCTTCCACTGTAGCATTTAAAACCAAAGATACTGCCCCTAAAGTAGTAATGCTCTAATCCATTTTAATAAATGTTCCACAGGAAGCTGATGATACCAACCTACAAAATGGAACAATTCTTTCACACTATACCCTCTAGTTTCAGTGGTTTCTTGGTTTTGTCCTTCCCCTACATTGACCACGTGCTTGATGACCAAGGGTCTTAGAGGTACTTTCTCTTGCCCTAGCTTGATTTTTCCCTTTGTGGATGGCTTTGAGGCTAGTGACCTGAGCTCAGACACACCCACAGCTGAACGTGCTCCAGCCTCAAGGCCTGACCCAGCGCTCTCTTTTGCTTTCATTTTGGCTATTACAGAGAGCAATAACTAAGGTATAGTGTGTTTATCATACTTCTATTATTTTGCATTTCCTTTCATATTCAATGAGCCAGATCCTCAGGAGTTGAGTTTACCACCATCCCTAAATTCCACTGGTAACTTTTACCTTTAGTAACTGAATATAGCACAGCTGCAGTTTCATATCATGGATGACTAGGTAGACACCCAGGAATGAAAGTCTCCTCAGCCCCCATCCTTTCATTCTTTCTTTTCTCAAACCACATGTTTTCGTGAGCCAGGGCCAGTCTGGCAAATCCCACTTCTGACACCAGTTGTATAGAAAATCTCAAACTGTGCTTTCCTCTAAACTCTGAACCAACACAACAATCACCAACACAGAAGACTTCTGTGACCAAATGTGGGTGCTTTTCCTCACACACCAAGCAGCAGATACCAGCTGGGTATCCTCTAATTCAAGTCTGAGACTATCTACCTGGACATAGTGTTAGATTCCACAGGGTCAGGGTTCAGTCCCCACAACTGCCTCCCTGACACCAGTCACGAGTCCTGACCTCTGGAAATTCTGACTGACTGGCTTCAAGTTGAGGTTCCTGTGACCTCCTCTTTGGGTTCAATTAGTTTGCTAGAATGGTTCACAGAACTAAAGGAAACACTTTTACTGGTTTATTATAAAGGATATTACAAAGGATATAGATGAAGAGATGCACAGGGTGAGGCATGTGGGAAGGGGTGCAGAGCTTCCATGCCCACCCAGGATGTGCCACCCTCCAGGAATCTTCATGTCTTCAGTTATCTGGAAGCTCCTTTAGCAATAATTTTAAAACTCATTTTGTTTATGAAAGATCACTAAAGTCATGTGAACTAAAAGGCATTTGAGGTAGTTTCTGCTTTCTGATAAAATATCTTATTTAAGCACTTACTTTTCCTTTAAGCCAATTAATTAGAACTCTTTCATATATTTTGGTAGTGAAATAGCACATACACATGACACATATAAATACACAGACATACAGATACACAGACAAAAGCAGATTGTATAGATTTATAACATTCTTCATTTGCCAGTTTTCAAATAGTTTCTCTCTCCCCCTTTAGGCTACCAATCTCTTGATTATCTGTTCCATTGTCTATACAATTGTTAGCTACTCAACTCTAAATTTGTATTTCCAAAGACATGACCCTTAGGTGAAACAATGTAGAAAATTTACATCTCAAAAGCACAGAACTTAAGCCTAAACATTATTGTCTGAAGACAAGATTGCCAGGAAAATGTCTTCTTTCCAACTAAGCATGTTTCTTAATTAGATTACCAGCTTCAGGGTGGAGCCTTTTAGTGAATACAGCAAAGAAAGCCTAATATTCAAATACGTGAAAAGCAGGCACAGCTGGAAGGCAGAACACTTAGATTCCCCCAAATCAAGGATCCCATTTCTACACTGAGTCCTGGGTCCCCAAAAAGAGAGAAACACCACAAGACCAGATAGTGCAATGCTTCCACAATGCACCTCACTGCAAGCACATTCCTATGAGGCTGGTGGACAACCCAGTGCCAATCGGCCCACTCTGTAATGAGCCTATTCCCCATGGGAGTCTTATCCCTCAGTGGGGAGTGTTTTCATAGCCTCTAGGTGCCAAACCATGCTTTTCTTATCCAAAAACACAAAGATATGAGTAGCCTCCTGTAGTAGTAACCATTTACTGTAAAAAACTGCTGTCAGCCACTCCTAATACTCTAGCCCTAGCCAGTGACTCACCAGCCATTACACACACTGAGGTCAAGTCCTCTCACACTATAAAGTAATTGCTGGTACCCCCAAAAGCTAAAAAGATTAGGTAATGTAATACAAAAGAGAGCAGAGTTTAGGCCTGAGAGGAATCTGTCCACATAAAACTCTTGGGGATTCATGAGGAAAAAACAGATGTTCTTCCCAAAAAGGAGTCTGTGCCAACTTTTCTGTTTCCTTAAGGAATCCCAGGTTGTTAGAAATCTTTGTAAGTTCGCCCTATGTGGCATTGAGGGTAGCAAGAGGGAAGAGGGACAGACAGAAGTAAATGCAGAAACAGAATTCAGTTGACTGAGAAGTTTTTACAGAGAGACAACAGAGGCCTTAAAATGATATGTGTGTATACGTATATAGCCTAAACATCAGTTCTAAGTAAGTTGACTTTTGACTATAGAGCTCTTTTAAAAAACCTTTTTTCTATGTAGCTCTCAGAGATCATGGAACGGGATGTGGAAGGAAAGTGAAAAGTAAAGCAACTTTTTAACAGCTTGGCTACTCAGGAAGGTGAATGGAAGACTCTGAAGAAGAAAAAGTTCAAAAAATAAAATTATTTTGTAAATTAGGCAAGGAACTATTGCACATTAAAAGCAATATTAAAATATAAATAAATAGGCCAGGAGCCTGTGGCACTTTGGGAAGCCGAGGTGGGAGGATCGCTTGAGGCCAGGAATTCGAGACCAGCTTGGGCAACATAGCTAGACCCCGTCTCTACAAAATATAAAAACATTAGCTGCGTCTGGTGATGAGTACCTGTACTCCCAGCTACTCAGGTGGCTGAGGCAGGAGGATCGCTTGAGTCCATGGTTTGTAGCACCTTATGCAGATTGGGTGTCCGAACTAAGTTCAGTATCAATGTGGTGACAGTCTGGGAGTGGGGTTGCCTAAGGAGGGGTAAGCTGGCCCAGGGTGGAAACAGAGCAGGTCAAAACTCCTGTGCTCATCAATAGTGGGGTTGCACCTGTGGACAGCCCCTGCGCACTAGCCTGGGTGACATGGGGAGACTCATCTTCAGAAAAAATGAAAATTAAAAAAACATTTTAAATAAAAGTAATAAAGGATTAAAAAATAAACCCAAAAAAACAAAAAAACTTTTTTCTGATTGTCATCCCTACTCAAGCTCTTTTGCTTCTGCTGCTAGCTGGCCTTCCATCACCAAACGGGCAGCCTAGAGAAGCAGCCACCTCACCATAGTGGCTGCTCGCTGTCCTTCCTTACTGCAGCGTAATAGGTAGCTCTCAGCACTTGCTCCAAACCTGCCAGTGTTTTCAGGACATCCCCATACTCACATGGTGGGCCACAAGTACCTAAAAGGTGAGCCACATCACTCCACAGAGGAATGGCTCTGTGCCCTGGGATTTCCCCTATGGCCACTTCATTCCCTTCATGCATTTCTTGGTCTGTCGGCTCCTGGCTAGCTCGCCAGATGTTCCACAGTGAGCTGGTCCGTGCAAACCTACCCCCAAAGGCCGAGGAAGCTGAGAGGCTGAAGAAAGAGGGTGACAAATCCAGTTTCTCAGAGAGAAACATTTAATGGGGACTTATGAATTAAAGCCATGCCTCTGGCAGCCATGAGATGAGATGGTGGATCCCTGTACTGGTACCCCCAGACCCAGGGCTTATATACCATAGGGAAGGAGTGTGTAGTGCAATTGAAGTCCACCCCTCAGGGAAAGGCAAGAATTTGCCTGAGGGCAGGGTTTATGGTAAGTACGGTTTAGGATAACATTAAGGTTGCTTTGACCTAAGGGCAGGACTTATGATGAGTATGTGAAAGTAGAAATCTTAGAGGTATTCAAAAGTCAACATGGTGGATTAGCATCCAAGATGGAGTTGCTTTGTCCTCTACATCTGTGTTTTGTAGTTTTCATTGTAGAGGTCTTTCACCCCTTTGGTTTAATTTATTCCTAGGTATTTTATTTTGGGGTGGGGGATTGCTTTCTTGATTTCTTTTTCAGCTGGTTTGTTACTGGTATATAGGGATGTAACTGATTTTTGTATGCTAATTTTGTATCCTGCAACTTTACTGAATTTGTTTATCAGTTCTAAGCGTTTTTTTGTGGAGTCCTTAGAGCTTTTTCTTTCTTCTTCTTCTTCTCTTTTCTTTTTTTTTTTTCAGAGGCAGGATCTCCTTTGTCCCCAAGACTGGAGAGTGCAGTGGTGTGATCACAGCTCACTGCAACCTCCAACTCCTGGGCTCAAATGATTCTCCTGGCTCAGCCTCCTGAGAAGCTAGGACTATAGTCTCATGCCACCCTGCCCAGCTAATTTTTAAATTTTTTGTAGAGACTGGGTCTAACTATGTTGCCCAGGCTGGTCTCAAATGCTTGGCCTCAAGTGATCCTCCCACCTTGGCCTCCCAAAGTGCTGGGATTACAGGTGTGAGCCACTGTACCCGGACTAGGTTTTTCTATATATAAGATCATGTCATCTGCAACGGGGGACAATTTGAATTTCTCTTTTTTCAATTTGGATGCCTTTTATTTCTTTCTCTTACCTAATTGCTCTGGCTAGGACTTCCGGTAATAAGTTGAATGGGAGTGGTGAAAGTGGGCATCCTTGTCTTGTTCCAGTTCTTAGAGGAAAGTGTTTCAGCTTCTCCCCATTAAGTATGATGTTGGCTGTGGGTTTGTCATATATGGCCTTTATCATGCTGTGGTATGTTACTTCTATGCTTAATTTGTTGAGAGTTTTTATCATGAAGGGATGTTGAATTTTATCAGATGCTTTTTTCTGTGCCAATTGAGATGATCATATGGTTTTTGTCCTTCATTCTGTCGATGTGATATAACACATTTATTGATTTGCATATGTTGGACCGTCCTTGCATCCCTGGGATAAATCCCACTTGATTATAGTGTATTATCTTTTTGATCTGTTGTTGGATTTGGTTTGCTAGTATTTTGTAGTGGATTTGTCAGGTTGGCAGTTGTCTGTTCTCAATTCTTGGTGTGCTCTGGTCGAAGAATGACCAGACACACTGAAGGCAAGGTAAGCATGAAATGAAGTTTATTGAGGAAGAGTAAGATAGGTTTATAGAGCAAGAGCAAGATACATTCACCACAGACCACGAATGGGCCCCCTGTCATAACAAGAGGCTCTCGTTATGGTCTAGGGTACTGTTTTATACTGTCTGGTGTGGCCCTCCTGTGGTTCAGATGTCACCATCAAGCCACTTTGATGGACAGTTAACAACACGATAATTAGCCTTAGGTTACTCTAGGTCACTTTCCAGATCCCATTGTGCTTGGGCTACCTGGCCCGTGGGCTGGGGAATTCCCTGCATTCTTTTGCAGATTGACAGGGTGTTCCTCCTTCCCCCAGGTGTGGCAATTGCTCGAGGCAGCACCAAGGTGGGGCCCCACCTTTGCCCCTAGGAGAGCCGGAGTCCCTCACTATCTACCTGACAGATTTTTGCATCTATGTTCAACAGGGATGTTGGCCTGTAGTTTTCTTTTGTTTTGTTTTGTTTTGTTTTCTTTCTTTCTTTCTCTCTCTGTCTCTCTCTCTTTCTTTCCTTCCTTCCTCCCTCCCTCCTTCCCTTCCTTCCTTCCTTTTTTTTATAAGGTCTTGCTCTGTTGCCCAGGCTACAGTGCAGTGGTATCATCATAGCTCACTGAAACATCGAATTCTTGGGCTCAAGTGATCCTCCTGCCTCAGCCTCCCCAGTAGCTGGGATTACAGGCATGTGCCACCATGCCGAGCTAATTTTTAAATTTTTTGTAGAGATGTGGTCTTGCTATGTTGCTCAGGTTTAGTTTTCTTTTTCTGTGTGTGTATCCTTGTCTGATTTTGGTATTAGGGTAATGCTGGCCTTGAAGAATGAGTTAGAAAGAATTCCCTCCTCTTCAATTTTTTGGACTCGTTTGAGAACAATTGGTGCTAGTTCTTTATACATTTGGTAGAATTCAGCAGTAAAACCTTCTGATCCTGGGCTTTTTTGTTGTTGTTGGGAGACTTTTCATTACAGACACAGTCTCACTACTCACTATTGTTCTTTTTAGTTTTTTTATTTCTTCCTGGTTCAATCTTAGCAGGTTGTATGTGTCTAGGAATTTACCCATTCCCTCTAGGTTTTCTGATTTGTTAGTGTGTGGCTGTTCATAATAATCTATAACGTTCCTTTGTATTTCTGCAGTGTAGTTGTTGTGTCTTCTTTTTCTTTATGTGGGTCTTCACTCTTTTTTTCTTGGTTAGTCTTGCTAGCAGTTTATTGATTTTGTTTATCTTTCCAAAAAAACAACTTTTTGTTTCCTTGATCCTTGTATTTTTTATTTTTTTTTTAGTTTTTGTTTTGTTTAGTTCTGCTCCAATCTTTATTATTTATTTCCTTCTACTGATTTTGGGTTTGGTTTGTTCTTAATTTTTTAGTTCCTGGATATACATTGTTACATTGTTTATTTGAAATCTTTCTACTTTTTTGATGTAGGCATCTATTGCTATGAACTTTCCTCTTAGCACTGCTTTTACTGTATTTCATAGGTTTTAGTATGTTATGTTTCCATTTTCATTTGTTTCAAGAATTTTTTTGATTGCCTTCTTAATTTTTATTGACCCAGTGGTTGTTCAGGAGCATGTTGTTTAATTTCCATGTATTTGTACAGTTTCCAAAGTTCCTCTTATTATTGATTTCTAGTTTGATTCCACTGTGGTCTGAGAAAATACTTGATATGTTTTGAATTTTTAAAAATTTGTTGAGACTTGTTTTGTGGCCTAATATATGGTCTATCCTGGAGAATGTTCAATGTGCTGATGAGAAGAATGTGTATTCTGTAGCTGTTGGATGAAATCTTCTCTAAATATCTGGTAGGTCCATTTGGTCAATAGTGCAGATTAAGCCTGATGTTTCTTTGTTGATTTTATGTCTAGATGATCTGTCCAGTGCTGGAAGTGGGGTGTTGAAGTCCCCAACTATTATTTTATTGGGGTCTATCTCTCTCTTTAGTTCTAATAATATTAATATTTGCTTTATATGTGTAGGTGCTTTAGTGTTGGATGCATATATGTTTTTAATTTTATATCCTCTTGCTGGATTGATCTGTTTGTCATTATATAATGACCTTCTTTGTCTCTTTTTATGTTTTTTGACTTAAAGTCTATTTAAGTATGATGTAAGTATAGCTAGTCATGCATACTTTCTTTTTTTTTAAGAGATGGAGTCTCATTATGTTGCCCAGGCTGGACTTGAACTCCTGGGCTCAAACAATCCTCCAGCTTCAGCCTCTCAAATAGCTGGGACTACAGGTGGCCACCACTGCATCTGGCTTACTTCTGCACACTTTTGGTTTCTGTTTGCATGGAATTTTTTTCCCATACCTTCACTTTCAGTCTATGTGTGTCTTTACGGGTGAAATGAGTTTCTTGTAGGTGGCATATAGTTGGGTCTTGTTTTTGTTATCCATTCAGCCAGTCTATATCTTTTAACTGGGGAATTTAAACCACTTACATTCAAGGTTGTTATTGATAAGTGAGGATTTACTCCTGTTATTTTTTTTTTTAGTTTAGTCGTTTTCTAATTGTTTTGTATATTCTTATTTCCTTTCTTCCTCTTTTATTGTTTACCTTCATGACTTGGTGACTTTTTTTGTCATTATAATGTTTTAGTCTATTCTCTTTCTCATTTGTGTATCTGTTCTATCTGTGGGATTTATATTTTCATGTGTTTTCATGATGGTAAATATCATCCTTTTACTTCCAGATGTAAGACTCCCTTAAGCATTTCTTGTAGGGCCAGTCTAGTGATGAATTCCCTCAATTTTTGCATGTCTGGAAAAGACTTTATTTTTCCTTCATTTTTGAAGAATAGCTTTTCTGGGTATAGAATGCTTGTTGGCAGTTTTCTCTTTCAGCACTTTGAACGTATCATCCCATTCTCTTCTGGCCTTTGTGATTTCTGCTGAGAAATCTGCTGTTCATCTGATGGAGATTCCCTTATATGTAACTTGATGCTTTGCTCTTGCTGTTTTTAGAATTCTCTCTTTGTCTTTGACTTTTGGTAGTTTGATTATAATGTGGCTTGGAAAAGACATTTTTGGGTTGAATCTATTTGGCGATCATTCAGCTTCTTATATCTGGATGTCTATATCACTTCCAAGACTTAGGAAGTTTTCAACTATTATTTTGTTAAATAGATTTTCTATGCTTTTGCCTATCTCTTCTCCTTCTGGAACTCCCAAAATTTGAATATTGGGTCACTTTATGGTGTCCCATATGTCATGTAGGCTTTCTTCAATCTTTTTTTATTCCTTTTTCTTTTTTTTCTGCCTGAGTTATTTCAAAAGACCTGTCTTCAAGTTCAGAAATTCTTTCTTCTGTTTGATCTAGTCTATTGTTGAAGCTCTTGAATGAACGTTTTATTTCATTCATTGAATTCTTTAGTTCCAAGATTTCTGTTTTGTCTTTTTTATGCTATCTGTCTCTTTGTTGAATTTCTCATTCAGGTCATGAATTGTTTTCCTGATTTCTTTGTATTGTTTATCTGTGTTCTCTTGTATAGTTTCTTTAATATCATTATTCTGAATCCTTTTTCAGGCCATTTCATAGATTTCCTTTTCTCTGGGATCTGTTATATTAGGGAATTATTGTGTTCCTTGGGAAGTGTCATGTTCCCTTGCTTTTTCACATTTCTTGTGTTCTTACATTGTTATCTGCACATCTGGTGTAACAGTCATTTCTTCCAATTTAATGGATTGGTTTTTGTAGGGAAGGAGTTTTTCCTACGGACATGTCTATAGTGTTCACTGGGTAGGGAGCTTTTGCTTTGATTCTGGGTGGGTGCAGTACCCTAGTCTCTATATGATATCTTTGGCCATAATCAGCATCAGTGGTATCTGTGAGTTTCTTAGCAGCTTAGGCTACAGTTGCCAGGGACAAGGATGCCAGGTGGACCAGTACTTGAGCATCAGCAGTGGCAGCAGCAGGCCAGATGTGCTGGCCCTCAGGCCTCCAGGTGGCATGCCTGGGTGGCAGCGGTGGCAGCAACAGGCAGAGTGGGCAGTTCCTTGGGCCTGCAGGTGGCATGCATGGCATTGGCAGTGGTAGTAGTGGTAGTGTGCTAACCCTCATGCCCTGGAACAGCACACATGGAAGCCAGCAGATTGTGAAGGCCAGTCCCTGGCCCCCAGGAGGTGAACATGGGTGCTGTGGTGGGTGGGGTGCACCCATCCTTATGCCCCTGGATGGTGTGCATGTGCACCAGTGATGGTAGCCAGGGCAGGCCTATCCCCAGGTCCCTGTACATTGCATGTAGGTGGTGGTAGTGGGCAGGGTGGACCTGTCCTCAGGCCCCTGGATGGTGCATGTGGACTCCAGCACCAGTGGGCAGAGTAGGCCTCTCCTCAGGTCCCAGGACAGTATGAAGGTGGGCTGGTCCCCAGACCCCCTGTAAAGGTGCATGCAGGTGTATGACAGCCCTGCCATGGGAGGAGGTGGAGTTGCTGTCATGGCAGCAACCCCAGGCAGGCAGCTCTCAGGCTCTGGGAAGAACACACTTTGACACTTTAGTTCCCTTTGTCCTGGTGGCAGCCTCCCTTGTGCACTGCACCACCTGTTCCTTGGGGTGCAGGACACTGTATGGCCTACAGTGGTGGGGACCTGGCTACACTGCTAGGTCCAGCTGGCATTGTGATGCTGCAGCCCCCTGGGTGTATGTGGGGCAATGTCAATGGCGTTCCAGGGATGTGGTGATCAGAGGCTGTTGGACCCCAAGGCAGGATGTAGTCTGTGGGGGCTGGGTGCTCAAAAAGGTGCCACGCTGCAGCTGCTTGGGTCTCTGAGGTTATGTGGGACCCAGTGTGCACTCCCTCTCTGGAGCAATGCCATGGTGTGGACTCCAGGTGGCTCTCTATCCTAGTCTCAGGGCTTGCAAGGGCCGAGGGGCTCTTCATGGCTAGGATTACAGGAGTCCATGGTGGGAATGTGGACTGCTGGGTGTCACTCATTGACCTCTTCCCTGCACTGGGGAGTTCCCAGCCAAGCCTGGCTGGATTGGCTGCTTTGCTTCCTTCTCCTTCCATGGCTCAGAGATTCCCTGTCACTTACCGACTGATTCCAGTGTTCTCTCTAAGAAGCTCTATCCAACATGTGGTTATCTACTTGCTGTTTTGGTCAGTCTTTGTGGAGGTGAATACCAGGCCATCTTGAGGCCCCCAGTTAAGTATATTTATACTGTCCTGGAGCCCAGGAGCAAGCTGGGTGCTAGTTCTCAAAAGAAGAGCATGCTGAAGAGGACATGCTTTCCAAATGATACTCTATTTAACAGGGTAAAGCTAGTCTTGCCTGGAAATTTCAGAAGATTATCCTTATAGCCTTAATGTACTTATGTTAACACCAAATCAGAGTATCTCAAACCAAAGGCCACAAGCCCCTATATTTTCTTTGCTTTAACTAGTCAAATAAGAGATTATTTCAGGCTTCAATTTTGTTTACTACCTGCGTCCATTGATTAAGAAAAATGAAAAGGAAGAATGGAGCATTAGATAGCCTGTGGTACAATAAGAAATACGTATTTAATCTTTGTCTACACAGACCTTCTACAACACTTGGAATTTTCTGAGTGATGGGGTGATAGGAGCATCTTTTGTTATTCATAACAAGCCCCTTTCAACTGTACCTGAGTTTATGCTAACAAGGTAACTCTTGGTGGGCCCCTAGGTAGCTTCAGGATGGGGCTGGTGGTAACCAACCTTGTGATTGTAGGGTTGGAACTTTCGGCCCAGTCCCCAGACCTCTGGGAAGGGGAGATGAGATGGAGTTTGAGTCAGTCACCAACGGCCAGTGATTTAATCAGTTATGCTGTCACTGGAAAAGAAGCCAAACTCTGTAAAATAACTTTAAAGAGGTTTATTCTGAGCCAAATTTGAGGACCATGACCCAGAGCCACACCAAAGAAGCCTTGAGCAAGTGGACTCGCTGTGTCTGGGCCACAGTTGGGTTTTATACATTTCAGGGAGACAGGGGTTACAGGTAAAGTCATAAATCAGTACATGGAAGGCATATATTGGTCTGGCCTGAAAAGCTGGGCCATCTCGAAGTGGGGGGGCTTACAGGTTATAGGTGGGTTTAAAGACTCCTTGACTTGTAATTGGTTAAAAAATGAAGCTTTGTCTAAAGGCTTGGAATGTTTTAGATAATGAAGAGACAAGTCACAGGACTTATATTTGTTGTGTAAATTGAGGACCTGCAGGCTTGTCTTGCATAGCCTTAGGCCTGTTGATGAGTTACAAAGGATATCTCCAAGAAGGGAGGGGGGCACGGTGAGGCATGTCTGACCTCAATCCTCGTGGCAGACAATTCAGTTTTAGGATATCCTCTTGGCCAGGAGGGGGTCCATTCAGTCAGCTGGTAGGGGGGAAGGCTTTTAATTTGGTTTAGTTCACAATGCCTATGTAATGAAACCTCTGTAAAGTCCCTAAACAAAAGAGTTCAGAGAGCATTTGGGTTGGTGAACACATCCACGTGCCAGGAAGGTAGTGCACCCCAAACTCCACAGAGACAGAAGCTCCTACACTCAGGATCCTTCCAGACCATGCCCTACGTATCTCTTCATTTGACTATTCATTGGTATCTTTATAATATCCTTTATAATAAACTGATAAACATAAGTAAAATGTTTCCTTAGGGAACCATTGAGCCATTCTAGCAAATTATTCAACCTGAGGAGGGAGTAGTGAGAACTTTGATTTATATTTGGTTGCTCAGAAGTATAGGTACAGATGTACCTGAACCTTTGACTGGCATTTGAAGTGGGGGCAGTCTTGTGGGACTGAGCTCTTAACTTGTTGGGTCTGTATTAACTCCAGGTAGTTCATGTCAGAATTGAATTGAATTGTAGGACACCTAGTTGGTGTCTGGAGAGTTAAAGAATTGGTTGTTGGTGTGCAAAAACACCACACACTGGTGTCAGAAGTGATGTGAGTGAAAATAGTTCAGAGAGCCCTTTGGGAAATTTTCCCTATAGTGGGTTCTGGATCCCATAAAACTGCCATGTAACTATCTGTCCTTCTCATGGGAAGCACATGGGATTAATAGACTGTGACAATGGTCTTTTATTTTTCCATAATATTTTAACTTTTATCTGTTAAAAGGCTTCCAAGACCAAAGAGAGCAACTTAAAGAAAGTAATTTACATTAAAATTTTTATTTGATCTAACACTTGATCTTTTGGGTTTAATGTCTTCACTGGGCAGACATGTGAGTGAGGGAATTCATGTCGTTTTACTATGGAAAATTTCAAACATATATGAAGTAGAGAGAATGGCATAATAAGCTTCCAAGCACTTATCATGTAGCTTCAACAATTATCAACATTCTAGTGCTCTTATTTATACTCTATCCTCCTCACCACCCCTTTTTTTTCTTTTGCTGGATTATTTTAAAGCAATCCATGATATCATATCATTCCACTTGTAAATTCTTCAGTAAAAATCTCTAACATATACAGACTAATTTTATAACAATAATGTAACCACAACTTCATGATCATACCCAGAAAAATTAACAATAATTCCTTAATATCATATAACGACCAGTTCATGTTTAGTTTACCCCAGTTGTCCCAAAATGTCTTTTTATAGTGGTTTATTTAAATCAGGATCTAAACAAGATCTACATTTGCATTTGATTGGAACTAAAATAAAATCTTAAGCTCCTCCTCAGTTGACTGAATGGACCCTCCTCTTGGCCAAGGGGATACCCTACAACTGAGTTGCGGGCCAGGAGGAGGGAGGTCAGACATGCCTCATTGTGCCCTGGCCCTTCTTGGAGACATCCTTTGTAACTCATTCACAGGCCTAAAGCTATGCAAGACAAACCTGCAGGTCTTCAACTTACATAACAAATCACTTATCTGGGTATCTGATTAACTGGCTTCCTTATCTTAACTTAAAACATTCCAAGCCTTTAGACAAAGCTTCATTTCTTTAGCTAATTACAAATCAAAGAGTCTTTAAACCCACCTATAACCTGCAAGCACCCCCCCACACCCCACCTTGAGATGTCCCACCTTTTCCGGCCAAACCAATATGTATGCCTTCCATGTATTGATTTACAACTTTATGTGTAATCCCTGTCTCCCTAAAATGTATAAAACCAAACTGTAACCCAACCACAGCGAGTCCACTTGCTCAAGGCTTCTTGGGCATGGCCCCGGGCCATGGTCCTCAAATTTAGCTCAGAATAAACCTCTTTAAATTATTTTATAGAGTTTGGCTTCTTTTTCATTGATAGTCTCAAGTCTCTCTTTCTTTTTTAAAGTTAAATACAGGCTTTTCTATTGAAGTAATTAATAGTTTTCCTAGTTTCTAAAATAGGCATCAGATTTCTAAACAGAAGAAAAAAGGCTTAGCCAAAGAGCCGTGCATTAGATATTCAGACTGGCCTTAAAAAAAAAGAAAACTATACATTGAGTAAATTAACTCAGTTATTCAAATTGAATGCACATTCAGAACAAAATTGTAGCTTTTGGTCAGCCACATGTGAACCAAAGACTAAAATCTGCTAAGACTAGGACAGGCTTTTTCACCCCCTTTTTAAAAAAATATATACAGCACAATGTATTTTTCTTTTCTTTTTTTTCCAAGTTCATTCAGCGTTCACTTCGATGTTATTTAACACGCATTGCCAAGCTAGAATACATGCTTCCTAGTTTTAAAAAAATGGCATAGAAAGTTCCTTTTATTTTACAGTCTTCTTTATACCTATTAACGGCATTTTCTTTTTGACTTCACACACTTAGGGTAAGAGATTACTGCAATCATATGACTTGAAGGCCAAGGCTTGGGAACAAAGCACGCTGATTGTCAGGGTGATAGGCCTTGTAAAGGTCAATTTAAATAGCAAACAGAGAAATGCTCTTTAAAAGAAAAAGATATTTATTTGGGAATAGAGTACTGTAATGGGAATACATGTATTGTAGTAACTATGTGTGTATTTAGGGAGGTCAAAGAAGACAAAGGTTTTTAAAGGAAAAAACAGGATTATAGAATTGTGAAATAATTATCTTTGGCTAGAAAGATCAAGAACAAGGGTGATACCAGCCTGAGGTTGAATGGTTGTTGGGCAGATGTCTTTGTAGAAGTATTTTTCCTGTAAAGTTGTGATGGCCTTTGTATAAGGTTGTGGCTTTTGTAGTTTTTTGTGATAGTTTCTGTTATTAGGCATGTAAATATGAGAACTCTTTGTGGTCTTTTTTGGCTTTATTTGTTAGGGTTTTTTAAACATTAGTGACTTTATTTTGATTTTGACAATTTTTATATGTTTTTGATTAAGATCTTTTTTTGAACTATTACTGATCAATTACTTTGTAGTTAGGTTTTGATGTTCCTCAGTGTTGGAATGGACCTGTCTTGGTTGTTGGTCTTGTCTCACAACAAGACTAAATCAGTGTCAAAACCCTTTTAGGGCCTAGCATGATGGCTCACGCCTGTAATCCCAGCACTTTGGGAGGTTGAGGCAGGAGGATCACTTGAGGCCAGGAGTTTAAAACCAGCCTGGGAAACATAGTGAGACCCTGTCTCTACAAAAAAATTATAAAATTAGCCAGGAGTCCCAGCTACTTGGGAGGCTGAAGCAGGAGGATCACTTGAGCCCAGGAGTTCGAGTCATGGCAGTGAGCCATGATGGCACCACTGCACTCCAGCCTGGGTGACAAAGTAAGACCCTATCTCTAAAAAATTGCCAAACAAATGAACAAAACCCCTTTTAGTCCCATTTAAGTAATAAGGGAAGTTTGAAGTCTACCTCAGGCTAAGCCTACCTGGAGTCTATTATTAAGTTTAATTTTGTTTGTTTTGTAGTCTTTTGTTATTATTTTAAAGTGTTGGGCTGGCATAATTTTGTTAGGAGCTATATTTTTGTAAAAATTTGACAAGTAATAGATTTAAAGTTTAAAAAGGGAAAATATAAAGTAAATAGTAAAATGACAATTTTAGTTTGTATAATGATTTTGAGCCATGAACCTAGGTTTAAAGACAACCAGTTGAATAAATTAAATGACAGTAGGAAATTAAGTGAGATCTGTTGTAATTATGTGGCCTGTTTTTTTATTTATTTCTGATATATGGGTCTTAACTTTTTTAGAGGAATTTTTAAGCATATAGTATTAGTAATAGTATGGAATTTTTAAATTTAATGGATACTAAAGGATTTTTTAGGTTAGGTTTAAATTATTAATAGAAGTTATTGATTGGGAAATTTTAATTATATCATTTTGTCCAATGAAAAAGGTTCATTAAGGGGGATAAAGGTTTTATTATGATATAGTCTTGTCTTGATGTCTTGGGAAAAGTTGTCTATAGTGTAAAAAACGTTAACTTTTTGGGGGGGGGGGTTTGAGGCCAGGAATTCAGGATCAGCCTGGGCAACATAGTGAGACCCTGTCTCTATAAAAAATAAGTAAAATGAGCGGGGTGTAGTGGAGTGCTCTTGTAATCCCAGCTACTTGGGAGGCTGAGGTAGGAGGATTGCTTGAGCCCAGGAGTTCAAGATTGCAGTGAGCTATGATCGCACCTCTGCACTCTAGCCTGGCAACAAAGGGAGACCTTGTCTCTGGGGGGAAAAAAAAGACCTGTATTTGATCAGTGTAGCCACCTCACCAAGAGCCTTGGATATGGGTTTCCTCTTGCTCTGTTTCCAACAAATAGCTAAACCTTTCTTCTCTACCTCCAGAATATCTGTCCTAATCTATTTGTACACTTTTTATTTATTTAGTTTTCCTCACTGAGTAAGGAGTTCAGTCTTCTCATTGGATATTTTCCGGAGCCTTGAAAACCCAAGCTGCCCCAGTTCCCTCAGGCTTTCCCATTGCACTCACGTGATAATGGAACCTGTATCGCCCTGTCCCAGGTGTTCTCAGTTTCACCAGCCAAGTTCTCCACTCCGAGTGGTAGCCTTCCTTTTGCAGGTGAGTACTCAATGATTTCTAGATTCAGCCTTTGGCTTCTCTGTGTTTCTTGCTTCACTGTTGATTAGACCACACAGGTCTTGCTGCTGTTTGGCCCCATCAGCTCATATTCTAGGGTTTGTGGGGGATATTTTGTCCCCTGGTTTGTTGAAAATGTCACCTGCACCTTTTTTTCCTTTTCTGTCCTTGTTACTTTGCTTGGTGGGCACTATGCCATGCCTTGTGGACCTCCCCAGCACCCAAAAGCTAAAATTACCTTTGCTGAGGAGTCACCTCACTCAAGAACAGTCCCCTTCTCAGGATAGCTCAGATCTGACGACTGGTTAACATGGGGACAAGGGCCTGGTTTCCTCACCCCATCTGGGGACAGCTCTGAAGGGTCATTCCACCCATGGGAACGACTGAGGCCTTGTTGGGATTTCATCACAGTCTCCCTTCTTTCCTTCCACAGGTGTGGATACCAAGAGTAAGCCCTGATAAACTGCCTCATGCTGACCTATGTTTCAGACTCTGCTTCTAAGAAAGTCAACTCATGGCAGTCTGTTTGTTTTTTTTTAATTAAAAAAAAATTTTTTTAGGACAGCATCCCCACAACAACAACAAAATTTTTTTAAAGATCTCAATTGGCTTTATTTGCAATTCTAGAGTTGGGCGGCATTTCATTTCATAGAATAAGTGTTCCCAGCATTCTGTTTTCATGAGGGGATATGGAGAGATTCAAACAACTCCCATCTCATCTCTAACTTACTCTGGTGTTTTGCTCTGAGTGAGGTGTGTGTGCCCTTTCCTAGAGATGGGAGGCAAACATGTAACTTCAGTTAACCCTCTGCTTAAAAGACCCCCAACCAACTTTGTTTAGAATCCATCTTGGTGGTTTGTTTTTTCTTTAAAAAATAGAAATAAATCTAGCCCACAATATACAAAACAAGGTAAAAGTGATAGGATTTCAAAATGTGCCCACAATTTCTGAGCATGAGAAAGGAATAGGTGTCAGTACCCCATCCCCATTGGTTTGGCGGCTGTTTGTACTCACAGATTTTTAGCTGTATTTCAGGCATCTTCTGTAATCAGACTCCACTGCTACATGAGCAAAAGCAGCTCTGGGTCTTAGGACTGTTTGGACAATTAAAAATTCTTTCCTTCAATCAGAGGACAGGTGCTGTGTGAGTAACATCTGCATAGTGCTTGGCAATGGTTTTGATAGGGTAAAAAAAGGAGAGACTCTTGATCCATCTCTGTCTCTGGATGAAATTTCAATTTCCATCCTATGTGTAATATAAAATCAAAGTAGTCTTGTTTATAGAGAGGATGCATTTCTAATTTTGGCATGCCCTGTGTTATATGAAGTTGTTACTCCCATTTTCAAATCTTCTATTTCATTTTTACACAAAATAATTTCAAGGGATAGTGATGGTCCCAGCCTTGTTTTTTGGTTTAATGATAGTACCTTTAATATTAATATTTAGCCATTTAGTATGATATTTGCTCTTAGTTTCTGAAAACAACACACATATACAACTTGTAGTTAGGAAATGTCCTTTGTCTTGTTTTACTTAGTTTTTTTTTTTTTAATAATATGGAACTCTTGACAAATTTGTGTGTCATCCTTGTGCAGGGGCTGCACTAATCTTCTCTGTATTGTTCCATTTTTAGTATATGTGCTGCCAAAGTGAGCACTACTTAGTGTTTTTACCAGAAATGGTTCTTAAATTTTCTCCACTGCTATATAATTGTGGTTTTCAATTTTATTTTATCAATGTGATTAATTAGATTGATAGATTTCCCAATACTGAACTATGCTTAAAGGCCTGAAATACATTCTATTTTTTAGGTTTATTCTTAGCTGTTTAATAGTTTTTGTTGCTTTTAGATAAGACCATAGGAGACCAAAAAAATAGTTTTTGTTGCTGTTATGAATAGGATCTTATTTTCTATTACATTTTCTAATTGGTTATTGCTGGTATATAGGAAAGCTGTTGATTTTTGTACATTGATCTTGTATGTGGTCACCTTGCTGAATTCTCTTATTAGTTCTAATAGTTTGTCAATTGATTTTTTTAGGTTTTTCTATGTAAGTGATAGTGTCATCTGCAAATAATCACTATTTGTCTCTTTTCTATACTGCTTATTGCTTTCCTTTTCTTCTTGAATTAGAGAGAACATCTGCTACCATTTTGAACAGTGGTCATGATAAAGGTCATTCTTGTCTTGTTTCTAACTTCAGTTGGAATGCTTCTATTGTTTCACCATTAAGTATGGTATTTTTTGTAGGTTTTTATCATTGTTTTATTAAAAATAAAACATGTATCAAATTAAGGATTTTTTCCCTAGTTTACTAGATGTTTTTTCTTTTTATAACTAATGGGGATTGAATTTATTAATTGTATTTTTTATGTTTACTTCATTAATATAATAAGTTGATATATATCCTAATGCCAAACCATCCTAGCAAGGCTGGGATAAATCTTCTTTAGACTTGATGAACTATTCTTTTAACACACTACTAGATTCTGCTAGATTTAATTTATTAGCATTTTATTTAGGATTTTTGCTTCATTGTTCATAAATGGGATCATATATATATTTTTTTTCTCTATTGCCATTGTTGTCTGGCTTTGGTTTCAGGATATACTAGTCAGTAAAATGTGTTGGGTGGTTTTCCATCTTTCCTTACTTTCTTAAATAGTTTATAGAACATGGGAATTATGTATTTTTCAAAGATTTTTCTCTGTTAGGCTCTGGTATTTATAATGTGCTATTTTCATAAGTTCATAAAAATTTCAACTTACATACTGTAAAGTTAACTTTTATAAACAAGAAATAATCTGTTACTTGAAGGTCAAATAGAACTCACCTATTTATAATTTTCAGACTGTTCCCAAAATTGTAGCTTACTAACAATATTTTTTGTTTTTCTATGGTTGTTGCTCCATTTGGTTCTCTAACTCTTCTTGGAACAATTTTGGCTACTTGTACTTCCTAGAAAACATAACTAAGAGCTATGAATTGTAGCTGATACATAAGCTGGTATCAGAACAGTCATGAATTTGGTATTTTTGTTTGGGCAGTGAAAATCTAGCTAATATTAAAGGTAGCCCTGGGCCTGCATCTAATAGATTATCACCTGCAGTCTATTTTGACTTGAAAGAAAGAGGCATTGAAGACAAAGCTTGGGGAACCAAGTAGCCTCTGCCACAGAATGGTATGGAGGGCAGAAGGAATTTGTGAACAGCAGTGAAGAGGGGTTTCTTTTAACACATTGACTTCCACACCAGAAAAAATTTTTTTCCTTGGGGCCACAGTGTTTTATTATGAAAATAGAATAAAAACTTCAAAAACAAAATGATCCTTTCTAATTTAATGAAAAATTTGTTATTTTTTATTGTTTTCTGTGTGTGAGTTATATGCAACTTGAAAAATAGTTCACACGGCTCCCAAGGTGAAGAGACGTGTGAGTTACATATGCTTCACAAGGCCCCGGGCTCAAAACTAGCGTGAGTTAAATACAACTCACATGGCAGTTAATGTGTTAACTGTTCTGGACAGAGTAAAAAAAGAATGACAAGCTAATATGCTAAAACTGTGGCTCAAGGTAAGTCTCAAATCATTGACTTTCTATGTCCGTGATAAAAATAATTTATCTCTTGCAATCATGGGGCTAATTATAGCTGAAAATCAAATTCAAAGTTTGATACTGAGAATTACTGTTGCACAATACCAGTTAAATTCACACATTGCCAGGTCTCTCATGTGAATGCTGGGGCACTGATCGGAAAAGAAAGCATTTAGGTAGCTTAGATCATTCAAAACTCTACCCTGTTGAGCCTCCCTTGTCAGCAGAAATGGCTCCTCTTCTGCTGAGTCTAATGGATGACTTAAAATCATTGTCAGCTGGAGGAAATAGAGGAAATAGTTCTGTGAAAGACTTCCACTGACACCTTCTGGTAAATCAAGAATGAACTAGGATCAAAGCATCTTAGATTTAATGAAAGAAAGTACAGTTGGCCCTTGAACACATGGGTTTGAACTGCATGTATCCACTTATACACGGGATGCAAAACCTGCATATACAGAGGGCTGACTTTTCCTATGTACGGGTTCTGCAGGGCCTACTGTGGGACTTGAGTACACAGCAGATTTGGGTATACACGAGGGCCCCGGAACCAAACCCCCACATATACTGAAGGACTACTGTAAATCTCATGAAAATACATCTCAGTGATGTTTCTGGAAGTGTAGTGTTGTAGGGCATATTACAATGTTCCCGCCTAAGTACAAGCTGCTTCACCTTACACACCCTACCATATGAAAGAGGAATAATATTATATATCATTAATTCTAAGATGCATATTTTTTCACACTTAAAAAATAATTTATTGAGGTGAAATCCATATAACATAAAATTAACCATTCAGTAGCATTTTGTACATTCACAAGGTCATTGGCCCCCACCCCCCCATTTTAACATCTCTGAAATGGCAACACATCTTACAATCACTAGTGTATCATGGTTTAATGGATAGTGTTTTAAAAAATTCTTTCATGGTGGAATATAAAAGAAGGTGCACCTTACAGTTAAGGACATCTTAGATTAGTTGAAATATGGTTCTTGGTGGCTTTCTTGGAATTTTGAGGCAACATATGTCACATTGGGATGTCCTGCATCCACCCATTTACTCAGTAACCTGAAAGGCTTTCAGAGGACACTAGAGTACGTGAAAATTCTCTAGTTGGTCTAGGCTGTGATATAAATTGATATGGCACCTGTCTCCATGCCCCACCAGATGCAATCATGTTTAGATCACCATGCAGGTGGAGTTGACAGCAAGCGCAGGGGGAACACTGCAGAAGAAGCTCTTAGGATTTGTGAAGAAAGTCATGCCCTTTTTGGGCAAATAACTGATCTTCCTTTGAGAAATAGCTTCGTCTTGCTCCTGGGCCCCGATAGAGACTGAATGCTTATTCATGGGACAACCAAGTTGCCTTGCAAACTGCCCTCATACTTGCAAACTATCTGACCCACTTTAAAGTCTGTAGTGTTCACTAGCATTCCACCATCAGGTAGAAAGGGTACAAATGAGACCAGGTGTAAGCATGTCCTCCCTTGCTGCCCATCCCTCAACCAACACCTATAGGCTCAAGAGGCAGAGATTGTTTAAATGGGTAAAATAAAGCAAAACCCAAATATCTGCACTTTAAATGTAAACATACAAGTAAGCTGAAAGAAAATGAAAAGAAGAAAATATACCATGCAAACAGTAAGCTTATGAAGTCTGGAGTAGTTTAATAGCAAATAAAGTACATTTCAAGACAAAGATTATTACCACAGATAAAGCTGGATACTTCATAATGATAAAAAGGTCACTTCACTGGGAAGACATTAAAATTATAAATGTGTATGCACCTAATAACAGAATTTCAAAATATATGGAGCAAAAATCGACAGAATTAAAGAAATAGACAATTCCACGATCTCCCTCCCTCTCAGCAATTGATAGAACAATAGACAAAAAAATCAAGAGAGACATAGACGATATGAATAATAATGTCAACCTTCTTGACCTCACTGATATTTACAGAATACTATACAAACAATTGCAGGATATACATTCTTTTCAAATATACTTGGTATGTTCACTAATGGACCATATGTTGGACCATAAATCAAGTTTCAATAAATTTAAAACACTACAGACTTTATAGTGGGTCAAATAGTTTGCAGGTTATGAGGGCAGTTCAGTTTGCAAGGCAACCTGGTTGCCCCATGGACAGCATTCAGTCTCTTCAGGGCCAAGGAATAAGATGAAGCTGTTTCTCAAAGGAAGATCGGTGATTTGCCAAGAGGTTTGAAGAGGACTTTCTTCAAAAATCCGAGGGGCTTCTGTAGTGTTCCTCCTGGGCTTGCTATTGATTCCATCAGCATGGTGATCTAAACATGATTCCATGAAATCATTTAGAACTGATATTATATGGATCACGATGGAATTAAATTAGATGTCAATAATCATAAGAGATCTAGAAAACTCCCAAATATTTGGAAATTAAACAACATACCTTTAAATAATCTATGAATCGAAGCAGAAAGCACAAGGGAAATTGGAATGATAATGAAAATGTAACAATTTGCACGGTGCAGCTAAAGCAGTGATTAGAGTGAAATGTATAGCTTTAAATATTTATAATGGAAAAGAAGGAAGGTCTCATAAATACCCTGTATGTTTTATAGTGGAACGCTGACTTGCATTCCCAAATTTCTGGTTTAGTGGGTTTGGATGATTCTCAGTTCATGCTGGACAGGTCCAGTTAGTGTCTCATGATCATGCATTCAGCTTCTACCAGGGGCCAGGTGTAAGGCGGAAACTGCTTTTCAAGTGGTGGCTGGTTGTTTGCAGGTGAGATCATAGCCTAACATCAGAATGCTGGGTAGCTGTGCTGTGATTCTGCTATTGGGATTGCCAGATGGCATACATAAGATCTTTGTCGCAAAATACTTCCAATATCACTGGTTCTGTTGGATAATCAGGCCCAAATCAGGTCTAGCTTGCTTGCACTGCATGGAATCCCTTTTTGAGCCAGGCCCCTCTCAAAATTTATAGGTTACCTGGTAAAAGAGTCAGAGGATGACCAAATGTAGTACACATGCCTCCAAACCCAAACAGGACCACCAAGCTTTGTAACTCTTTCTCCAAGGTGGGTGGTACAAGGTGCAGCACCTTATCTCTTACTTTAATTTTTATTTATTTAGTTAGTCTAGAAAAGCAAAAGAGTTGACTTGCAAAGAAGTCTGTAAGAGAGTCAGACTTTAGGACTGGCTCACCAAATAAAATTATATAAAGAAGATGAGCAAACTTACCAATTAGTTCATGGTGGAAAAACAGCAATTCTCTCAGATAATTGTCATATCTAAAGAACATCATATATTGCCAGAGAGCAGCATTGCAAAAATCAGGAATAAAGTTGTCTTTGTTGGGGAGTCAGTAATGTACTGGAAAGCATAATGGTTTCATTTATTTTGGGTTTAGAACTAGTCAGTGTGGCCCTGTTTTTGCACTGTGCTTTTTTCCCCCCTTCCCCTAATTGGGGGATGCAGTTGGCATACCTACTCAAAAGGGAGGCAGAGAAAGATGTCAGTTTTGCTCCAGTCCTTCTTTGGGGTCTATTCCTGTTCAGAAGCACAAATTTGACCACATAAGTTTATCTAGTGATTTCTGATTTGAGCCAATGTTTTGTTTTATTTGACAAGTTTTATTCACGTAAGTGTAAGGAAGGTATCTATTAATACATGAAGACCTCCTTGTTGTCTGGTTAACAAAACACCAGAGCTTAAGATTTAACTTTTGTTAACCCTAAGGTTGTAATTTACCTTTGTATGTTAATAGTCAAATTTATCAATTATTTCTATATGGTTAGTTTCCTACATGGTTAGTACTTGCTTCCTTTTTATTGAGGTATAACTTTCATAAATAAAGCATACATTCTTAAATGTACCAGCTCAATAAATGTTTACATAGGTATGTGTATAACCATATACCACCACCCAGACCAAGATATGGAGCATTCCCAGCACTCTGATGGGCTCCCTCAAGCTCCTTTCCCCTTGGTGCCCCTCTTACTGTTCTGACCTCTATCACAATAGATCAGTCTGATTTTGAACTTCATATGAGTAAGTTCATACATTAAGTATTCATTTGTGCCTTACTTCTTTCACACAACGTTACATCAGTGAGATTCACTCATATTCTTGCACGTGGCAGTAGTTTATTCTTTCTCATTGCTCGTAGTATTCCATTGTACAAATATACCATAATTTATTTCTACTGTTAAGAGACTTTTGAATTGTTTCCATTTTGGGACTATTATGAATAATGCTGTTATGACCATTTTTGTATATGTCTTTTGGTGAACATAAGCACTTTTTTCTCTTGGGAATATACCCGGGGTAGAACTGCTGTGACATCAGGTATATGTATATGGTAGTAGATAGTGTCAATGTTCCTATGTGGTTGTAATATTAATAATTTAATTCCCACCAGCAGTGTTTGAGAGTTCTGTTGCTCCACATCCAACACTTGATATTGCCAGTCTTTTTTTTAATCCATTCTTGTGGGGAAAATATAAACTACCAATATTGAAATCAAGAAGAGACAGACTAATAAATGTTTACAAAATCGAAATAATCCTTAAAGACTCCCTTCACCCAAAACCCTGAAACAAAAAAAGGCCTGAGGGGTTTATAGGTCATTTCTACCAAACTAAAAAAAAAAAATATATATATATATATATATATATATATGCGTGTGTGTGTGTGTGTGTGTGTTACACATTGTTCAGAAAGTAGAAAAAGAGTGAAGATTCCCAGCTGATTTTAGGAGGTGAGTATAATGTGGATTCCAAAATCAGACAAGGATAGTTACAAGAAAAGAAAAATAGGCTAATTTCAGTTATAAATAGATTTTTTAAAATCCTAAGTAAAATATTAGCTAACTAAATCCAATAGTGTACTTTCTTTAAAAATGTATTGTGATCAGGTGGTCATTCCATGGATGTAATATCAAAAAATCTATCAACTCAACTCACTTCATTAATAGGCTAAAGGGGATAATTCTTATGAATATATCAATTGATGAAAATAATTTTTTGCTAAATATTATCACCTATTTATGACTAAGGAATAAACAACTCTTAGAAACCTAAGAGGAGTAATGTTTCTTAATTTGGGAAAGAGTATATACCAAAAACCTGGAGCAAACGTTATGTTTAACAGAAAAACTTTAAGTGCACTCCTCGTAAGATCAGGAATAAGACAAGGAAGCCCACGACCATAGCTGCTGTTTAACCTATCACTGGGTGTCCTGGCAAATGCTAAAAGAAAAAGAAATAAGAGGTGTAGAAATTGAAAGGAAGGAGATAAAATTATCATTATTTGCAGATATTATAATCATCTATCTTTGAACATTTCTGGAATCCATCCCCACTGTTGCAGCCTCAGTTCAGTTTCCCAACATCCCTTGCGTAGATAGGCACAACCAACCAGTCTCCTGACCTCTGGCCCAGTCCACCCTCTGCAGCACAGAGTCTGTCTGTCTTTCTTCCCTCCCTCCTTCCCTTCCTTCTTTCCTTTTATTATAAAAGACCTACACATTCATTATAGAAAGTTTAGAAAATACCTATAGGCAAAAGGAAGAAAATATAAATTGCCTAGATAAAAATAACCGATGCCATCATTTTAGCTTATTCCCTTCCAGAATTTTTTCTATACATATACACATTTATAAAAAGGGAGAGACTACTAACTCACTGAAGGCAGTTGTCTTCTTTACTGCTATATATCCAAGGCTTTTCCCAGTGCCTGGCATACAGTGGCATTTATCTAAGCAGTATACATTAAGTACCAAACAAATATTTGTTGAATAAATTAATGAAAAACATTGAATCATTTACATTTCCACAAACGGTGTATGCTAGTGTCTATTTCACCCGTATCTTTATCAAGAATGGGTATTACAATTACTTTAAAGTTTTACCTACCTAATAGGCAAAAATGGTATCCCACTAAGGTTTTAAAATTGTAATTTCTTTGAATACCAGTGAGGCTAAATGCTTACCCATACACTTACTGGCTGTTGTGCTTCTTCTGTAACTTTCCTAATGTTTTTTGCCCATTTAAAAAATTGGGATATTTGTACTTACTAGTCTGAAAATGTTCTTCATTATTAACCTGGGCAAGACCAGGTCAGATCTCCATCACACCATGTCCTGACTGCCTCCCTTTCTCTGCAGTTTCTTTCTAAAGAGCCCCTTCAAATAGGGCACATGTGCATCTCCTGCTGGGAGAGCTCAGAGGATGAGGAGACCCAGTGCTGCCCTTAAGGAGCTCATAGCATTGGTGAGGAGAAGGGATGATGGCATACGATTGCCCTTAGGGTAAAACCCAACTCCTTCCCATGGCCCACAGCGCCTGCCTCTGACCTCAAGTCATCCTATTCTTCCCCTTCTCACCTGACACTCCTCACACAAGCCTTCTTTCTCTATGCGCCTTCGACATGCAGAGCTCCTTCCATTTTAGGGACTTTATACTTGTTTTTCCTCCTGCCTGAAACATTCCTTTCCCAGACATTCTATGCCTGTTTCCAGCATTTAAATCCCAGCTCAGAGTTCAACTCCCCAGAGAAACTTTCCTTGACCACACTATGTAAAGTAGTCCTCCATCCTATTACTCTATTTTATTTTCTTCATAGCTCTTGTCACCATCAAAACTTACATGATCAGTTTTATTGTCTATATATACTCAGTGTTTCTCTTCCTCCACTAAACATAAGCTGCACCAGGAGATATTGGCATCTCATTCACCCCGTGTCCCCAGAGTCTAGAACAAAGCCTGGCACATACATTCATTTACATTCCATGATCCCTGTCTTCAGAAATGAGTCTATCAAGGGAGATATATCTTGAACAAATAATTACACAATTAATCAACTACAAGTAGGGTCAAGTGTTTGAGGCAGAGGCACAAGGCCTGCTCCCATTGCTCTGTCCTCTTATGCCTCCAAGGACCATTCTCTTACCCTGTGGGCAATTTCTGCTGCAAGACCTTGGCTTCCCCCAGAAATTGTTTGAAACTCAGTGGATCTACCCAGGAATCAGGCAAGGTTTGTACCTCCAGGCCTAGTTCTCCAAAATTTTGGGGTCTAGCCAGGCTGTGGCTGCAACTGTTGTATCCCCCGTCCTCTCCAGGCCAGAACCGGCTACAACATTTATAGTTAACTTGTGCCGACTGTCTGCTCCTCTAGTCCCTGCTGGGATTTTTGGTAGGTCTTGGCTTGGGGTCTGGCCTCCTTAATGCCTTAACAAGCTTCACCCCACTCCCCCTCACTTTTTGCCCATATGTCCCTCCATGTTGGCAGGCTGGTTTGTAGAGGCTGAAGCTGGAAGCTGCTTCCCCTGTCCCTTCTGCCCTTCCTCAGCCTGTCTCTCTCAGCAAGTATCTTCCCTTGGGGGATACTTCTTGTAGCTGCTCCCTGCTTGGGGCGGTGTTTTGAGCCTCTTTGAAATGCAAACTAGTGCCACTATCTCCTGGAGTCGTGAAGTTCCTGGAAGCTGGGCTCCAGGAAAGCCCCACGAGGCCAGGACCACAGACACCTCCATCAGAGGAGGCGCAAGTGAGGTTCCAGACCTTACTCCATAGCAACAGACACCCTGGGAGGCTGCGCTTTTATTTCTTCACCTCCAAGCTTATCACAGTTTATCTCTTCACTTCCAAGCTTAGCATAGTGCCTGGTACGTATTAGCACTTAGTGAACAGAGGCAATTAATATCATTAATTCATTTAATAAACAAACTAAATGTCCGAAGCACTGTGCTAATGTTTTACACGGAGTACTGGTATTTCACTTAAGCATATATCATTACAATTTTCATTTTGCAAATGAAGAAACAGGTTTAGACAAATTAAGTGGCTTCTCAAGGTCACAAAGCTCTGCGCTCTCTTTTCATTGCCTGAGATGCACCGGAACAACGCATAGTGAACATGCTGTAAAGCAGGCAGCGCACCAACACGTACGGGCTCGCGGGAGACCAGGGCAGTGACCAGCGCGGCGCGGCCAGTAGCTTGCACACTGTGCGGCAAGTCGGCTCCGTTTTCTCCAAGCACAGACCGGAAGTGTTCCTGTCGGCCGCGTTTCTAATGCGCACGACCGGAAGTTTCTGCCTGCTGCTTTGCTGGGATAGGGGAGCGGCAGCGGGGGACGCAGCCCGGGGAGCCAGGTGCGGAGGCGCGGGCGTTGGGGGCGAGGAGGCTGATGGAGCCGTTAGGGACACTCAAGCGGCGGGACATAGGGAGAACCCCGACCTGACCTAGACCACCCTCCTCCTCGCGGCCCGCCTCTTCACCCCGCCCCCACTTGGGTCTGAAGTGTCCCCGCCCCCTGACCCAAGCCTGGTCCCTCCTCAGGCACTGACCCTTGACCTCGGGTCGCTCCCCCATCTCTCTGGCGCGATGACTACTGGCGCGGATGTGCGGGACATTCTAGAACTCGGGGGTCCAGAGGGGGATGCAGCCTCTGGGACCATCAGCAAGAAGGACATTATCAACCCGGACAAGGTAGCAGGGGCTTCTGAGAGCGTTGGGTAGGGGGAGTGACGGGGTGGGGAAGGGTGACAACGGAAGAGAGATTGGGGAAGTGATGAGGTGCTACACTTCTAGTGAGATGGACGACAAAAGGTGTGAAATAACTGGACAGCGAATATGTGTCATATTTGATGAGATGGGACAGAGGAGGTGGGACTCTGTGGGAGATGGTGGGGACCATGAGGGTATGACATTTGTAAGATGGGATGGTGGGGAGAGACCAAGACATTGTGACAATCTGAGAGATGGTAGGATGGGGAGGGGAATGACCCGCTCAGACTGTGGGTGTCCCTGTGAATGGGTTTCTGTGCCTTTATAGTGTGTCATTATAATATGTCAGCACGTGTGTCATTGTACCTGTAGGTACTGGTTTGTTCAGGGATTGAGCTGGGCCATTTTCAGGAGAGGGAGTCTAGGCTTTGGTTCCTTTCTGTGGTTTCCTTCCTCAGAAAAAGTCCAAGAAGTCCTCTGAGACATTGACTTTCAAGAGGCCTGAGGGCATGCACCGAGAGGTCTATGCACTGCTCTACTCTGACAAGAAGCAAGTATTGGTATCCCAAGTCCCCCACACTCTGGCCCCTGACTCACCTGCCATGTCCCTAACTCCTAGTTTTCTCTTCCAATTTTTTCTCTTTCTTGCCCTGCCCTCCCCAGCCAGGGCTTCTGCTTGCTTAGTGGGATGCAGGAGGAACTCAGATCTCTTGCTCCAGGACCTGACTTCCTTGCCGTAGGGTAGATCAGCTCCCAGAGCCCAAAGGCTCTCTCATACACCTACTGATTCTATCCTCCTACCTCCCTAAACCCTACTGCCAGGGATGCACCTCCACTGCTACCCAGTGACACTGGTCAGGGCTACCGCACAGTGAAGGCCAAGCTGGGCTCCAAGAAGGTGCGGCCCTGGAAGTGGATGCCATTCACCAACCCGGCCCGCAAGGATGGAGCTATGTTCTTCCACTGGCGACGGGCAGCAGAGGAGGGCAAGGACTACCCCTTTGCCAGGTTCAATAAGGTGAGCTTCCTCCATTTGGACACAGGCCAGGATTGCCCACCCACTTTGAGCCACTTGTGTGAGCTCTCCGGTCTTGTATGGTTGGATCCAGAGGCATGCTCAGGCCCAACCGTGGTTACCTACTCAGTCCTTGTGGCAAATATATGCAGAGTGGGACTCCGTGGGTCTTTTCTGCCCATGGGATTCTGTCCTTCCCTGGACCTGCTCTGGTTTTTCATGGCTTCTCTTGGCCTTTCAAATGTTGCTGTTCCTCAGAGCCATATCCTAGATGCTCTGCTCTTCTCACTCTGTACTTTCTCCCCAGTGTGTCTCATTTACTCTGTGGCTTCAGTAACCCTCTGTATGCCAGTGACCCTAACTTATTATCTCCAGTCCGGCGCAATGATTTCCACATACCCAAGCATTTACTAACATCTTTCTCTGAATGCCCCACAGGTACATCACATCAAGTAGGTCCCCTTGAACAGAACTCATAATTTTCCCTCTATTTCCCAGCCCCAAACCTGTTCCCCATCTCAGTAAATGGCACCGTTATCTACCCATTTGCCCAAACCAGAAACTCAGGAATCATCCTTGACTTTGCCTTCTCCCTTAGCTTTCACACTGTTTCAATCAACAACAGGACAAAGAAGGTAGGGGAAGACAGATAAACATGTGAGGAAATAAAACAAATTGGAGTCTTTCAGATAAGAGCCATCAATAAAATGAAAGCAGGATATGAATGGATATGAAATGAGAAAGAGAGTGGACTTGTAGGTTTAGAGGAGACTTACTGTAGATAGGCTGGTCAGCGAGGGCCTCTCTAAGGAGGTGGCATTTGAACTAGACCTCAGTGATAGATCTAATTATTGAGTCCTGCTGATTCTGTTTCCATAATATTAATAAATCACATCTCTGCCTATATCTTCATCCCCTGTGCCAGACCCCTAGTCCAAGCTGAATTATCTCTGATCTAGGTTACTAAGGCTCAGCAGAGCAGGGCCTTACCCAGACCAACCAGGCCAGTGAGAAGCGGAGCGAGGTTGGGCTAGGATTTCCTAGCCTGTTACTTAAGCCACTGTACAGTGTGGCCTTGTAGCTGCTGTAGCCTGGAACAGCCTAGACTTAGAGCCTAAAAGTACTAGGGGCTCTAATCCAGGACTCCAAGCCCCGACTTCCCTCCTCTCAGCCTAGTATGTCCAAATGTACCTGTACACCTCCCTCTGGATGGCCCACAGGCTTCTCAGACTTAGCATGGCCAGGTGTGAACCCATCATTCTCCCACCTGCTTCAAACATGGGTTTCCTCCATCATCCTTAGGCCCCTTAGATCCAGTAGCGGGAGAGGCTGGAGATGCAAGACTGAGAAGGGACAGCCAGGAGGCGAGGCATCTGAGGGGATGGGAGAGAAGGTTGGATGAGACAATTTGAGGTGGAGACAAAAGAATATTCATTTGTTATTTAGTAAATACCATTCCATGCCAAGTCAAGCCCTAGGCATTGAGGTCACAAAAATGAATCAGACACAATGTCTGCCCTCAAAAAGCTCTCCATATTGTTGGGGATGGGGTGGGGGGAGGTACAGACAGTTACAATCGGGTGGGACACCTGCTATATTGGGAGGACTTGAAGGTCATAGAAGCTTCCTGTAGTAGTTAGAGCCTGAGTTGAGTCTTGAAGGATAATGTCACCAGGTGGTATTAGGAATGCAGTGACTTTTTCAGGCAGAGGGAACAGTATGAGCAAAGGCATAAATAAAAATTTTTTAAAGGTTATATGTATGGGATGCTATGGGCATTTCCATGTTGATGAAGCCTAAATCCCAAGGTAGGATATGGTGGGAGATGAGGCCTCAGAGGTCAGTAGGGGCCAGGCCAGGCTGGGCCTTGGCAGGCAGACTTAGGAATTTGGGCTTTGCCCTGATGTCTTTGGGTAGCCAGTGACAGACTTTAAGCAGAGTAGTGTCAGGATCAGTTTTTTTTTTTTTTTTTTTAAGAGACAGGGTCCTGCTCTGTCACCGACCTGCTCTGTCACCCAGGCTGTAGTGCAGTGGTACAATCAGCTCACTGCAGCCTCAAACTCCTGGGCTAAAGCGATCCTCCTGCCTCAGCCTCCCAAATAGCTAGGACTACAGGCGTGTGCCACCATGCCCAGCTAATTTTTTAAAAATTTTTGTAGAGATGGTGTCTTGCTTTGTTGCCCAGGCTGGTCTTGAACTTCTTGCCTCAAGCAGTCCTCCGGCCTTGGCCTCCCGATGTTCTGAGATTATAGGCATGAGCCATTGTACCCGGCAAGGATCAGTTTTAAGTTTTAGAAAGATCCTGGTGACTACTGGGTGGAGGATGAAGTTGGAATGAAGTGAATTAATGATCTTCCTCTCCAACACTGCTCCTTCTGGGGTGTCCCTTTCTTAGTCAGTAGCTCCCCATCCATTCTCTTGCTTAAGTCAGAAACACAGGAGTCATAGGAGAAACATAGGCGTCACCTATGATAGCATCTTCCCTCACCCTTCACATCCAAGTCCTGTGGCTTTTATCTCCTCAGTCCTCTCCAGTCTGCCCTTTTCTCTGACTTCCACTGTACGCTTTAGTTCAGGCCTTTTCACTTCTCACCTGCATTATTTCTAAAATCTGCCACCTGGTCTCTTAGACTTGTGTCACTCCTCTGTTCTCCCTGCTGCCAGGCTGGTCTTTGTTAAAGAGAAACATGGCCATTTGATGGTCTTAAAACAAAACTTAATGGTTGCCATCACCCTCAGGATGTATTCTGGACTTCTTAGCAGGGCTCCTTAGCAGCTGGCCTCTGCTGACTTGCCAGGGTCTTTTCATGCCTCTTCCTGTCTCTCCCTTTACTTGTTTTCCCAACATGTCCCTAACTGCCAAGCCCATGCACATTGGGCTGTCTTTCTCTCACGGCTGTGTTTGCATTGTCCCTCTGCCTAGGATTCTCTTTCCATCTTCCCTCGCTAAGACTGAACCAGGCCCAAGCTAAATTTTCTCTGACCATCTCTTGTCCCCAGGCTGGATCAGGTGTTACTTATTATACCCTAAGCACACCTGTGTCGTCAAACTTGCCACACTGTACTAAAATTATTTTTTCAGCTGGAGTGTGAGCTCTGAGAGGCTAAGCCCCCCATCTGTCATATTCAGCACTGTGCCCCAGTGCGGGTGTTGCAGGCCCATGAGAAGTATTTGTTGAATGAATGAAGAAATGTCTTCCTCACTTGTCTGTGACCTCCTTGAGAGCCAGACAGCCTACACAGTTCCTGAGTATTTTTTTTTAATTTAATGGAATTAAAACGTATAGGAGGAATACTTAACCACGCCTGGGAAACTAGAGAGGCTCCCCAGAGGAGATGATGCCTGAAAGAGACCAAAAGAATGAAAAAGTTATCTAGGTAGAAGGAACATGGAAGTGGGAAGACATTTCAGGCAAGAACAAAGGCTGAGGGGGGAGCCTGGTATGTTCCAGAAACTGCTAGTCATTTGGCTAGAACTTAGGGTCCATGAGGGACAGTGGCTACAGGAGAAAGCCAGGGCATTTATTCATGTGTTCATTGATTGAGTCAGTAGATGTTGATACCTATAACGTGCTGAGCCCTAAAGGTAGGTAATGAACCGGATAACCTTTGCTCTTGAGGAGTTTGCAGATTATCTAGAACGTGCTTTGTCTTGGAGGTGGGAGCCTTTGAGAGTTTTTTTTTTTAGACAGGGTCTTGCTTTGTCACTCGAGCTAGAGTGCAGTGGCGTCATCACAACTCACTGCAACCTCAAAGTCCTGGGCTCAAGTGATACTCCTGCCTCAGCCTCCCGAGTAGCTGGGACTACAGGCACGCGCCACCACATCCAGCTAATTTTTCTATTTTTTGTAGAGACGGGGTCTTGCTTGTGCTCAGGCTGGTCTGGAGCTCCTGGCCTCAAGCGGTCCTCCCACCTCAGCCTCCCAAAGTGCTAGGATTATAGGTGTGAGCCACCGTGCCTGACCCAAGAGGTTTAATAAGGAATGGTTGGGTGACATGATGAGATACGTATTCTAGAACACTAGAACAGTGCATCTCAAATTATCTGTGGTGAAGGATGTTTTTCTTTTTGATTTCCGATCCATCAGAGATTGATAAAGATAATAAAATTATAAGAAAAGACAAAATATAAGTCCATGTTTCTTCATGTTAGATTCAGCAGCATACAATTACTATAAAATTGTTGTAAAAGTTTTGCAATGCCTACTTTCAATTTCCATTCTTATAGACCAGTGATAACTGTTTGCAAACAGCATTAATTTGCAGACTGCCTGTTAAGCAGCACTGTTTAAAGAGATCACATCTTGGCTGCAGATGGAGAATTGATTGGAGGAGGATTGGCAGACTGGCAGAGACCGGTAGGGAGGCTGTTTCTTTGATCCAGGCAAGTGATAGTGGTGGTCTGGACTGGAATGTGGCAATGGAGATAGAAATTTTGGAGGTAAAAGCCAGATTTGGTGAAGGGGAGGAGGCAAGGGGAAAGGTAGGGATTAAAGATGCTTGGGCAACTGGGTCGGGTGATGGTGGCATTGACTGAGATCTGGACGGAAGAGATACACATTTGAGGGAGGGTGATGTTCAGTACTGAGCATGTTAAGTTTGAGGTGCGCGTGGAACCTCCAGATGTCCACGGGGCAGCTGGAAATACAGGTCTTGAGAGCAGGTTCAGAGCCAGTTGTGGTCTTCAGCAGAGAAGAAAAACTCCCTGGGCCAGTCTAGCATTGACTCCTTTGTTGGTCTCTTGACTGTCAGACCCAGCTGGTGGTGGTGCTGTTTGTTTCTGGGGGAGGCCAGGGGGATGCCGTGTAGGAGAGGGGTGGGAGGGGTGTTGGCAGGGTTGCATATGTTGGGACTGGGATTCAGGCCTGGATTCTGTGGAGATGTGTGACCTTGGTGAGCTCTGGGGAAGCTGCAAGTCCCCCTGTCACCACTGGGTGGCAGTAGTGCTTTGGATAAGAGTGGCATGGACTGGGGGACTCCTGTGCCTTTCTCCAGGTATTTAGCCATCTGCCCTGCTCCACAGCTGACCTTCAGACTCCACAGAAGTGCTTACATGTGGGGCCCTCACCTTAACCATGGGGGCAGGAGCATGTGTCACATCACTGGGGCTCTGGAACTGAAGACATGATGAAGTTGCTCCTGGGGTGAATCAGGCAGGCTACAGTCCCAAAGCCTGCCAGGGCCTATAGTCAAGCAAACAGGTTCTTTCCTCATGCCAGGCTGCCCTCTGCAGGGGCACAGGCAGGAGATTGCTTTTGTCTAGCCCAGGGGCTGGCAATAAACAGGAGGAGCTGTGGTCACAGGGGGCTGGAGCCTGCTGGACATAACATGCCCCTGCTGTGTCCCTTTTCACCAGTAGACTGTGCAGGTGCCTGTGTATTCAGAGCAGGAGTACCAGCTCTATCTCCACGACGACGCTTGGACTAAGGCAGAAACTGACCACCTCTTTGACCTCAGCCGCCGCTTTGACCTGCGTTTTGTAGTTATCCACGACCGATATGACCACCAGCAGTTCAAGGTGAGCTATTGTTGTGCATCTGCATGTGTGCCCAACCCCTGGGATGGACCTTCATGCCATCCCTTCCAGGTGCCCCTGAATGTTCATTCCCCTGCCCGGTCTTGATCCTCAGAAGCGTTCTGTGGAAGACCTGAAGGAGCGGTACTACCACATCTGTGCTAAGCTTGCCAATGTGCGGGCTGTGCCAGGCACAGACCTTAAGATACCAGTATTTGATGCTGGGCATGAGCGACGGCGGAAGGAACAGCTAGAGCGTCTCTACAACCGGACCCCAGAGCAGGTCAGCCCCAAGCCCCACATTCCTCTCCTCCATGCCCAAAACTCCTTGCCCATTGCCCCCATCCTCCATGACCTCAACTCTCTCTACCCCAGGTCCCTCTGCCTCCCTCGATACTCCGTTACCTGCCCTCCTGCCTGTTCCTACATGGGTCATTCCCTGCTCTCCATGGCCCTTCACTTCCCTCATGATCCCTTCTCAGGTCACCTCACAGGCAGCCCAGTACCCTATCACGGCCCTGTCTACCCGCACTTCTACCTGTGCCCTCACACACCTAGCATCTCTCACCTCCCCAGGTGGCAGAGGAGGAGTACCTGCTACAGGAGCTGCGCAAGATCGAGGCCCGGAAGAAGGAACGGGAGAAACGCAGCCAAGACCTGCAGAAGCTGATTACAGCGGCAGACACCACCGCAGAGCAGCGGCGCACGGAACGCAAGGCCCCTAAGAAGAAGCTACCCCAGAAAAAGGAGGCTGAGAAGCCGGTGCGGGGGCTAAGACAGCCCAGCTCATGGTGGAGGGGTTGCCTGGCACGGGGCTCCACTCCGAGTGGAGGGCTCTAAGAGCACTTAGAGCTGGTGGGGTGCTGGGACCAACCCTAGGCCCACTCCCTGTGACACCTTGGTCTCCATAATGTCTTCTCTCCCAGGCTGTTCCTGAGACTGCAGGCATCAAGTTTCCAGACTTCAAGTCTGCAGGTGTCACGCTGCGGAGCCAGCGGGTACGTGAGTCACCGCCTGTGGCTCTTCTGCTCTGGGTTCCACATGCTGCAGGCAGGTGGGCTGGAGTGATAGGAGACAGATGTGGCCTCTCCAGGATCTCAGGAGGATGTGTCTAGGCTAAGGTCACAGCTTTCACTATATTCTACTTCCTGGGTATTTCCTTTCCTGGCCCATAGCAACTTCCATGGGTTACTTTCTCTTCCACACACCCCTTCCCCACTGCTGCCTTTGGTCCCCTTCATCCTAAGCCTCTTGTAGGGGAGAGGGCTTAGCTTCCTGGGTCATTGCAGATGAAGCTGCCAAGCTCTGTGGGACAGAAGAAGATCAAGGCCCTGGAACAGATGCTGCTGGAGCTTGGTGTGGGTGAGTGGGGACTGGGCCCCATGGGCTGTACCCACCCAGAGCTGTGGATGAAGGCTGGGTCAGGGGAGGTCAGTTCACAATCATGGCCTTCCACCATACTGTGGCTCTACCCCTGTGCTGTCCACCGCCTGCAGAGCTGAGCCCGACACCCACAGAGGAGCTGGTGCACATGTTCAACGAACTGCGAAGTGACCTGGTGCTGCTCTATGAGCTCAAGCAGGCCTGTGCCAACTGCGAGTATGAGTTGCAGATGTTACGGCACCGTCATGAGGCACTGGCCCGGGCCGGTGTGCTGGGGGGCCCCACCACACCAGCATCGGGCTCGGCCCCGGCCTCTGCTGAGCCAGCAGTATCTGAACCTGGACTTGGCCCTGACCCCACCAAGGACACC
Source organism: Daubentonia madagascariensis (assembly GCA_023783475.1). Classification (NCBI taxonomy): domain Eukaryota; kingdom Metazoa; phylum Chordata; class Mammalia; order Primates; family Daubentoniidae; genus Daubentonia; species Daubentonia madagascariensis. The sequence continues at coordinate 13,490,793 of JAKFHU010001129.1, read as the reverse complement.
ATCATCGATGTGGTGGGAGCGCCTCTCACGCCCAATTCGGTAAGAGCCTGGATAGGCTGGGAGAACATGCCCTGGCTCCGCTCTCTGTAGTGCCTGCAACAGGAATGATCACCCCTGTGAGGGGCTGAGACAGAGGGAGGAGCGGGTGTCATCCTCCCAAGAGCATTAAACACACACCACACCTGACTCAGGCCTTGGGGGCCACTGACTTCAACACTTTCTGTGTCTTCTCAGAGGAAACGAAGGGAGTCAGCCTCCAGCTCATCTTCTGTGAAGAAAGCCAAGAAGCCATGAGAAGCCACATGGGGTATGGGCGATGCTGTTGTGTAAATAGAGCTGCTGAGTTGGATTGGCTGCTTCCTTTTCCTTTCCAGCACTTCTAATGTTCCTGGCTGGGAGGGGTGGGCCAGGAGGGGATCACCACAGCCACTCCACAGGGCAGCAGTCAGGCTTGCCTTTGTTCAGACCTTTAGCAGCCCTCTGACCACTAACCAGTATTAATTTTGCCAAAACTTCTGTACCTTGGAACACCCATAGTCTTACACAGCAGTGGCCTCAGATACCAGCAGCTTCGAGTGCAGTCAGTCCCCACACTTCCACAGACTTCTGTATATTCAGTGAGGGTATCACAGGTGCTCCAGTGATGGCCAGTCACTTGCTGATGGCCTTGTCCACACAGGCAGCCTGAAGCACACTCTACCCACCTTCACACCCTGACAGTGTTAGGCACAGCAACAGCCTTACACACATAGATGGCTCTGCACACACACCCAGGGCCTCATTTCCCCGACTTTATTCAGTGGCACGTTCACAGCAGGGATGGGGGTAGACACAAGGTGGGGCCTGATCTGTCCTGGAGCCCTGGGGGCACCACACACCATGCACTATGGATGGGAGGGGGCACAGGGGGCTTGGTGGCCCCAGCAGAAGCCTGTGTACCAGGGAGGAGGCGGTGAGTGCCTGGGTCCCCCTAGCCCAGGCCCACAATGGGAGGGGCTGATACTGGGCTAAGATTGAGGGGTGGGGATGGAGGGCACAAAGTGTCTGCTCCAGAGGGACCAAGTGGCCAAGCCCTTGCCCAGGGCACAAGCCCACAGGGCAGCTGGGGGACACCCTGGACGCAGAGCTGTGCCACTCTCCCTTTTCCCCTCTGGAGAGGGAGAGGAGGATTCTGGGCTGGGCCAAACAGCTACCCTGTCCTGCCCCATCCTGTCCTTGGCCAATCAGAATGGCTTCGATGTCTGCTTGAAGATGAAGCCTCGATATGCGAGTGTCTTCATGATGTTGGCAATATTCTTGCAGTCATCTGAAAAGAGGAAGAGAAGACATTTAGATGGGCCCCAGATCCTTCCCCTCTGTTTCCATAGGTACTCTTATAAGGGTGGGGGTGGGGAAGCAGGGTCAGATCGAGGAGTGACGGGCTCTAAACAGGGAGGTCCCATCCCATGGTGGCAGCATCTGCAGCTTCAGGTTGGGCTGGGTGATGCTGGGCCGGCAGGAAGTCTGGTCTCAATGCCTCTTAGTCCCATAATTCATGCTGGAAATTGGCCGGCATGCCCGCCCCGGCCCCAGCAGTGATGTATGGGTGCCGTCGCAGTAAGAAAAAGGCAGAGTAAATGTGTAATTTCTCCCTTGACGGCCCCCGGCCGCTGGGCGATCCTTCTTGTTGCCGCCGCATGGGGACGGCCCGTCCGCCACACTCCGTCTTCCCGCCACCCGCCTTGATGTCTCCATTTCATTACTGTGTGGCCATTCATCACGCCCACAGCCAGGGTGACTTTGCCGGCACTTTCGTTGTGTGTGGGAGATGTGACCCAAGCCATAATCACTGGTGACAAAGCACAAGGCTCGGCACTACTGGACCAAGGCCCTGGGAAACACCTGCCCTGTGCCCCTGGCTTGCGTGCTCCAGTGGTAACTTGCCTGGGCACCTGTTCCTGTGCAGCCCCAGACAGGTTGGGGAGAGTCTGGATTTGTGGTCCTCACATCCTTGGCCATCAGCCCTCTATGGGACACTCCCGTGTACATCAGCCAAAGCCCTGCCTCGGTTCCAGTAGGCTAAAAGTGGGTGCTGGTCACCTTCTCGGGCCCTGTCTCTGCCCATACCTCAAGTAAAATATGTCTATGTGTGTCAGACCCTATCACAAGCAGTGTTCAACTGTCCTAGAATCCTGGAGGCTTCAGGACCAGGTGCTCTGGAGCCTCAGAGTCATGGACACGGGCCAGGACTTGTTCCACTGCCGCCACCACCACCAGCAGAAGGTGCCGCTGCCCAGAGCTTACCCACTGGAGTAAGCCCAGGAAACAGCCTGAGTGCCTGAGTTTTTCTGTCCAGCTGCCCAGAGCAGCCACCACTTGCCATCCCCTCACCTCCCACTTCCCTTACATGTTTGGGACATAACCAGGGCCTCAGCCGCCACCAACACTCATGGGATCGATGCTGTGATTGAGGAAATATTGCACATCAATGTCCTAATCAAGCGTGGGGGGTGGTGGTAAGGTCAAGGTGGGGTCAGGAGGCCTCTGTATCTGTCAAAGACCAACCCTTTCCACTGAGCCCCCGGGCCCACCCTTGCCAGGACCTTAGCCTTGGAAGGGGGACCCTCCAATGTGAGAAAAGGGCTGTGGGAGAGGGTGGAGTCTCTGGTCGGCCAGACACCAGCTCTATGGAGCCTGCCTAGCCTGTCTCGCAGAGCTCAGCTTGGATGTACCTGCAGTAGGTGTGGGCATGAAAAGGGGACACCTTGTTCCCCCAGAGACTCAGGGAGCCATGAGGTCTGGTCTGAGGCAGAACAGTGGGAAGACAGATGGGTGGGTAGTGGCGGCCATGGCAACTCCAGACGTGACCCATCCCCGTGGTTTATGGGCCGGACACGCACCCCGCTCAGCTGAGCCCCTGTCATTTGTCTCCCTTAGTGTGTATGCCTGTGCTGTGGGGGTATAGGGTGGTGGAGGGAGGGGGCTGTGACAGGAGGAGCTAGGCAGTTGACAAGAAGGGGAATGGGACAGGAAGGGCCTGGGAGGGGGAGGGTTTATGATAGGGCCCAGGGGCTGTGACGGTGCTAGTGGAGGGGCTATGATAGGGTGATTTTCTTCCCAAATAAGCCTGGCCCTGTCAGGGCACCTCCAGTCCTTCCTATCTCCTGCACTCTGGGGACCATGGCCGCTGTGCATATTAAGAGTAAGTCCCCTCGTTATCTGCAATTACCCAGCGGCCACACACCTCATTTCTTCCAGCAGAAAAGAAAATTAGTTTTCTATTGACTTCATCTGGCTCCTCCCTCATTGCTGGACAAATCATTCAATCTGCTTCCCCTGGCCCAAGTGAATGTCCTAGCCCCGACCCCCAGGCCACCAGCCATCCAGTGGGCAGGCACTGATCTCCCACCTGTGCCTGGCTATGTGCCCCAGTCTCTGTCCTTGACCTCTCCCCACTCCACACACTGGATGACTTCATCCAAATCCCGAGCTTCAGCTACCCTTGAAGATCACCATCTCCAGCCTGGCCCTCTCTCCTGAACTCCAGACTACATACTAAGCCCCTTGAACATCTCTTTATAGATATACAAACTCAAAATGTCCAATAATGAACTAATTTCCTCCCCATGCTGCTTCTTACCCGTGTTCCCCATCCCAATGAACGGCACCATAATCCACCCACAATTGCCAAACAAGAAAGCTGGGGAGTCATATTGCCACCCCACCCTTCCCCTCACTCCCCAAATCTAATCAACCATTAACTTATGCAGATTTTCTCTTCTTACTCTCTAATCATTTACTTCCCTTTGTTTCTGCAGCCAGTCACCCCACTAGTCCAGACCCCACCATCTTTTTTAAGTACGCATTTGGAATATGCTATCATCTCTCACTTGCATTACTACAACAGCCTGTTTTGTTTTTCTCCCTCTAATCCATTCTCTTGTAGCCAAGGTGATCTTTCTTACACAAACCTGATCATGTTCCCTCTTTAAATCCATTCAGTGGCTCTCCTTGCCCTCAGTTTAAAGGCTTCTTGAAGGCTCTGTAAAAACTGATTGCTGCTATCTCTGGTCTCTGCCACTCTCTACCTCCAATCCCTGTACTCCGATCTCAAGGAAGCACTCACTATTTTCTGAAAATGACAAAGTAGATTTTGGAGTCAGACCTGTTTCCTGTCTTAACTTCACCCACTAGCTGCACAGTGTGGGGCAAGTGCCTAGCTTTTCTAAACTTCAGGTTCCTCCACTAGGGGCGATGATGGCCTTAGCGTTATTGTGAGGCCTGAACAAGGTGTTGCAGCCACATGTATTTGCATATGCTGTCCTTTATGCTTCCTGAAGAGATGGCAAGGATGCCAATTTTCTGGATGAGCCAATGATGAGAGTGTATTCTATACAATCTGTGGCATAGACGACAGATATGGGCCAGCACACTTGATGAAACCAATTGGCATCACTCTACAAACTCTGACTGCTCATCCTGTTTAATGGAGATTCTGGAGTCTAACTTGTTGCAATTGGTCCACTACAGTCGAGAGAGGAAGAACTTGCTCCAGCTCACCTAGCAAGTCAATGGAATAGCAGTTATGGGCTTCCAACCCAAGACTCTTTTTCTAGCCCTTGAAGCCTTGATAAGAGTCAATGCAAACTACTGAATAGTTTTTAAAAAGTCAATGGCACAATTAGAAAATGAGGAAACTTGGCAGAAGAAGCACCAGAGTCAGACCTGGGGCATTTAATAGGCCAAAAGTTCAGAAAGAGACAGCAACAGAGTCTGGTAACAACACAGCCTCTTGGAGAGTCCTCTGCTTGAAGCTCTGGGGCCTCCTGGGTTAGCAGGCTTGCCTTCCAGCACCTCTTACTGAGCTAATGAGGCCAGCATGGAGCTGCTATAGGGTGGGGGTAGGGGTGAGGGGAGCATAGCCTGTGCTCATAATAGAAGCCTCCAAGAGTAGGTCTTCCTCATCTTCAAATTCTAGAAGGCTAACCTGTTTTTATGTTCCTGCAGGATCATCAACTTGTGACAAGATGACCCTTTTCTTTTTGGGGGCATTAATATTCTTAATGTTGGAAATAGTTTTATATTGCCAAGACCATAATGGGAGGGGTGCAGCTGCATAAATCCCTCAGGGAGGAAATGAGCAGACTAGCACTTAATAGGGAAGGATAAGCTTGTTGGCTGAGCTCAAGGGCGGTCATATATCCGCTTGGCAAAGAAGCAGCTCATGGAAGGGTGGCTCAGATCACTTAGGACACGAAGTGAGAGCTCACACAGGGCAAACAACCTGGGGCTGACTTGCTCCAGTTGGCTGCACTTGTCTGGGAATTGAGCAGTAGAAGACAGAAAGCAGGGACCCTCGGGAGGAAAGGGACCCAAGAAACTCTTGGAGGGTCATTCATTCATGTACTCGTTTGTTCGGCAAACACACATTGACACCTTCCATGTGCTTGGTGCTCACAGGCCATGCTGAGTCTAAGGGATGTGCAAGACTCTGTAGCTCCCTGCCCTCAAGTTGCTCAGAGATCTCCTTGCCAGGGATGAAGTGCTATGAAAAAAGGAGGCATGGAAAAGTCACCTAATTCTGTCTGAGGATCAGGAAAGGATTCCTGGAAGAACTGGAAGTTAAGCAGAGGTCTTAGGGGATGGGGGAGGGAGCTAGCCTGGCAAGTTGGGGTTGAGGTGAGGAAGGTGTTCTCAGTAGGAGAAACAGTATAGGCACATTTCTGGAAGTGAAATGTGGAGTGCCTCCCACCCGCCCCCAAAATTAAGTTTACCAGGTAGTGGGGGGCAATGAAGAAGCAGGAAGGGAGTTGCTAGAGATGAAGCTGGTGAAGTCAGTGACTGACTAAAGGAAACCCTGAGGAACCCAAATGCTAAGCTAAGGAGCATAAAATTTTATTATTCTGGGAATGATGGACATTAATATATTTAAGGAGAAGAATGATGGGACCAGATCTGTGTTTCAGAATTATCACCCTAGGATGAGAAGACAGGATTGGAGGGGTTAACCCTGAAGGCACAGAGGTCAATTAGCAGGTTGTATTGTGGTCCACACCAGAAATGGTGGCCTAGAACAAGGCCGATGGCAGTAGAGATGGAGGTGGAGATATACTAATGATGTGCAGAAGTGGATGGAAGCAAGAGAGTTTTTAGGAAATAGAATGAGCAAGCCTTAATGAGGGGATGAGGAGGGCTGGGGTAGGGATGAGTCTAGGATCTTAGTGCCACTCACTCAGAAAAGGCACAGCAAAGGAGGTGCAAATTTGGGGCAGTAATGAACTTAGCTTTGGATGAGTTAAGTCAGATTCCTCAGGGACGTCTAAATTTGTCATGCATTTACTTATGGCTTTTAGGCTTAATGTCTTGCTTAAGAAGGCCTTCCTTATCCCAGCATTATAAAAAAAAACCTATTCTGTATTTTCTTCTAATACTTTCAGTTATTTTTTATATTTAACTTTTTAATCTGGGATTTTTTTTGTGTGTGTGGTAAGAAATAGAAGATCTAACTTTATTTTTTCCCTAACAGATGGGAAATTGTCCTATCATCATTGATTGAACTGTCCACTCTCTCCCCACTCTTTTGAAATGACATTTCTGTCATATATATAATTCCTACACATGGGTCTGTTGGAGCCAGGAAAGAGAATGAACATGGAATGATCAAAGAGGCAAGTCAAGTTGGGGGAACAGGAAGGACAGCATGGTGGCAAGCTGCTGACATGGTGCTAAGAGGCAGTGTGGCCTAAAGGAACATCCTGAGGGCCGCTGGAGTCTCCACAGGCCTCCTGCCTAAAAAGCTTAGCCTGCTAACACACTTGATTAGTGATCTTCAGGAGCTGGTAAGGAACGGGGCCAGAGCCCATGTAACAGGGACCAGCAACGATGGGGTGGGGTGGTCGGGGGTGGTGGTGAGGAGTGCAAAGGGCATAGTAGGGATGAGACAGTGAGGACCCTGGGTGTGTCCATGTTCTAGAACCTCGTTTTGTCACCACATTTGTTTGTCTCGACATCTGGGCAGCAGTAATGCCCTGAGAGCAAAGTACCAGTGAGTCAATCCTGGGCCTGCCTGACAGAGGATTGCCAGACTAAATGCAGCTTCAGTCCCACATGGTGCATACTTACACTAAAAAATTATTTGTCGCTTATCTGAAATTCAAATTTAACTGGTATCCTATATTCTTATTTGCTAAATCTGACAACCCTATCATGGGGGCCAGCATCCCAAGCTACAGCTGGGTACAGTTCAGCAAATGTTAGCTCAGAAGGAAAATAGGGGGCCAAGGCCATGAGTTGAGGTCTGAAACAGCAGAGGGCCCCTATATATCCTCAGATTCTGGGTTCAAATCCAAACCGCCTCTTAATAACTGTGTGAACTTGAGCAAGTTCCTGAACTTTAACTTCTCAGTGTTTTGGTTTCTTCTTCTCTAAAATGGGAATGATAATGATAACTATTGCAGCTACTTCCCTCAAAGGGTTGTTAAAAAGATGAAGTGAGTTATTTGTGAAGTGCTTAAAACAGTAGCTGGGTTATTATTACTGTTGTTGTTACTCCAATAACATCCAATAATAATATTGTTATTTCAACAATATCATCCTGATACCCCCCCACCCCTGTTCCTTGTCTCAGATATGGCCCAGAGAGTCCCTGGAGCCCCCATTCACGGCCACCTTGGCCCACCCAACACATTCCCCAGACATACACTCCCTTCTCCCAGACACACATCCCTTAGCTTCCTACCCCTCCTGCAAACAGGGTCCTTATAGCCTCAACTCTGAAGTGACCCCTTCTTTCAGCCCCTCCTCCATCCCCTCCACCCGACTGAGGTGCCTGGAGGTGCCACAGGCTGATGGTGAAGGATGACGGTGGTTCCACAATAAGGGGAAAAGGCAATTTCATCTTGATTAGCAGGCGATTTCTCTCTCCGTAATAAGCACGCTCCAAATAATTAGCGTGTTTTACGTAATAATGAAATTACAGAAATGCAGTCCACTTATTCAAACAACTCACCATTACCATATTTTTAAATATTAGACTTAATTAGAGTTTATCACTTCAGAGAAGTATGCGGACCGAAGATGTTTTTAAAAAAATCCTCATAAAGTGTTTATTAAGCGCTGGTAAAGCTGGGATAATGATGTGTTTGGAAATTAAGGCAATCAAACACTTACCGCCGCTCCTGGAGGCCGGGCATGGAAATGAGGCCATTACACGCCCATTACCCGCCAGCTCACAGCCACTTGGGGGGCGGGGGGAGGATGCGCCTGGCCGAGAGGGCAGGGTGCCCGGAAAAGCCTGTGCCAACATCCCAGCACTGCCTGACCAGTAAGCACAGCATCAAACCCCTTATGTCACTTACAGCACATTTGGCCAGGCAAATAACTGGATTGGTCCCAAATGCCAAAGAAGACACCCAAGATCAACCCTGATCTAGACTCCCAGGCCTGGCAGGACATGTCAACTCCATTCAAACCCCAATGCAAAATGAGGACAGAAGCCAGGTTGGGCAGCCAGCAAGGTCAATGAGAGGAGGTGGAGTGTGAATCCCATCCGCTGGCTCAAGCCACTGCAGAGGAAGCTACAGACCCAGACCTGGTGACCACTCCCAAGCCTGGGCCACACAGGAGGGGGTAGCCAGAGTGGTGGGAGGAAGCTGAGGAATTGAGCCAGGGGCCAGGCTCAGGAGTAGACCTGGGGACAGAAGCTGGATTGGGGAAAGCAGGCAAGAAGGGTGGCAGGGAGAGGGGCTGGCGGCTCCAGGCCCCATTTATCCCAGTGAATAACTAATTCTAGAATTTATAGTGCTGGGTTTTTGTTCTGTGGCCATTTATATCTGCAAGGGGAGGAAATGAAGAGGCAGCACGGACGCCACATCTTTCTGTGTTATTGCTTGTCTGCCATTTGCAAATCATTATTAATTGTGGGCCCTGGTGGCAGGCCGGGTGGGGGCCGGGCTGGGTACATCCACATAGCTCTTCATCAAGGACCCCAGCCGCTGCCCCAGAGAGCCAATTACCCCGCCCTGATTGGGATCAGATAAAGAGGGAATTTTTACAAATTAGGGAATAAATAGAATTTCCACACAGGGCGCGGGCAGGACCTGAGAGGCTATAATGAAAAACCATCCGTCACCATCAGCGCAGCCTGGGCACGCAGCCCCGGCACCCCCTCCCTGTGGGCCCACCCTAATGCTCAGGGGCCTGGGTGTATGGGTCTAAGGACACCCCCAACCCTTCCAAGGCCTGGAAGCAGGAAAGGAGTTCCTTTGGGCTGGACTGAAGATGCTTGGGCCCAACTCTGGCCTGGCTTAGTGCTGCCTCTCCTTTTCTCTGCCTGTGCTTCCCTCAGGGTCTCAGGAAGGAGACTGAGGCAATCCTGAGAAAGACCACATTCTTGTCCCTATAGCCATGGCAGCCCTAGGGCAGAGCCCCAGCCCCATGGACCACTCACTCTGGGCTCCCATTAGCGCTCCTCCCCTTGGATCATTAAATATGTATATCTTATTACACGCCTTGTTAGAGTATCGAGCTCTATTGACTGATGATAAATCCTGAGCCTCGTCCTGGCCATAAATTTATCTGGAGATGATGAAGACTCAATAATCTAGTCAGGCAGATAATATCATCGGGCCTTAAAAAAGATCATTACATTATATGTCAGAATTAAAAGTGAAATACGCCGTAGTAACAGGGCGGCTGCTCTGGCCATTACAACAGATGCCTGCCTCCCCCAACTCGATCCCAGCCAAGGACCATCCAGGTAGAGAGGCCAGGAAGCCTCACCGTCCTCCTGGCTCTGGGATGCCACAGCTAGAAGTGCCAGAGTATAGCCAGATAACCTATGGCCAAGTGAAGGGGACCTGGCCAGGGAGGGGTGGGGGAAAGAGGTGGCTACTGAAAACAGCTGAGCAGATTCACCATCCCTGGCAGCCTCATCTGCCCCAACCAAGATTCCACCTTACCCTGTCCCTAGGGGTCTCCCACAGGACGGTCTTCTGGGCTCTTCAGTGGTTCCAATAGAAGGTGTAAGGGCCTCATCCCCTTCCAGAATGGCCTGAATAACCAGGACAGATTCTTTCCAAAATGGGGATGTTGAGATAGAGAGAGATTAGGCTACCTGCCTGTGCTGCCCCAGGCACCTGGAGAGTAACAGGGCCTGTGACCTGGCCCTGGACCCATGTGCCAGCAGCCCAGCTGGAGCCTTTCCTGTGAGCATGTGCTATCAATCCAGACCATGGCCACCTCCTTTCTGAAGAGACCTCAGCCTTGACATCCTGACCTTTGAGAAACCTTACTGCCAGCCTCTTTGTTCTTTGACCTCAGCACTAATGACCTTCTTCATTGTATCTCACCCTCAACCTTTTAAACATCCTACATTCTTCCTTTGAAATACTAAATTTAAATGTTCCTAGTCTCTGACAATAATACAGGTTGAGTATCCTTTATCCAAAATGCTTGTGACCAGAAGTGTTTCGGATTTTGGATTTTTTTGGATTTTGGAATATTTGCATATACATGATGAGATATCTTGGGGATGGGACCCAAGTCTAAACACAAAATTCATTTATGGTTCATATAAACTTTATACACATAGCCTGAAGGTAATGTCATACAAGATTTTTAATAATTTTGTGCATGAAACAAAGTTTAGACTGCATTTTGATTGTGACCTGTCACATGAGGTCAGGTGTGGAATTTTCCACTCATGGTGTCATGTTGGCGATCAAAAAGTTTTGGATTTTGGAGGACTTTGGTCTTCGGATTTTCAGATTAGGGATGCCCAACCTATATACTTTTTCTTTCACTCAGTGGAACCTTGAAACCATTTATAACTTTACTCCTTCCATATCCATCATCCCTCCTGTCTTTACTTTTTTCCTTGCCCACTTTTGATTTCATACTCAACATCCACCCCCTAGTGCCATGCTGGAGGCAGTGCATGCCCACTACTCCCTCAGGGTTAATCCTCTGTGGTCTGAGCCATTTGTAGTGATCTTATCTCCTCTTGGCAGTCATTGGTGTAGGGGTGGGCATGTGTCCTGGCTACTGAGACATGAGGGCAAGTTTGCTGAAAAGCCTTCAAGGAAAATTTCTTCACTCTTATGAAGAGCAGGAGGAGGGGAAAATAGTCCTTTATATTCTGCTGGATGTTTTCATATCTGCACATAATATCTGGGACTGCAGAAGCCATCTTCCAACCTTGAAGTGGGTCAGCCTATGAAGACCATGCTGAAGATAAAAGAGCAGAAAAGTGGAAAAAATCTGGGTCCCTGATGACATTGCTGAGATGTTGAATTAACCAATCCCAGGATCACCTTACCTCTAAATTTCTTTTGTGAGATAATAAATCCCCTTATTATTTAAGATATTTTAAATTGAAGTTTCTTTTTCTTATAGCTGAAATTACACTAACTGATACAGAATATAAAGGCAGGAAGGTGAATGGACCTTACAGTGTAGAATTGACTGAATGGAGAAGGCAGGGCAAAGGACTAAGAGGATGCTGCTATGTCAGGCTGGGAAGTCAGTAACCGTTTTTATGCTCTCTTGAAACATTTGATCAAATTGTTTCTTGCTGTATCTCAGGACATGGGCCATGTTACTAAAAAGGCTAAGAGTCAAGTTTAGACTGAAACCCACATGAAAACAGAGAGGGAAGAAAATAAAACTTTATTAAGAAGTGTTTTATGCCTATGGCTTGCAACGTAAGTTGACTAAAAGCCCCACAGCTCCACAGAGTCATCAGACTCAGGCTTCTTCCTTCTTTCTGCCCTGCCATTCTCAGCATGTGGCTTCCAATCCCAAGACTATTTCATGGTCCAAAAAAGCTGCTGGAGCTCCAACCATCACATCATCACATCCACATGTCAGTAAAAACGAAGGAGGAAGATGGGAAAGACAAGAAGAGTATACTTCCCAGCTGAGTTGTTTCCCTTTAAGTATCATTCCTGGAGGTCCCACACACACATTTCCTTTTATTTCACTGGCCAGAGCTCAGAGACATGGCTATACTTAGCTTACCTAGCTGTACAAGAAACTAAAAAAGTAGTCTTTTTTTTTTTTTTTTTTTTTTAATTAAAGAGACAGGGCTCTCTCTGTCACCCAGGCTGGAGTGCAGGGGCATCACTATAGCTCACTGCAGCCTCGAACTCCTGGGCTTAGGTGATCCTCCTGCCTTAGCCTTCTGCATAGCTGGAATTTCAGGTGTGTGCATGCCACCATGCCTAGCTAATTTTTATTTTTATTTTTTAAGAGATGGAGGTCTTGGTATGTTGCCCAGGCTGGTCTCGAACTCCTGGTCTCAAGTGATCCTCCTGCCTCAGTCTCCCAAGTCTCTAGGATTACAGGTATGAGCCACCATGCCCACCTAGTCTTTTAACTGGGTATACACTGATGTCCCTAATTATACAGGGGATCTATTTAGTAAGAAAGAAGAGAAACTGTGTAGTGGATATGTACCAAGTCATTTCTGTCCTAGCAACGTAACTGACACACCTCCCTTTGGAGCTTGGAGTCCGTGGCCCATCATTCTAATCAATCTTTTTCTTGTCAATATCCTCAACTCTCTTGTTCCCTTTTCCTTCTGTCACCCTTGCCTGGAAAAACCCAAACTCAGCTTCTCTACGCCTGCACCTAGGCTGAGTGTGACTGGAGAAAACTGTAACCTTACAGACTAGTGCCACTTATAAGATCAGAGTCATCAGCCTCAGCTGGGTATATAAAACTGCCCAGCCAATCTTCAACATTCCTGATTAGTGTGCACTCCCTCCCCATCCCTAGTGACAATTTCAAGTTTCTCTACTTTCCACAAATCTCAAATCCCCTACCCCCAACATCACCCTACCCCCTTGTCCTACAAACAGTCTTATCTCCTCCTTCACAGAAGCCATCCTCCTTTATCTGTACTGGTCCTCTCCTCCATCTTGTCATGGAGGGGACCAATCCTGATGTCACTTCCTAAGCCCACACTTCCACTCCACCTGGATGGCGTCCAACCAGAACCCAGCCCTTTTCAGGGTCCTTACATTACTGAGTATTCCCCTTTCTTTCTGACACAGCTCCAGTTTTTTTTTCTGCACTGGTTCCTTCACATAAGCATGTAGATATATTAAATCTCTCCCATCTTGGGAGAAAACAATTCTCCTTTTAACTCCCTTTTCCATTTGGCTAGTACCAAACCTCTCCTCCCTTTTAGAGGCGAACTTCAGAGTTGTTTACACTCAAGGTCTCATTTCCTCTTCTCCCACCTTGCAATCTGGTCACTGCTTTACCAAACTGCCTTCTCTAATGATCCCTATGATTCATGGAGTGAAGCTTTTGTTTTGATGGACACGGTGGACTACTCACTCCTTGAAGCCCTGCTCCCCGGCTGCAGCGACCCACACTCTCTTTCCATGCCATCCTCCTCAGTTCCTTTGAACACTCCCTTTCCTCTGATCACTCCTTAGATGTGGGTGTTGCTCAGAGCTGTCACTGGCCCTCTTCCCTTTTCACCCTCTACTCTTTCCCTAGGCAAACTTATCCACTTCTGGGGACTTAATTACCACATATATTCCAATAACTTTAAACCCATATTCCCACTACCACTATCCTGATCCAGGCCACCACCATCTCTCATCTAGGCGACAGCAGTACCCCTGCTAATCTCTCCTCCATGGTGTCTTTTTAAACCACAAGTCTGCTCATTTCACTCCCTTGTCTTAAAACCCTTCAATAGCCTAGAAACATACGAAAATGTGCTCAACATCACTAATCATCAGGGAAATGCAAATTAAAACCACAATGAGATACCACCTTACCCCTGTCAGAATGTCCATTACTAAAAAGTCAAAAAACAACAGATACTGGCGTGGATGCAGAGAGAAAGGTACACTTATACACTGTTGGTGGGACTGAAAACTAGTACGACCTCTATGGAACACAGTATGGAGATTCCTCAGAGAACTAAAAGTAGACCTACCAGCAATCCCACTACTGGGTATCTACCCAAAGGAAAAGAAGTCATTTTATAAAAAAGACACCTGCACCCAAATGTTTATTGCAGCACAATTCACAATCATAAAGATATGGAATCAACCTAAGTGCCCATCAGCTGGTGAGTGGATAAAGAAAATGTGGTGTATATACACCCCACACACACACACCATGGAGTACTACTGGGCCATAAAAAGGAATGAAATAATGTCTTTTGCTGCAACTTGGATAGAACTTGAGACTATTATCCTAAGTGAAGTATCTCAGAAATGGAAAAACAAACACCACATGTTCTTACTTATAAGTGGAAACTAAACAAGGGGTATATATGGTCATAAAGTGGTGTGATGGATATGAGCTGTAATGATACCACTGCACTCTAGCTGGCGGGACAGAGTGAGACCTGGTCTCAAAAAAAAAAAAAGTATAGTACAAATGTTAATTTTCTGGTGCTGATAATTGTACTGTTATTATGTAAGATATTAACATTAGGGAAAGCTGGGTAAGGGATATATAGAAACTTTTCTGCAAATGTAAAATTAATTCAAAGTAAAAAGTTAAGAGTCAAAAATTAAAACAGACCGGGCGTGGTGGCTTACTCCTATAATCCTAACACTTTGAGAGGCTGAGGTGGGAGGATTGCTTGAGGCCAGGAGTTCAAGACCAGCCTGAGCAACATGGCGAGACCCCATCTCCACAAAAAATAGAAAAAAAAATTAGCCAGACATGGTGGTGTGCGCCTGTGGTCCCCACTACTCGTCACTCGGGAGGCTGAGGCAGGAAGATCGCTTGAGCCCAGGAGTTTGAAGTTGCAGTGAACTATGGTGACACCACTGCACTCTAGCCAGGGTAATAGAGTGAGACACTATCTCAAAAAAAAAACCAAAATAAATAAAATAAAAATTAAAAATAAAACAAAACAACCAATACTACATCCAATGGTTCCTCACTGCTCAGGACAGCATGCAAAACCCCTTTGTAAAATTCTGGGGATCTGGCCCTGGTTAGATCTCTGGTTTCATCATTTCTGATCTCTTGTTATACAGATGAGTTCAGGCTCTTTTGCCCCTTGGCTTTTTCACATGCTCTGCCTTCTGCCTGGAAAACTCCTCCTCACTTCTCCCCTGGCACCCACCTCATCCCTCAGGGCCCAAGCTTGCCAGCATTTCCTCTGGGTTGCCTAACCTCAGCCCCCATCTTTGTGCTAGGAACCTCTTCTGTGTGTTTCCACAGCACCCAATTCTCCCCCTATCACAACTGCCTCTCTGTCACCTCCTGCTAGACCACAAACGTTACCTACACAGAGACCCTCAGGAAATATGCATTGAGTAGAAGGAAGGAAGGACTGCAGGAAAAGAAAGAGGGGAGGGTAGAGGGGCAAGAGCACAGGAGAACCTACTCCAGCCCTGACACTTGCCACCCAAAGCCTCGACATGCCCAGGCCCTGAAAATCAATCACAGTCTTTGTCTCCAGCTTCCAGGCTTCAGCCTCTTTCCCGCCTCCATTCCCTCCTAGCATCTTGGTTTCCCTAAGACTCACTGTGCCAGGAGACTGACTGGGGCCTGAGTTCTCACCGTTCTGGCCAGCCTGTCGTGCATACCAAGGCAGCCAGGGGTGGTAGCCGTGGTGCTGGGGCTCCCCAGTCCCAGCCAATGATGCCTTGGAGAAGGGCCTAGTGATGCCTGGGGACTCTGGGAAGGGGGGCTACCCTCCCTAAGCCCAGTCCCACCTGGTAAATATTTCATCCTCAAGCTGCTCAGCTAATCCCTATTAATTTCAATACCGCCGCCTTGCCTGGCTCAGCTCCCAATGCATTATTTATCCCCTTTGTTTGTTTGTCGCTAACAGGTGGGCCCCAGCGGAGGCGCTGACTGGGGACAAGCCCACTCCATCACAGTGTGGCTGTGAATTAATCATGAGGACTAATGGGAACCACCTCAGCTCCAGGCACTTCCCTAGCTGCCTCCCCCTGCCCTGGCACCCAGGGGTAGGCCAGGGCTATCTCAGCTCAGCTCAACTCAATTCAAAACACCACATTTTATTTACTATCTGCCTACACATGTCAGGCACTGTGCTAAGGTTTGGGGATACAAGCTGAACAAAACAGACATAAGTTCTTGCCCTCAGGGAACTTACAATCTAATGGGGGAGAGAGGCATTAAACAACTTTCAAGCAAGTAATTTCTTAATTACAACTGTGGTTAAATGCTATAAAGGGGGTGCAGAGTGCTGTGTAAAAGTACACAGGGAGAGGGGGACTTGACCAAGTCTAGGAGTCAGAGGAAGCAAACTTGGAGCTGAGCTCTGAAGGATGAGCAGGAGTTAACTAGGTCACGTGGGAAGACCCTGAGGTGAGAGAAGGGTGGCAGGTTCCAGTAGATGAGGGAAGGGCCCAAGCGTAGGGAGCAGGAAGAGAGTGGCTTGAAAAGGGGCAGGAGCGGTCAGCAGAGGACAGAGGCTGTGAGTCTGTCCAAGTACACAGGGACTGCCCCTAAGCCAACAAGGCTGGGAATGGGGACTCTCTTCCACCTAATGACCAGCCTTTGTCCTGATGGATACCATCCAGTCATTCTGAACACAGGATTTTCACTCATGACACCCAATACAAACACACACTCACACCACCTCTGCTGATTGGAGCAACTTCCGATTTCTTGACCCTGTGCTTGTAGGCCTTCGGAGGCTGTCCCTGGTGCTAGGTCCTTCTCCAAGGACTCCTCGATTCCTACTTGCTCCTCCTGCCCACCCTTGAGGTGGTCAAGATCTTAACCTTTAATGGGACGGATCAGGGAACTCAGGTGAGAACCTGGCCTGGGGGCTTGTGAGCAGCCTGGAGGCTTTGGTGTTCTTAGGGAAGAAAAGGGCTGGATCTGGCCCCTCAACCCTGTGGTGGAACCAGGCACAGGGCTGGGAACACTGACCTCCCTCAGGCAAAAGTACTCACCTTCCCTCCCAGGAAGGCATTTCCTCACCTCTGAGGCCCCAGTCCTGGCCTGGGCATCCAGAAGACCTCAACAAGTATTTTGTGAAAGAATCATTGAACAAAGTGAACACCCCACCATCTCCCACAAAAATCTTTTTCCCAGACACATACTTCCCTCAGAAATTTTTCTAGAGATTTAAATAGACAAAGGAGCTAATATGTACTCAGGATTTTACAGTATTGACCTTCAGTGAGCCCGAGAGTTAGGAGCTATCATTGACCCTACTTTGTTACTATTTATTTTTTGTAGAGATGGGGTCTCATTATGTTGCCCAGGCTGGCCTCCCAGAGTGCTAGGATTACAGGTGTGAGACACTGCACCTGGCCAACGCCACTTTAAAGAGAAAGAAACAAAGGCCCAGGATGGTGAATGACTTACCCAGGACCACTCAACCTGGAAGGGATAACCCTTAACCAGAACGAGGTCAGCCTGGCTCCAGCATACCCAGAGGTATGCGCCCTCTGTGGGCTCTCCCTCGGCAACACCAGGGACCCCAGCTCCAGAGAAAGAACCTAAAAGGCATCTGGTTTTTGAACCAAGAACAGCTCTGCTGGGCAGAGGCCTCACTGTGCACATGCTCAGGGTTTGTAATTCTATTCAAAGTGGCCACTTTGAAAATCCATATGTCTCCAGGCTCCCTGTACATCATGGTGTCAAGTCCTGGAGCAGAGGCATCCATCAGTGGCTCCCAAACGCCAAGGTCTGTATGCCCACATGCCTGATCCCCCCCAAGTGACTGTCCTTGGCTCCCGCCTGCTTTGGCGGCATGACCTTGCCCTGTGCAAAGGCCAGCCTTACCCTCACCTTAAGAACCCTCTGGCTGCTCTGTCCCCCTGTCCCAAACACCTCCTGGGCCCTACCCGGTCTCTGCCCTTCTCTCTCCGAGATAGGCAGACAGCATGGAGGCAGCCTCGATAACTCGCTAACGTGCTACCCATGCTGTTCTTAAAAATTTATGACTGTGCAACATGAAAAATCCGGCTGAGGAGCCATCATTAGCGGTGCTGCCTCCCTCCCCCACCAGAGCCACCCTTGTAAATTGAGATTTATGGCTGCGGCAGGCGGGGCGGGGGCGTGTGCAGGCGGTGAGGATGCTGTCGGGGAGACAGGGAGAGACCAATGAGGCAGCGGCGGGGCCGGGGGCTCCCCCCTGCGGCAGCTCCGGTTCATCACAGGCTGCAGTGCTGATGCCTAGGGACAGTGAGGTACAAGAAGCCTGGGTGTCAACAGAACAGATTCGGCTTAGCAGGGGACGGGCGGGGGGGGGGGCCCAAGCCACCCACTGACTCCTTTAGGTGTGTAGGACCAGAACCGGAGGTACTAGGTGCCGAGCAGAGGTCCCTAGCTAGGAGGCATCATCCTTACTTGGGGTCACGAGGCCTGGGCACATCCAGTCAGCTTCTCCAACCAGAAGGATTTGGGCTGGGCTGTGACTGAGGTATCCCAATCAGAGAACTGAGGGGGAGGCAGGCAGGGAGGGAGACATATGCCGGGAAGCCTCCCCCCATCTCCCTCTGGTGAGCAGGGCCAGTGGAGAGGATATTAAAAGCAAGAGTGCAGGACTGAACCCAATCACACAGCCTCCCCCCACGGAGGCCAGGCTGGGGCTGAGAAGGATGGATCCCACAGCCTGCCCTCCCCCTGCAGGCCCTCCCTATCCTCTCCCCTCCACCTCCTCCCCTGCTCACTTAGCCCTGTCAGCCAGGCCATTATGAAATTGGGGTTTCATTTACAGACTAATTAAACATTACAGCTTGTTCACAATTACAACGCGGGGATGAGGGAGTAACTAATTACGGAAGAAATGAGCTAACATTTATCTCTGCTCCCACCCTCCCCCTCCCCTAATCTGGCTTCCTCCCACTCTCTGGTCAGTACCAGCTCTCTAGGCTTACTTCCTAGGATGGGGTCCTGGCATCCCCCAACCCTGGACACAAGATTGCTGTTCCAGCTGTTCTGGCAGTTGGGCTTAGTTCCCAGGGCCCTGCGGCAGGGCACAGTCAGGGCTTTTGTGCAAGACCCTGTGGGTCTGACTAGAGTATGGGACCCTGTGATGGTATGTGAGGCTATGACATCTGATTGGAGGGGCTCTGCTTTGGGGGGTGTGACAGTGCTGTGGGGCTGTGTGGCTCTATGTATCTTCATCTCATGGGACAAGGTTTTGATGTGACTGCTGCAGATGACTATTTGTGTGATGAGATATGAGAGTGAATGAACCACACCCTCACTCCCCACCCCCAGGACAGGACAGAAAAGAACTAAGTGGCTGCAGGAGGTGATGGCCAAAGCAGGCCTGGGATGCAGCCCCAACAGCCTGGAGCCCAAAGTCCCGCTGGGTAGCCCCATTCACTCTCCTGCCTCAGAAGCAAGAAAGGCAGGTTATCCTGCCCTGGGGCTCAGTTGGCCTGGCCTTGGCCTCTGGCCACATGCCCCCTCTGGGGCCTAAGGAACCTCCTGGGGGCCTGGGGTGCCCCTGTGGGCAGGAGTCCTGGGGTCCGCCAGCCCGCAGGGTTTAATAATAGTAACAGTGAGTGTAAGCATTTCCATCCTTCCTGCCTTTGGGCAGAAGAAGAAAGGAAAGAGGAGGGAGAGAAGGGAGTGGAGGGAGCCAGCTGAAGGGAGGCTTTGAGGCCTCAGAACTCACATCAAACGGCAGGATCTGGGCCTAATTGTCTGACCCCTGCCCCTGCCTTCAATCAGCTTTGCGGCTCCCCGCCCGCCCCTTGCCTAACTAGCAGCCATGTTCTCCTCATTAGGACAAGCTCCCCTTGCACACGTGTCCCCGGACATGTCCCCAGCACTCCCAGCTCCCAACCCTGCTGGTGGGAGGGTACAGCGGGGACCCAGTTTTGGAGGGGCCCCTGGGACAGCTCTACCCTCAGCTACTGCAGCTGGCTGGACTGAGCTGCATCAGCCCCTCTCTGAGCTGCAGGGGCCTGGATGCCGCAAGCTGGGACACAGTCCTGGTCTGGCTCAGCCACTGGGTGCATTCTGTCCTCTGTGTGTCCTTCCTGCTACAGCCCAGCTGTCTTGGCCACACAGCCCCTGAGGGCAGGACCTGTTTGACTCCTCTCCCATTGCCTGCTTCAATCTGGCTTGAGCTGGTTAAGCCTAGTAGGAGGTCTGGGTCTGGGTCAGGGTCTATGTTCACAGGCTAGGAGCTGAAGGAACCTGTCTGCCTATTGCACAAGGATGGCTCACTTAAATGGATCCAGGCGTGGTGATATGTCGAGTGTCTACGGCTGGTGGAATGGCAGTGAAGCAGTAGGGCTTGGTGGTTAAGAGCTCAAACCCTAGACCAGGAGAGATCTGTGTTCAAATTCCAGCTCTCCCACTTCCCTGCTGAGTAGCTTTGGGTGAATGACAACCTTCTTGAGCCTCAGTCTGCTCACAGCAGAGATGACAGCCCCTATCACAGGGTTTGAGAACTCAATGAGATAACAGATTTGAAGCCCCCTGTATTATACCTGGCACTCAGCAAATGTGGAATGATACTAGTGTGACTCAGACCAGACCAAACAAATTCCCCTCTTCATTGGCCACAGGCCCCACCTTCCCCAGCTGGGGCTTGGGCCCTGGCCAGTAGTGTCCAGGATGAGAGGAGCTGCGAGGAAGGGTCCAGAACCCTGTAGAGGAGTAGGAGCAGTCCCAGGGGGCACAGATAATACTAGGGGCAGAAGCACCTATGCTAACTATGGGGCAGGGATGTCATGCAGGAGCTTCAGGTGGAGGGGCAGGGCCCAGCTTAAGGAGTGTCAGGCAGCAATAGCTCAGGTAAGGTGGGTAGCAGGGCTGGCCCACAAGGTGGGGATTGCAGTGAGTGCTGTGGGCCTGGGGGAGGAGCTGCTGGAGTAAGGGCACTCTGGGGCCGCTCCAGGGACTGATGCTCAGGGCAGCAGACCTGTTGGGGATTGGGGGAGGGGCTGGTCTGGTCCAGGCCCTGACATTGTCTCTCACCTTAAACCAGTGGTAATGACTTGCAAATATTGATGGAAACGCAAACTACAGAGATTGTGTTTTTCGGGGAGAGAAGGTGGGGATAGGGGATAAGGAGGAAAATAAACTGAAATGAAGTCTGGTTATCTCCCATCTGTGGCTGCTCCTAATCCCCCAGCCCAAAGGAATCCAATGCAGTCCCTTATCTGCCCTGTCAATCACTCAATCACCGCCCAGTGCTCGGTGGGCACCACACGCCCTCACACACACTCAAACACATGCTCACACATGCACACATTCACTCCACTGACTCTTGCTCCAACACTCCCGCCCACCCCCTAGCCCATTACTCCTCTGAGTAGGAGCAGCCAGCACTCGGGTCCTGCCAGATGGATGCAATTTGCATAATATCAGCAGCGGAGGCTGCAAGATCACCAGGGGTCAGGGCGCTGACATCCCCGCACAGTCTATCTGCAAGTGCTAATTTGGCCGGCATTGATCTGTCTTTCTGATTTCTTTGTCATTTATGTCTGCGATGGTTTGACAGGAGATACAGAGAGAGACAAGGGGAGGCCAGGCCGGGGCCTGGGGCTAGGAAGGTAGGGAAACAAAGATTGTACTTCCAAATGCATCGGCACACACAGGACACACATACACCCACCCCAGAGCCTTCCTCTATCCATCTGTCCATCAGTTCACCATCCATCCATCCATTTTTCCATCTGTGGTTGCTACTGAAGACTACAGCCTGGTGGCTGGCAAGAACCAATTCCTCAGATGTCCCTGGGGCTCCAAGGGGGTCAGCTCAGGGAGGAAGGAGCCAGCACCCCTCTCTTTACGCACTACCCAGGCAGGCAGTGGAGACCCAGTCGACACCTGGGGTTATCCCGTTCATCCTCCTGGCTTCTCACTTTCTCAGGGCCACACCAGAAAGAGCTAGATGGGAGCGGGCTGTACTGTTGGGGAAGCAAACACTCTAGCTGTGTTCTCTGCCCTCCCCATAAAGCAGTTGGACTGACTCCTCCCTCCCAGCTCTGAAGATGGCCAAAGCTGGGGGTAGTAGGGGGAACCACTGTGGGACAGATGGAGAGAGGGATATCAAGGTCTGCAGGGGCTTCACGTTAGTACTTCACCACCCTCAGGCCATCCCAAGCCCAGACACTGGGAATCCTGTGGATTCTGAAGCTCTCTAGCTGAGCCCGAAAGTCCCATATCCTATCAGATCTCAGTGCTACCTGCTGAACCCTCAGCCAGAGTCCTTACAATCTTCCCCACCTTGGGGCGGGGGTTCACCACAGGGAGGGGGACACTGCCAGGCTAGGAGATATCATGGGGAAAGGGGAGGGGAGACAACTGCAGCTCTGGGAAGCAAGAGCCCTCTGCGAGAGGTGGCCATGGTCACTCTGTCAAAGGATACCGAGGGGCTTGAGGCTTCCCAGGAGTGTGAGCCCCTCCGCCAGGCCACAGTGGCTCTGTCTTGGCACCACCCCCTTTCCCTTGCCTATGGTAGCAGGAGCAGGGTGATCAGAAGGAACTCCCTGCTGGGCAAGAGCGGGGCTGGCGTTTGGTGTGTGCTAATCCTGGGCCTGAGGTCTTCAGAGGGACTTGGGAAACTTCAAGGAGGGGAAGGCAAAGCTGTACTGCAGACGAGCTCATTAGCCAGCACCCCCACCCCCCCACGAGGAGGAGGGCGGGCGGCCCGGTGAGCGTGGCGGCAGAGGCGGCAGAGAAAAGGCTGTCACTGTCCTTTCTTCCTTTTGGTACGAGCGTCTCCCTGAGCCAACGATTCTCCCGCAGTGACACCTCTCACGGGCACTAATGAGATCCGTGTCACAGAGCTAATACGTTCTGACTGGACTCTCGACAGACACCCCACTTCTTCGGGGGAGACCACAGGCCAGCACTGCTCCCCTGGGGGCAGGCCCCCACCCTGCCTCCTGCCAGCCCGGCTCTCTTGCCAAACTGGCAAGCTCCTGTGAGAGTCCACCTGGTCTCCGGCTGTGCCACCTGCACCATATGCCTCAGAGGGATCCTCCTCAGTCCTGGAGCAGAGGGGCTGAGCTCCAAGGGCAGGACCACCCAGCTGGGCATCAGGGAAGTTTCCAGTTACTCTCCCAGCCACTGAAACCAGCAGTCTGTGGGGCCTACATGTCACAATAACAGGTGAGATTTTACTGACATTTCCTGTGCAGATTTCTAGAAAGAAAGAAGGGAAGGAGGCCCAGGCCCTGCCCTTGGAGAATCCAAGTATGTAAGGGCCAAATCGTTACCTCCAACAAATTATAATCGGGCCCAAGTGTGTATTCTGTACACTCACACTGGGAGGGCCAGGCCAGATTCTCAGAGGAGGCGGCCCTTGGAAGATGGGCAGAATTTTCCTGGGCCAAGAGGTGGAGAGCAGACTGAAACCACAAAGAACTGTCGGGGCCAGAAGGAGGTCGGATGCCAGCAGCTGCAAGGCCTGGGCTCTGAAGGTGGCTGCAGGAGGACAAAGGAGTGGTAGTGCCGCCTTTCCCTCCTTCCTTCGCTGCTGCTACTGGGGCTTTGCCAAGGCCTGCGCATCATGTGATGCTGAGGGAGAGGAGGGAAGTGAGCTTGTTTTCTTCCACGTCATCCCTGTTGGTAGCACAAAGCCCAACACCAAAAGGGTACTTTGTAGTTCAGCACAGTGATGAGAACACAGGCTCTGCACTTGGATGGACTTGGATTTGAATCCTGGCTCCTCGACTCAACTGGCTACGTGACCTTAGGCAAGTCACTTAACTGAGCCTGTTTCCTCATCCATAAAATGGGAATGATGATGCCTGCCTTCATTCATATGACTGTTGTGAAAATTAAATTAGTTAATATAAAATGCCCTAAAATATTGCGAGTGCTTTGCTGACTGTTTGCAGAAATGAAAAGAAGGACTACTCGGCAGTCCCCCGTGCAAGTTACCTTGCCTCAGAGACTTGGGCCCAAACCCATGATGCTGACGGCGCCCACTGGCAGTCCTGGAAGTCAGCAGTTCTAAACACATGTAGTCCTTCCTCACCCACAACCTGCTCCAGCACCACCCTGTTCACCAGGCTCCCAAGGCAATTCACTACCCCAGGAGGAAGTGTCCCTCCCCTGACTAAGATGCCATGCTCACAAGCCTCCAACAGTCTTTTTGTCCAGCGCTTCACTGCCTCTGGACCCTCCTTGGCCATCCCTGAACCCTACCTCTCCCTCAGTCCCCAGGGCCAAGCCCATGATTCCACCTGTGAGCTCTGTAGGGGCACTGTGCCTGTCATCTTTACCAATACATTTCTAGCACCTATCACAGTTCCTGACATATAGTAGGTACAAGGTAACACGTATTGAATCAAAATTTTACCTGGTCCCCAGCCTCCATTTCCATGGCCACTGTCCTGGCTCTAAATTAACCATGACCTCTTGCTTACCTTATTGTACCTTTCCTTTGGCCTCCCTGCCTGTAGTTTCTCCTCCTGAGTCCTTCCTGTACTAACTACCGGACTGCACTGACTGAAGCCCAACTCTGACCAAGTCACTCCCCTGCCCCAAACACTCCCATGGCTTCCCATCAAACATCTCAGCCTGCCACACACCACCATGCCAGCTGGCCCTCTGCCCTTCTACAGCCAATCCGCTGCCCCGCACCTGCCACCCCAACACTCCAGCTAGCCTGCCTCCTTGCTCTGTCGGCACCTCCACACCACCCATGCCACACTCCCATGGCACTGCAGGAGAACCAAGGCAATGCTGGAGATGGCTAAGCTGTGGAATGTGCAGAACCCTCGCCCAACATCACCCAATGCCGCCTTCACCCCCCACCAATATACATACCACTCCCCACTCCAGGCTGGCAGCTCCTCACACAGTTAATTAGCACCATGTCACTGAGGACCAGCCTGAGTGGCCAGTGACAGGAGCTGACCCCTGACCCCAGGGCTGGGAAGCAGTCCACATCAAACTCTTACAGCGCGACCCTTTTAGCACGCACAGTAACTCGGGGCACCGCCAGCTGAAGCTCATTAAAGCTGTCTCTTTGGTGCGAGGGCCATTAACCTCACTGCTCAAAACCCACGCCTCAGCTCCCCCTCCCCGCCTCTCCCAGCCCAATTAATGCCCTGCATCCTCCCTCCCTTCCAAGCACCCTCACCCACACCTCAGAGGCAGCCCAGAGCTGGCAGGGCAGCCCTCTTCATTCAAAGACTACAAAGACCAAGTGCCAAGAACCCCCTAGGGAGCCCCTGGTGCTGGCAAGGCACGAGAGGAGGGAGCTCCTTGAGCACGCACTGTGTGCCAGGCATTGCACAAGCTCTTTTCACAGGTGACTTGCTGAACCTTCCCAACAGCCCTGAGAGGCAGGTGGCACTGTCCTTCATCTAAGGTCACAGGGTCCTGGGTGGTAGAGCCAGAACTTCCTGTGGCTCCAAAGCCCTTACTCCATTGTCACTCAGAGCCATGGACTTCCCCATGGGAATGGCTGCACGGGGGACTTCCCCACGGGGCCCACCCAGATGGGGAAATCTTCTTCTCTGAAGGAGAAGGGGCTACCTCAGGGGTCCTAACCCAGGGTCAACAGGGTAAACAGACAGGAGGGGCATCACTGATTCTCAAGAGGCACCAAGTGTATCTGTGTATCTTCTCACAAAGGGGTTCCCTGGGACAGACACACAGAAGCAGGGCACCCAGATTAAGGCTGTGCAGGGTGCATTAACCCAGTCCCACTGTCCCTCCCACCAGCCATGCTCAAGGACTAGTAGTTCCTTCTCCCTTGGACCAAAGCAAGTCCTCTCTCTCTGGTTCCTCCCTTTCCCATCAATCTTTCATGGATTCATTTACTCATGCACTTGTTCGTTCATCTATCCATATGCATTTATTCAGCACCTACTAAGAGCTAGTTTTGTGCAGCACAAACTGCCTCACTGATTCTGAATCAGAGTTTCGATCACGTCATCCTCTCACTCACAAACCTCCTATGTCTCCTCAAAACCTCAGGAAAAATCCACACCCTTTAACCATGTAACATTCAAGGCCCTGCTTATGTCTTTGTTTACTTTCTAGCTGTTCCCTAACCCAAATTTTCCATTCCAGTCACAGGAAACTACTTGTAGATGTCTGAACTTGTCCTCTCAATATGCTGGGCTTTCTCATACCCCCAGGCCTTTGCACACATAGTCCTCCTACCTAAAATACCCCTCCCCCATTTTTCTGCCTAGCAAACTCCTATTCATCCTTCAAAGATCCCAACTCAAGTGTTCTCTTCTCTAGGAAACTTCCTGCTGACCTCCCAGGCACATCACCTTGCTGGGTTTGGTGTCTTCTTTAGGTTGCATGGAAAATTTCTATGGGATGGAACAGCAGTTACAGTGGAGTACCCAGTTCACACAGTTCACACAGTTCCCCAGGCCTGTTGACTGCTTCCTCTTTCCCCTTAGACCCCATAAGAGCCTTAGGATGTCCCCAGAAGAATGATATGGGGCATCCCAAGAGTCACTGAGATGTAACTGAAGAAGCAGAAGCTACCTTAGCAATTGAGAACAGGGAAAACCTTCTCTGGGGCAATGTAGGTGCTTCTATCACAGCCTTAGTACCCTGGATGGCAAGCACCTGTTTCATTCTCTGTCTCTCTCCAGGATGTGCGCTCCCTGAGGACAGGAACTTCTACTCAGCATGCTCAGCACCCACTAGGCACAACTGAACGTCTGTGGAATGGATAAAGGGGCTACTCCTAGGTCCTTCAGTTCTTCTGGTGTATCTCTCCAGTCCCCCATAATGATACCTACCCCAAAGGTACACAGGTTGTGACAATGTTGCAGCACCACCTGGGAATTCCCTAGCTCCTCCCCACTTGGAACAAAGCCTATGCCTGGTCAAGTACCCCACTTGAAAGCATTTGCATGCACACATGCACATATGCAAACAAAATAAGACCCAGAAACGAACAGACACACTTTCTGACAGATACACACAGGCTGATGGTTGCTTCCATATACAGGCACATGACCTCAGAAAAATATGGATATACTGTTATACACACACACACCTCCTTCAAGCAGATATGTATTAATATAATCATAGATGCATTACACTCTTAGAGACATACAGCTAAAAGTGTCACATACATAGATACACAGATACTCATAGACAGACACATATTCATACTGATATATCAGAAGCTAGCAGAGCCTCCAACTGCCTGGAATCATAGCCACTCCAGTCCCCTACCAACCAGGAATCCCCCTGATGGTGTACCCCCACCTGGTACCCCAAGTGGCCCCTCCCAACCCAGGCACCGCTCAATGGAGGCTGCTGTTCCTGCGGGGGAGTCAATACCCTGTGGACGGAGCCATCAGTCAGAAGGACCCCGACTAATTAAAAGCTGGTGAGGTTTAAATAATTCATCTCCTTAACTCCCATTGATCGTCCAGTTTAGTGGCCACAGACTTGAAACAATATTAAACAGGCACCTCCAGCTCCACGGGGGCTGGGTAAGCTGACATGTGCCCACACCTGAGGACAATGCCCACTAGGGATGCAGCCGGCGAGGGGGGAACCTTGGCCTGAATCCAAGGCCACCTGTGACTCACCCAAAGCCAAGACCCAGCCTCCTCTGAAATGTTGTTTTGAGAGTTGCTTTCCAGTGGTCCTCTTCAGTAATCCCCTCACTCTACCCATCTCCCGCCCCCCAGCTATGGAGAGAGCCCTGCTGGGGCAGTGAATGAGCCATGGAATCCCTCTGTGTGCCAGGGTACTGGGGCATGTGGGCAGGTGACTGACCGAGCTGCCAGGGGGATATGCAAAGGGACTGACCGATGCCGCTGTGGGGCCGACCTATGTGCTGCAGGCTGAGGCCCTTGTTCATGTCTAGAAGTCCGTTCTTGGGCCAGCAGCCCATGGCGAAGCTGTAAGCCTGGAAGACAGGAGGCAAGAGTGATTAACAGAGTTCCTGACCCCTGAACCAACCCCACTCACCAGGTCTCCCACCCACCCCCCAGATCTTCCCACCAAGGGTTTACTCTCACAATGCCACCTAGTGAGCATCCCCTTGTTGGGTCCCCCCCAGCAGAAAACCCCTTCCTTCTCCAGAGTTCACTTTCTCCAGGGCTTCTCCCCATCCGAGGCTCCAGCCCTCCCAGGGTACCCCTCAACCAGGGCTCCTCTCCAGACAGCTCCCATGGACTAGGATCTTCCTCATCAGGAGCCCTCCTCTCACCAGGGCAGCCCCTTCACCATGCACCCCCCCTTAGATTCCCCCCTCTCCAGAGCTCCAAGTACTTTGCTGGGCTCCCTCCCCACAGTACTACTGGTCACCAAGACTGGCTTCAGGAAGGACCTTGGAGACCAGCATATCCAAACTTCACTCCAGAGGTAGGAATACTAAAGCAAGGGCCCCGAGCAGGCCAGGCTGTGGAAGGCTCTGAGTGCCATGGGGGGTACTCAACTGAGGAGTGGAGTAAGGTCACCTGCTTGACTCAAGCAGCTATGAGGGAGCTGTGAGGGGAGTACATGAGGGGTAGAGGTGTGTGTGTGTGTGTGTGTGTGTGTGTGTGTGTGTGTGTGTGTGTGTGTGTGGGTGGTGGGGGGAGCAGATGCTCTGCTGAAGGTCAAGTGCTCACTTATGCATATTCAAAGCGGCCACCCATCGATCTGTACTTAATTGTTTTCCTGGGGTTGGGGAAGGAAGTGCTGGGGGCATCGATCTGCTCAGGCCCCCAGCACTCCGCTGTCCCCTCCATCCCCTACCCCCCCCAAAGCTGCCAGCAACCTCCACCTGAGGGACACATGGCAGGAAGGGGACAGCACCTTCTCTTACAGGCATGACTGACTTAATGTCACAGATGAGGAAACTGAGGCCCAAAAAGAAGGGACTTACATGGCTTAAACAGGACTTAATTCCTGCTTAGCCTGCTAACAAAGTCCTGGGCTTCTACCAGTGGGCCTTGTAGCTAGTTGAATCTTCAAACATTACCCATTCCCTTACTTTAGAGGTCCCTAAACAGCAGGCTGCCCTTCTCCCAGTGTCAGGATAGCATGAAGGACAGTGATCAGTGGGAATGAAGCTTGGGTGAATTCCAGAAGTTGGATTGGCAGCATCCAGTGATGGAACCAAAGTAACTGCCAGCCATGGTCAGACAGGCACTGCAGTGCCCCAGCCCATTTTTGGGCCCAGGAGGTCCCCATCCCACTAACACACAGGGGAGAGGGCCCAGCACAGGGTCAGAAACACAAGGCAGGAGGTTGGACACAGGGTCTGTGCCAAGGCCCAGGGCATAGACTCTGTGTTCACCCTTCCTTCCCAGCTGCAGGAACTAACCCTCCAGTCCCGTGGGAACTAGAAGGCTAGGAGCCAGTGTCCTGAAACCTCAGCACCCTCCAAAGCCATGTTGCTTAACCACAGAGGTACCAGCCACAGCCCAACTTCCCAGGTCACAGCTGAACCCACAAATCAGGGGCTGAGTGTGAGGCTCAAGGACAGGGGAGAAGACACTGGCCCAGAGCCAGGGTAGAGCGGGACAGGACACAGGCAGCAAGGGAAGCAGCCAGTGGGCGGTACACAGCTGGAGGAGCTGGTCAGGGCTAAGGCTGGAGCGCAGTGGGCCAGAGAGCAGTGGTGGCTGCCTTTCAAGTACTTTAAAATCACTTACAAAGGCCGGATTAAACGATCAGAAATTCCATTTAATAGGACAAATAAAGAAATAACAATCTACTCTATCAGCCCTGGAGAAGGCCAGCTGGATGGTTTTTTTTCCCCTCTAAAAAGGAAAAAGGGAAGGAAGGGGAAAAAAGAAGGATAATGTGTGTTTACTCAAGCAAAGAAAAAAATATTTAAGTGATGTCGGGGAGAAGATTGCAGTAACTAGTGAAGAATAACATCGTCTACTTTGCTGTCAAATCACACCCGAATTTCAGTAATAGATTCTCGGCTGACACTCAATTCAATTCGAAGGTGATCCTGCTTTATCCCAGCCCATCAAATATTAAACACTTGCATTAGCAGGTGCTGCCGCTTCCCGGCTTAAAGCGGCGGGCGGGCAGCAAGGCTGCTGAGGCCCCTCCGCTCTGCTTGCAGCTCGGGGACAGGGCAGCTCAACGTTATCTGCACGTCATCCTGAGTCTTATCGCAGCTAAGCGGGAAGACCACTTCAGATAACATTAGATGCTTGCCCCACGCGTCACCATGATTAGATTATTATTGTAATTATGACTCCCCAAGATCTTCCGCAGACTGGGCCAAGCGGGAGGGGGATGGAGGGCAGCAGAGCCTAGGAGGGCCAGGCTGGGCCAGGGCAAGCTGAAGCCCCTGGCAGGAAAGCGGAGGTGCCAGGCAAGGCGGCAGCCCGGTCCCGCCTGACGGATGCCTTTCAGGAAGGGCAGTCTAGCTTGTCAGAGCGAAGGCGAGATGAATTGGCGTCTCCACTGTGGCCGCGGGTGTCATGCCGCACAGTTTCATATTCCCAGATAAGGCGTGATAACCAATTGCTGCTGTGACATGGCCTCATCCAGCACTTCCTCGGGGGGGCATGGGGCAGGGGGAGGGGTGGCGCGTGCACATGGGTCTGCCAAGCTCCTAATAAGAGGGATTTAATTTTTACAAATGCTGCTTCCAGCACGGCCTTCACATACCAGCCAAAGTCCAAAATGATATTAAAAATGGTTAATTAAAACTGCTCTCCTTCAACCTGGGCTCTCCCCCTGCTGACCCTGCTGAGAACCCTGGCATGTCTCCCCCAGGTACTGACACATAACCCTGCAGAGCTTAACCTTCAGACATGACCACCAGCCTCATGGAACCACCCTAGGCACAGTACCAGGGCCCAGCACTTCAAGCTTCCCCCAGCTCCTGTCATCTCAAGTACGCCTCTAGCACAGCAGCAGACACAGATAGCCACCTAGAGAACACAGAGGGTCCTACAGCAACCTGTGCTCCTGCCAGTGTATGGTCTGGATCCTCCCACCTGCTGCCCCTCTGCACCTGCACCCATACAACACACCACCCCTGGCACTCACTTCTAAGGCCCATGCCCCTTCCCCTCAGATATGTAGACCACGGCGTGGCCTGACCAGATATATGCAGCACACCACACATGCATCAGACTCTCCCTCAGGTGACTCTGCCTGTCCTTTCATTCCTTACTCCCTCCACACGTCCTTCTTAAGAGATTACATCTGTCTACGTGTCTTAAGAGAGCCCTTCCTGGGAGTCCTGCTCAGGGCAAGGTGATATGTGTTATGTCTAGAGATTCTGGCTGAGAAGTCAAGGCCGGCACCCAGGGACTTGTCAGAGCAGGGCTTCAGGGAGGCTGAGCCCTGTGGGTTGCCCGTGGTGGGGAAAATGAAGACAAGCAGGCCATGTGGGGTTGGAGGAGGCTCAGAAAGCTTCCTGGAGGGAGTGGTATTAGAGGGCCAAGAGGGTCTGACAGATAACAGGAGACTGCAACATTCCAGGCAGAAGGCTCAGCAAGGACAAAGGAAAATGGCAGGAGCGAGCACAAGGGCTTAGGTGTGGCTGAAGCAGCCAACTTAGAAGGAGCCACATCTTTAAGGCACCACCTCCCAACTCCACATGCCAACAGCAAAGCAGGCATCAGTGGGCCTTGTGTCCACCCCTTTACTCTGCTCCTTCTCCCTGTTCCCTCCCCCTCTCCTGCTGGTCTGTGGGGTGTGGGGGAAAGGGGCCCAGAAGCTTTCTGACCTTGATCAGTGTGGGGCAGAAATCTGTTTATAGAGTTCTCTCCAAGAGCTTGTGCCTGAGCCTCTTTCCCAACGCTGGCTCCAAACTCTCTGGGTGCCACTTCTCCAGGTGTACCTCTCTCAGACATCAGGGCCCACCTGCCCAGCGGTGCAGTCAGCACCTAACCGCTGGGGTTCCTGGCCAGAGGGCGTGGCAGGTAGATGACTGAGGAGCTCCTGGGTCCTGTACAGGGCAGGTACTGGTGCTGAGCCACTGGGGTGGGTGGGGTTGAGGTGAAAGAGGCTGGCCTAGCACACCAACCCACCCCAGTCCTGTGCCAGGCAGGCACGCATAGTTCCTTTCCCCTGGGCTGCTGTAATTTCCATGCGCGGGGAAGCAGGTGCCGAGCTGTTCCCGGCTGGCTCTTCCCTCTCATGGCTCTGCCCGCCTTGGCTGCTGCCCCATTAGCTTAGTGGCCAGCCATCTGCGACGGGCCTGCCGCACAGCCCTGCTGTAGGCGCGGCGGGTGGCCCCCTGTGTAACAGGGAGCTTTGCCATTAGCGCCTTTAATATTCTGACACCTCAGCACAGCCTGCTATTACATGCAAACGCTGATCGCCCTGTGAAATTACATTGCTGGGCCCGCGAAATGGAATCGTGTATAATCAGCCTCCTCCATGCACTGTCAGTCCCATCACAAACACGGCGCCCGGCGGCTTACGGGGGCTTAGCAGCTGCGACAAGTGTATTGGGTTTAATAGATGAAGTAGCCCTCATCGGCAGCAGCATCCTTCCAAGAGTAAAGAAGAGGCATCAACAGCTGCTATGGTGTCTCTGCCCATCCATACACCACCTATCAGGGCCCTGAGAGTGAGGTGGACACAGAGTAGGCAAGGGCAGTGGTTGGGCTAAAGGGCTAGAACCCAGCTCAGCCTGCACATAGAAGAACAGACTGCTCTGCAACTTCCAGAAAACCCAGAGCTTCCAAGCCAGCACCAGGACATCCAGCCCGTGCAACCTCGCTATGAGGTGGGCAGGAGCAGGCCTTTGACCACACCTCTGGATGACCTGTTGCCCTGTGGGCCTAAGGCTCATAGGCCATTTCCCAAGATTAGGAACCAAATCAAACCACCTGCCATTCCCCTAACACCCAACAGAGATGAAGCTGTAAAGATGATATTCTAGAGGATGGGGGAGAGAAAGTCTGACATATAAATACTACTTAACTTTTTATCCAACTTACCAACTCTTCCATAGCTGGTGAACCAAGTACCTAGGCCACAGGTGAAGATTAGGATGGCATATGCCATGTATACTTATGGCACACCCAACAGCCCATGCCTCATAGAAAGGCAGTATGTTCAGTGCTCGGGAGTCAGATGAACCTGGATTTGATTCCCAGTTCTACCAGTTATTAGCAATATAACTTTGGATGAGTTATTAAATCTCTCTGAGCCTCAGTTTCCTGTATTACAAAATAGGAAGACAGTACTTTCCCCCAGTATACCTGAGGTCACCCTGAAATACTCACTCCCGTTGCTACCTCCAGATATTTTGATGCTATTGGTCAAAATGCACACTGCCTGTGAGAAAACTGCCCCCTCTCCCTTTTCCAGGTTCAGCCTAACACCAATTGTAGCAGACTGTATTTTCCAGTGATGGCCACAACACTATCTCTCATCCCACATGCTGTACTTACACTGTGACTTTGACATACCTGTCATTAAGACAGGGAGTCTATGTCCTCTCCCCTGACCTGGAAACAGGGTGGGCTTTTGTGACTATTTCAACCTATGAGTAACACAGAAGGAATGTAACCTCAAGGCTACCGCAGAAATGTTTAGGCACCTTCCACCTCAATTGCTAGAACACTTGTCCTGGAGCCCTGAGCTCCTATGTTAAGTAGTCAGACTGACCCCAAGGCAGCCATGCTGTGAGGAAGCCCAAACCAACCCATGCAGAGAGACTACACAGTGAAACCATGAGACTAGGGGAAGAAGAGATGCCCAGCCAGCCCCCAGTTGCTCCAACAACACAGTGCGCCAGTTCCAGTTACTGCCTGACTACACCCACATGAGAATCCTGAGCCAGAACCATACAACCAAGCCCTTCCTGAATTCCTGACTCACAGAAACCACGAGAGATAATGTTGTTGTTTTAAGTCACTAAGTTTTGGGGTGATTAATTATGCAGCAATACTAACTGGAAAACCAATACCTACTCACTTACGTGTATACTCTGCCAATCAATATCCTCAAATTCTTCTTTCCTGCTGCTTCTAGATTATTCTTCCTCTCCCTCTGGGACTTCATTCCAAAACATCACTCTGGGCAACTTCAGTATCTCCAGGATAACCTACCCATGAACGCTGCCTCTCAATCTCTCAATTCCTTGTGCTCTAATGACCTCCTCTCCTCTACTTACCTCAGCCATCCTTCCCCATGGCCACACCCTGAACCTTGTTATCACCCAGAACTGTTCTCCCTCTGAAATCTCACAATGACAGATTCCACTCTGACCCCAGCCTTCTATCCCCCAAGCTTTTGTATGATCTCTCCCTCTACTCTTGCTTTTTCCTCCCAGTCTGTCCATCCCACTCTGGCTTCAATCCTTTCCTACTAAGCCTGGACCCTTGAATCTATCATTTCAATCACCCATTCCCCAATCTTCAACTTCCCTGCCCACTTATCCTAGCACACCTTCCCTGAAAAACCCCACTATGACTCTGTTTCTCCTCACTTGCACTTGAGCTAAATGATGCCAGAAAAAGTCACTCTTATGTGACACAGATCCAACATCACAACCTTAGCAACCCTCAATGGTACCAAACAATCCTACTCCCCTCCTACTTTCACAAAGATAATAAAGCCACTAGGCAGAACTCTTTCAACTGCATGCCCCTTATCTACAAATGCACCTTCATCCTTTTCCACTCGCTCCTTTGCCTCCCCTGTTCCAGCAGGGGAGATACCTCGCTTGTCATCTAAGGCCAATACCCTACTTGTACTTTACATGTCATCCTTTTTCTACCTCCTTGGGCCCTTTCTCCATCTAGTATCCACTTTCTTTTTAAATCCATAACCCCTTCTTCTCACTGGCTCCTTCCTTCTATTAGCATTCCAGCATATGCATGAATCTCCACCTTCATACAACTTCTGTGTCTCAATTTCCTCTTTGTAAAATGGGGGTAATAATAGTTCCTACCCCACAGAGTTGATGTGAGGACTAAATGAGTTATTGCATGTAAAGTGCTTAAAACACTGCCCGGCTCTTTGAAAGCTATGTATTAGATTATTATGTTTAAAGTCCTCCACACACTCCTAATCCCTATCCAGCTACTGCTGTTCTCCTGCGTACTCCCCCTCAATACACTGAACAGCCAAACTTCTCAGAGCTGCCTCCACTCATGTCCACCCACCTCCCCCTCATTCCCTCAGTCCTTGCATAATGCCCCCATAATGCCACTCAGCTCCATAAGGTCTACAACCACAGGCCCACCTCTGTGGACAGTTTCAGGTTCTTACCTGCCCTCACCACTCTGAAGGCCTGCTCCATCTCTGAAACCCTTCTTTGGTTTTCTTGACATTCTACTCAGTTTTCCTAGTTCTCTACTGTTTCCTCACAATCTCTCATACAGTCTCCTCTGCATTTGGTCATCTTATGTATGCGCTCACACGCTCTGCACTCTCTTCCTATTTTTTCCTGCACATTACCACTCTCCTTGGGTGATTTCCTCAACTCCCTTGTCTTTAACCTAACTTCCAAATCTACATTTCTTATCACTACTTAAATGTCAACATATATATTCTCTTGCTTACCTGGCATTTCCACCTGGATTTCACACAGACACTTACTTCTCAATACGTTTAAATCCTATTTCAACATCTCCTCTTCAAACTGCTCCTTCTCCTGAGTTCCCAAATCCCAGTGAAAGCCATTACCATCTACCTGGTCTACTGAGCCAGAAATGTGGGGTTCAACCGTGATTCCTTCTTCTTCCTTGCTGCCCACCAAGTCCTGGGAGTGTTGTTTCATGTTTCCAAGACTTTACCCAAGCAATTCCTTAAGCCTGCCTAGAATGTCCTCTGCCTTCTCCTGCTTTTTGTCCTAATTTGACCACATACTCCTCTTTCAACTTGACTCAAAAGTACCTTCCTTTACAGTCTTTCCTGACACAATCTTTCCTGAATCATCCTTCCCTTATGGCCCCTCAATACTGAAAAGCACCTGTAACATTAGATTTGTCCACATATCTGTTACTCCATTATTCTAGGAGACTCTTAAGGGGGGGGGGGTGTTGTATCTGCAGTCTCTGAATGGTTTCCACTGAGAAGAGGGAAAGGGAGGGAATGGGAAAGGAGGAAAGGACACCTCCTTGGATGTACTTCTGCCAGGAGTAGAGGCCTGGTTTCCAGAGTTGCCACTTATGCTGGCCCTACCCAGTCTCCTTCAGGAACCCCTGCTATTCTTGCCCAGCAGAACAGCAACCCTCCCATAACCATTCTTACAACTGGGGGCTCAGCTGCCTATGGTAAGAGAGAAGACTGTTCCTGTTCCACTTCTCCTTTTCCATACTCTTCAGTCTCTGGGTAACCCCCACCCCGTTCCTCAGGCCCAGCAGAGACCTGGCCAGCACAGCTATAGCAGCAAAACGATGGGCACTTGCATCAGGTGACAAAAGCCCATTCTCCCTAACCCCAGCTGGTAGTTCTGTTGTGTGCACAGTGTGTTCTCTGGCTACCAACATACTTCAGGGGCCCCGGAGCTGCTGCTGCCCCTGTCCATCAACAGAACTTGAGTGGAATAATTACCCTCTCGGTGTACTTAACCTTACCGCTCACTGCCTACAACAGGACGGCTGCCTCTAGTATGCTGGGCCACCACCACAGCAAAGGCAAGGGTTGTGCCACAGGTCTAGGTTCCACAACATTTAGCACTGGGGGCCCAGGAGTGGAGGACAGCTGCCAGCTCAGTTTGATCCCATTAGGGTCCTGAATATTTTCAGGTGGAATTATCTCCTTCATGTTCCCAGATCCCTTGGCTTCACTGTTGAGTCAGAGGGAACTTGGAGACACTGAAGTTTCTGGGATGAGAACCAGGTAAGTAGCTCCTGACCATGCTGCCTCAGCCCCCACAGAGGAGGGTGCCCTGTCTGGGGATCCACAGGCACTGTCACAGTGTCTAAGACAGAAGGTCAGTCTGAGCCAGCCACCCAGGGTGAGAGCTACATTGTGAGTTTCTTTGTTTTCATTACCATTTCCTCTCCCACTGCTTCTTTTTAGCCAGCCCTTTCCTCCCCGGAGTGCTGGGGATTGAATGAAACACCACCCCCGGCTCCAATAAGTGTATTTCAATTACATCTGTCACTGTATAACGATATAATGATATATCATGTGATATTAAATCCATGGTAATCATATCAGGGATTTTTTTTAATCGTGCACTAATCGCATTATTACATCTCTATAATTAACAATAGGAGGTATGGAAATTCAGTTAAGGCAGTAGGCTCGATGTACTCCCCCCACCTCACCCCCATCATCGCTCCCCCAGATTAGGACCTGACTAGGGATGGGGACTGCAGGGCACTAGCAAGCTGGGCGAAAGCCCCAACTTCCCAGTGCCTCTGCCATGGGCAGAACCTTCAGCATCCAGGGCTGACAGAGAGTCTGGACTAAGACCAGGGTGCTTGTCTATCTTGTGGCTGCTCAGTAAGAGCCTGTGGCAAAAGCCAAACAGAAGGCCCAGCTACAAGGCTCAGCGGGGCCTTCCAGACCTCCTGCCACTGCAGCATCAAATAATCTCCCGAGGGAGGGGTGTTACCTTTTCTAGCAAGGCCCTCAAAGGTGCTTATAAGGCACAGAGCAAGTTCCTGCCTCATGGCCTCCTGTATCAGAATTCCTCCTGCTACTGCTACACATATTCCCTCCCTCTGACCTAGCCCCCATGGCTCCTAACAGCACCAGACCCAGCAGTGGGATGCCTCTGTCTCTCGGTCCTATCATCCCTAATGATGGCTGACCAAACCCAACTCTTCCTGGGGCCATTCCTCCCCAGTTCTCTCTCTGAATTCTGGCTCTTCGTATTACATGACAAGTGGATTTTTGATAACCACCGGGGTTGTTCCTTCATCTCCCACAAACAGTCTAAGTTCTTATGTCCTTCCATCCAGGCCCTAGATGGAGAGAGGAGGTGCTAGGGACTGCAGCTTGAACTGTGTCAAATGACCCTGTCTCTCCCACCCCCTTCCTGATACTGATCTGTTAGGGCTAATCCCCTCAGGGGTGTCAGAACCAGTCTGCAAAGCAAAATTCTGTGTTTCAAGTCCAAAGCTTTGAACCTGGCATGTAACTAGCCCTCAGTGAGGGGCAGGTATTTTGCTAAGTTTGACTCTCAGAAGTTGGACAGGCCTGAAGATAAAAGAGAAAAATCATGTCCTTTTTCCTAATAAAAAGGAGACACTAATAGCAGTCAGCACTTAGGCAAAGCACTTTAAGTTTCTAAAGTGTTTTCCAAATTAAAATATAATCCTTTATTGAGCATGCAACACCACCACCCACCCACCCCTCATGCATGAAGGTATGTGCATGCTTGCACACAGCACACACACTTTCACTTTATTTCTCCCTGGGAAAAACGAGAAGGACGTTCAAAACATTTATCCCAGATCCTCCTCCATCTTCATTGGATTGCTCATGTAACACGTATTTATTGAGCAACTACCATGTGCCAAGCCCTATGGTGGGTGCTGGAGATACACAGAGGAAGTAGACCAGGCCACTGCCCTTAAGCACCTCCCAAGCTAGAAGGAAAGACACGAGAACACACTTGCAAAACAACACTGGAAGGACTAAGATGGCCTTCAGTGGGACATACCAGGTGGGGTGCCTAGGGAAAGTGAACATGCAGGCTAGGAACTCAGTTTAGTGATCTGAGCTGAGACAAGAGAGTCCTAAGAAGCAGATGAGTGGGTCAAGAAACCAAGAGTGGATATGATCACCCAGGAAGAGAGTAAAAGCCTTTGAGAATCACATAAAACCCTTCTCTTCCCTGATGTTTAGAGGGAAAAAAGGAAGGCTGAAAGATGAGAAGGTTGAACACTAGAGCCTCCAGAGCTAAGGCCCAAAGAACCTTCTGTCTGGGGTATACCCAACATCCTGGCCCCTAGATCTCCCTTTGTCAAATTAGTTTCCACTCTACCAGGTGTAATATGATGGAAGCGTGCAGCTTTGGAATCACACTGACTCTTTCAAACAAACATTTACTGAGAGCCTATTATATGCCAGGCTATGTGCATAAATACAGCAACAGAGACACAGCACTGTCCTCAGAGAGCTTAAAGGGCTTTCTCCAAGAGATTTAGGCTCAAAGAAGCGCTGTATGAGGGCTCAAACAAGAAATGTAAGCTTTATGGAAGGACAGAAGAGGGGAGCTTGACCTGCTTGGGGAACACATCCCTGAGGACAGGTAAGCCAAAAGTGACTGACTGGGAGGAGGAGTTGTTTGGGGCCATGCTAAGGCCTTTAAGCAAACTGTGCCATGGCCCCTGGAAGGAATCAAATCAAGGCCAGTGTCTCTGGTGCACAGAAAGCAAGCATTAAATGTGGCTGAGGAGGAAGGCAGGGGACACAGCCCCTGCAGGGCCTCAGAGGACACAGTAAGGGTTTTGTATTGTTTCCGAAGGCCATCCAAGGGCCTCCCACTATCATGCTATGTGATCTTGGGGTGCTGTACCAATGTTAAAAGTTAGTTCCTTTGCATATCTACCTGTCCCTACTCCTAAGGGTACCCAGGCCTGACAAAAACTAATAGAGAACCAAGACCATTTTCTATCTAGAAGGAGAGGAAGAAACTGCACAAACATTTATTCATTGAATATTCACACATTCACTGAAGGCCTGCCAAACCCTGGCAACTCAAAACAGCATCACATGTAGACCCTGTCCTCACAG
Source organism: Daubentonia madagascariensis (assembly GCA_023783475.1). NCBI lineage: Eukaryota > Metazoa > Chordata > Mammalia > Primates > Daubentoniidae > Daubentonia > Daubentonia madagascariensis. The sequence goes on along the minus strand of JAKFHU010001129.1, from coordinate 13,451,307 downwards.
ACCTCAGTTCTTTGAGGGGAAACAGACACAGAAACCAATAACTGCCCATAACTGTGACAGAAAGTGAGTTGAGAGAACCACAGTAGGGATACAGAGCCTCTGGAGCACAGAACAGCCCATGCTGCTGCCTGACCCTTGCCTGACTGTGCATGCAGCAGTTGGTTAGCTGGGATAGCATGCCCCACATACATTGCAGATTGAACAAGGAAAGGAATGTGAGGAGGACCCTGTGCCAAGGCTCCTGGGAAGGGGCTGGAGACCAAGCAGCAGTGAACCTAAGCCGGGATCTTCTGGTTACAAAGATGAAGGTTGAAAGGATGTGACCAAAGCCACAAAGGAGAGAAGAGGGAGAGGCTCACTGTATACTCCCAGGATGAGTGGAAGGGGGCATCTTTAGAACAAGCAACAGGACTTGGATAGAAAATCATTTCAGGAAATGGCAACTCTAATCCCCAGGTCTCAGTTTCCTAATTGGAAAATGAGGGCCTTAATTACTTGATTTCTTGGATCCCTTCCTGATCTGAAATTCATCAGATCTGAGGCATTTCATTAAACCTCCCCACAAGAGTCAGGCTTATTTCTGCCCCATATCTTTGCTTATACTATTTCCCCACCTGGAATACTTATCTCCATTTACCCTCTCCAAATCCTGTCTGCCAGGACAAGGACACCACCTTCAGGAAGCCCTTCATGATTTCTCTTTCCCCCTCCTCCATGTCTCACCCTGACCTCCACACCCAGTTCTCCCAACAGCACTTTGCTCAATCACATATTACATATGGTCTGGTACTCTTACTTGATGGGTCTAGGGACTGCTTCATCACTCCCAGACCCCTGACATCCATTTCGGGGGCAGGAGAGAAGCTCTACTCTCACAGGCCGTAGAAGCAGGCAGATGCTGTTCCAGCCTGAAGTCTAGGTCCCCATTCCCTCTGCCCACAGTCCTGTAAGAACTCAACAGGACTCCACTTGAAAAGGGTGCTAAAAGCAATGATGTCTCCAAGTGCGATGGGAGATATTTGTGTCTGCTTTACCCTTGGCTTTTTGCTCCGGTTCAGGTAGGAGCGGGGTGGGCCGGCTGGCAGATCTGAGAGCGCGGCACGCCCCAGCGGGCAGGGCGCACAGCGCGGAGGAAGGCGCGAGTCAGTCTGGAGTGCTCCCCATTTATCAAGCTCACGCAGGCCGCCAGCCGAGCGAGTCTTTCTATCATTACACCTCTCAAAATCCGATTCATACCACTAATCCTGCCTTCATTCTCCCAGATTAATAACATCTCTTTCAACCTTCACAGTGTGATAAATAGACAAAGAGAGAACAAAAGGAGAGACAGAAGAGAGAGAAAGAGCTGGAGCAAGTCCCCATAATAGAGAGAGCTGAGAAAGAGGAGAGGGAAAAAAGGAGAGCGAGGGAGAGCAGGCAGCGGCCAGAGACTGCAGCCACCTTAGAGAGCCGCTCTGAGGAGAGCTGGCGGCTGCACCCCGCTATGCGCTCCGCTCCATCCCCAAAGAGAAAGAAAGGCTCGTTAACAGCTCTTTCCTGCCTGCACTTTTGTTCAAATTCTTTTCTTCCCTTCCAAACCTGCTTTAGGTCAAATTCCAGTGAAAATGAGTCTCCCGGCTTCCCCATCTCCTCCCAGCCTCCAACCAGGCCCAGGGAACCAACCTGGTCCCTGGCAGCAGGGCTGGGTCTGGGTACAAGACAGGGCTGGGAATGGGTTTAGCAAGGGTGGAGCAAGGTTGCCTAAAGTTTCACCAGAGCTGTTCCCCTAATCTGAATCCTCACCCCCTTCCCTGCTCTTTCAGCAGAATGGGAAGGGGAACAGAGCAGAGGAAGGGGTTGGGGTCCATTCCCTGCACATCATTCCAACCTTAGGCTCCAGATGGTCCAATCCAAGGCCCCAAACCCCCAGCAGCCCGGCCAGATGGTGAAAGTAGGCACCTCTCAAGCTTGCTAAAGCAGAGGGTGGTCCATACCTCCAAATTACAATGGAGAAGTGTGATGGAGAGATAACCGCACTGGGCCCCAGTCCTACCCTAACACAACTGATCTCTGACATTTCTTGTTCTCTCTGCCCGGATACTCACCCACGCTTGTCTACACAGCACACGCCCTGTCCTCCTCACAGACCCAGCTCAAGGGCTCCCCCTTCTGGATGCCCATCTGAGCTCTTCCAGGAGAATTCAGTCACTCCCTTTCTGGGGTCTGGAAGGCAACATCATTTACATTAACCTGTAGTGACTATGTGTTTCTTGCACTCCACTGGGAGTCTGTCTTCTGAGTTCTCTATCCCCAGGTCCAAGTTCCCCATGACACAGCACTTCCCTTCACTCTTGACTTTGTCTAAACTAGCCCTAGCCAAACACAGCTCAACCTTCCCTCTGGACTGCAAAGTATTCCTAGGCTGCTGGCCAGCCTGGCTCAGAGGCAGGAGCACAGGCACTCCACACTGGGAAGCCCAGGTGGCCCTGAGCACCCACTGCCTTCACAATCCATCAGAGTGGGGGAAAGCAGGGCTGCACCAAACTCCCTGGACAACTGTATCCCTCAGCACACTCATGGTGGCTGGGGATAGGGTAGGGGGAGGTAGGTGGGGAGTGGTGCATGCAGGAGGGAGGCCTGGCCCTGCTCAATCCAGCCTAGTGGGAGGAGCCTTCCAGGAGAGTCAAGGCTTCTCCAAGGACAGGGCCTGGTGGTGGACAGGAAAGATCTAAAGCAGACCCTCGGTAGAAAGCCTGGTATTCTGTTTAGAAGCAGGTCTCATCTAGAGAATATCTTGCAGGCACTTTCCAGATTCTTTCCTCCAGAAAGTCTCCCTCCCTCTATCCCTTCCCCCAAAACACAGCCCTCTTTGGGGCCAAAATGGCTGCTGCCTGCTCCCATGATTCATTTCTAGAGACCCCATCACTTCTAGCCCCAACTCTCAAGTTTGCCCAATCACATCTCCACTTACGGAAATAATGTGAAAGCTCAGAGAAAAGGAGAGTTCACAGGGTCAAGTAAAAAAGCAAACCACAAGGGGAAAGGGATGTTGAAACAGGTAGGGAGTAGTCCCTGGGATTCCTTTTACAAAAAACCCAGAAGTTCCATTAACCTTCCCTCAGCCCCCATATCGGAAGGATTCTCCATACTTTCTTCTAGTCCACCAGGCCCCTAGGATCAGACACCTGCCATAGGCAGAGTGGAAGAATGACAGTGACTGATGTTCGTCCATGGGCCCAAGTGACCCAAGGAGGTGGGGTGCTAAAGAAGAAGAGCAAGAAGGAGAGAGAATTATCCAGTCTCAGCAAAGGGGAATATTCCTCCCTACAACCAACCTAGCCTTCTGGTGCCCTGGCCTTCAGGGCAGGCTAGGTCCTACTGGCCACACAGGCCCACACTGGCCCACACTGCCTCTGAGCCCAAGGAAACAGGAGGATTCCAGAAACATGGATCTTAGGCCCAGCCCTTCCTCCCCTCACAGCCTGTGTTGCTGGCAGATCAGATAGCCTCAGCCAGAGTCAACTCTACAGTCCCTTAGATACAGGCAGGCAGCAGGCCCAGATACCCCTAGCCTTGTTCTAAATAGCTTCAACACTCTAAGCAATCAGGTGACTTCCTGGACAACATCCCTAGGGGCTCAGAAAGATGCTCTGGCCCTTGCAGCCCCACCCCTGAAAGGAGGCCAGGCCCAGGCTCTTGAGAAGAGAAGTCACAGAGGCCCCTCTAGCCTCTTCCTCTATTGCCAATCCTTACCCAACACACACTCTTGCCTCTCCCCAGCCTTGCTTCCTCCAACTCCTTTCGCCCTCTCTGCGCTCTTCCTCCCAAGGTAAGCCACCACCGGTCATCCAAGTCTGAGAGAGAAGCCTCATCTCCTCAGAGGGCTTTGCCATTCAGTTGAGAGAGACAACCCTAGACCCCAGTAAGAGACCCGCTGGGAATTAGGTAGGAGGAAGTCAGTCAGACACAAAAGGGTCTCTGGCAGATCAAGAAGCCAGATCCAAGTGATACTTTTCCTGAGTACCTAGTTCTAGAGCTCACTCCTCCAGGCAGCCAGTGGCACACAGCAAGGAAGGAGAAGTTGGGTCCTAATGTGTAAAAAGCTCCAGCAAAGCAAAATCATTTACTCTTCGGTGCGACTGCTCAGCAGAGCTAATAAATCTTGCATGAGCAGGGCCGATTCTAATTTCCTAATATGAAAAGGCATTTGGATTGAGAGAGGGGGGGAGATAAAAGTGATTGAATCTCCAATAGTCCAGGTTACTGACAAGAAACATCCTGCTCAGCCCTGAGAGAAGGATGGCAGCACCCGCCCGCCTGCACACACCCATCTGTTCTGCCCCCCTCTTGGAGCGATACATCTCAGTCTCTTCTATTGACAGGACGTGGCTTTAAACACAGTTACACAAGTTATCATTTCTGCCTTCTGATCAATCTGAATTTTCAGGACAATTACCCTCTTAATCAATGATTGCTATCAGCAGCCCTGCGCCTGGACGGATTTCTCAGCAAGGTAATCATGCCGCCAGGCTGGACGGCGCGTGCATAGGCAATGAAGCTCCGGGTGGGGTCTTCTCCCTCCTTCCTAAGCCCCCATATCCCAGTGCCGCTGCCAGCATCGAGGACAAGGACGGCAAGTGTGAAGGCCACTTCAAGGAGTGGTGGGAATAGAAGGAAGGGGGGGCAGCCATCCAGTCAGCCTTCCAAACCATCTGATTATGGAACAAACCTATTAAAACCCTAGATTTACTGCCCACCACCCTGATACATCTCCGAATGCCCTCCTGCCATCATTCCTACTTCCTAATTAGCCTAATAAAGCCCAATTCTAATTACAGGCTCAAACTATTAGGGTGAGTAAGTACAAAGAAAAGAGAACTATTGGTTTTACTAATCTCTCAGAAGCTACCAGCTCTATTCCTTTTCTCCCACGGATCTGGTGCATATGGGCTACTGACTAGAATGGCAGGGGCAGCTTCTTCTCCTCCTCAGATGCCCAAGCATCTGGAATGATCACAAAGCCAGCCCAGCCTTGAGCCTGGAGGCCACCCAGCCCAACACTCCCTCCCTTCAGAGTCCTCCCACAGATCCAGCCCTCTGTGCATAAAACAACCCAGAGCCCCTCAGGAGAAGAGGGAAGGAAAGGAAATAGAGGAGTCAATGCTGAGTTCGCTAGAGGCCATATTTGCCATCTTGGGGGCAACTCAGGGAAGTTTCTCACCTGTTGTTGGGCAAGGACTTAACTAGAGAGGCCAACAGTAGACTGATAAAGACTTGGAACAGGACACCAGTGAATGAACTTATACTCCAGCATGGGTGGCAGGTATGTGTACACAGTTATACTCATGGCAGAGTAGGTTGTGGGATTAAAACAGGTCCCAACATTTTGCTATTACATCCTGAGAGGGAAAGAGAATTAGAAAGCACGCGTGTCTTTATTCACTGACGTTTACTGAGTGCTGCCCACAGGCTAAGTGGTGGGCATACAGCAGTGAACAATATAGTAGTGACTCCTAACTCTCATGGAGCTCACGATCTGCTAGGAAAAACGGACAAGTGTTAAGAAAAAAAAAAAAAAGGCAAAAAACAATAAAGTGAACTTGTACGTGAATGTTCATTATTAGCCAAAAAGTGGAAACAACCCAAATATCCATCAACTGATGAGCGAATAGAGTAAATTTGGTAAACCCCTATAATGGAATATTATTTGTCGATAAAAAGAAATGAAATACTGATTTATGGTACAACACGGATGAACCTTGACAATTATGCTAAGTAAAAGAAGCCAGTCACAAAAGGCCACATGTAAGAAATTCACAGAGTTGCCAGAGTAGGCAAATTTACAGAGATGGAAAGCAGATTAGTGGTCGCCTGGGACTGGGGTGTCTGGGGGGAAATGAGAAGTGACGGTTAATGGAGTTTCTCTTGGGGGACAAATGTTCTAAACTTAGGTGGTAATAATTGGGCAACCCTGTGAATACGCTAAAAAACAATGACTGCACACCTTAAATGGGTGAATTGTATGGTATATGAATCAGATTTCAAGAAAACCTGTTGTAAAAAAGTATACTATGACCAAAGAAGTACACGGAGCCCACAGCAGGCTCACCAAGAGTGAACAGACAGAGAAGGCTCTAGCCCTGCAAAGGCACTCAATATAGGTGACATAGGTATGTGAAGAGGGAGGAAGTCCCACTGGGAAACTGGAGCAGTCTTCACAGAGGACATAAGAGGGGTTAGGGCTTGAAAGATAAGCCAGAGTTCATTAGGCAAGAATGCAGCAAAGGGATTTCCAGGGTTGGAAGGCTTGGAAGTGTACCACATAGGCTATTTTGGCATAGTTAGAAAAGTACTTTGGGTGTCTCAGAGGCCAGGCTAGAGAGTTTATACTTCACGCAGCAGATATCAAGAATTTTCAAGTAGAGAAGATCAGTTCAGGATAGTCTAGGGGTCGATGGTTCAGGCATGGGAAACAACATGTCACAGCTGAAAGGGCATGGTTTTTGGAGTCACGATATCCAGGGTTTAAATCCTTAAGTCCTTCTCTCCCAATAAACTCTAATGACCAGTGATGGCTAGGATTTTGTCTATTTTACTCACTATTTGATCCTCAGTGCTTGGCAGAGTGCCTGACCCAGTAGGTGTTCAAAAGCCATTTACTGAATGAAAACGAATGAATGAATGACTATGTTGAATTCAATCCCATTTGACACACATTTATTGAACACCTACCATAATCCTTGGCACTCTCATTATACAGTGTGAGCTCTTCAAGGGTAGGGACCCTGTCTGAACTCTGACCTCTGGCTTCAGTGCCTTACACAGGTTCTGTTTGGCACAGGGCAGGTACTCGATCTGTATTTATTCCCTTTCCTCTCCTGGTATAAGAGGTTTCCCTAAGACCCAACGAATTCTTGGATAGGCTTGTCCTGAACACGTCGCTGTGTTCAGGCGAGAGAAGGGAAGCTGAAGTTGTAGGGATGGAAGGCTTCAGTAGAGCTATAGGAGCAGGTGGCAGTGCCCACGGTATTTGCCCCAAAGCAACATGGTGCTCTAGGAGGCCAGTAGGCAATCTGAGTCATAAAAGCTGGTAAAGAACTGAGTGGGAATGAGAGACCATTCTCACAGCCCGTTCTTAAAACCTTCTGCAGACTGTCCTGCATCCAAGGCAGTGGGCCTACACGCAGGGAGGAGGCTAGCATACATAGGTAAGGTGAAAACATAAGCCGCAAAACTTGTAGGTGGATGAGGAGGGGAAGATCTAAGCCTCATTTCCTAAGCATTCTGTCCTGATCCTGAGATCTGCCATTTCCATATCTCCCTCTGGTCAGGGGAGCCCTTCTGACCACAGTATGAAGGGGCTCCTCAGTCTCCCAGCCCCCAATTCCTATAGGGCCTCCCTTCCCTTCCCTCCTCTTCCCTCCCTTTTTTTCCTGCAGAGCTTCCCTGGAGCCATAAAAATAAAATAAAACACAAACACCCACAGTCCAGGAGGAGGGCGTCAGACAGATAATGGGCATTTTATATCTTTTTATGACACTCCCCATAGGCAGCTCAGCAATCACAGCGCAATAAAGCCAGGCATGCAGCTTGCATAGTTAAACAACTGCCGGGTAATTAGGCACAGCAAACACACCACTGGGGAGGCCTCAGGCCTGCCCTGGGATCTGCTTGCAGCCTGCCTGCCTGCTTGCAGCCAAGTAGGTGCCAAACCTAGGCCTAGCACCATAAGACCTGGTTGTGGTGGTACTGGGTACAGCTGCCATATGCACACTTGGGCTCATGCCAGTGCACATTCACAAGCACACCTGCCCACACCCACACACAGCACTTCCCGAGCAGCCAGCCTGAACCTCAACTCCCCAGGAGAGCTGCTCTTCTTTTCCAAGTAGGGTAACCTAGGGTCTCATGAGGGCCCTGCTTTAGGGCCTTTAAAGAAGTCATAGCAGGCACTAGCTCATCAGGGACCTCAAAGCTTATGAAGTGGCACAGGCAGGAGGTACATGACATACATGCTTACATGGATTCTCTGTCTCTTGTAAATTTCGACTCAGTACAGAGCTGAATTTGAAATAAATTATATTTCTATCACTATACTTACCACTTCTATTGTATTTTTCCCCATCTGCCTATTGACCCACCCATCTTCCCTACCAGACTGGGGGCTCTGTACAGGTAGAGACCAGGTCTGATTCGCCTCTGAGTCCAGATGCCCCCACCCACAGCACGTGAGGGAGTGACTGGTGGCTAGAGGTGAATATAGATGTCCTGGCCCAGGACATAGATGTCCTGGCATAGGTCATTTGCTACTTGAGGATCAGGCTGATCTAAGCCCAGCCAAGAGAGAGAAGTCCTCACCAGGGCTGAGGTCACTGTACTGAGTCCACAGAATGCCCATTCATTCTCTAGTGACTCAGCCAGTCAAATTCAGAAATTATAGGGAGCTGAAGGCTAATTAATGGTACAAAATAAAACAAAACCCTGCTACAATCCCACTTGAAGACTGACATAGCCAAAGGTCCCATCTACAGGAGCCATCCACATTAGCTCTGAGGAGTCAGCCAGGGAAGGTTAAGGCACCCAAGCTCAAACCACTCTTCCCCCAAGGGAGCTGACAGCAGACCAAGTCAGCACACAGAAAGACCATGGGCTGAGCCAGCACAGTCCAATACGAATGTAAACATACACCTAGATACTTTTCCTGCTCTCTACCTGGCCATCACTCAGTGTCTGCCAAGACAACAGGCAAATGGGATCAAAGGCCAGAGGAAGGGCCTGGGCTGCTCCCTACCTTTAGGGTATTGAAAGGGCCCCTCCTTTCCACCCCCAAAGCAGCAGGGAGACAACAAGCTTCTTCTCACCCCACATTCTCATGGTGAAGCCCAAAGCCTAAAGGCATTCCACTTCAGTTCAACTCATGCCAAACTGTGACAGGTGCCAGCTATCTAAACTCCTCCATAACAGCTGAGTCCCCAGCTCTCCTGACCTGATGCAGGGCAATGCCTTGCCTCCCCTGGACCCTCGACTTTTTCTAATGGGATAGAGGAGTAGTCCCAAGGCTAGAGATCAAAGTAGGTAAGGGTGAAGAGGGACTTGTCCCACCTTCCTTGCATCTGTCTCATTTTTGGCTGGAAGCAAAAAGGGGAAACCTAAGGTACCATGAATGATCTCATAATGGAAAAGGTAGACAAGATCATAAAAAGAAACTGCCTCACCCAACTCTCTTATTTGTTAGATGAGGAACTGAGGCCGCAGAAAGGGCAAGTGACCCAACACCAGAGCCCATGTGTGTATTTTCTAGCTTTATGTTCAGCCCAGGGTTCTCGTATTGCACCACACTGCCCTCTAGAGACAAGGGCTCATCTGCCCACCTCCAGTGCCTAGAGTCAGACTACAAATCCCACCGATACCGTCCCTCATTTTCCCATTTGTGCACACATGTACATACCAGAATACACACAGACATACTCAGGCCTGCACAAACCTCCCCAATTTGGGGGATACACTTCTTCAAACATATACAGACATGCATGTACACATGGGTACACCCTCTTACACACACAGATCCCATTAAATAGATGTCACTCTCAAGAGACCTGAAGTATAAGGCCAATTCCTATCCTTTCCCAATCACTGACTTTCATTGACCATACAGCTAATAATGGCTGCTGTGTGTTTGCCTAGGCTTCTAGCTCAAACCAAGCCAGACCAGAGGAACTGCCTTCAGTTGGTATCTACTATAAGACAAGTGACAAGAGAGAAGCTGTAAGGAGAGAAACTGGATTTACATCCTCCTGGCCTTGGGCAAGCTTCTTAATCTCTCTGAGTCTCTATTTCAGCACCTATAAAATAGGAACAAAGCCCTTTCCTTGCTGAGTAGCTGTGAGGATTAAATGCAATAATGTGTGTAAAGCATCTAGCAGAGGCTAGCACCAAGTGGGGCTCAATGCATTGGTGTTCTATTATTATTGATACTGATAGATGTGGTCAAACCTGCCTTTGCAGAGTGGCCTACAGGGTGGTGCGGGAGGGATGTGCCTCCTGCCTTCAAGGAAGTCTCCCTGTCCTTTCTTCTCCTTTTCTGCAACTCTTCCCAGTTTCCAGGGTCCAGAGTAGTAACAACAAAATCAAAAGAAGGAAAAAAAACCCCTGGCAAGAAGGCAGAATAACTAAGTGCTCCCTTAGCTCTCTGAGACTTAACAGAGCACTGATGAGTCCATCTCTCCACTGCCACCACACCCTGCCTCTTTCCCAAACTGTCATCAGCCTTCCACAGTATTTATACCTGTATTAGCTTACTGAGGTCCCCCCTGCTTGCCTAGCTCTGCAGATTCAGAGAAGTAGCAGATCTAGTCCCTTTCCTCAAGTGGCTCATAGTCCCTCACAAGGACAGACCAGGCTACAAGCAGTAACCACGAGGCATGGACTCTGGGCTATGCAGGGCCCTAGTAACTGGCCCTGAAGGTTAGAGTACACATTCTATAGTCAGAATGCCTAGGTTGAAATTCAGGCCCCAGACAGACCCAGGACAGCCCCCCATTTTCCCATGCTCCAGAGTGAGCCCAAAATTCACTTCTTCAAGGACACAAGAGAAAGACAGAGGGGGCTCATAGTGGGACCAGGATGCAGAGGTTGTACCACTTGACAAGACACAGCCTCTGAGCAGCAGCCAGCCAGAGGCAGACAGACCCTGGCGCAGGCCTGGTTGTAAAGACCTACCACAGAGGGCACTACAAGAACTCCAGGGTAGAGGTCCATCTGCAGCAGCCGTGGGGAACCTCAAGAGGAAGAAAGAATCTGAGCTGCTTTGAGCTGATTCCCTCACCTGCTTCTCTCCCCCTTGTGGCCACACCCACCAGGCATGCAGACCAAGGCAGGCTAGCTCCCCTGGCTGGGGGTGTGCCAAGCTGCCCACCCACACACAGAGTACCAGCACTCATCCAAGAGCTTCACAGCATGATCTAATTGATTCTCACACTGTCATTTCCCACATTTAACCATAAGGATACAGAGATCTTCTGTGCAGCAGTCTCGGACTGTCCACAGCCAACATGCTACAAGGCAGGGTGGCCACTTCCCTTCCTCCTAGCCCTGGCCCATAGGCTCTTTCTTCTCGTGCATGGACATAAACATGGCAGGTTTCTGGAGCTACTGCACCTCTCTTAGAGGGCAGCTTAAGCTGGTGCCACTTTTGACATTGGACGATGATTCCTTACTGCACTCGCTGGCTCTCACTCTCACTGTCAGTCTGCTTTTCCTTTGGTAAAAGGCATGGTTTGTTAGGTTTCAGTAGCCTGAAAAACCTAAAAACAACTGTTTGCAGTTCCCCATCCAGCAAGCTGTCTCACCACTTCAGGCCTTTGTCCACACTGCTCCCTCTGCCTGGATACCCTTTCTACCCAGTCACCTGAAAACTTGCTCATCTTTCAAGCCTCAACCCAAGTGTCTCCTCACCAAAAACTTTCTTGACTTTCTTTCCCACACCCCAAGTAAAACTGACTCCTCCTTCCTTTGCATTGGAGGCAGCAGAGCAAAGCAGTTAAGACCATGGACTCTGGAGTTTACTGCCTAGATTCAAATACCTACTTCATCACTCACTAGCTGTTGGACTGTGCAGAAGGAATGTAACCTCTCTGTGCTGCAGTTTTCTCATCTGTACAATGGCTAATTATAGTACTTACCTCATAGAGTTGTTTGAGGATTAAGTGAGTTAATCCATATAAAGCATTTAGAGAAGACACGGTTTTTACTATTATTACTAATTATCTCCACTTTACAAATGAGGAAACCAAGGTTCAGAGAAGATAACTAACTTGTCTAAGGTCATAGAGCCAGGAATTGTCTTAAGGTGAATGTGACTCTGCACTATGCTGGACATCTAGGCATGCTGATGGCAGGACACGAGATGATCAACTCTTCCTCAGTGTGAGCTAAGGGCAAGCTTGTCCAAGGACAGCATTAAGCTCATCCTCCCTGATGCTCACATGAACTATGCTGGGGGAGTCTCCTTTTCCTAGCTCCTGCCCACAAAGTCCTATATGTCTCCTTGACTTCTCTTCTCCCTGTAGCCTAGTCATCTTTTCTTTACCAGTCAGTACCAGCACGAGGGAAGTGGGGGCATAGTGCTATCATTTTATCCTCAGGTCAACTGTAGGAGATGGGTATTATTTTTCTTGTTTCATAGCGGGAAATACTAAGGCTCAAAGAAGTTAAGTGACTCTCCTAAAACCCCACAGTGAGTAAGTATAGAGCCAAGATTCTAAATAGGCCTACTGGACTCCAGAGGCTAAGTTCTGTGTCAGATATTAGTTGTCTTTAACAGGTTTACAGAGGGTCTTGCTCCAGATCACATAGCTAGTTGGTAGTGATACTTGAAGTCTGAGCCAGACTCATCTGGCTCCAAAGCTCTTTCTCTTGCACCAGTGATGTCTAGCCTGTGAGCACTTTCCACACCCCCAGGGCCTATTGTATTCACCATGTATGACCTGAAGACTAAATGAAAGGTAAGTCTCACATACAGCCATACTATTTTTCCAGGTTTTTGCAGATAGCATCATAATTAATAAAATACAAATCAATTTAAAAGTCAACAAAATTTACTGTAGTTTTTTTCATTATGTACTTTATCATCGTATACCCAAAATACAAGTTCTACCAAGTCCTGAAGGGGGAAGTCTGTGAAGTTTTCTGATATCACTAAGGGCTCCTTGTCCTCTGCTTGCCTACCTCCCTAAGGATTCTCCAAAACCACACTTAGGTACCTTTCCCAAGGTACTTTCCTGATCCTTGGTGTGGAATCTTTGTGTAGAATAACTGTCCAAAGGTCAACAGCAGCATCAGGAGGCAAAATCCCTTCCAGGACTTGAGGCCTATGAATGCTAAGAACTAATGCAGTCTCCAGCAAAGAGGACTCACCTCTTCCTGGCTATGTGCCTTTAGGCAAGTCACTGAAGTTCTGTAAGTTTATTTGTCTGGGAAATCCGGCAGAGGAATAGGCATCTGGACTCTGGAGCTCATTAGGCCAGCCCAATATTCAGTGTGGGTTCAATTAATGCTTGTTGATGCCTAGTGTGTGCCAGGTCCAGCACTAGGCACTGGAAATACAGAGATGGGTGGTATATAGACCTCAACAAGCTCACAGTCTAGTAGGAGACAAAAATATGTAAGCAGATAATTACAAGAGCATGTGATGTGCTCAATACAAAGTTCTGAAGCATACAAAGGAGAAGGTGATTTACTATGTCTACCAGAGGTGGGGAAATGTCAGAGAAAGTGTCACAGGGTTTTGAAGGATGAACAGGAGTTTTTCCAACACACTGAAAGGGGAAAGGCAATGGAAACAAAGGGAACAGCATAAATAAAGGGAGGTAAAATAGATACGCATACTTGAAAAGCAACAAGAAGTTTGATATGGTTGGAATGTCACAGAGGGACAGGAGATATGGAGATTGGGATGCTGCAATGAGCTAGATTATCCAGGGCCTTGGTATCTTGTTCAAGAGAAAAGATGGAGCACAGCCTTTGATACCTACCCTCTTGGCTCCAGTGTTCTTCCTGTCAAAACAAGCACCCTGCAATTGCACCCTTTTCTGTGCCTTTGATTTAAGAGTTCCTCTCCTGGCCCTGACAGTAAGACATTTCTGTCCCACAGATTATAACTCACTCTGGGCTATTATTCAGCTCCCCAGCCCTGGCCCTGCTGCAGTTAGTCCAAACATAATATCCTTCATGCATATATTATCTGTCTCCCTATTATCTGGAATCATTTCGGAATTAAATTTCAGTCCTGCAATATTGGCTTCAGGAGCGGCGCGCTTTATGGGCTAGTCAAAGGTTAGAATACCAATCAAAATAACAGTGCCGATGCAGCGAGACATTTTAATATTCCAAAACCCGGTAATTGTAAAAGGACATAATATTTTTTCCCTGATTACCCCAAAGGCAACACATGTTAACAAGGCGAGGGAAGGAGTGAAAGAAATTTCAGAGTTCAGACAGCTGTAAGACATATTTAAAGGAAAAGCCCAGGCTGGGCACTACACCATGGGGGCAGGGAGACGAGAACGAAGGAGATATCCCTCTAGCTCCGGCAGCCCCTGACTCCAAACACAGCACCGTTCCCTCCTCTACCTCTGGACTACACCCCAAGAGCTTATCCCCAGTGGCAGATGTTGCAGAGGGTGGGATGAAAAGGGAAAGAACTCAGGATCTAATTCAGCAGCCTCCAGCCCTCAAGACTGGCCCCTCCCAGAGTTCCAGCATCAAACCCAGCAGAAAGCACTCTGGGCTGCTCGCCCACTCACTCTCTCCTTATCTCATGCCTGTACCTGTGCCCCCACCTCTTCCTCATTTATACATAATGCTCTGTGTCCTGGACTCTGCATGTGCTTCTTCCCAAAGACAGCTAGAGGCCCTGATCTACCCAGCCCGCAGAGCTGACTCCCACCAGGATACCAGCCCACAACTGCCCACTGCCCCATGGACAATGCTCTGCACTTTGGATGATGCCAAAAATCTGGAACCACAGCCCAGTCTGGTTCTGACCACTGACTGGCCCAGAAGTATCTGCCCCCAGTGCAAATTGTCCCCCTCCAAAATAAAACAAAACAAACACCTTACAGGACCCCTAGATAGTCACACCTCTCTTGGTTTTCATTTTTGCTTGTTCTTGTTTTTCCCAAATTAGTTCTGAATAGCCCCAGTAGAGGAGGTCTGTGGCCAGCATCTTCCAGCCACCCTTCTACGTAAGAGTCCTAGCTTCCGCCAGGCTGCCCAGCACTTGAGCAGCTTTATCCCCACAGCTCCAAAAAAGTGACCTGACTAGCACAGCTTTGGATCCTCTCACTCCTGATGGCTTCCCAGCCAGCTCAGCCCACTTGCTAAAGCCTCCAATCTGCATCATCCTGACCTGCTGACCTGCCTATGGCCCCTAGCAAAGAACTTCATTAAGGCTGAGAATTTATTCCTCCATAAGCCCTTAATTTATTACAGCACTGATTGGGACTCTGAATGCTCCAAGGTCAGGAAAAGTCATACTCAATTGTAGACACCAACCCTTCCTTCAGCAGTTTCTCCTGCTGTCCCCTCCCAGGGTGGGGGTGGGGGGAGACAGAATACTACTTGGAGGGACCCAGGAAGGTCTCCTCCTCCTTACTCTAAGAGCTGGTCCCAATCCTACTCCCTCCAGAGCACTCAGAAATCGTAGCAGGGCATAGAGTACGGACAGCAGAGGAAACGTGAAGCGGTGATCTTCATACCCTAATATATCTGGGTCTGTTAAATTCTAGGTGGCCTCCATCCCTACAACTGCTGGGCATGACTGGCTGAGCCCTTTCTACTGGGACTGCCTCAGAATCCTCCAAAGGCTGCCTGTCTGCTTCTCCAAAAGCCCACCTGTCTTAGTCTGTTTTGTGTTGCTATAAAGGAATACCTGAGGCTGGGTAACTTATAAAGAAAGAAGGTTTTTTTGGCTCACAATTCTGATGTCTGGAAGAGTTCAAGATTGGGCATCTGGTAAGGGTCTCAGGCTGCTTCCACTCATGATGGAAAGTGAAGGGGAAGTGAAGGGTCTCAGGCTGCTTCCACTCATGATGGAAAGTGAAGCTTGTACAGAGATCACATGACAAGAGAGGAAGCGAGAGAGAGAGAGAAAGACAGGGGAGGTGCCAGGCTCTATTTAACAGCCAGCTTTCTCAAGAACAGAGTGATAACTCACTCAACCTTGAAGGAGGGTATTACTCCATTCATGAGAGATTTGACCCCCATGACACAAATACCACCCATTAGGCCCTACCTCCAATACTGAGGTTCAAATTTCAACATGAGGTTTGGAGGGGACAAACATCCAAACCATTGCATCACCCAATCAGGGGCAAGCATCAGAGGGGATTCCAGAAAATTCGTTGAGTGTGTGTGCACCCACTTGCATGACTTGGTCTGATTGTACATGAATCGTACATGTGTAGGTATGCATTTGTACATATATTTATACACATGTCCATGCATATGCAGTAGGTAAACATATTTTATGTGTGTATGTGTACATGTACAAACATCCTTATGGAGATCTCATCCAACCTTTTTGTTTCTTGATTCCTTATCTATAATAACATTCTCTTCTACCCAACATTAGCCATGCACTTCTATGGCCACACCTTGGAACCTGCCAACACTTAGAACTGCCCCTTCTCTGAAATCACTAATTCAGACATTCTATTCTCTAACCATAATCTCTAATCCTTCTGTCTGGCATGCTCAACTATCCCCAGTATACCTGTTTCTCATCTTACTGGTACCTAACTACTTTTTCCTTATCCATCAGACCCATTGCTATCTTTTCTTTCCTCAACATCCAGCTTAGATCCCATAGTCCCTCTTGTTAATCACTGTCTCGTCAATATCTTCAACTCCCTGTCCCTTTCATCATATCTCCTTGACGAAAATCTCTACCCTGGATGAATCTAAATGTGTACTTCTTCCATGCCCACAGCCAGGTAGCTGAGTTCCTCACAACCACCCTGTGCAGTAGTTGCTATTATTTTTTGCATTTTAAGGTTAAGGAAAATCAAAGCACAGAGCAATGATGAAACTTGTTCAATGTTTTCACATTAGTACGTGGCAGAGCTAGAACTTTAGTTTTGCCTCACTCTATGCTAAAGAGACAAAGAAAGAGAGTAAAAAAGCGATAAAAGAAGAAATATCATGAGAGTGTGGTATTGCAGAAACCAAGGAAAGAAAGTGTTTCAGAAGAGGAGAAGTGGTCAGTTCAGAGAAGGCCACACAATGTAAAGACTGAAATACGAGCTATGGATTTAGTAACAAGGACCTCTGTGACCTTGGTGAAAACTCTTGAGTGGCATGATAGGGAAAGAAGCCAAACTGGAGAGAATTGTTTGAAACTGAAAAGTCATACAACTGAACAGAGTGGATCCATTATGAATTAATGTCATCAACCTCAACTGGTCCCTCAACACTGCCTAGAAATCCTACTATACTTCTCAAGTCAGCTTGCACATCTATTCTTTATTAAAACTGTAGCTATCCTCTCTAATTTCTACAATCCTTCCCAGCCTTCCCCTATTAGTTATCAGCAAATGACTTACCTTGTTTCATAGAGAAAAATCCCCTCATGGGATGGGAACTACCTCAACTTGCCACCACCAAATCTACAAGCCTGCCTACATCCATCTGCACACATCTCTCCTTCCCTCCGTTACTATGGAAGAGGGGACCTTCCTCCTGAAGAGAGACACTCAAGAACCTGGGTTCTCCATCCCATCTCCTCTCACCTTCTCAGAGCCCTCCTTTACTGATTCCCTCTCACTTTTCTAGTTAGCTTTCCTTTTCTAACAGATCCTACAAAAAAGTACACATCTTCCATCTTAGAAAACACAGCCTGCCTGAACCCCACACCTGCCCTTCCCTTAGCTCTTGTCCTTTCTCTCTCCTTCAAAGCCACATTCCTGAAAAAGTTTAAGGTTCTCTATCTCCTCATTTCTCATTTACTCCCTGATTCTCTCCAATTTGGCTCCTTAAGAGTATCATGCCACTCAAGAGTTTTCATCAAGGTCACAGAGGTCCTTGTGCTCATATTTCAGTCTTTACATTGTGTGGTCCTCTCTGAACTGACCACTCCTCCTCTTCTGAAACACTTTCTTTCCTTGGTTTCTGCAATACCACACTCTCATGATCTCTCTTCTACCACTCTTTTACTCTCTTTCTCTGTCTCTTTAGCACAAAGAGTCAGGCAAAATTAAATTTAAGTTCTAGCTCTGCCACATACTAATGTGAAAACACTGAGCAAGTTTCATCGTTGCTCTATGCCTTGGTTTTTCTCAACATTAAAATGCAAAAAATAATACCAACTACTGCCTAGCGTTGTTGTGAGGATTAGATAATGTAGCTATGTAAGTATAGTATCTAGCACAGCGCTGTCCAATACAAATATAATGTAAGCCACATAAGAAAGTTAGAATTTTCTAGCAGCCACATTACAAAGTAAAATGAAACAGATGAAATTATTTTACTAATATATTTTATTTAGTATATCCAAATATTTCAACATGTAATAAATACAAAAAATTATGAAATATTTTGAATTTTTTCATACCAAGTCTTCAAAATCTAATGTGTAATTTATACCTACTACACATGTCAATTGGGATGCTAAATCTTCATAAGAAATACTCCATCTATATTTAGAGTTTATATAATTAACAGTTTAAAATGTAGATTCACCAACCCAGGTTGTTCTAAACATACT
The DNA here is from genome assembly GCA_023783475.1 of Daubentonia madagascariensis. Lineage (NCBI taxonomy): Eukaryota > Metazoa > Chordata > Mammalia > Primates > Daubentoniidae > Daubentonia > Daubentonia madagascariensis. Next base: position 13,433,066 of record JAKFHU010001129.1, on the reverse strand, counting down.
TAAAAGTTTTTCAAGAAAGTTTTAAATTTATATTTAAATTAACTAAAATTAAATAAAATTCAAAATTTGCTCCTCAATCATACTAGCTACATTTCCACATGTGGCTAGTGGAAACTATATTGGACAACACAGGTCTAGCAAACAAATGTAATCAATAAATAAGAACTATTATTATTACTATTAATATTAGTGACCATTCCTTCTCCTTCTCTGTTTTTGACTCTTCCTCCTCTCTCTCTCAAATGTTGGTATTTTTCAGTGTTCTGTCCTAAGCTTTCTTTTCTTCTTACCCTATACACTCTTCTTGGGCAATCCCATCCACCTCCATGCTTTAATTATCATTCAACACCAATAACTCCCCCAAATCTATATCTCTTATTCAGACTTCACCCCTGAACCCCAGCCCTATATACTCAACTGCCTCCTCAATAGTTTAACAAGAATGTCTCTCAAAGGCATCTTAACTCAATATACTCCACCCTGAATTCATCTTCTCTTCTAACCCTAAAACTTCTCCTTCTTCCATTATCTCAGTAAATTCACCCCAATTCACCCAGTTGTTCAAATCATAACTTCTGGGGTCATGATGTCCTCCTCCCTCATCCTCAACCCTCACAGCCAATCAATCATCATTTCCTCATTATTATACACGCAGTGCTCCTATAACACTTACTTTGAAAGAGCAAATTTATTCCAATGCAAGTGATGTACTAGGGAAGAATTTAGCATAACACAAATTTTGCATTTGTTTATTATGATTTGGTCCATGAGGAACACTAAACACAGGAAACTATACTCAGCTGAACAGAGTTGTGTAGGAATATAAAAAACACGTACATGCACATACCTCAAACATCAACCAGTCAGCTAGATCACCATCGCTATAGATCACATTCATCTGGTTACAACTTTCCATCTGATTTGAGACTATCTTCTTCCATCACTTCACAATAATTCATAAGCTACGACCCTTCTCATGCCCATTTCTACAAAGTATGGGTCTTTTTCAAGGTAAAGTGCCATATTTATTGTAATATTTGTGTATTTATTAACCATTTAACATGTGTACAACTACCCTACCATTTTTATTAGATTCCTAACTTTTCTTTTACGTGTCACTGATGAAATTTTTAGTGTTGTACTCCTAACAAAATTTTTATTGTACAACTTTCTGTAGTATGGTGATTTTCAGGAACCTATATGTTGCATTATAGCAGAACCAACTATATTGTTTAACACTTAGGAATCAGTCCATTTCTCTACATTTCCATTGCTATCAGTCTAAACCAAGTAACTACCATCTTTCACCTAGTCTACAGCAATGGTCTAATTCTGTGGTTCTCAACCAAGGGCAGTACTTCCCCACTTCCACCCCATCCACTGGACACATATGGAAGTGGGATGTGTTTTTGGTTGTCACAATGACTTGGGGAGGGGCACTACTGGCATTCAATGAACAGGGGCTGGAGATGCTACAAGTTCAGCAATGTCACCCACACAATGATTTGTCTCACCTGAAAAATGCCAAATGCAGCCCCGTTAAGAAAAACCAGTAGCTAGTCTCCCAAATCTGCTTGTAGCTCTCTCTACGCTTTAGCCAGAGAGACCGTTTCTAAAATGCAAATCAGATGATGCCTCTCCTATGTTTAATTCCCTTTAATACCTTACCCTTACCCTAAACATAAAGGTTAAAATCAAAGTGTGGTCTACAGGCTCTTGCCTCCCCCCTCCAGCTTCATCTCATGCCACTCTTCTCTTGCCACCTTCAGTATGTTTTAGGCAGTCATTCACTCAGCAAATAAAGATTAAACATCTGTGTGCTAGGAACTATTCAGAGTGATGGAGATAGAGCAGTGAACAAGAGAGACAAAAATCCTGTCCTCCTGGAACTTACATTCTAGTTCCATGAAGCTGTTGGGCTTCTCCTCACCTCAGGGCCTCACCACATGCTGTTTACTGTGCTTAGCCAATTCCTACACAACCTTCAGGTCTCAGCTTAGACATCCTTCCTTACGGAACTATTCTCTGACCCCACCCCACTTATTATATGATCTACGACTCTGAATTGTTTAGTGTTACTCAATGTAATTGAAATTATTTGTTCAACATCCATATTTTCTGTTATATCCCCAGGACCTCACACAGTAGCTGGCACACAGAAGGCACTTAAGAATATTTGCTTATTGATGAAGATGTGTATGTTTATCTGTGTGCATGTGTCTTCACATTTTATGAATATGTATTTATATTAATAAATACATTCATGTCTGGGTATATTTCCAAATATTTCTGACTATGTTTATGTGAATATGTGCACATGCATGTATGGATATAGACATACAATTTTAGAGTATACTCACTTGGGCATATTCATTCACATGAGTACATGTGTATATTTAGGCATGTGCATACCTGTGTGTGTGTGTGTGTACATTCTTCCAGGCCCTCAGTGACAACTCTGACCTCCTGGAGGGAACTGGAAGCAGGGCCCCAGGTCCTCTCTAAGCTGACAGCTCTCTAAGAATATAAGATCATTCAATGACATCCCAAATGTCAGTGAACACTGGCTTTCTCCACTCTGCTACAGGGGAAGTAGGCGGAGGCAGGAGATGTGGAAACCTGGCCGTTGAAAAGTTACTATTTCCTGATGTAACCCACGCCATTTGTGGAAAGGAGAGGGCAGCTGAAAGACATTTTGCCCCTGCTCAGATTAAAGGCCTTAGGAAATGAGGATGGGGGATTCAGTCCCAGTTGCTCACTCACTTAAGTGGCCAATCAGACCAGGACCCTCCCCATCTTTTCATGCAGCAAAACTCTGCTAGGGGAGTTGACAAAAAGGGGACAAAAAAGGGAAGGGGGAAAGATAAAGTAAGCTCAAGGACCAGAGAGGACCCTGTCAGAGCCTGGGTTCCACGGGGGAAACAAGGCATGGAGTAAGGCTTTTACATAACACTCCTGCAACCTTGGCAATAACCTCTCTGGCTTTCCGTTTATCATTACTCTTCTTAAGGGAACAGGAATCTTAGTGCAGCCTACACTAAGTCACACAGCATAAAGGTCAGAAAGATTACCATGCCCCTGGGCCTCCAGGACTCTGCAGCCTCTATGTCTTGAAAGCTGCTGGCAAGGAATGGGCTAGTCCAGAGTTAAGCCATCTCTCCTGTTGGGCCCTTAAGCATACCTGGAACATGACATGACTGGAGTACGAGAGAAAGGGGTTAGACCCCTTGTTTTTCCCAGACCTGCTAAGTTTACCTCATAAGAGGAAATCACAAGGTCAATTGGGAACAGGGTCCTCAGTTTCTCCTCGTACCCATTCCCTCCCTCTACAGTTTAGCACAGTCTGGTGAAGAACCAAGCTGAATAGTCTCAGGAAAGCCTGCCTCCAGCCCCCCTTGGGCCCAGCAGCCCCAAGGCGGCCCTGGGTGGCAATGTTACCACACGGGTGGGCTGCTTTCCTGCCTTTCTGCCAAGGAACCTAGAGGCAGGGAGCTATCCACACACCAAAAAGTCTAGTGAACTTCACAGAGTAATTGTTCATGGTCAGCGCCTGCCTTGCCTGGCCGGGCCTTCACATTGCATTTGCTGAGGCCACCAAGCAGCCTCAGATGTGCTCTGACAGCTGACGCACTGTCTTCCAGGAGCGCATGCCTAGCCACACCCGCACCTAGCCCCACCAAGCCCTGCCTGGGAGGGCCTCTATGAAACCAGTCAGTTCTCAAAGATGAGTTAGTCAGCCAGCAATTATTCACTAGCACATACTCTATACCTAGCCCTGGTCTAGACATCAGGGACACAGAGAAGAACCAGACTCAGTCTCTGTGCTCCAGATGGACATGTCTGGAAGGAAACACATATGGACTCAGTTTCAACTGAGATAACTGATATCCCAAGTGCCAAGGAGCCTCAAAACAAGAGACTGATAAGCTTCTCAGCAGATGTAATACCCGAGTTGAATCTTCAAGGAGAAGAAATATGCCTGACGAAGATGACTGGGGGACATCTCAGACAGATGGAAGGCCACAGGCCCAAAGCTAGGGCAGAGCCCAGCCTCCTCAGCCAAAGAGGAGTAGTAAGCAGCAGTTGCTCAGTTGTATAGGAGATCAACAAGAGAGGTGGGTAGGGGTCAAAGTGCAGACAAGCCAGAGTGCAGAGGAGTTTACAAACGCTGCCACAAAGCATGGAACTAAGTCCAAGGTTATTCTCAGTGTGGCACAAATACTTGCAAAACTCCCTCCTTCACTGCTCCTCCACGTGCTCACTTAGCTCCAGGCCACAAACACACCAAAAGCATACTGCTCTCCCTGCTGAGAAAGTATTCCCTCCTCCTCATGTCCATATCCCGCCTTTCTTGAATGCCCCGTTCAAGACTCAAATCCCTGTAATACCGAGGCTGGCCCCCCAGTGACCTCTGTCTTCTCTGAGCCCCCGGAGCCACTACCTTCTCTGAGGTTCCTGGAGTCACTAAGCTGACTGGTGGCATGAGGTTCCTGAGGCAGCTCCAGGGCGTTGTCCTTAGATCAAAATGAGTCTCCCTAGTGGACCGGCCTCCTGGAGCAAGGATCCTCCCAGAGCAGGAACCTGGAGAAGGCTAATCTTTCTTCTGCTAATCTAGGAAGTACAGCACACACTAGGAAGGTACAGTTTTTGGGGTGATTCATTGTCTGCCAGGACCCACCATCATAGCTATACAGGGTCCTTGCCAGCCCCCAGCTTCAGTGCAACTCTCCAAGTGCTTGGTGCTGTGTTGAGTGCCAGCCTCCTCCCTCAGGCCCAAGGAGAGTTAGGTTCTAGTTTCCATGGCCCTTCCTCACATGAGCAAGGCTCTGCTGGAGCTCGGCAGGACAAAAGCCAGCTTGAATGAACTCCAATTCCCAACCAGAGGGAGAAACCAGGCCAGTTAGGAGGTTCAGAGGCCACACTCATGATGACATCAAAGAATACTTTCCCAGAGGCTCAGCTAGCGCCACATCTCTCCTAGAGACAACACAGCTCAGCCCAGAGGTTTGGCTCTGAGCAAGACTTAACTGGGACTTCTTTGCATGTCTGGGTGACACCAACTAGGGTAGCATCATGCTCCACCCAGCAGCCTGGCCCCAAGCAGCTCCCCACTCTCAAAAATAACCGCAACATTTCAGCGTGTATTAGCTAGGGAAGAGGAAGGAGGGATGTTAAGAAAAGAGAAGAACAAAAAAGAAGAGGAAAAAGAACAGAGATGAGAAAAGCAAGCAAGGGAGGGGAACTCTGAGGCTCAGGAGAACCAGAGGAAGCACCCAGGCAAAGCTCAGACACAGTACCTTTTTCAGATTAATCCACTGCTTGAAGTAATCCGCCACTGGCAAGCCCAAGTACTGGCACTGGCCTGGGAGCCTACAAAAAAGGGAAAAGAGAACAAGTTGGGCACACCCATGCCCCAGGTATGGAGACTTAAGCTAGGAAATCCAACAGAGTCTACAGGACAAATAGACCCCAAAAGACCAACCCATTAGCCATGGATCCCACCCCACCCAAGACAGGGATCCCACCCCCAGCACCATGGACACTGGGCTCCAGACCCAGCCCCCAGATCCAAATATGAGAACCCAGAGACTCTATTCAAAATAATATCAGCAGCTACAATTTTCTAATAGCTTACAGTATGCTAAGAACCTTACTTACCTGTTCACATTTAAATCTTCAAAGCAATGCTGTGAGGTAGGTACTATCGTCTACATTTTACAGATGAGAAAATGATACTCAGAAAGGTTACCCAAGGTCCCAAAGCTAAAACATGACAGTGCCAAGAACTGAACCCAGTTCTGTCTGACTCAACGCCTATGTTCTTTCCATGTACCAGTTCATTGTTGCTGTTTTGTTACAGCAGAGAGGCAGAGAGACAAGTCAGGAGGAAAGAAAGAGCACATGATTTAGATATAGATGGGCATAGGCTTCAGCTCACATTTAAGCCTCTAGCTACATGCTTTTTTCAGATAGACAAAAGGCCACGCAGAAGGATAAGAAGAGGTCAGAATTTAAACCAAGGGTCTGTTCTTACTTTTTTAAGTTAGGATTTACCAACTATCTCCCCCTCTAGCTGATGATGCCATTTTACTCATACAAATCTATTCAACCAAACACGCACTGATGCCTAACGGGGGTCAGGAACTTAAGACTCAAAAAGTAAGACTTAACCCCGTCCATAAAGGGCTCAGTTTGTTCAGAGGAATGGACAATGAAAGAAAGAGATAAATACACCCTTAAGTTGGAGCATGGGGGCACATGGAAGGATGGAGGAAGACAATACTAGAGATATCAGCCAGGAAAGATCAGAGTTTTCTTCCTAAAAGAGCTTGGCCACAGGCAATGGAGAGCCTCTGAAGAGTTGTGATTTACCAAGATTGTTCTGGGGGCAGCAAAAACAATAGACTAAAAAGGCAAGGTAGTAGCCAGGAGAGGAGAGACAGTAGTGGTAGAGACAGCAATCAAGGAACAGACATAAGAGATGTAAGAGAAGCCCTGGTGACCAAATGGGATGTGGGACCCAATGAGAGAATGCAGTGGAGCCCAATTCAAAGGTGTGTGGCATGGCTAGCTTCATGCACTTGCTAAGATATATACAAAGAAGGAGGCAGTAGCATAGAGAGCATATTTAACACCCAGAGCAGGCCAGCATTTAAGTCAATTTTATCACTGTTTTAAAATTCTCTACGTACAGTGTACACCCTTTCTGCCCAAACTGGCGGGACTGCTGCCACTGCCTCACCCTCAGCACACCACCGGAAGGAAGTAGGAGTTTGGGAATGCAGTTTTAGGTGCATGCCTGACACATGGTAAGCACTCAATGCCTGCTGAGTTTGAGGTGCCTAGGAGACACTTGACAATGGAATGATGTCTATGAGGCAGCTGGATATCCAGTTTTGAAGAGAGGTCTGGACTGAGTATATAAATTGCTGAATCATTTGTGTAATATAAGTAAAACTAAAGCTGTGTGAGTACCCAAGATCACTTGGGAAAAGTGTAGAGATGAGCAGAGGGCCTAGGCTAGTGCCTGGTAAGTTTTATTGAGTTGAAATGAAACCAGGCCACCTCTACCAGACCATTATCATACACAAGGAACTCACTATTTTATGCAGCAGACAGCTCTAACTTTAGACTCAATTCTTAGAATATCCTTCCTTAACTATTAAACTAAAATCTGTCTCCCTATAACTTCTTCCCATGAGTCCAAGGTATGTCTTTAGAAACTACAGAGAATAAGACTTCCATCTCTTTCTTGTAGAACCCTTCCAAGATCTGAGAGTCCAGAAAGCTTTTCCCAGAGTTCCCTACTCCAGGCCACATACCCCCAGCAACTTCAAGAGTTCCTCAGGCCAAGATGATGAAGGGGCATCCAGACAGATGTACCCATGTGGGATGAAGGACCAAGAATATGAGGAAATTAGGCTAAGGTTTTAAGGATGAAAAGTAACCTTAAGAGCTGGAATGTGGTTGCCTAATAAGCAGAACTGTAATCTGACAATAATTTTATTTCCTTCAATCCTTCTTTATTCCTTATCCTTAGAATTTGTGAAAATGCTTGCTGAGCTGAGTAATTTTAGAAAAAAAACATTCAGGTCTATAAGTGAAGGGAGCCACCAGAAGCAGCACGACCTGAAAAAGGAACAGGTCAGGGGGACTGACCACCAAAAGGCAAGGAGCCCCTATCTTATTCTCCTTTGGCCAATCCCAGCACCCCCTGATTCTTTTCGTCGACACAGGCCAGGAGTCCTATTGGCTCTGGCTAGCTCTGGGAGGGGCTCCCTTTTCAGCAGGATTTCAAGGGTAGACAACAGCTGTAGACATTTCTACCCAGTTAGGAAGGGTCTAGGTCAGTAGGATCCTGCCTCCCCTCTTAGAGATCTATACCAGAGGGGCCACCTTGAGGACAGACCAAACAGATTGTCAGGCTGCGTACTCAGCCTTAGATATGGCTCAGCAGCAATCCTGTGCACCAACCTTCTGCACCCCATGTCTCACTGGGGGCACATGGGGACTACAATTCTCATCCAGGGGCTCTAGTCACTTGTAGGTACACATGCAGTTTGCAGATTCACTCATTCAGGTTGTTGAGTGGTCCTCTGGGTGGTCCTAGCCCTGTAACTCCAAGATACAAGCAGTACAAACGTAGCAGGGCCCAGCCCCATCTTCATGACAGACACAGAGCCAGATGCCAAAACTTGAACTCCCAGGTGCCTTGTGGGAAGACAGCTACACATCTCTATCACACACCCCTACCCCAGCTCAGAGAACACCAAGAGGATGATGTCTGTGAAGAAGGTGGGTTACAGTGGTTGTCACCCCTTACACAAAAGAGGAAAATGAGGCTCAGAGAAGAAAAAGGATTTGCTCAATCATACAAGCCAAAGGTAGAACAAGAAATGGAATCTAAAGCTTCTGACTGCACAGGCATCAGTTGCGTACATGCACTCAGAGGTCTTTACAGTCCTGGGGAGGCAAACCCTGGGGCCTTAGAGAGGCAGGTGGCATGGTGGTCACTGCTCAAGGTCACATCTGGGTTCAAGGTTCTTAGGAGCCTAAGGCTAGGGTCAGTGGGGACCAGTGGGTACAAGGTTCCACCAATTTGGAAAGAAAAAGAGCAAAAGTCCCCCTGACACAAAGGATCTGAATGCTGTAAGTTCTTACCAGATACTGATCCCAAGAAAAGAGCCACTGGCAGTGGGCCCTGGACTAGCCTGCGGGCACGAACGTGCATGAAGGTTTATGGTGCCCAGGTCTCTATGCAGCTGGATTCACTGGGCACAAAGCTCCCCAACTGCCCAAACATCATCTGGTCATGCTTATTACTGTTGCCCAATGAAATTTTATGCACCAAGTCCACAGGTGTGATTTCCCCTTCTTTATGAGGGTCGGAATGACATCACTGATGGCCAATAGAAAAAAGCCAATTATGTCCAGGCCATAAAAAGGAATGAGATTTTTTTTCAACCAAATCAAAACTTCCTTCAGCTTCATGAATGCAAGGGGCCCCTTTAAGGAAGGGCCCCCCCAGTCCTTCCTGTGGGCTCTAAACTGAGGGACATGATTGCATTTCAAATTATGTGGGCCCAGGGCCAGAAAGAGGCTCCACCCTTGGCATTTACCTGTGGCCCTACTCTTATCACACTGGCCCCTCAGGGTCCTCAGAACAGAACATCAAACCCTACCCTCAGGCCCTGACTGGCTCCTCACTACTCCATCCAGGGCAAAGTTAGAAAAGATGGGGTACTCCTCAAGTTCCCTTATTACTCCTTTTGAATAACAAAAAAGAAAGCAAAGAGCCCTCCCCTTGCTTAGAAAGAAGGGAATAATATAGGGGGAACAGGATTGTAAGAAACTTCCCCCCCCCAAGCACATAGCACAAAGCAAAAGGAGCCCAGCCTTCCCCACCCCATCTCTCATTCAGTCCTACCACCTGCAACCCAGCCATTCTGGCGGGCCTAGACAGCCCTGATGGCAAACAGGTGTGGCTAGCTAGGCGCCAGCCAAGACAGGGGAGTAGCTCATTAGGGAAACACCCCCCTCGCTAATGGGTATGGCCAAGGTGGAACCATTGTGAGCGGGAGCTCAGCTTTGAAGATTAGGTGAAACAGAGCTGGGGGGAGAGCTGCTAGGCTTGAGACAAGGAGACCAGCACATTCATGGAGGTCTGACCAACAGATTGGCAGACAGACACCAACAGTCAGGACCAGTAAGAGAGCAGGCACCAGCACTTAGAAAAGGTCATGGACACTACTCCTTACGTGCTTTTATCTTTTCAAGTCTTAGGGACAGACCCAACTCAGGGAGATGCATGTCACTCTCACTTTTAGCAGATTCAAGCCCTTTAAGAGGAGGGGACCAGCAGACTCTGGAGCCATCCATGACCCTTTCTGCCTCTCAAGAAAGACTGTGGGACCTGGATCTTGGAGTGATGTGGCCTGTCGGTCCTGTGCCCAACAGTCTCGGACAGGCATATACTGCTCACCTGCATGAGCAAACTATCGTGTTCCTATGACATGGGGGAGTGTTGGGGGGCAAAGGTGAAGAGAGGGAGAGAGGCTCTATCTTCTTCAAAGTCATCAATAGACCACAGTGGCACAGAAGGCCCAGCTACCCAGTAGGCCAGCATCAGCCAGCCAACCAGCCAGATGGAAGATCCTGCCACCGGACACCTGTGAGGGGTAGGTGGGGCTTGTTTCCATGTAGAGTTTCCATACTTGCTCACTCCAATGCAAACACTCTCAAAGAATGCTGTCCCTAGCTGTCCTACATCTCAGAAGTGTCACAATTTCCTATGCTTCTCTCCAAGTCCTAAGCCTCAGGAAAGGTCCCATTCCCACTGGATCCCAGTCTGGGAGTCCTATCTAGTCAGAGCTCCCACAGTCTGCATGATGTGAGTCTGCATCCAGCATGCACAGGCTACCCAGCCTAGGCAGCACTTAGCTGGGACACAGCTCTTTGTCTCTCCTGTTTCCGTTCCCCCACCCAGAGGAGATAAACAGACCCTGGGTGATAAACGGCCCGCCTTTCACGATCACTTTTCCTCAAGTTGAGGAGAGTAGCTGGTGATGGATGGGCTGGAATTTGGTTATCAGGAAGGGCTGTCAGCCAGAGGTGCCTATCTCCTCCCCCACTACGCAGGGCATCATTACACTGTGGCATCAAGGTAAAATATGACCAAGGGGAGGGAAGGAAGAAAGAGGGGAAGGCTGAGCTTACACACGGAGCAAATTGAGCAACAATGAGAGCAGGCACGAGGCTGGGACGTTAGTTATCTGCCCGTGACACCTTTTATCTCTGCACAAATTGGTCCTTCCTCCCCCACCACATCCTCTTATACAAACAGAGGCAGACACAATGTGTCACCACTGCAATAGTGTAGCAATTTAACCCGAATTAGTGAGGGGGTCAAGCTAGGAAATAGGGGTTTCTCATTTCAACAGGTTCCTCAGTCTCGGCTCTGAACCACCACATTGGGGGGAGGAGGCTGGAGAGAAAGCAGACTCATAATTGAATTCACTCAGTTGGCCACTGCTGATGTATAAAAAATTAATGCTTGAGCCTCCTACTTATCAAAGCTGGTCAGTATCCATCTCACCCGGGGAGACGCACCATGTCAGAAGACACAGCATGACCCACCCCAGGCAGGCCTAGCTCTCAGTGCTTCTAGCCAATGTAGGAATTGGGCAGAACAGGAAGGAGAGAAAGGTGCTGCCCTGAGGCATCAGCCCCAAGCCAGAACTCCCTGCTAGAAGCCTGGGACTCCCTGTCCCAGGACAGGGTGCTGGGGAGGGTTGGGGAGGGTTGGGGAGGGGAGGATGGGAGCTGGGGCTATTATAGGAGGTGATCGCATTAAAGGTGATTCCTGACAGTTCAAGAATACACTTAAATCTATAGAGAGAAAAGCATTTTGGCTCTACCCCCCAATAGAAGATGTCCAGGATGTTTTATGAGTAACACCTTCCCACCCCTGAGACACATAAACACACACACACACTGCTGTGCTTGAAACTGAGGATGCCAATGGCAGCACTGGTGGCACTGACAAGGCAAAAGAGAAGGGAGGAGAAGAGCCTGGCCTATTCCCCAGGGACCTCCCCTACTAAGGGACCTGGAGCTGGAAAGGCTGCTGATGGTGGGGAATGCAGTTCAACCCCCATCCAGCACCACGGCTCCATTACACTAAGAGATAACTTGTGACAACATGGTCACTAAGTGACCATGTGTCCTTGGGTAAGTGACATCACCTCCATTCTCTACTCTGTGAGGGTTAAAGGAGCCAGCCAAGGCAAACATGCTCTATAGATAAGGTCTCATGGAAGGGATTCTGGCTCTAAGGAGACCAACTGAGACCAAACCTGCAATAGCCTTTGGAGATGCTTCCAGACCACCTGCATTGAGAAGACAGTGCCTTAGTCAGGAAAAGAATATTGGAGAAGGCTTGCTGGAATGCCAAGAAGAGGGAAAGTTCCAGAACCACTCCACAGCTGTAAAAATGAACTCCAAAAAGCTTGTGCTGAGGGGAGGAGTTATGAATGGAGGAGGCAGTTTGGGACTCATTCACCAAATCTAAATAATCAGCACACAAATACCAAGGAACAAAAGCCAAGCCCTAGTCTAGACACAAAATGGGAGAACTTTCTACCTCAGTTGACTACCCCATATTTATGAGTATTGCTGAGACCCAGGACCCTCAATGTAGAGGCTAATTGAACCTGATTCCTATATTCAGAGAGCTTCCAGGCCCATCCAGAAGATGGCCACAACGTAAACAGAACGACCCCTCCAACAGAGACCACTGAGAAAGGGCGACCTCACTTCTGGTGGCGGGAGGGCAACGCAGAGGGCACTTACAGAGACTCGCTTCTGCTCAAGCAAGTGCACATGTGCATGCACACACTGCCTCACGCCATCCCTCCCTTCTTCCCTGCCTGCCCACAGCTCCAGGGAAGTGCACTGCTGACTTCTCAGCCCACTTTGCCCCCACACTTGCCCCCATCCTCTGGGACAGCTGCAGGTTACAATTCCAACCACAGGCTTCAGAAAGATGATACACTTGCTGGAGCCTGCAAAGGGTCAGGCGAGAGTACTGTTTGAAATACCAGCATGACAGCTGGCTTCTTGTCTGTCTCTCCCTCCCTCACCCCCCTCCCCAAACTTGTCATGGTACAAGAAGTCTATAAGCAGCCCATCAGCTTTAAATATCAGTGTGCGTGAAGCGGGAGCATGAGCGTGAGGGAGAGGGAAGCAGACAGCGAGCACCTCTGTCGCCACTGCCTGTCAGGGAACACTAATGAATTTCACCACCAGCAGCCATGCTTCAGATGGGGGGTGAGGTGGGGGTGGGGGTTTTCCAGGAGAACTCTAGCAGTCCTAAAACATCTTCTTCCAAAGCCCTGTTAATAAAAGTCATTGCGGAGCTGAGAACTGTGGCCTACCACCAGGACTTTGAGGGAAAGGAAAGGCTGGGACAAGCCCAGCTGTCCTCTCAGATAGGGAAGGGAGTGCAAGCGTGAGGCTGGAGGGAGCCAGCTGAGCCCCACAATTAGGATAGGTGACCTCTGGCAAGTCTCCCACCTCACCTTATCACCATCACCCATACTTATCTCATAAAGTATGGGGTGCTTTGTTGAGAGGACTAAGATACAAAGGAAGGGCCTCAGGCACGGAGGGATGCCCAGCTGTGGCATCCTGGCCAGACTCACCACCGCCCCCCACTTCACATCAACTTCAGCTAAGTCGCTTCAAGTGAGGCCCCACAGCAAGGGGTTAGGCGATCCTTCCAAAACTAGATGGGGGGGTGGGCAGTGAGGAAGACTCCAGCGCTAGTCTTAATAGGAAGCTACTTTCTCCACAGATGTCAGGAGCCAGAGCTGTTCATGATTTTACAGATGAAGAAACAGAGGTTGAAAGTGGTAATGTGACTTTCCCAAGATCCTATAATTAGAAAGTAGTGGAGCCAGGATTTGAACCTTGTCTCTTTTAATTCTAAAGGCCCTGCTCTTTCCACAATACCACACAGCTTCTATGATGAAGCACTGATCACCTCACTGTCTCCTGGGTGTCCTCTACTGCCAGGCCCTGCCCTTCCTTTCCATTCCCTCCCATCAGCACACATGTACCTCTGGCCTGGCACAGGCCACAGCTGCCATGTAGCACTGGGCTTCAGGCCAGGGTGAACCCAGCCGGGCAGAGAAAGCCCTGGGAGTGAGCCAGGCCATCACCTGGGAGTCTCCACAGCTCAGAGGACATGGCTGCAGGCATAAGCCTTCCCTCGGGTGCCCTCTACACAGCTCTGATCAGCAGTGTCTGATCTGGCAGCGACCTGCTGTGCAGGGGGCAAATGACATTTAATTTCCTCTTGGTTTCCCTATGGTACAGACGAAAGGCCATCACCTGCGTCTGGGTCTGGCAGCACAGCTGGACGTGTTCCCAGACATGCTGCTCTGGAGAGTTCCCAACAGAAACCAGAACACAGGCGGGTGCAGAGGGATGCCCCACAGGCCAGGCTGCTGGTCTTCCCAAGGAAAACCAACCTCAAATCCCCAGTGCCAAATAGTTGCTCAAAGCTTCCAAAAGGCACTGTGTGTGTATATACACCCCCTGCCCCAACACTTCTCTGCTCCACCCACAGCTTTTTAGCCCAACTATCTCTAATTTCTCCCCCGGAGTCCACATGAAGCACGCAGGTGCCACAAACACCCTGTGGAACAGAATAACATGCACCTCCCCAGTGCCACAAATAGTCCTTGAAATCCTATAACTTGTATCTCCCCAGCCCCTCTCTAGAGACACAGTAAGACAAGCACCTCTCCAGCATCCCTCCCATGGCAACTGTTCCAGGGAAGGGCACAGTGCCCCACCTGTTGTGACTGCAGGAAGTGCTGGAGCTGCCACTAGGACCTGGCCAGAGCTTTCTTCTCCACGTGGACTGGCAGAAGGGAGGGAGGATGGGAGGGGGCTGAGGAGGTGATGGGAAGTTTCCAGGCACTGTGGTCAGTGCCTCAGGTGATGAGCTATTCTCTTTTTGGCCAGGGAAACCAGGAGGTTCTTGGCAGGTTGAGCTGTCTCCAAGATACTTCCTTTGTCCTGCTACCATCTCCACCGGGCCTGTGGCTATCCTGACCCTATGCCTGAGCTGCCTTTGTGTGGCTTACAATGCCCTCTGGAGGCTCTGCAGAGAGGCATCATCCTAGTGTTCAGCAGTGTGACCTCTGCTCCAATATAGGTGCTGGTATCCTCTGCCCTGATTCTAGCTCCCCTGACTCCTTCAAGACATGTAAGCACTTGGCCTGCACAGAGTCAAACTTGTGGGTGGGCATGAGAACAGGCTAGCGGTTTTTAAACTGTGCTCCATGGAGCTGGAAGGTTCAAAGGAGAGACATCAGGCTACTTCATGGACTGGGGGAGGAAGAGGAAGAATGGGCTGGGCCTTTCCCTAGCTTCAACTGGAATAGCTCAACTTAATAATTAGGCTTTAATTATTTTGTTCAAAAAAAAGTTTACTGCTAAAAAAAAATACTATCCATTCTGTCTCTCAACAGTATTCCTCTGGGTTCTCACAGTATTTGTTTTGTGCCTTCTTTATAGTGTTTTCATACTTTACCTTACTGACCCTGTAATTAGTTATGCATGTGCTGGTCTCTCTGTCCTGATCACCTGGCAGTCCCTACAGTCCCCAGCACAGTACTTACTGAGCTCAGAGCAGCTCTCAACAGGGGGGACTTTGGGCTACTGCTGGATTGCCAGCACCTCAGGATATGCCGTGATCAGCACCTTCAATGGCAGTTCTCAACAGTATTCCTTGGGAGAAAAGAGCTGCAGTGGAAGGTAACTGACATTTACAGGAAGGTCCCAGTGAAGATGTGTGGCACATGCCACTCTTAAATCAATGAATGGGGCACACCTGCTACCATGATCAATCATCTAAATCAACCTCCAGGGGACCAAACAGACTTTTGCACTTGGCCAATCTCTGGGCAAAATGCAGCATATTCCAACAGGAAATATCACTCATTAGAATCTTCCAAACTCTGAATGTGGGACCATGAAAACACAGGATAATGCTCCTTAGCTGACTATTCCAGGGCCTGTCCCCTGCCTTCCTATAACCTGTAGAGGAGTCACCAGTTCCACAATTCTGGTTATAGGACTAGGAATGGGTAAAACCCCTTGGCCCCATCAACCAAGCCCACTGCCTGGACCTCTTTCTCCAGCCAGCTTTGGGGAAGGGGTGGAGGGGAGGCAGGGGATTGTGCTCCTCCCAGCTAAAGCCACTTGTTAATAGGCCCTAGGCTCCCTCATCCCTGGGGAAAAGAAGGTACCAATGAGCTCTTTCCTCTCCATCCCCCCCCCCATGCCTCCCAGCAGGGCCAGGGAGGACAGCCATTAGTGTGTGCCTCAGCAGACAATGGGGAGGAGAAGTCTCCAGAGCAAAGGACAACTGCAGCAATTAGAATGCAGGGAGGTTCAGAAGCTATTTAACTGGGTGACCCCTGAGGTCGCTGCATCTGACTCCCATCCCTGGATAAATATTGTATGAGAGGGGAGGGGGTGAGCGCTGCTCCTCCTTCCACTCCTTCCCCACCCTACGTGGCTGCCTCCAGCCACACACACCAAGAACATTATTTACAGCCTGACAGTCAGAGCAATCACTCTGCTAACCAAGAGGGAATGGACAAAGTAGACTTACCAAAAATTGACTATGGCAAGTGAAGAAGAAACCAGGGCTGGTGGGGGAAGGGAGCTGAGCCGGCACAGATGCAAGGCTCTCCCCACACTCTGGTTCTAGCTGAAGCAAATACTGTTACCCTCAAACCCCAAACTACTGGCAGAGAGGAAATCAGAGGAATAGAGCATCCTCCCACCTTTTGGCGGCCCCATAATGGAAAAACTCCTGGCTCTCATCATCACCCTTTTTTGCTCCTTGGCAAAAAAGGGAGTCCTAACTACATGCCCAGAGGAAGCCAGAACAGCCACATGCCACTTGTCCAGCTGGCCCCTTAGCTGACCTACTGGGAGAAGGCCAAGAACAAGAAAGTCAGACATCATAGAAAGGGGTCAGGGTGGGGGAAGAAGAGGAGAGTGCCTGAGTGCAGGCTGTGCCTCAGCCTCCACATGTGCCGCTCCTCCAGTCCTGCTCTAATGCACCCTGACATGCCTCTGAAGACAGAGAGCTGTTTGCAGTCAGCACCGTGATTTGTTAGTAATTATTTCCATGGTGTCACATTGCTGTCACTCTGTTAACAAAGAGACAGGCTGCCTCGGGCTGCCTGCAAGAAAGAATCGCAGAGAAAAAGGCCTGTCAGGCTCCTGGGATTCTCTGGGTTGGCTAGCTTTCTTCCCCAAGCCAACATCCTCACAGGCTTTGGAAGAAACAGTTTTATAGAACTATCAAGTCTGAGTTGTGTCACCGTTAAGCCAGGGACACTAAGAATTTATCCCACCCACTCAGTCACCCTTCCCAAAGCTGAGCCCCTAGAGTCCACAAATCACTCTGGCACGGGCCACTGTGCCAGCTGAAGCCTTGAGTTCCCTGGCCTTCAACTCCCAAGACCCCTGATCCCTGACTCTTCTTCCTCACTGCGGTGTTCACAGCTTCTCATGTGCTCTTAGGAACCAACAAAAGAAACCTAATATTCAGACCAAACTGAACCAGCTGCCCTATTGGCACAGATGGAGAATGGGGGAATATGATGGCAGGGAATCTTCCCTTCTTGAACCCACCAACCACAGTTCACCAGCGAAGCAGCTCAGATGCCAATGCCCCTCCAGCCTCCATATGCCTGTGCCCATGGAGCTAACCTCTCTTTCCCAGTGCCTGGATCTGCACAGCATCTGCACTAAGAGAACCGGTGGTTTGCTTTAGCACAAAGTAATGTCTCCATTACCCTGGCTGGGAATTAGAGGACAGATTGGCAAGCACTGACAAAACAGAGGTCACTCACCTTACAGGCATGGAAAGTTGGAGATTAATTCTCCCCTCTCACAGAGGGAATCAGGCTCCAGGATAGTGTACGAGAAGCAACAATACTGAGAAACCCTTTCACTGCCAAGCAGCAGCAGCAGGCATCTAACACCACCTCTACCAGCATCAGCAGAAAAGGAAGATGAAAGCCCACAAGCCCTAGAGAAGCCTTGACAAAGTGGTAAGGGCCACTGCCACCTAGCTTCTACAGAATCACAAAGAACACTAAGAGCCTGGACAAGACTAAGATTCTTCAGGCGATATTTATGACTATAGCTGAGACTTGGGACCCTCAAGGTAGAGGCTAATTGAACCTGATTCCTATATTCAGAGAGCTTCCAGGCCCATCCAGAAGATGGCAGAGGACAGTGCCAGCTGTATGCACTGGAGTGCAAACTCCATGAAGGCAGGATGTTTTGGCAAGTTTTCTCTCTTTGCTTGCTGCTATATCCTCAATACCAAGAAGAGTGCAGGTACACAGTGGGTAGTTAACACACATCTGCTGAAAGAATAAATAAATGAGCTAGTATGGCTCAAAGGCCACTTCCACAGGCCTGAGGCCAGCCTCTACCTACCACAAGACCTCAGAGAAGAGGGAGGACAGCATGAGTTCCAGAATGGACAGGGATGATCACATGGCCAAAGGACTGGAATTAGGTTTTAAAGGATGAGGGGGATTGGGACAAGCTGATGGACTTAGGGGGATTCTCATATCAGATTGAACATTCACATACTCATTCAACAAATACGCACTGAACAACTAAAGAAGGTAGATGTTCCAACAAAAGGAGAACAGGTAAATAAAATGCAGTATTATGCAATGGAATACTATATAGCAATATGGCTAAACTACTGATACATACAACATGGATTAATCTCTCATACATTATGTTATGCCAAAGAAGCCAGACAGAAGAGTACATCTTGTATGATTCCATTATATGAAAGTCAAGAATAGGCAAAACTAGCCAAAAGTAACAGAAGTCAGAACAATGGTTATCTGGCAAGGAAAGGACTGGGAAGGGGCACAAGGGAACTTTCTGGGATGATGAAAAGGTTCTTGATCTTGATCTACACGGTGGTTATACAGGTGTACACTTGTATACAAATATATTGAGTATACATTTCACATTTGTATATTTTACGTACCTATTTCATACCTCAATTTTTTAAAAGATCAAAAAAAAAGATGCTCAAGAATCATACAAAGAGTTTTCAAAAAAAACACTGATCTAAAAAAATATCTCACACAAAGGAAAATATTTCCCAGGAGCACCAGTGGTTCCTTCTTGGAGCTTAGGAGACAAGGCCTTCCAGCCTTCATTCTCTATCTGACAGAGGACAGAAGGGCCCGGGCAAATGGCCAAGCCTGAGGAAGATAAAAAGTGTTCAAAATACAAAAGAATACAGCCCAAGTTCCAGGCCTAAGTGGTCATGGCCTCGTGGGAGGTTGCATGGAGCCTCTCCTCCACACCAGGTGAACTCCAGGGAAGCAGAAATGAGTCATACAGTCCAGCCACATGCCCAGCTGGTTCTGAGGCCCTCTGAAGCAGCCTGTCTATCAGATTTTGCCACAGACCACAGACCAGACTTCCAGAGATTGCCCTGAAGAGCCACAGACATAGGATCCAATTTGTTTTCCTGACAAGCCAGGCAGAGACTAGCTGAGCTCGCTCAACTCTGGGCTAAGGTTAATGTCTCAGGGCATACAGCCCCTCTCGCCAGCAAGGAGGAGGTGATAAGACCCTCACAGATGGTCAAGGGGAGCTCCACATGTCAAAATCTGGGCCAGAACCTAGGCAGCAATACATGCTTATAGACCAGTTAAGCAGTAAAAACTACTGCCACCAACTCTGTAGCAGGCCAGAGCATGAGCTTCCCACCCCCTTAAATATCTCAAAGCCTGATCAGTCATTAAGCAAATATCTTTATCTTTTACCAGTGTTTTAAACTAAGCCAAATTTCTATTCCAGGGGTTCCTATAATCACTAAAATGATTTAGGCCTGTGACTCCTTGCCAGGGAGTGAGGAGATGAGGCTACCACTGGAATCCCACTCTTCAGCCTAGAAGTGCCCAGAAAGTAGAACTCCAGAGAGGCTCAGTCTGCCAGGGAAGGGCTGTGCTTGTTGACTAGACAACAGAGCTTCTCCCCCAGTCCCTCTCTAGGCACAAAGTCCTTCCAGAGCACAGCAGCTATCCCAAACTTACGCTGTGAGGGAAGGACACAGGATGAGATGCCTGTTGACTTGCTGCTCAAGGACCACACGGAGAAGTATAAAGGGAGCCAAGGTTGGGAACCAGGAGCTGCTCTGGCTCCACAGAAACCTGCTCCTGCCCCAGGGCCAGCACATAGGAAGTGGATAATCCCCAGCCAAGCCCACAAGGAGCCCCTTTAGTACCAGTTCTAGGCCCTAGGACACGTACAGGAGAAAGCTTTCATATGTTTTTGAGTAGGCTAGCCCCAGGGGCATCTGAGCTCTCAGGCAGAAGGGGGATACCCCTTGCTCTTCGAAGCCCAAGAACTCTCAGCCCAAGGAGCTGTCAGGCTAACGAGACTACCCCACCACCACTCCATCTGAGCGTGGCAGGCTGAACCGCACGACTGGCTTCAGGTGGCTCTTCTTTAATTAATGGCATCCTGGGCTCTGCAGGGAGCTTCACCCCACAATGAATGGCCCTCTCTCATTAGAGGCAAGCCTGCCATGATGTATTCAGGGTAAGGGCCAGGATTCATTTCCCTGTCTGTGGGCTAGGGATGGGAGGGAGGGGAGAGGCAGCAGGGAGAGATTTATATCGAGTGACTTGGATTAGCTGCAGCTGAAACATGACCCCATCAACTCAAGCTGCGTTCTTGGGGCTAACCCGATGCACCTCTGCTGATGAAAGGGCTCTAGGGAAACTGAAGGGAGGGCAGAAGGTCTGGTTCCCATTGTCTCTGGGCTTAAGCTACAACTCTAAGGCCCAGAATTCCTATACAACCTCCAGAACTTCCTCCCCCTGCCCCCACACACTTTGTGTGCACTGGGAGCCTGGGCTGACTCTGAGCCAATCACGAGCTTCTTCATGGCCAGGAAGCTGACCCACTGCCCTCATATCTATAGGACCAAAGTCCTGACCATGGCCTTCAGCTGGCTCTTCTGCTTTCTGTAGCAAGCAGTACCCTTATTCCTTACCTCAGAGAAAGAGTCCACAGCATGGTTTGCCCACATAACTGCTGTCTGGATAGGACCCAAATATGTTCTGCCACAGGGCATCTCAGACCTCAGGCCACCCTACACTAGGGAAAAGGCACCAGGCATCAGTCTGACACAAAAACATGCCATCACCTCACTATGGTGATGCATTAGGTTGAATCCCGCCTCCCGGGTGGGGAGATTTTGAGCAACACTATTCTCCTTTCCTCCACTTCCCCCTGGCTGAGCAGGGAGAATTGAGGTCTTCTGGGCAAAAAGGAAAACTTGGGCCTTTGGTTGTCCAAGTTTCCAATGTACTTCTCACAGACTTAGAAAGAAGGCTGCTCTGTACTCTGCTAGCCACTTAGGCGGTTATAGGCAGAGAAGCTAGGTGGATTCCGGCTGGCAGCAAACAGCACACAGCCCTACAAATTCCCCATGCTAATCCCACTAAACTTGACCTTCAATTTTGCTTGTGCTCAGAGAAAAAACATACTTCAGAACCTGCCCTCTTTCCACTCTCAGCCTCCTTAAAATGCCCAATTCACTAAGAGCGCTGGAGGGTGGGCCTGCCTCTGTCAGCCAATCAGAAGGCTGCTTTGCAGGCCTGCTGTGTCCCTAGGAGGGCCAGGGTAGATGCCTATCAACTGCACACGCCCTCACTCCACCATCAGCTTCTCCCTGGCCCTCGAACAGGCGCATTCGCATCCCTTCCCTCCTTACTCAGAAAGAGATGTAGCTCAGTTCCGCTTTGCTAAGCTCTATTTGGCAATGTGTCTAAACACATGCAAACTTAATTAGTTCAGGAGGGGTGCCCAAGCGCTTGCAGTGACAGATAAAAGTAACGGGAAATGAGACAAGTCAGGACTGGCAGGGAGTTCTTACTCTAGCCCCTTCCCCCAGCAGGCTGCTAACCAAAGGTGAAGCAGATAGGTGCTGGCACACTCATGGGCAAGGGGCAAGACTCCTGTGAGCTTAGTGACACAGTGAGATGCCCCACGTGCTTCCAAACATATATACAGCATAGAGGTGTCCAAAGTGATGTTGGCTGTGGTTTCCTTAAAACAGATCTGAGGATTCATTCATTTGTAACCCTGTAACCCTCAAATCATCCCTTACCACATCTCCTGGCCAACCAGGTCCTCACATCAAAATGAACATAACAGTCTGGACCTCTACCAACACCACAGCACGAACCAACAGCCTAGGGTATCAGAGAACATCCCAAGGCTCTGCCACTTGGTGCCAACAAAGGAGAAGAGGAAGGGCATTCCCACCATATCACCAAGCCATGGATCGTGAAGGAGGATGGAAGCAGATGGTCAGACGGGACAGTGGTTCAACACACGGGCTCTACAATCAGAATGCCCTGGTTCCAATCCCTGCCCTGCTACAAACAGGTTGTGTGCCCCTGACAAATTACTGACCTTTCTGGGACCCAGTTTCCTCATTTGTTAAAAAAGGGTTACAAAAAGAACCTACTTCATAGGATTGTGGTAAGGACTAAGTGATACGTGCAAATAGCACAACAGGGCTCCTCGTATGTAATGAGTGCTCAATAAACATCGGCTATCTTTATTCTCTGATGTTAACTTTTCCAGATGACTCCCAACCCTCAATTCTGGAGGCACAAATCTCTCAGAGAAAGCATTTCACACTGCTCCTGGGACCAAGCTCCTCCTCCCTGGCCTAGGCCTGTGGGATATCTCACCCAGTACCCACCATGGAGGGCCTGATGCACAGTACTGACAATGAGAAAATCCAGGGGCTTCCTGACATTAGCAGTATAGTCCTCTAACTCCTCACACGCAGGCTGCTGCAGCAAGGCCCAAGATTTCCTCTTCTGTTCCATTTGTCCTGTACACTGGCAACTAATGCTTCCTGAATCTACCTACTATACATCCTCTGTCATTCTTCCTGAGCAGAGATTCCCTAAGACCACTCCATTATTTAGTTTTCACTTACTCAACAATTATTTATTGAACAACTACTACATGTCAAGCCTCATCCTTGGGTTACCATAGTGCTCACGATCTAGTGAGAGAGACAGACAAGTAGAGGCAGCTACAATACAATTTCATGTATGAATAAGTACATGTGCTCTAGGAACATAAAAGGCAGCACTTAGAGAAAGAAGTTAAGAGAGATCATAGGAACTGGCCAGCTTGTGCATGTGGCTGCGGGAGATGCACATTGAGAGGTAAGGCTAGACAAGTAAGAAAGAGTCTTGACAGTCTCAATAAAAAGCATGGACTTTACATTGAGGGCAAGGGCAAGCCTTGAAGGGCATTAGGCAGAGGTGTGATATAATCTGCTGCAATTAGGAGAATGGAATAGAAGCAGCAAGACTGGAGTCAAAGAGACTAGTTAGAAGTTTGTAGTAATCCAAGAACAAGAACAATGTGATCATCTTAACTAGGACAGTGGCAGGGGAGACGGAAAGAAGGGAATGAATTTGAGAAACCTCTGGGAGGCAGAATCAACAGGATTTGGCAATAAATTGGTTGTGGCTAGAGAAAGGGTGATTCTCAGATTTCTGAAGAACAACTGAATAGATGGTACCAGTCATTATTTGAGGGAAAGCTGGAGGACAGGGTGTGGGGTGGAGGATAACCCCTGAGCTGTGGGCATCGAGGTGGAGATGCAGGCTTGGTGCTCAGGTGGCAGATGGAGCAGATTTCTTTTCTACAGGTGGAGAAAAAGATGAGAAGACATTGGCACACAGAGGACAGCTGACGCTATGGCAAAAGACAAGATCATTCTGATAAGTGTGAGTGTGCAGAATTAAAAAAAAGACAACTAGAATAGAGATGAAAGAAACACCAACAATTAAGAAAAAATTAAGAAAAGAAGTATGTGTCAAGTGACTAAGGAGAGGCTAGAGAAACAGAAAACACAACAAGATTAAACACAAATACTACTTCAAGAAGGATGAAGTAGTCAATTCTCTTGAATGATGCCAAGAGAGGACAGCCTGACCGGCAGCAAGCCCATCACCAGGCCACCATTTCAGCCACCTTCCACACCCCACAGGATAGTCACTGCCTCAGTGCTCACCAGGTGTGTGGTTCCATTAATGTGCCTTTCACTCCATGTAACAGCAGCCTCGCTCTTCAATGGTATTGACCACTTGACTGCAGCTCACAGGGACCCTCAGTAGCCCCTGCTGAGGACACGCTCCCCAGCTCCAGCAGGGATAGTGCAATCTGAGCAAGTATCTTTCAATCTCCAGACTTTCTAAAACCTGAAGTGCTCCAGATCCACACATGCGCAGCACAGGCAGAGGGGCATAATACACACATTCCACCAGGAAGGCAGGGAAAAAACTGAAGTCAAATGCCAGCCCAGCATTTATACATTCAACCTCCAGTGGAAGAAAACTTCCCATTCCAAAGCTGAGGCTGAGCCTAGATGGGGACCCTCTCAACAGACTCTCAGCAACCCCTGGCTCCTCCTCTGCCAGAGTGCAGCATCAGATTACCCTGACCCTCTCCAGAGGGGCCTCCTCCCAGACTACACCAAGGCCAGGGCCTCCCTCAGGACTGCTCTCTCCCTCCCGTCTTTCCCTCCCGTCTTTCCCTCTTGCTCACCTGCACCTCTTTTCAGACCCACAGTCCACCGGGAAAGCCTTTGGTCTAGCTTATCTGCCATATTGTGTTATTCAGCTGGTGAACCTGGATCTTCGAGCTACAGGCTAAAATCTAAGTTCCTCAAGTGGGTGCCTGTGCAGGGGTCATTCCTCACTTTACTTACACCAGCCCTACCTTCCCACCGTGCCAAAGATGAACCCCTTGAAAGAGACATTCCCTAGCTGAATTAAGCAGAGAAACAACACTAAACCCCACAGGGAGCTTCAAGAAACACCAGGTAAGGCGAAGGAAAGGTAGGCCATGCAGGGAAGGCAAGCTGACCAAGGGCTAAACCCATAACAAGTGTCATTCCTTAAAAAACTTTAGAGGGAAAATTAAATTTGTACCCACTAAATAAAAGCCCACCTTAGCAGGATCTGTGACTATAGCATCAAAGGCCATGTAAACCTGGAGTATCAACTGATCTGGCTTTGACAAAAGATGGACACAAAATGCTTTTGTCAGGATGGGAGCAGATTTCTTTTCTCCAGTGGGATTTCTGCTGCCACTTCAGTTCCCATTTCTCAGTACCTCACTAATCAGGTCCTTTCCAACAAAAGTGATGTGAAGCTGGTTTGGGGGGGTGGGAGGTAAGGACAGCAATGAGAAGGAGCCATGCCCCCAGAAACTAGAGTGTGAAATGAAAGTATTTGCTGAATTCCTTAGACTTAGTTAAATCTGAAAATGGATGTCAAAATACAAAGTAAACCACATACTAACAAGTTGTGAGTGTCAATTTAACACCACCCTTGTCAGGCTCATCAGCAGCCTTTACCAGGTGTATAAGAAGGTGACGGCTCTGCCGAGAGGTTCTGGGAACACTGATAAGCTGTGCACTGTCATGCAGCACTACTTAGGTTTCCTCTCTGGCTGTTTTTATTTTGTTACACATTTAATTAAGAGCCTTCCCAGCAGTTATGCAGAGTCCTGCTTCTAAGAGGCAGCCACAGGGCTCCTCTTCCCCAAGCCCTGCCACCTGCCACCTCCTTCTACCCTGCACACTCTTTTCCAGACATTCACTGGCCTTCCCAGTCCAAACCAAACCAGCCACCAAAGTCTGCCCTACCCATATCTTTTGGAAACTACAGGTTTTAGAATTCAATTCTATCTAGCTATGAGTTTTCACCTTCCCAAGTCCCAGGGGTTTTTTGTTTGTAACACTGCCTACCAGAGAGGGCAGTTAGAAGGTCTGAATGAAATAAGGTATGTGCTCATTAAAACCTGGTTTCCTTTCATATATGCTTGCACTCCACAACCCAATCCCTCTTCTTGATGACATCATTTCTCATGAAGATGCAAAGCAGTCTCCTAAGTCACCAACTTCCATCCAGGACTCGTTGTGCTGCAATGTAGTATAGGGCCCAAGGGCTGGACTAGTGCTTCAGGCCAGAACAGGCTGGACCCAAAGAAAACAACACCCTCTGAAATTCCCTCTCCATCTCCTGGGGAGATCAACTCCAAGCTTGGGAGGCCCAGCTAGACAGTCCTCAACATTATGCACAGGAAAATTTTCATATACATATATATGACACACCATGTACAATTACAGCAGAAGAATCTGAAATTCAGGTGTTCGGAAGATGAACACATCAAAGAAGAGAAAAACATTGGAAGTACTGTCAAGACTATCCAGAGGAACTGGACCTCTGGACTGGGCTAAAGAGCCTTCCTCCTGGGCCACATGAGCCCCATAATTCTGTATCAGCCTGAATCTGACCCCACCCTGAATAGCTTCTCTTGGGCTGCAGAGCTCCACATTAAGTCCTTTCCCAGCTTCAAGGGCTCAAAGCTGTCCAGGACACCATAAACAAGAACAACAGCCTTCCTCCTCCTTACCTTCTCCACGGACTCCTCCTCTGATTCACATTTGCTCCTAGTCCCAGCCTGCACACTTTCCCTGACAAATAGGTGGCATCTGGGAGTACAGAGACCCTCTGGAGCAAACTAGAGGTGTGCAGTCAGTGTATGTACACAACCTGAAAGGTGTACGAGATGAGGTTCACGTGTGCTTACGTGATCTGGGCTTGTGCCTCCTCCCGTCTCACCTAGAGAGCTGAGGTCCAGGCTTGACACTCACCTGGGTGCATAACTTCACCAATGCCCAGGGTCCAAAAGGCCTAAAAAGGGCGTCGGTGAGAGATGATGCCTGATATGGTAGGAAATGTCACTCCAGAGCCACTATTCCCCACCCCTCACCAACAATCCACCTTATGCTCAAAAGTTCAAACACACACACACACACACACACACACACACGCATGCAAGATGCTTGCTGCTGCCCTCAGTCACAAAGAACACAGAGCTATCGATTCTATCAATCCTCAGCAAACAGTGCACCCCTCACCTCCACCCCACTTTAGTTCCCTGGGGGCTGTGTGAAGCCAGGCATCCATGAAGACAGACAAAATACAGAAGTGTCAACCCAGCAAAGGAACCAGTCTGTCTTCCATATTGGGGCAGATCAGCAGACAAAGGAGAAAGAGCAATGGGGACAAAGGAAGGAGGAGGACGCTGGTGACTTGGACTCCCAGAAGCAGTCCTCTCTCATCCCACCACTGGGCTCTCGGTTGGTTCACCAGGGTCTTGCAAGTCAGATAAAAGGGTAGCATAGTATAATAGTTAAGAGCAAGGACCCTGGAGCCAGGTTGCCTGGGTTTGAATCCTAGCTCTGTGTGTTCTTAGGCAAGTTAACTAACCTCTCTGTGCCTTAATCTCCTCAGCTATAAAATAGGAATAATAACACCTACTTTATAGGGTTGATAAATAAGTTACTATTTCTCATTACATAGAGAGATACACTATGTATTTGGTTAGAAAATTTTTTTCAAGACCCTCTTTTAACTCCTTCCTTCCAGGGCAATAACATACAGCCCAGCAACTGGAAGGGCTGTCATGAGCACTGAGACTTGGCAAAGGCAGGAAGATGCCAACAACAGCAGTCCAGATAAGGTCTTGACCTGCACACATCCTGCTCCAGAGAGGCAGAAGGCAGGGTTCCCAGCTCTCTTCTAGCCCTGGTAACCTCAAAGACCCAGAAAATCCCTGACCTAGCTGCCCTGTAGGCTTGAACACTTAAGCTTCCAAAAGGCAAGACCTGGTCCCACAGATTCCAAGCCCTGCTAGCAAAGTAGCCCTTCTCATACTCACATGACTTTTAAGTCCCAGTCTCCACAGGTGACAAAAATTGACTTGACGTTTGGATCTAAGAGGCCTTCCTTCGCCATCCACTCATCGACCCTCTGAAAAGTACACAAGAACAGATGAGATTTTCCTTTTTTTTTTTTCCCTGAGCCTGTGAAGAGCCACAACAGTGAAACGCAGATAAGCTGCTTGTAATCAGAGCAGGAGAAAATTGTAATCTTATCCAGCCATGGCTCTGCTCCGGGCTCTGAGCCTTGGCTTGGAACTGTGGAGGCACTTGGAGGATGATCCCTTCAGGAAGATCCCACAAGCCCAAGTGTGCAGGGGGAGGGAACCCCTCCACTCCCCCGCTGTCTGGCAGCCTGCCCCAGATCCCAGCAGGTCAGTCCAAATACCTTGCTCTGACCTGCTTGTTACTCTCCTTGGTCCTCAGACAAAGGCCTAGCCCAGCACGGACACAGGCTATCCTGGGCCATGAGAACAGGCCAGAAGGAGACCCCAAGCAGGAACTCCAACCCACAGCTTCATTCATTCATTTATTCGTTTTACCCTTCCACCAAATGTTTATTAACCAAATTTATGAATTAGGTTATTTACCAAATGAAAGTGAAGGAAATTTTCACCTTCAGAAGAGGCCCCTTTCCTGGGCTGGAGCCCCATCCTGACACCTGGGATAGTGCTGCCTGCTCCAGTTGCTAAAAGCTCATAAACTGGCTCCCCAGCTTTGTATTTCTCCTCTTGCTGGCTGGGGATTCAAATTCAGCAGAATATTTTGAAGGCTCAGCTCAATTCCTACACAGGCAAAGAAACTGCTCCTAAACACACTTTCTTTCTTTCCCTTTATCACTTTGATTGGTTTTATTATTCACACTCACATTGGAAGTACAAATACTAAAAACAATATATAGCAAGAGAATTATCATAAAGAATTCATGAAGCATTGCCTGTTTTTCATAAGATCCCAGGCATGGAGAGGGAGTGCAGCAGATCACACCACTGCTCCTACTCACGCAGGAGGGTTATTTTTTTTAAGGCTATCTCACACAGTAGCTAAAAATGCAGGATTGAAAGTCAGACACATCTGGGTTCCAACACTTGGCTCTTCCATATTCTGGCTGTGTCACTGGTGATAAGTCATTTAAAAGTCATTTAACCCCTCTAAACCTCAGTTTCCTTCATCTATAAAACAGCGTAGGATGACTAACCTCACAGAGTTGTTCTGAGAATTAAACGTGATAATGTATTAAATGCCTACCACAAAATAGATAGTCGGCTGAGAAGGGGAGAAGGGCAGATCATCATAATGCAACACAATAGATGTAGCAATGGAGAAGTGACCAGAGTGCTACAGGACCAAGATGAGGAAGTGGCTAGCTCTGCCTTTCACAGGGAAAGGAGTCAGAAAGGCTTCACAAAGAAGATAATTGAACTAGGGACTTGATGGTTGGGTTTGCTTGACATGGTGGAACAGAGAAAAGGATACTACAGGCAGAGGCAAAGGCACCGGCACAATAATTTTATATTTGAGAAGCAGGTATCTGTTTAATGTCTGCCTTCCCTACCAGACATTAAGAACCATGAAGGCAGGGAGTCTGTCTTATTCACTACCTTAATCACTCAGCCAGCACAGTATCTACTCAATAGGTATTTGCTGATTGACTGTAAACCTGAGTAGGCAAAAGTTTAATGTGACCAAAGTCCATAGCATATAGCAAGGAGGGACAGGAAATGAGGCAGAGGGACTAGGTTAGGCCAGATTTTGAAGGGCCTCGTGTGCTCAGCAGGTAATAGACAGCCCATGGATATCTTTAAGTAAGATCACTTCTGGCAGGTATAGGCTGGCTCCCTGGACACCTTTGAGATGCTAAAGGCCTGGCCCAGGCTAAAGCAGTCCTTGAGTAAGCCATCTTCTCAAGTTCCATGGCTACAGCAGTTGTACCACTCAGAATGTTAGAGCTGCTCCCTAGTACCAGACTATGCAGACAATATCCTGGCTGTGTCTCCCCAGCAGCTAAACTCTAGACCTTCCACTGCTGAATGGTCTGACTCCCCAGACACTTTGGTCCAACCCTTTGCACGCACGCACATGCAGACACACACATATACGTATACATATACACACACACACATACACCCCCCCCAAATCCTTTACCCAGATCACCTAAAGAAAATAAGGCAGAGTCTACACAAGAAAAGAGGTAAGGTTGGCCAGGCATGGGGCTCATGCCTATAATCCCAGAGTTTTGGGAGGCCAAGGCAGGAGGATCACTCAAGGCCAGGAGATCGAGACCAGCCTGGGCAACATAGTGAGACCCTGTCTCTACAAAAAAATAAAAAATAAAAATAAAAATAAATTAGCCAGGTGTAATGGTACATGCCTGTAGTCCCAGCTACTCAGGAGGCTGAGGTGGGAGGATCGTTTGAGCCCAGGAGTTCGAGACTACAGTGAACTGTGATGATACCACTGCATTCCAGCTTGAGTAACAGAGCAAGACCCTGTCTCTAAAAAAATAAAAGAGGTAAAGCAAAGCTCTCACTGCAACTCACTGACCTTACATCCCCAAGGTAAGTGCCCCACATGCTAGACGGGCTCCCTAATGCCCCAATTCCTACACAGTGGAAAAGAGAGCAGGACAGAACAGGACTACCAGGAGGCCATGCCCAGCAAGACCAGGCCTTTTTACCATTTTTTTAATGGTAAAAAATTAACACTCATTAGGGTCCCTGGAAGCTCAGGACGCAGGCCATTCACTCATTCAGCAGATATTTCGTGAGTACCTTTTACTAATAGCCTATTCAGGGAAATGATACTACCTTTGGAATCAGGCCTGTCCTTTTCCTTCTCTTCTCTGCTTGAATGAATAAAGGGTTGGAAGAACCACCAAGACAACCCGATCAGCTGAGCCAGCCATCCCAGTTACTGAAGGTCTAGGGGCCCAGCCTGAGCCCTACTTAGAACAAATGAGTCAGGCAAACATCTAGCTGGCTGCCTGCTCAGGGCCGTGGTTGGGACAAGAAATTAGCTCTTTAGCTCTATAACCAATTTAGGTCTAATAAGACAAAGCAGAGCCTGGTCTGGTCACCCCTACTGCCAGGAACTCCCTATTCAGGCTGATGTCAGAAATCTTCCCCCCTCATCCACAAAGTATGCAGAAGTAGCAGGAAGTAGCTTCCTGGGTGAGACTCAGAATCCTCTGAGCACCCTGTTCCAGGGCTGGCCTGGGGTTAGCAGGAGGTTGCCTCCTGAAGACCACATCTTCCCCTCAACTGGGGTCACTAAGGAAAAAACCCATAACCTCAACAGCCCTGGTTTGGTGCTGGCCCAGAGCAAGCATCCTCCTCCCAGGATCCCAGCCACAGATGGCCAGGGAAAAGCTGCCGGTCTTCTGGCATCTCTCAGGAGCCACGCCCTCACTGGGGATGCTGGCTGGGATACAGGGAAGGATGGGTCCCCTCTTTCTTCTTGAGTCTGGTCTTACAAGGAGCAGTCCATGCTAAGGAGCTCTCTTGATCATAGAAGTGACTCTCCCCTCAAAAAAAAGAGGGTCCATGAGGCTGGAGGCCCCTCAGAGCTCATCTCATCCTCTCTTACTCTATTGCAGGTGTCCCAACCCCAACCCAACCAGACTGGTCACAGAGCCTTGGCTCTCACACTTCCAGGGACAGGGAGTGCACTCTGCCACTGAGGTGAGCCTAAACCTGCCTCTCTGACCCTGGCTTATCCTGAGGGGCCCCAGGAAATTCAGTCTAAATCTCTCTCCCCCATGGGACAGGATCTCTCGGCTAAAGGAAGATATCTTTCCCCCTCCCTGCCGCTACCCTACTTCCTCCAGGCTGCCTATCTCCAACACAGTTGTGCCCTGTATTCTTCCAGATACTCTGTTTTCTCCTGTGCTTTGATAAGGTCTGAGCTTTGGGCTTCTTGGTCTTAAAAATAACTAAAGCACCTAATGAGATCCACAAGCTTTTTCTCTTCTCCCCTCCTGCTAGAGAGGACATGGGAGGGGGACCTTCTCCCCCTGTGAAAACCTCCAGGCCAGAGGGGGTTGGGGGGCAAGCTGAGGCCAAGCACTGCCCTTCCTTATTCCCTCGGGCTAGAGCACAAAAAGCAGCATCTTAACCTTTTCCAGCTCCCCGAGGAGAACATCCTAGAAGTGTGGTCTCTGCCAAGGATTTTGAAATCTTTAATTTGATTTCCCTCACATAGGCAATTGTTGTAATTATTCTGATTAGGAATCATTATCCAGTACAGACTCTGCACCCCTGACAGGCACAATATATCCAGCGGCAAGCTGCAGTGGGGCAAGCGGGCCCGGCCGCAGCTCCTGGAGGAACTCACAGCAAACAAAAGCCATCGACGGGGAGTTCTGGGTGAGTTAATGAAGTGTTCACATGCCACAAGAAGCCAACACTAAATCTAAACAAAAACACCTCCAGTCCCGGGGCTAGTCCCAAGATGCCACAGTACAGCTCCACTACTCCCCAACCCACCCGGCATAGGCTGCCCGCAGAAGGCCAAGGGCCAGAAAGGGTTGGGGGTCCCTCCACCCGACTCCTGGCAGCAGCATTCGGACATCTTGTCAGTAACCCTGACAGGAACAGCTGGAGATGACAGATCAATGGTTCAATACTCTCAACAGCATGTCACTGATGTGACAGCAAATGTTATTCTAATCAAGCCATAATCATAGTCAAATTACACGGCCACATTCTCAGGAGGGGAGGGAGAGAAAGGCAGCAGGAAGGGGTCAGAGGTCAGGAATTAAAGGTCACTCAACCTACCTCCAGCACTTGCTGCAGGCTTGGCTGACCATCCACCATGGCTTGAATAATCCCAGTGAGCTGAAAGGAAAGAGAAAGAGCCAATGGGTGGAAAACCTGGGCACAGAGACTCACAGCTGAACTGGATCTTTTCCTTTCTGTTTTTCTCCTTCTACTGAAAAGGGCTCTCATTTGTCACTGCTTTAGGCTCAGAACCTGACTAGAAGCCTTGGGAATAAAGTCCCAGGACATAATATGAGCTTCTCCCATAAAATCCTGCCTTGATATGGGGGTAAACATACACTTGCTGACCACAGGGTGTGTTCTCATACCTGTTTCAGCTTTCATTTTCCAAAAAAAATTTATTTTACATGTCCTTTGTATTCAATAAGCTCAATAACTTCCCACAAATTACAATCTAAAGTAATTCAACTCCTAGCTTCACAGAAGTTCTTATAAAACTTGGGGAGTGCTCATACAGAACAGGCACCACTTAGTTTCAAGTCCACCCCTTCTCTGAGCCTCAATGTCCAGTGTGGCCCCTGCCACACTCTCCCTAACATCAGTGAACATCCATGAAGCCCTACAGATTTCTACCCCTCACTCTGCAGACCTGGGTCCTCAATACCAACTATCCAAGCAGGAAACAGAGTTATCTTTAACTGATGGGGAAACTAAAACAAAAAGGCCTAATTGTACAGAATCTGGTCTAAAGAACTTCTGGCTCACAGGCCTGTGCTCCACCCAGGTCAGGCCTGGGTTCAAACAAGCTTGTTGTTTTGCTTTGCTTTGTTTTGGTCTTAAGTAAAAATATCCCTCAAGCACAGACTAGGGATAGACTGCCTAAAAGGATCTGAAGGCATGAGGTCCCCATGTCCTGGACACCAAATGGAAATCACAATGCCCAACATGCCCTTGGCTACTTCCAGAAAGAGGAGTATCTCATGCTTGTTGGAAACTTCCTTTTTTTTTTTTTAAAGGGGGGGAAATTAAACTCCAATTAAACCATAATTACATTTAATGAATACCAAATACCCAACTCACAGAAACCGCTGGCTCTAAGGGGGAAGGTTATTTTCTCATAGCGACTTACATGGAATGGTAATACACACCTTTTAGGGAAGAAATTTTCATTTTAAGAACGCTGAGTTCCTCTAGGTGGGTTTCTGTAGTTCATCAAGTCATTATTAGGTGGTATTTTAAGGAAGTGTAAGGACACAGCCACTCTATTTTATATTCCAGAAACTGTTTTTATATTAATCTGTATTTTAATTGGGTAACAGCTGCTGCCTACAGACTTCCCATGGTCTAAAAGGAAAATAAATTAGAAAGATTAACTACACTGTTGTTTTGCAAGGCTTTAACCCACAGCATGCCCACCCAGCTGGCACCTCCACACCCTTTCCTTGCTTGGGAGACCAAAGAACTGCCCAGCAGAGGGAGGGCCTGAGTCAAGGAGAAAAGATGGTCCCCTAAGGGCTGGAGGGATGGGGATAGGGATGGGGATGTGCTCTGGGTCAGCAGCTTGAATAATCCTGGAGTGCAAAGGACTCCTCCTTTTATTTAGTCAACAACTATTCACAGAGAGCCCACTACATGCTGGGGCCCACTGTAGGAACCAGGGATCCAGCAGTGAAGAAAAACCTAAAAACCCTGCCTGCATGGAATCTGCATCCTTGGCAGCCCCCTCCTATGCTCAGCCCCCACCAGTACCCAGAGCCTATCCACCTTTCAGAGCCACAAATGGAGTGGGCAGTTGCCCTCTGTTTTGTTTCAGGCACACAGGTGCCAAACAGTCAGGAGCAGGCTTGTTCCCAACTCCAGATGCAACATCCAGATTACTTACTGACACCCATGAACCCACCGCTGAGCATTCTGGCCCAGCTTCTCTCCTGCTAAATCCAGGGCTGAGACACACCCTCCAGCTTACAGCTGGGGCTTAGGGTCAGAACTAGCCTAGAAAAGAGGGTCCAGAGCCACTCTCACTGCTTAGCTCCAGGGTCCAAATGTCAATCTTGTGTCTGGTCTGAGTTTCTCAGGGCAAGGTTAGTTAGGTCCACTCCTCTTGGCTCCCACTAAGAGTCACTCAGATGAGCTGAACACCAAAGGGCGTCAAGAAAATCTCACACAGGAAATCAATGCACCTTTGCCAAGAACCCTCCCTCCCTGGAGATGGGGCTTAGGACCTGCCTTGGGCCCCAGAAAAACCACTGATGGGGGGCAAGAAAATCAGTCCATCAAAAAGGAAACCCAGGGTCCTGCTCAAATGTCCTGCTGCAAGATCACTCACTGCAGACTAGGCTGCCTCTTCCCATCTGAGCCTGAGCTCCAGCACCCTGGGGCTTTCACAAACTCCAGTGCTCAGCAATCCTAGAATCATCAGCCTGGGAGGACCCTAGTGAGGTCAGCTCCCCTTCTCTCCCTGCTTCCCAGAAAACAGGTATTTTCACTTGTGGCCCAGCAAGGTTCACAGCTGAGCTTTCAAGCTGAGCCTAAAGGATTTGAACTCAACCCCCAAAGACACAGGGCTTTGAGATGTTGGTTCAACTAGACACAGCCTTCTGGGGAAGGCCTCATGCCCATGTATTAATCCCTCCAAGGATGGACCACCTCTTACCAGCTCTATCAAGGCACTGGATGAAAAGGGGATGAAATTAAGGAAGTTAGTCTCTGCACCTGATACTAACAACCTATAAGGTACTTGTAAGACTTATACAAGAAGCTGTGAAGGAGACAGACAATTTTATAAAATTAAAAGTTCTATCTTAGGGGAAGTTCTATCTTAGGCCTAACTTAAATCCTTCATGCTATAGTTTAAGTTCATTCCCACTTGGGTTAATACATGTTTGTAAAAAGCTTTCACATCCTCACAATGAAAAGTACTAGAGCAAAGCCAAGTATTATTAAGCTGAGAACCAAGGCTCACAGGCTAAACAGAGCTCAGAGACCTTAACCACTTAAAGCAGGAGAGGGGAGAGGAAGAATTAATGTGTGCTCTGTGGCTCCTTTCACTGAGGGATTACAGATTAACTCCCACTTCTCCAGACTCAGAAACCACATGGCAAGGGGTTTTTGACCCTGACTGATAACATGGCTAGTTACTGAGATCCCCTACCCACACAAGCGCTTTGTCCAGAAACAAGCTGGCTTCATTACAAACACTAGCAACTACAGGAAGCAGCCCAGGAAACTCAGTGCCAATAGCATGTCAGCATCCAGCGCCTTCTCCTTTCACAGTTTATCTCCAACACAATCGTATTCTGACACCAAGACAGTTTGTTGATTACATAAGCACTTGTCTCTGGTGTGCAATCTGATAATCAGACCCACTCTTTCTCCTGAGACAAAGAGACCAATAAATCTCATCCTTTATAAGTACAGGTGCAAGACAAAGCCCTTTACTGGCATTTAGCAAAGTGGGTATTTTTCTAGTTTTTTCGTGACAACAACAACAAAAAGAAGACTACACATGGTCAGGACTGTGCAGCAGCCCAGCTGCTAGAGACAGAGATCTGATGAGTTGAGGTAGATTCTAGAGGTCACAGGGAAAGGACCTGGGAAGGAATGAAACACATCTCACCCTGTCTGTTAGAACCATGTCTCCAGGCAGACTATTAATTGGAACTAAGAAAGGACCTTAAGGCGGCTAATAACATGTTCCTTAGAGCAATAAGAGTGTCTGCATGTGGGCTACAGACTCAAGGCAGAATCTTACTTCCTACTTTCCAGGACTAAGCCTGCCTCTCTCCCC
Source organism: Daubentonia madagascariensis (assembly GCA_023783475.1). Classification (NCBI taxonomy): domain Eukaryota; kingdom Metazoa; phylum Chordata; class Mammalia; order Primates; family Daubentoniidae; genus Daubentonia; species Daubentonia madagascariensis. The sequence continues at coordinate 13,397,146 of JAKFHU010001129.1, read as the reverse complement.
AAACAAGCATGTGCTCATGTGTGTACACTTGTATGTGCATGTGCACATGCACACACACACACACACACACAGGCTAGGGTTCTTAAGAACTTCTAATGCACAAGAGAGGAAATCCTGACAGAGGAGCTACGTAGGTACAATCTGGAGGTTTGGGGTTGGCTATAGTTCAGACATGGTTTGTTTGACCCCTCCAAATCTCATATTGAAATCTGATTTCCAGTGTTGGAGGTGGGGCCTAATGGGAGGTGTTTGGGTAATGGGGGCAGATCCCTCACAAATAGATTAATGCCCTCCCTCTCACTCTTATTAGTTCTCTAGAGAGCTGCTTGTTAAAAAGAGTCTGACATCTCCCTCTCCTCACTCTCTTGGTTTCTCTCTCACCATGTGATCTCAGCACATGCCAGCTCCCCCTCCCCTTCCGCCATGAGTGGAAGCAGCTTAAGGCCCTCAACAGATGCAGATGGCTGTGCCATGATTCTTGTACAACCTGCAGAACCATGAGCCAAATAAACCTCTTTTATATAAGTTACCCAGCCTCAGGTATTCATTTATAGCAACACAAATTGACTAAGACAGGGTGGTTCCTTGCACTTACTAATGAGTCTCTCTCATTGGAATGACCTCCACCCCTACCCCCAAAGGCAGCTACTGCCAGGTTGGATAAGGTCTCAGAACAATGGCCCCCATCCTGTGTCCATACTTCTCTCTGCAATACAATTCCATGTGGTATGGAGACAGGGCAATATTTAGATGACCTGATGTTTTCAAAACAAGACTTTACTTACTCAAAAGAGCAAATCAGCAGTACAGTTGCTTTTGGGGAGACAGAAAATAACTCGTTGACAATATTCATTCATTTAAGGAACACATATCAAGTGTTTATTTGGTACCAGACCCTAATGATGGGACAGAGATGGATCAGCTCTAGTTTCTGCCCTTAAGGAACTCACAGTCCAGTGAGGAGATGATAAATAATTACAGTGTAATGTATATGATCAGTGCTAGGATGGGGTGAGCACAACCCAGCCTGGGGATCAGGGAAGACTCCCCAGGGAAGTGACCCTGAGTAGAGTCCTAGAGAATAGTCCGAGTTAGGGGGAGGAGAGTGGGAGAAGCATACAGGCAGAGGAACCGTCATGTGAAGAGATGGATTGTGAGAGAGCAGCCTTTGGGTAAGGGGAGCTAGGTGAGAGATGAAGCAGGGAGATGTGAGGCTGGACAGAAAAGGAAGGACCAAAAAAAACCAGGTCCCAGAGAGTTTTGAGCTCTGGAAGCCTGAGACAAAATGGGAGATCCAGTGCCTGCAGAACAACCACATTTTCACTTCAGAACAGGCTTTGTAACAAGGATCCCAACCACCACTCCTACTACCCTTCAACTTATGTATGTATGTCCTTGAGTGAAACTTTCTGGAAAAAAACAGTTTTAATCATAGTCTCATAATCCCTCCTCCCCTCCCCCCGAAAAGAATCAGCAGCAGCCCTGCTCTGGGAAAACTCCCTCTTTTCCCGATATTCTCTAGCATCTACTTCCGCCCAGGGTCCAGCTCTAGCAGCACTCTGTTCCATTCTTAAACAGGTAGCAAACTTTCCAAAATTTAGGCTTGCCTGTCTATGCCAGGCAGCCTAGTCTCACAGAGCTGGAGCCCCTAAAGGGCAGGTCGCACACAGAAAGGAGGAAGAGAAGGACAAGAGGATACTAGACTTTCAGGCCAGTGGAGGACTTGGGTAACTGGCTGGTTTAAAGGAAAGAAGTCTTTCCTTCCCTTCCCATAAGGAAGAGGATTGTCATCATCATCAAAATGCTGATTTTTCAAAAGGGGCAGAAAGGACAGATTAGCGCCCCCTGGTGGTATAGGTAATTCCCAGGGGAAAGGGGAAAAAACCAATAGGCAAAGGAGGGAACCAGAACCTCAACATCATTAGTTAGAATACCAAAAGGCTTAAGAGACTAGGCGCCTTAGCAGATGGATGCCTGCAACAAAAGGCCCACCTAGGTCAGGTAGCAAACACTAGCATAGAGTCCAGGAGCAACCTGAGACCTCGTATCTGGGCTGAGTCAGCCTCAGCACACACTGAGCCCTCCCACCAGAGTCAGGCAGTCTCGTCCCCAACCTCTTCCAAACCAAGGAGATTGGGATTACTCAAGACCTTCTTTCCACCTATTTCACTCACATGTAGAAGGCAGGTCTCTAAATTAAGGCACAAAGTCTCTAATGTACCTCAGCCCAAAACTCTTAAAAGATTCCAGAAAATTTCATGTTTTCTCATCCATCTGCTACCACACATTCTTGACCACACAGTCCTGGGAGTCAGGACTCTCAGGGGCTCCTCCTCTCTGCCAATGGCTCTTTTGAGCCTCCGGGAAGCATCAAAATCTCAGGTAGTCACAATTTCACAATCTGGAAAATGGGTCAACACTAACCTGCTGACAAGGTGGCTGAGTACAGTACCAGCCTAGGGTAAGGACACTTCAGCTTTGGCCAGTCCTCACACTCCACTCAAGACTGCTCTTCTCTCTCCTTGGTGACAGAATGTGCTTCCTACAAACTCAACCTATGCTTCAAGCAGGGCCACTTTACGGAAGGATGGAGTAACAATACCAGAAAGCTAAGAAAGCCTGAACACTAACTTTTCCTTCCAGTTGTCTGAATCTTCACCTCTTGCCAGGGCCCCAAAAGGAAATGAAACTGGAAAGAGCTTGAGCCCCAGAAGCATCATCTTGCTCCTAGACTCCAAGTGCCCAGTCACCAGGATGGGCAGGGATGACAAGAAGGGAAAATGTTGGGAAAACTGGGGCAGATTGTGCCACTGCTCTCCCTGGGTCCCCAGTGACCACAGAGGCCTGAGTGGAGGGCAGACTTTATAAAAAGCCAACTGCTTGGTCCAGTGTGCCTTGACCACTGATGAAACCTAAGCTCTCCCTAAGTGGCCTATATAGAGCACCAATGATCCCCACAGCCCTGCTGCCCACCTCCAGGGCCCTTACCTCTGTACAGAAGGGGGTGAGCTGTGGATGGACTACAGGCTGGACATACATGTGAAAGGTAGACTCAATCTCCATGGTCCGGCCATTTAGCTTCAGGATGGGGAACTCAATGATTTCCTGGAGTGCCAACGACACAGAAAAGGAAAAATAAGTTATTTTAACCAACCATTTCAAACAATAACTCCAAGTCAAGAGAGAATGAGTGTTTTGGGCTCTTTAGCTCCTGCCTGGCCAAACCCAAGATTGAGTAAGATGGTGCCAGTACAACTGTAATCCTAACCCTCCCACTGCTGGCACTTTCACAGGTTCCAGGGACAAGACACAGCCCCATCTCCACTGTTTCTGAAAAAGGGAAGGAAGACAGTGGTATAATCTGCTCTAGTTTCACCAACAGGTTCTCTAGCAGAGGCCTGTTCACTTGAGCCCCTAAAAGTAGGTCCTCCTTCCCATTGCCCAAGTCCCTGTCCTGAATGGGTCTGGATCTCCAGCCATACAGACAACTAGCCATCAGACCAATGCACAGATTTCCTCATATGCAGTTTAAATAGAGCTGGTGAATTTCTTCATTAGTTTTTATTTTTTTTAAAAAAGATACATAATAAATAAAGCCAAAGGGGATCTCAAAGAGGAGAAAACTAAATAAGAGTAACAGGAGCTAGCACCTCCCACCTTTCTTTCAGGCTGTACACCCTCCCCCCATCCCCAACCCCCAGCCCAATCACTTAACCAGCCCTTCCCAGTCCACTGAAACATAATGGAAGAGAAGGAGGAGGAGTGACAATTTGTTTGGTGTCTCTAAGATTAATTTGTCTCCGTTATTTAATAGAGATGCACAGCACCAAGGTCCTGGTGTGCAAACAGGCTTGCAGAACACTGGCTGTGCAGCACGCCTCATACATCGCTCCTGGGAAGGGAGGAACGCACCAGAGGGGGGAGAGGGCAGGAAAGAGCACGCGTGCACCAGAGAGAAGAGGGAAAGCAAGGAGAGAGAATAAAAAAAATTATTGCTTTTTAATATTCAAAAACAGTTTGCAAAATTTAATCAAAGCAGAGGAAAAGCTAACATTTTTACCACTTTGACATTTTTATTAGCGCTTTCATAAATTTTTAAAACATGAATGGAATTAGTTTACAACACAAAAAAACTGCCCTGAAAACATCTGGAAGAGACAAATAGGAAATAATAAATAAATAAATAAATAAAAGCAAAATTCTCTGAGTAACATTAGCATGTGTAAAGTGCCTCCACTGCAGAGAAAGAAAGAGGGCTTTTCCCAGTGAGTGGCCCCAGTAGTCAGCTCCAGCAGCATCCCTACCCCAGGTCCCCCGTTCTGGAGAGGACCTTTCCAGTATCACTAAAATCAAGGCAAATTGGTTCTCTCCAGAGACTGCCTGGAGAAGCAACACAGAAGCTGATGACACCTGACTGCACTTAGGAAGTGAATGGGTGGGAAAACAGAAGGAGAAATAGTTGATCTCCTTGATGTCCCAAGGAAGCTAGGTATCCTCCCCCCAAAACATACTCACTAATATTGGGCTTGTTTTTAAAGCATCTATTTCAATCTAATACATAACAGCAGGACTGAAAACCAAATCAAGTCAGTCAGATTTCATGCTAGAGAAATTCAAAGATTCTGGCTGCCTGCTCTCGGTGGGCTGATCCCCAAAGACGGGGATGCCGACAGGAGCTCATTCCCAGGAATAGAAAGGGCACAGTGGCTGCAAGGCTGAGGCAGAGGGGAGGCAGAGGGGAGACAGAGAGGAGGCCCAGGCTGCTGCTTAGACTAGGTGACACCTCTCCTCCTGATTCCCTGGACCTTTTGTTCCCCACAAAGTACTACAAAGCAGATCAAGTAAAGGGGAGTTTTGCCCTGAATATCAAAATTGAACACATATACACACAAAATACGCACTGGTCCCCTGCAAAATCAGATATCCATGATTTCCAGGAGCCAACTGTGAGGTGCAGCTCATCTGAGTCAGGCTCATATGACTCCTGAATTTCTGATATATCCTTCCTCTCCCACTAAGTAGAAGAAACACTTCCCCAACAGAAAGAGCTCTGTAGCCCGGTGAGTTTGGCTGCCCTGGTGTCTAAGGAAACAAATACAGCCAGCTCCTCACTAACAATGTTAGCTGGGCCCACAATGAAATTTAACCTGTGACACAACTGTACTTTTCATTTAAACTTTCATTTGGAGAGAAGCAGTGTTTGGAGACCTGCAGTTTGTCCTGCTAATAAAGACAAGTGTTGGGACCTTTAAGGATGCCATTCATCTTTGGCTTTTATTAAATTCAATTTTCTTAAGCCCATGATACATTATGAAATTAGGAGTTGACATTCCTCTGGAAACAAAAATATCTATCAAACATAAATAGAAAAAACCCTCTATTACCAAGAATTTATGGCTTTAAAGTTGATCTCTTTCCACTTTTTTACAAGCACATGGTTTGTTTTAGATATCTGAAATGCTATTATAGATCTAGAATTTCATTAGTATTTATTATAAAATAGTACACGCTTCAGCTCCTGCTCTGACCAGCACCAAGACAGCATCCCCAGAAGACTCTCTGAAAACTTGGCCTTTGGGCTTTCCCACTGCAGCTCAGTATTCAAATCTTCCTGCTACTGGCTTCCTCACCCATAGGGACATGGAGCCAACCTAAGTGCTCAAAGTCAGTGCCACCCCTCCCCACAGAGGAAGAACAGGCCAGCCTCAGCTCCATGCCAAAAAAATAAGGGAGTAGACCCCTGAAATGCCTGGGGCCAGGGACTCCAGGCCCAGGACACATCAGATGGGGCCTGACATAAACATACCTCTCTGATGTTGCTAGCCTATCAGCCAGGCCTTCTCCCCAAGACCAAGAAGAGGAACTTTAAAGGGCCAATCTCAAAATGTGATTTTGCAGGGGCCCTTCCTCAGCAGCATCAGGAGCTGTTATAACAAGGAGACTGCATGCTGGCACATTCATGTGAGCCACTGAAGATGCAAAAGAGGAGCTTCTGATAGAAAACTCTCTGAGAAGTCAGAGCACAGAGGACCTCACCTAGGTACTGCTCACCTTCCCATAGTGCCCAGCAAGCCCAGCACCTCAAAATACTGGCCCCAATAGCCCAGTCATGGGAGAGGAGCCCCAATCTGCACCAAGTTGGCACAACTCTGCAGCCAGTGGACCTAGGGCATGCGAAACACTTTGACAGTTCTTAGCTGATAATGATCAGAGACGTAACCCCAACACTACAGGTTGATGGCATTAATTCCAATTCAAGGATTTGTGAAGATGCGCCCAAGCGCCAGCTTCTAGGTCCAGTTGCTCAGATAATGAAACTGTTATTCCTGCCCCTCTCCTTTTCCCTCATCCAATTTCATCATTTCCCTAGGAAGAGGGTTTTTAGTAACAGATTAGTGTAAAGGTAGCACCAGGAAGGAAGGAAGAACCAGTTTGTATTTGTAGCCGTCTTTCCCTCCCCTAATCATAGCTTCACCCTTCCTTTCCTTTGTATGCCATCTGCACTCAATTAAACTACCTGAGTGCCTACTTTGTGTAGGATACCATAGAGGTGCTGGAGTGGGATTTAGCAATAAGATGTAGTTTCTGCTTTGGAGATGTGCACGGACGAGTGAGTGGAAAAGATAGGTGAACAAATAATGAACAGTGCACTATGATAAGTACTTTAGCGGAGGGACATAAAAAGTGTTACGCTTTTCCATTTACAAAGTGTGCCTTCACACACATTTTCTTATTTTACCCTTATTAAACCTGGGAGATAGGTTGTATCATCATCACCATCACCATCAGGTCATAAACCAACACTATTAAGCATCTACTATTTACCAGGCATGGGCAGTGGACACACAAATGGCTACAATGAGATGTGGCTCTCTCACTCCGAAATACTCAAGTCTGGGCAAACTGTAGAGAGGAGCTGGTCTCCAACACTCTCCAAGACACGTGGAGAATGGAATCACTTTATTCCTTCCATTTACTGTTTACCATGTGGCAGACACTGTGCTAAGTGCTAATAGGAAGGATCTCATTCAATCCTCCTAACAACTCATGAGGTGGGAATCATTATTATCCCTATTTCACAAATAAACTAAGGCACAAAGAAATCACTTGCTCACGGTTATACTGCTAGTAAGGGACAGAGCTGGGACTCCAAATGGGGAAAACGAGACTTAAAGACAGTAGGAGGACTAGCAGCTTTCAAAAGCTGAAGGGTCAAGAAAGATCTGATTCTCTTAGTCTGAAAGGCTACCTGTAGGGAACTCAGTCTACCGTCTCCTAGAAAGAGAGGCTGCTCTCATATTATAACAGCAATGAATGTGGACTACCCAGGCAGAAAAGTCCCAGAGGATTGCTACCGAAAAGCCTCCACGCTGGCTGCAGCGACACAGACGGCACAGAGCTACGAGCTCAGGGAGCGCAGGAAACACATGCCTTCAGTTTGCATCTCCAGAACCTAGCTTTGATTCTGGCACACAGTCCTCACTTTCTCAACTTTTGTTGAGCAAACATGTAAAATGGCTGGTAAGTGGAAGATACATGCCAAGGGCCTGGCTCTAAGAAAAAACACTCCAGTCACAGAACTCTCCACAGGATCAGAGAAGAGAAATGATCTGCCTAAGATGACAAAGATGGTAGGTGGTACAGCTAGGATTCAAACCCAGACAAGTAACACTCCAAAGCCCTTTCTACTAGGTCCACTCTCATTTCTAAGTGGTTTCCTCCCTCAACGGCTACAAACTACCAAATCCCAATTTTACCTAGGGTAACCAACTGTCCTATTTGCTCAGGACCAAGGGTTTCCTGGAACACAGGACTTTCAATGCTAAAATTGAGACAGTTGGTCATCCTATACCATTCACAAACTACCTAAACCATTGGGTTGTCCAGGGGCAAAGCACTATATATCCAAAAAGCTGGTCTGCTGATGGGAATTGGCCACAACTTGACAACTAAAAACAAAAGCCTCAGAATTTGGATTTTTCAAAGTATCCAAGATTCCAAACCTATTATACCTACTCTCTCCCTGCAAATCTTTTTTGTTATTATTGTTTTTGAGGGGAGAAAAGACAGAGAAATAAAAAGGAAGCACCAACCAAATATTCATTTACCCTTTTTTTTCCCCAGAGACAGGGTCTCACTATTTTGCCCAGGCTGGAGTGCAGTGGCTATTTATAGGTGTGATCATAGCACACCACAGCCTGGAACTCCAGGGCTCAAGTGAACCTCCTGTCTTAGCCTCTAGAGTAGCTGGGACTATAGGTGGGCCACCAGACCCAGCTCATTTACCTTTTAAGTGAGTTGAAGCCAAGGTTTTAAACCCAGCTGCTTTCTAATTGCTCAGCTAGGAACCCCCAGTGATTCCCTTGATAAACTAAGGACAAAAAACTACAATAGCATTTCAAATGAAATTTCACACCCACAATCAGTAGAATACAAGAGATAAATGTGTAGGTTGCTTTCAGGGTATTCAAATTCCCTTCAACTAAAGTGTCTGCAGTGATAAGATTATCTTTGAAGAGACAGCAACAACAAAAATATTTTAAGCAGAAGGGTTAGGTTAGACTGTTAGAATTCATGACAATGGGACAGAGGGTTTAATAGTGTAGCATTCTAGCCCTTTTTTCCTAAGCATAGATTCTCCTCTGCCCGAGCTGATGTTTCTACGGTCCTATCTGAAATGAGGGAATGAGCAGGTCATTTTTCATGGCTTCCCCATCTCAATTTAGGAAGAAGAAACTAGCATTCCCTCAATTTAGAGACAGTTACAACTAATCTATCCCTTCCTTCCACCTTCTGAAGAAAATTCCAAAAAGTATGCACCCCTGCACAGAAAAGTTTGAGAAAATCCAAAAGCAACATCACACCACAAAAGCAGTCTCCGGCAAACGTGGGTTTTATCCAAATACTTGGTTTTAGATAAAAGTCCCATGCAAAGGCAGGCCCTTTCTTCAAGGGATCAAGGAGCCTCCTGGCCACAGGGAAGAGAACAAGTTGGATGGGAGAAGTGAGGTCTACACTGGGCAATGGGGCATGGTTTGCTTAACAGTTTCTCCCTTGGAAAAAAAAAAAAAAAAGACATTTTATGCACAAGGAGCTTATTTCTTAAACAAACACTCGTGGTTTTGATTTACACCACAGCCTGCTCCTAAATAATTTATGGCGGGTTAAATTTATTGCCGAGCCCTGGCTGGCTGCAAATTCGAATTGCCAAATAATTAGATTTTAGGGCAAAGCTTATAAATTACCCGTCGATTTGTCCGGACTTGTTTGTCAGTTGCTTTGTGCTTCGGGTCATCTTTGGCATTTGGCTGTTTGGGTTTTAATTGCTGATTTACACTTTGACAGATGAGAGCTGATGCTCGAAGTTTCAGGACAAGGAAGGGTAAAAAAATCAAAGCTTTAAAAGGCTTATTTTTCACCTGCATGTCCCCCTCCACCCATCCTCATAGACCCCAAAGCAATTAAAATGTAGAAAAGAGGCTGAAAATAGACGCTGCTATTTTTTATTTGAGGAGGGTAGGGGTACAGCATGAATTATAATTTACCTTTACTGAAATCTGAATTTAAAAAATAATAATAATACCAATAAATGAAGAAGACTAAGTCTTAGAAACCATATCCTCACTCAGGGGTATGCATGCCTATGTCTACCCCTATATGCACATGACTCAGAAACAACCACAGTTCAAACACTTTTACATACTCAATTGTATATAACTTCAGATATTAGTGGCTTCTGTGAAGCTGACCCTTTAGGGCAGCAAACAACGAAATGATTTCTTTGTAGCTATCTGTATACATACATTTGTCATGAGATTAATTTAAACAAATCTCAGGTCGTATGCTAGAGAGATCCCCTGGAGGCAACACTAAGAAAGGATATGGAAGTGGAAGGGTGCCAAGCCCAACTTACCATTTCAGTGGAGGGAAAAAAATCTCTCTGGATAGTACACTGGCTTTATCCATTATGTTGACAGAGGGTCTGCAGGTTCTCTATACGCTCCCTGGAGAAGCAAGGCCTGCCTCCCAGCCACCTGCTGTACCCTAGTAGCTTCCTATGAGGCCATGGGTCAGAATAATACCAGTACTAATTCTACCACTGAGAAATAACACATACAGCCATTACATGCCAGGCACTGTTCTGAGCACTTAATATATTAATTCTTTTTATCTTCCCATCAGTTCTATAAGATGGGTACTACTATTAACCCCATTTTGCCAATAAGGCAACTGAGGCATAATCCGCCCAAGGTCATACTATAAGTAAGTAGTGGAGATAAGACTCAAACCCAGAATCCAGTTCTGGAGTCCATGCTCTTAACCACTATGCTATATATATAGTCTAATCAGAACAGCCTCTACCTCAGCTCCTCTCACTTTGGGGGTCCAGAGTCCACATTCGGGAACTTGGGCACATATAGCCAAAGCACAAGGTAGGGAAAAGTCATATGACTTGCTAGGGATCACAACACGAATCAGAGGCTTGGTTAGAAAAAAACCATTTTTCAAATCAATCTAAATACTGCCCTAAAGATATACTAGCTGGGGGTGAGGAGATAGGAGTGAGTAACAGGTGATCAAGACAGGACCAGGCTCACATAAGCAGACCGGTCAGGCAACTTGGCTAGGAGCCCAGAGAATATGGCTGGGCTTCAGGAGGCCTTGTTCAGGAATCCCAACACAGCCCCAGGCACTGCTGATCTCTTCAAGGAAGACTGCATCCCCACGGGTGGTTCATAAGTTCCCTGTTCACCGTCCACAAAGGGTAAACAGTTGTGCTAGCATGACAGTACATTTCTAAAAATTCACTGACCATTAAGAAAGCAATATACAAACTGACATCCTGCCCATAATGCACTGAACACTCTTCTCACACATTGGCTCATAGGATCCCACATCTCTGTAAGCAGGCAGAAATTACTCCCCTATTTTACAGATGAGAAAGCTAAGGCAGTCAGTTTGGCAGTTGTCATACCATGGTCCCTCACAAGTGGCATCCTATCACTTGGGAACCTGTTAGAAATGCAAACCCCTGGCCTCTATCCCAGACTTTCTGAATCAGAAACCCTGGGAGTGGGACCAGCAACCTGTGTTTTAACAAGCCCTACAACTGATTATTACCAGAACCATTGGTCCAGACTAAAGCAGTGTTTCTCAGACTTCAAATTACCTGAAGAACTTGTCAGATTTCAGGTTCTATTTAGCCCAGGGGTAGGGCCTGCCTAATATTCTGCATTCCTAACAAGCCCCCAGGTATTGACAGTGCTGCTGGTTCTCAGACCACCTTTAAACAGCAAAAGTGTAGTCTAGAACATTGATGTCACTAACTCCTTATCACAGAGGTACTGACCAAGTAAGAATCAGAGCCCAAGGCTCTCAGCTCTCCTCTCAGAACAAACCCTTACTTAGCCCACTTTTAGCACCTGGGTCGAGCCCTTTAGATCTGCTAAGCATCCCTGGCTCTTGCCATCAGACATTTCATCCTTACTGCCAAGAGCTAGGGCAGAAAAACTGGTCTGTCACATCCAAGAACTTTATAGAGCAAGTTGGCATATCTCTCAGGGAGCTAGCAACAGGTCCTCTTGTCATGGCTATGCCTGCTTCCTTTAGGAATACTGTCAAGACCAGGGCATCAGCTACCCCAGAGTGCTCGGCACACTATTCTCTTAGCCCTCCAGAAAACACCTCCCTTCTGTCCACATGAACTAAAAACAGGTGGATGCCTCTCCTATTGCAGACACAAGCCAGGAACTTATCTGGTCTACCTCACTGCCTCCAGTCCTGAGAAAGGCCTCTCCAGCACTGGCCACAAATCTGCAACAGGATCACAGAAATTCCTGCATTTCCTGAGGCACCAAGCTGGGGACTCCTTACCAGCATCACCAACCACCACATTCTACACCATCACCGTGAACTTCCTTTCAGGCCTGCCCCTGTCATTGTTTCTCTAGTCATGTTACCCTTCCAGTGAAAGCAGACCTTGTCAAAATGGCAGGTTTTATCCCATTCATCAGCCCCTGCCTCCCCCATCCCCAACTAATTACCAATCCCTTTCAGTTGATCAGTTGGCCTTTCAAATGTTGCTAGTGCTGGAAAAAACACCAGTGAACAATGCAGACATAGTCCCTGGAATCCATTTCCAGACACTGCAATCTCAAATCATGGCTCTCAGTTTCATCACACTTTTGGAAAGCAAGATTCCAAGCTTTCTAGCCAGTTACCATCCTATCTACCTAACCATCACTGCCTACCTCCCTTAGGCTAATGGCCAAACAGTGCATCAAACAGATCCTAGAGGAACAACTGCCTACATTACTACTAAGGAACTCACCTATTTCAGTTTTCCCTGATATAGATCTTCAACTCAGAGCACCCCATTTACAAAAACTATAGATTTCACACTCCACTCCTTACCAAATCTCTTAGCACCACTGACTGCCCAGCAGCCCACTAGTATCTGAAAGAGTTATAAGCTACGTAAGAGCATGGTTCTCAAGCTTGTTTCTTTCCCAGCATACCTAAGGGTTATAGCATATAACTTCTCTCCATTCTCACCATCACCACCTTAGTCCAACCCACTAACATCTCTCTCAAGTAATAGGTCCTAACCAGTTTCTCTACATACATTTTTAACCCCTTGGAACATCTTCCTCTCTCTTCCCATGAACTCTGGCTTGCAACATCTTTTGTTTCTTCTCTTCCACTCAACAATACATTCAAATTTTCTTTTCTGGCTCACCAACTTTGCCCCCAATCTCACTGTGGAATCTGCACACTCCTTTACTTTCAGCAACATCGGCATCTCCAAATAAGAGCCTCTGCCAGCATCTAACCCTCAGATCAGTGCTAGGCTGGAATGGCCTCCCCAGGACTAGGCACTGACCAAAGCACTACCACAGAAGGAGAGCCACTCATGTAACAGACCTGTTTTGCTTCCCGCAGACCATCAAGATCTCGTACTGGCCAACTATGTGCAGGAACAGGACCAAAACAGCAGCCCATTCCAAGTCACCTCTACATCAGAATAAAAGCTTCCCTGATGTTTGTCTCTCCCTCCAGAGTCTCCTTTCTGATTCTCCCAGCACCTAACGGGGCTTTGCCCGTGGTAGCACTTGATACATACAAAACCCTTTCTGCCTGTGCCAGCCTGCTTACCCTTCTGCTGCAGACCTACCAGCCTGTGGGGGCTGGTGTCAATCCGGGAACCCTCTCGTCTCAGGCTTTTAGGCTATGGCTCAATTTTCACAGCTAGAGCTCAAAACTCACCACATAAATGTAAGACTATAGGGGCTTTTTAAGTATCGTGAACACCCAGGATAAGAGGATAAAAAATAATCATCCCAATGGCATCTTAATCAAAATGATGCAAGATCCTTTCCCCCAACGAGACAAAGAGATGGAGAAAGGGTCTCCTAATATGTTTCCTCATGTCAAACAACCAAGATCAGTCTACAGAAGAAATGTAATCAACAGAGGGGGGAGGAAAACAAGACAGGATGGGGTGGGGAGGAGTGAAGCCTATGGATTGAGCCTAAACACTCCTTTGGATTTCACCCCCCACCACCCCTGTGCAGCCTGCTGGCTTTCTTCCTATGGCTGTACCTGTTGCTGCTGCTCAGAGGGAGCTCAGCCTCCACCCCCACGGCCACAAGTCACTTCTGCTCTTGACAACCTTCTCTTGTCACCCAGACCCTCCTGCCTCTCCATTAATCCTTCCTTCCACACTTCTCTCAGTGTTAGTCAGCCAGCCATATACCTGTTTGAAGGGTCTAAACCTCCCTGGTCTATTGAAGGTGGGTCCTAGCAGATCCAGATCCAAACTCCCAGTAATTTTTCTGGGGTGGGAGTGGGTCATGTCATTCCCCAGCCCTTGCCTCTCCCTAGAGACCTATCAGTCCACCCTCCTAACTGCCACCTTCAATGACAGCTGAAGTACAAGGTTAGCCTCTCCGACAATGCCTCAGAGCCTCAGCTCACATATTTCCACTTTGACCCTCACCCTTTTGTCCACACTTTATTGGCTAAAATGCTCTTAAGCCTCTTCTAGCCTTTGTACTCTCACTTACAGCATCCCAATAAGACCATCTAGCCTGAGTGTGAGAAATAGCACGTAGCTGATACAGGTAATCCAACTAACTGTACAGCGAAATATCTGCCAGGTTCAAAGTCTTCATTCTCCCTCTCCCTCATTTTCAACACTCCCATAAACAAGCCTGCAATCGAGGTCAGTTTTTCAGACTTAGGCCAATCTACCCTGGCTTACTCTGTGAGCCCCTTCTTCTATTTCTGCTGTAACAGTTTTGAGAGGCCTCTCCGGTCTCCTGAATTTCTTACACTGCACAATCTATGCAGCCCCTCCCCTACGTGAGCAGCCTTGATCTCTTCCATCCTTTGTGTCCCCACTGTACCAGGTACCTACCTAGGTAAAGGTAGTTATCACACTAACTAAGGGTTGTTATGTGTACATTTACCCTCCTCGACTATGAGCTCCTTGAGGGTAGGGACCATTTCTTACTCATCTTCAGATGCCCAGCATCTAACACAGAGCTTGAAGTTGCTATCCAAAGAGTAAAAAGAGGCCTTTTCATGGCCTCTAAGGTGGTTACAATGAGGTCCTCCCCATTCCTTTGCTGACTCAGTTGGTTTTGTCATGTCCAACAAAAACTTTAAAAGGCAGCTCAGTGACAGTGTTATTTTACAGTCCCTGATTTCATTCACCATATATCAATGGCCCTATTCTTTAGAGGTCTTCCCCACCAACAACCTTAGCCCAGTGCCTAACAAAATCTGCATTCCAACAGCTGTCTCAGCCCTGGGGAAGCCACCAGGATAATAAGAGACTGGGGGGTGAAAGGGGTTTCCTGATTTGCACTAAATTATGTGGTGATTTTGTTACCAGTGACCCAGTGCTCCCCAAGGAAAGTTCCTGGCCCCACCCCCAGGCAACTCCATAGTCTAACTACACACCATAGTCTAACTACACACTAGCTTAAAGGTATAAACCCTGGGGAAGGTAGAGAAGCGGTCTGAATAGAGCAAATAAACCCACTTCGATCGTGCCTCTGCTATGCCAAACACACAAGGCAGCACCACCATGCATCAGTGCTCCATTCCCCGAGATGTATATTTTACTTCTACATTGCTATGTCTGCTCCAAATAAACAAGGACCCTTCGGCTTTCAGGTGAAGTTATACTACGGCCGAGACCCGGACACAGCAAACACTTGTTCCCATTCAAGGAGCACTAGTGAGGAGCCACAGTGAGAGTCAGGGGGAGGCCCATCCCTGTGAGGGACCACCAGGAAGCAGCAGCCTGTGGAAGAAGACGGCTTTAAGAAGGGGAGGGGGAAGCACCACATTTATGGAGGCAGCGACAACGAAAAGGACAAAAGGGCCTAGTGGACCACCCTATTCCCACCACCATCACTGGCCACCAATAGAGGAATTCATCTATAGTGACCCTGAAAGAAGAGATGTGTCAAAGCAGAGATATAACTAAAAAGAAAGGCAATAATTGTAATTGGTCTGATGGGCAGGGGGAAAATTATTCCAGGAGTCAGGAGCCTGTGCAAGAACACTTACCGCTCACATAGTCGTCATAACTCAGCCCCCTCAAGCATTTTGTGCTCTGCTTATGGTGTTAACTTTAATGTCTTAACATATAACACCATCCACACTAACACAAAACACTACACATGCCAGATGAAGCTGAGTTATAGTTGCTGTGGGAAGCATAACTTTGAATTTCCTGATTTTGGTGCATTTAATCTCAACCATAATGTTACATTAACGTCGGTTTTGCATTTCATTTCCCATTTTGGAAGAATAGCATCAGCGCCTTTGCCTGTCTGTACAGAAAAAAAGTGCATGCTGACTGGGGCCACAGGCAGAGGGACTGCAATCCAACGACTAGGCTCTCAGGCTAAAAAGCCTGGCCCAACCCCTCCCACTTGGAGGAGCTGCAACCAGGACAAGCAATGGGGAGGAAAGGGTGAGTTCTTTCTCTAGGGAATTGCCTTTCTGTCCACTTGGAGACTATAAGGAACCAAAAGCAGAGAGAAGGAAAGAAACTAAATATGGAGCAAAGAGTAATGGGGGGGTGGGGGGAGTCAAGGGGATTCCTGCCTTTCAGCCTTGAACAGAGTAGAAAGGAATCAATATAGTTTGCTTCGTAGGGATCTTAACCAATTTCCTGTAAAGTTTTCCAAAATGTCTCTCACACAAGACTAATAATGATGTGCCAGCTCTAGGTCATACTGAAATCCTCCAAATGCCTCTCTTCTGTATTATTCCTTCTCCTCTGTCACCATCAACCCTCCCCCAACCCTCCCCTTCAAAAATAACCCAGCATCTGGACAATTTTCTATAAAAGAAAAACTCCTTTACTCATAGTTCTAACTCAAAATGCAGATGGAGTCTCTTCAAGGTTTCCATGAAAAGGAAAAAAAAAAAGCCCCTGTGGATAAAGACCAAACACTAGAAAACCTCAACCCCAAAGGTCATTTTTCTCCAAAGTTATGGGCACTTGAATACAGATGAGAAGGCAAACAGTCAGCAGGGCTGCTGCAGAGCAGTGAGAAAAAGACTACCCAGGAGCCTGATGGATGGCCAGAGAGAACCCAGGGAGGAAGGGTAGGCAGCAGCAGGATGGCAGCTCCCCAGATGCAGAGAGCCAGGCTGCCCCCTCCCTCCCTGGCCATCCAGACAGCTGAGGTTACTTCCTCCTCCCTTCATGCTGTGGCCTATACCTCATTTTCCTCACTTACATTTGCTTTGGTCTCTTTTGAACACTGAGGTGGTGAAAGAACTCGCCCCAAGGTTAAAGATGCACAATTAAAGATCCCACCAAAGCTTTCAGGCTGCTCTCTGGGCCTCAGGGTCAAAACAACCATCATTCGATGCACATCCACACCAAAATGAGCAACGTGAACTCCTGCAAGCGAGGACAAAGGAGCCATGATTCTCCTAAACCAGATAAAAATCTACTTCTATATCAGGAAACAATTCCTAAAACAAGAAAGGAACCACATTCCTAAAATTTAGAACCTCCAAAACATTTTAAACCATCTAAATTAACGTTTAAGTGAAAAAATGTTTTCAAATGAAAGAAGTCAACTATTCAACCAATATCTATCATGTTAATCTGAATCGAAACATGTAAAACAAATAAAATGAGTGCAAAAACCAGAACACAAAAGCCTATTACTGGCAAACCGACCACTCCAGTTTCACCTAGCTGAACAAACTATAAAAATAAACAGCAAAAATGATGACAAATGGAAAATACCACATGTTTTACCATGTTTACAGCCAATATTGTTACTCACCCAAGTACAACAGAGCTTACACCTGTTAGTTTTTCATGATGGCATTCCTTTAGGATAGTCCCAATAAGCTGACTCAGGGACTTCTGAAAACCTGAGACAGAAGACAGAAATAAGCCTCCAAATAGGCCCTGACCCAAAACTGTTTCTGCCTCCTATACACTCAAGGAGAATGAAACATTCTCATAAGAACCAGAATTGTACTATGCAGAGGTCTTGGGTATTGAAAGTTCCTGGGAGCTGGTCAGGAGAGCTGGGGTGGTTCTCATTCACAACCCCAGTCCCACCCCCAGGACATATGCAGACCCTACCCATAAAGAATCTCTGTCAAGTAGACAGCCATCAAGCCATCCAGAGACTAGGAAAGGCTGATCTAACTCACACACTTATTGTAGTCCTTTTACTGCCTCTTCTGGAAGTTCATTCTCATGCTAAATCTCAACCTTTCCTGCTTCCATTTAAATTCATTTCTTTTTTGTCCTTATTAAAATGAAGAGCAAGTTATTATCATATTCCTTGGAACAACTACTCCCCACATGATGAATTTATTTAGTCTGGACAAGAAATTAGTCACCAAAACTATATTCAATTTCTTTTCTTTCTTATTAAGTCCCATTTTTGTGCCTCTAATGATTTTTTTTCTTCTTATCCTGTGCTTTTCCAATTTCTCCACTTCCCTTGTTGACCAGAAGACCTAAATAGCACAGAGGCTCTAATGAAAACTTGACCTATGATGACCTCAATGGAAGGATGCTGTCTTATCTGGGACTGATGATGTCTCCAATCCATCTTCCAAGCTTCCTCTGAATCCCCCCCTCCAAAAAGAGGGAGACACCAAATTACCACTAACAAGTCTCAAGCTGCCCACCCCATTCCTGACGGTGGTCCAATGGGTAGTCCAACATAGATGTATGGCCCCAAACTCACCTTCCCACCTGTTGATCACAGCACTGTAGAGGTTTAATGAAGTCGAGATGCATTACATTTATCACTTGCCCTAGATCCACTCAAATCCATCACTATGTCACAGCAAGAACTTAGATTGATCTGACAGGATTTGCTCTTCTTCACAAACCCATGTAAGTTATTACTCAGTACCCCACGCTCGTCTAGCTGTTCGCTGATTGATTATCTGACGATCAGGTCAAGTATCTTCTCTAGAATCACAGTAAACTAACGGGTCTATAATTTCCAAGATCATTCGTATTCTCCTTTTAAAGATAAGCAAGACAGCAAATGCTTCTTCCTGAGTTCTCTGAAGCAACAGCTAATGCTTTGCTAATAATGAACCAGGGCAGCCAATTCCGTAAGTGCCCTTGAATCACATCATCAGGGTTCATTGATTCTGAAGATAATCTATAATCAGGCCCAGATCCTGGTAAACAGCATGAAGCCCTAACTCAGCCTGGGTCTGGAAGGCCTTTGTGCCTAAGTCTGGGAGGGAAGTTGGTGATACAAGTGATTTTAATCGGTACTGCATATGTCTTCAGCACTGTGATTGATAGATAGATAGATAGATAGATAGATAAATAAATAAATAAATAAAAACAATGCCCTTGAAAGAGAGATGAAAGGTGACACTGACAGACCAAATTGAGACATGAATCAGGCTTCACCTTCAGGAACATTGGCAGGACCCTCTGCAGGACAAGAGAACAGAGCCACATAATTATCTGAGCTTATACTCTAACTGAAAAGGTAAGAAAAACACATACACAAGCATATGCCAGGAAGCAAAAAGCAGTAAATGCCACAATGGAGGTGCCAAGCAATTATGAGGGTTCAGAAGAGGGATGAATCATATGCAATAGAAATGTGTTAGATTTTAGTGTCACGTCCCACTGGGGCTTACTCCACGATTGAAACCTACATCAGTAGGGAAATAATATGGCATATTAGGATATGGATCGCTGATTCCCAACCCAGGAAAAATCTACATAACCAAAATTCCCAACCCACCACTCAGGCACCCCCACCATGCCAGAGAAACTCCAGTAGTTTGGGGAGGCAGAGAAGACTCTACAGCACAGGCAGGAACAAGAAGCAGAGAAAGTAAGTGTGGCTTGGGTAGCTCCCCAGCTGCACTCCCTTTCACCCAAAGTTCCTTCCCTTAGGACATTCTCCTTACCCAGCTCCCATCTTCCCAGGCCTTAGTAGGCCTTATTCCAATGCCCCAAAGGCAGACCACTGCTTTAAGGGAGAATAGGAAAAAGAAGAGGAGAAAGGGGAAACTAAAGAAGTTGTGAAGTCTTCACATAAAATAATCTATCATTCTACAGACAGACCCTTTTCTGGAAAAAACCAACCATGAGAAATGAACCCAGTTTATCTCTGAATGGACCCCATTCATCCCCACCTCCCAAGTGCCCTATGCTGAGGTCTTCTTCTTCCCCTCCTGCTTAATAGTGAATGCTGCTCCCAGAGCAAGAAGTCTATGCCTCACAAAATTACACACCCTGTAACCTAGCCCTGAGGGAAGAGTTACAATCCTAGAGCCAGGCACATCTGAGGCATCAGCACTACAATGAACTGCCACATCAGCCCCCAACCATTCCCTCAAAGCAAACATTAAGCACTTTGATATCACCTAGCATAGGTGCCTCTCTGCTGCTAATCCCAGCTTCCTAGGTCAAAGGTCTCTGAACACAGTTGGTGAGGAAAAAAAGCAAGCAAAGGAATTGTCCTTTCCAACAGACCAACAATGGTACTTCTTCAGGTTATCTAATGCTGCATAACAAATCATCCCAAAACTCGTGAATTAAAATATCAATAACCATTTGTTATCTCTCACAGTTCTTGTGAGTCAGGAATTTGGGAGTGGCTCAGCTGGCTGGTCTGGTTGAGGGTCTTTCCTGAGGTTGTAGTCAGATGTCCACTGGGGCTGCAGTCATCTGAAGGCCTGAATGGGGCTGGAGGATTCATTTCCAAGATAGCTCATTCACATGACTGGCAAGTTGGTACTAGCTTTTGGCTAAGAGCCTCAGTTCCTCAGACACACATGCCTCCCCACAGGACTGCTTGAGTGTCCTTGCAGCATGGCAGCTGGCTTCCCCCAGAGCAAGTGATCCAATGAACACGGCAGACTGCAATACTTTTTTATAACTTAGCCTTAGAAGTCACACATTGTCTCTATATTCCATTAGTTATACAGAGCTATCTCTGATTCAGTGTGGGAAGGGAACTGCAAGCTTGTGAATACCAGGAGTTAAGGATCCCTGAGGTCATTTTAGAGGCTGGCTACCACAGTATCCTTAAAAGAACAAGTAGCAGTGACAGGAGAAGGGAAGAGGGAAGAGGAGGAAGAGAGGAAGGATAGGAGAGAAGGAAATATTTTGATTCCCAAAAGCTGAGACCAGAGAGAAACAATGTCCCCAGTTCTCCCCAGACACTTCTCAGGTCTATCTTACCCTAGCAAACCTGAACCAAGTCCTGCTTCCTAGGCAGGAACTCCAAATGAGTAGCTAAAAGCCAAGAAGATGTGCTAAAGCTCCTTTGGGTCCCAGGAAGCAAGACTATCCTCCCTCCCTCCTTGCCCACCCCACCTTTTCTAAAGCAATGATGCAACAGTTACCTGAGGATGAATCTGTGGCTTGTCGCACGTGGCCTCAAAGTCCAGCACTAAAAAGTAGTGATACCTCTGGGGAGGGAAGGACACCATTGCCGCCATGGATGCGCCAAAGCCGTGGGCCGCCAGCTTTCTGGTGGATATGGAGCAGAACTCCGGAACACCACAGGGAGAAAATAAGTGGGAGCCCAGCACTTTTCTTGCTCTTGAAAGTAAATACGAAGAAAATCGAGCTGCTCCAGTCTGTAAAGGTGCTAGCATTGAACATCCAGAAGCATCTAAAACTTAGGGGAGGAAAGTCAAAAAAAAAAAAAAAAAAAAAGAACAGAGAGCCTGGGTTACTCCCCTCCCACTGTGGCCCTGTTCCATCTAGTCTTCAGGAATATCCACGCAACATGAGCCACTCCCCAGTGTTTCTGGGCCCCTTTTCTAAATCACAGCATTTGTTACTAAAGTTCAAGACCCTAATACCACCACCTGCAGCATTATTACAGCTCTGAGTCTCCCAGATCATTCTCAAAACAACATGCAACACTGGCCTTCATCTTTAAATGGAATTCTAAAGTTCAAAAGAGAGAAGAGAGAAAAATTTTGCGGCCACTTCTCAGGTGGCAACAGTTAACATTAAAGCTTTGGGTCCCAAAGTAACATGAGGTGACCCTGTTGCACAATCAGTCCTAGGAGCTAAGTAGACGCAGAAACACAGCAGAAAATGTCCAAGGCTCTCTCCTGAGCTCCATTAGGAGCCATTTGCCCCTGGCTTTCTGTCTGATTCTTGACATGTCCACATACCCTCCTCCCTTCTCCCAAGGTAAAAGCAAACAAAGCCAATCACAGGGGAGTTTGCTCACAACATTCTAGTGATTCCCCAACCCCCACACCAGTAAGCGGCACCCTGGGGGAATGCACAATGCCTGGTGAGCACAGCTGGCAACAGCCTCAGGCCTTCTCATTTTCTGCCTTTAGACTCACTTTCTACTAGAGGCCCTGAATGACTGCAGGACTTTTTAAATAGGGAAGAAAAAGAAAATCCAGATGTGGCAGTAATGGGAGCATTGCTAAAAGTCTAGTAAAGTTTTCTGAGTGAACATGTGCAAAAAAAAAAAAAAAATTCAAATCACTTTTCCTTTAAGTTTTCCCTTTAAATTTGCAGAATGCCAGCTCCTCAGAGGGCTAACTAAATATAAAAATCAAAGCCTACGTTTTACTCACAAATAACTCAAGCTTCCTAAAAAAAAAAAAATAAGAACAAAGCAGAAATTTTGTGTCTTTCCCCATTATACCCAACATTCAAATTTCCCTCAACTTTAATCCTCAAGTAAGAAATCTCACCGCTCAATACAGAAATGGCCATAGTTTATGCTTTCTGAAGCCCCATTCCAACAAAGGCTTGCCTCTGAATGGCCAAGAGTGGACACCTGGCTCCCTCCACGTAGGGTAGAGGGATATCACCCTGTGAAGTCCAGAGCATTCTCAAAGGCAATGAGGTCACTACTACCTGAGTGGAAATGGACAATGCCAAGTATCACTTTTCTTTCAACCTCTCTCCTGACTCACTGAATGAGCTACAAAAACTTGCCTTCATTTTAAGACATATGCTAGTGCAGGTCCTCAATTTCCCTATCCCAATAGTGAGATTTCAGGGAGATTCAGTGGAGCTAAGACTGAAAAATATTTCAAAGCCTTCATGGATCCTGCACAAGCACAGTACTTGTTTTCACTGTTACTTTTCAGCCTCACCAAAAAACGCAGCCCAAACTTCTTAGCCCAGGAAGACAAAGGCTGGCTTGAGTTTCACTATGGAATCCCTTAGAAAGGCAAAGGGACCAATATCCCTTTGAAAGCCAGAAGCCAAAATAACTCTTCATATCACCCACTCCTGAATAGTACCAGAAGTCTTGTTGAGATGGGAGACACCAGTCTGCTCAAATCACCCATTCTAGTTTGGATCCAAAGTCCCTCAAGGCCTTAGAACTCCTCTAACCCCATGAAGTCAGGCCATACATAAAGACTTTTGAAAGTCTTAAAGTTCTCCAATGTGTACACAGTATGCATAGTACACATAGTCAACCAGACCCTGTCTGCCAAATACTAAGGCAATTAAGTATCATGATTAAGGAGGGCTTCCAGGTTTGAATCCTGGCTTTGCCATTTATTAGCCATGACACCTTGGGCAAGCTCTGTTCTTCAATTCCTCACCTATAAAATGACAGTAATAATAGCACCTACTTTTAAGTGAGAATAAAATGAGACAACACATATAAAGCACTAAGAGCAGTGTCTGGCA
Source organism: Daubentonia madagascariensis (assembly GCA_023783475.1). Classification (NCBI taxonomy): domain Eukaryota; kingdom Metazoa; phylum Chordata; class Mammalia; order Primates; family Daubentoniidae; genus Daubentonia; species Daubentonia madagascariensis. The sequence continues at coordinate 13,373,970 of JAKFHU010001129.1, read as the reverse complement.
CATAAGGGCTCAATAAACATTAGCCTACTATTATCACTACTACTATCCTATTGGGCTTTGCCCACCTGGACAAGCCTGGATTCCCATACTCTGGGCCTACAAATCCAATTAGTACATGAGGCAGCCTCAGAGAGTAACATCAATGTCTCCTGCATCCCTAAAACGCTCTAGACTTTCCATAGAATGTACCTTATTTCTTCCCATGGACAACACACTGATGGTCCCATTCCAACACAGGCTTGCCTCTGAAGGCAAGCCTGCAGGCCTTGCTTTCTCACCTAATTTCACCACATCAAAAAGCTTCTCTTGTAAGAAGTCTTGAGAGTAGACATTAGGAGGCCAGGCCTCCACACGTCCACAGTCACTGGTGTTCCATACTTCCCTTACTTCTAACAACCAAGTTCAGGTCATGCAAGAAACACAGTAGCTCTTCCTCTTCCCTTCCTGAAAAATTCAATCCTAAAGCCATCAAGTGTAGGAGAGGAAGGCAGGTATCTAAACCAGTTGGAGTGAGGTGAGCCGGAGGGGTTTGTGGGGAGTGCCACAGCCCAGGCAGGGTGAGGGCACTCACACGGAGGGGGAAGGTATGTCGAAGCCAAATGGGGGTGTGGACAGCATCCATGTTGGAGGCACTCTGATGCGGGGAGTCATAGGCAGGGTAAAAGAGGTACTCATGAGGGGTAAAGGGCAGTGACAGCAATGGGAGATTAGTTACATTCAGAGGGACTGATCAAAGAAGTGCATATATTAATGATAATGGGAATCAGGTTTCTTACTGTTAGAGAAAGGAGTTAAAATACAGAAAGAGAAAATCTGTGTTGTTGTATTAGAACTGGCAGGAAGAGTGTGAACTCATGGTTTCTGATACAGACATAGATATATAAATCTAGATGTAAATGCGAGTATGAATGTACATATACACACACACAAATATATACACACATGCACATATATTTTCTAGCTCCATCTAAGGGCGGGCCAGAGATCAGCAACACTCAATAGCAATGAGCATACCTAGCACCCAGTTGCCCTCTAAATACCATTCTCCACTAAAAGAAATAGAGCTCCTTGGAGAAATGGCTGATTCCAGGGCTGTGGAAAGAAAGTACAAGATGAGCCTGGAACATCTTGTTGTACCAGAAAGCAAGGAAATGCCCAAAGAATGATGGGAACATATCAAAGGACACAGAAGGCACCATGAAGGTGGCCAATAAACAAGGATAGTAATAGATTATAATGCACTGAATAAAACAGAAAACCATTAGTCCATAAAGACATTAATAAATTAATTTAATTAAAGTTTGATGAGGAACATTTACATAGTTTCAAAGTATCTCCCCACATAATACTTATTAACTACGACAAGGAGTAATTTTATAATGGAGAAGCCTGGCAAACATCACCTTAATCAAGTGATCAAATGAACATCGTCAATAATGGGATAAATCAAAATCAGGCACCATCTAAAAGGATGCAATGAGAAGAACAAAACGTCACTTCTGTGGTATTCCTGGTGAAGATGCATAACCTAAATCTAGCCATGAGAAAATATCAGACAAATTCTAATTGAGAGACAATCTATGCCATAACCAGGCCGTAACCTTCAAAAGTATCGAGGTCATGAAGGTCAAGGAATGTTTCCTGAGGCAAATCTAAAGGAGACTAAAGAGACTTGATAACTAAATGTAACCCATGATTCTAAATTGGATCATTTTACCACAGAGAACATTCCTGGGACAACTGGCAAAACCTGGAGGGGGTTTGAGGACTAGATAAAGGTAATGTATCAATGTTAATTTCCTGATTTTGATGGTCGTGTTGTGGCTAGGTAGGAAAATGTCCTTGCTTGTAGGAAATACTCATAAAGTATTCAGGGTAATAGGACATTAGGTCAGCAACTTAACTATCAAATGGTTCGGGGAAAAAATTCTTTGTACTGTATTTCCAACTTTTATGCAAATTAGGGCTGTTTCAAACATTTTTTAAATTATTTTTTAAAATCCACAAGCAACATGGTTAAAAAAAAAATTAAAAAACAAAGAACAGACAGTATGCGAGGGAGCGATCTCCCTGTCGTGTCTAGTGAAGATAGGTAGGCTGCATGCTCTTCTCTGGCAGGGAGGCTGGCAAAAGCCAGCCCTCAAAGCATCTGTAAGCCCAAACAGTTTCTCTCTGTCTAGCTGAGTCTCCATCAGAAGAGTGCCCACTCAGTGCCCCCTCACTGGCACTCCTGCCACCAAAGAGCCTTTTCATGAAACACCCCTGTGTCCCCTGCAGCAGCAGCCCACCTACCCTGTACCCCTGGCATCTTAGGGATTTCTCTTTTCTATTGGTGTCTTTCTACTTTAGTTACAGGTTTGTAGAATACAAGTCTATGGCTTATAACATCAACTGGGATCAGAACTCAAAAGAAACAGTTTATGATTCTGTGTATTTCTGCAAACTATCTTTCATCAGAGACCAAGATTTATACACATTTATTCTCAGACATCCTTTTCCTTATCCTAGCAAATTAAAGGTAATAAGCAGCCTGTGGCAAGGAGGAAAATGAATGATTCTCTCCTCAAAATGAAGGGACTAGCCCCCCAGTGGGGACGGGGGAGGGATAAATAGGGACTGCCATGGGGCCAGCCCAATTTGGAGAAACAGGCCTTCACCACAGCCCCTGGAGGATGGTCTCTGTGCAGAGTATTTACACAACAGACACCAATGGCTCCTCTGCAGCCATTACTGTCTATCAGGTAAATAACACATGTGCCAAAACACACATTTAATGAGGGAAATAATATGCCTTTATAAAAAGACTCAATCTGTATTTACCTGAGAGATCAAAGAAGCACCAAATCACCAGATTAGTGGAACCACAGAGGAGTCATTCTGGTGTCTTGGGTAAATAGACATTTTATAGCCTCCATTACTGGAGGGGGGAAGAGAGTGCGAAGGGAGGGGGTCATCCTTTAACTTCCACATACGCAGGCCAGGGGAGCCTCAGTGATGGGAAAAGAAGAGGGCCCATGTGAAACACGTGGTCTACTCCCACTTCATGTCCCCAGCCATACATGCCCATACTCTCTGGGAGGGTATGGGTATGAGCCATCCCTGGATTCAATCCATTCCACTGAAAACCAGACTGGGAGACAAGGGTACATTCCCCAGAAACTCCAAGGCACCAGAAGCAGGTTCTAAGTCCAGCTGACTGGAAGCAGCTGGGACCACTACAGCCATAGTTTCCTTAGTTCCCAGTCCGGAGGCAAGTCCCTGTCCCAATCTAACCTGTAGTATCACAAGTGCTCAGGCACTTGAGTCACAGAAACAATGACAAAGAACATGGTAATACCTATCTGGAACTTATTCAGTCACAGGCTTTGTCTCAGGCAGCTAAAAATAGCCTGGGAAAAATATAAATAAACTGCAAGCCATCAAAAGTCATAATCTTCAATCTAATGAATGCATCCTTACTACCAGAGCACCTTCTGTGAAAATCACACACTGTCAAAGGTAAAAGAAAATCTAAGAGGTAACAGTCTAACCAGCCAGAGAAAATGAGGCCCAGAAGAGAAAAGGACTGCCCAAGGTTCACACAGCAAGAAAAACTAAGAATAGAACACAGGGCTCCTGATACTAAGGCCAGGGTCTCAGGCCACTGCTCCAACACAAGGAACAGGCCTCCCTACTCATCCCCCAAGCTTCTGTACAGTCTCACAGAAGAGGCCAGGAGCCTGGGGGCTCTGCCTAGTCTGCTGAAGGCCAGACATGCCCCGGAACCTCTACATGACTTTCTGAAGGCCTCAAAGTGGAAAGGAAGCAGGAACTCCAAAGCTGCCTCCTCACCTCAACAAAACAGTCTCCTCTCTACAACCAGTCACTGCCATGGCTTGTAGCTACAGCTACTTCTGCTCCAAGACAGGGCTAGGGAGAGCTCCCCCAACTCAGAAGCAGCTGCTAATCCCAAACTGCTAGCAGAGCTCAAGTCACTAAAGGCCTTCAGGAACACCAAATTCTCATGGCAACATAACAGGACACAGCAGGTTCACTCTCCCCTTCAATAGTCCTGTCTCAGCAGCTCAAGGCAACACATAAAAAGAGGTAATTGCTTGTGATTTGCCTACTGTTTGCTAAACCATCAGCCATGCCCAGGAGCTTGGGCAAACTCCTTCCAAGGGCCAAAGCCAGAGGACATCTTTTTGCAAGTCACTTGCGACCCCATCACACACTAAAAGGGGCAAAGCCTTGTTTCCTAACACACTATAAATAGGCTAGAGGTGGAGGGAGGGCAGAGTATGGTACTGTCATCCCTTTAAGTAACTCCTACACTTGTAGACAGCATCGGACCCCAGAAGAGAGGTAGCCAGAACTGTTAAATATTTCCTATACTCATGCTTCTAAGATGGAGAACTGGTATAGAAGGAGTCACCTAATCTAGTGTAACACACTGGTATTAGACAAACGTAGGTTCAAATCCTGACTACTATAAATTCTTTGTAATAATAGCTATAGTAATAACACCTGTATCTTTGGGGTTCAATTCAACCATACAATGTAGCACAACAGTAAGTGCTCAATAGAAGGGAGCTACCATTGTTAATATGTAAGAGAAAAGGGAAACACTATTTTCTGAAAATCCACTACAAGCCAGGTACTATATTGGCAATTTACATATTTTTATCTCATTTAATCCTCCCAACTATCAATACATGAGGAAACTAAGGCTCAGAGGTGCTCAGCTCTTTGGGGTCCTGTTCTCCACCACGTTTGCAGGTCCACATTTCCCCACATGATTGATTCCTCCATCAGCCATAGGGCTAACAATGCATATCAACTTCAGTTTTTCTTCTAAGGTAAAGTGTGACTTTAACTAAAAGTAACTCAACCTTAAGTAATAATTAAGTGTGTCCAAATCATCCCAATTTGTTTTCATATTTTTTTTTATACTTTAAAAATAAAAATTGTAGCCCCAAGCACAAAAGCAGAAACAGGAAGGGGTGCCTTGAATTAAAACAATTGCAGCACAAGAACTTGAAGCCTCCTCTCAAACACAATTCCAGAGGAGCAAATCTTTCCATCTTGCAGAGAGGAGAAACTGGTGGGAGGCAGGGTTACAACCAGTACTTATTCAGGTCCCCAAATGTGATGTTTCCTTTCACAAATCTGGTGCCTTGGTGAATGCTACTCCCTCTGTTTTGGAATGCACTTCCATTTTTTACCAGGCAAATTATCAGTCCTTCAAAATCCAGCTCAAATACCCTCCATTTTAGTAGCTTTCACTGACAACCCATCATAAAGTTAATTGCTTAAGTGTGATCCAGTAGCAGAGTTTTTGCCCATCTCATAACTTTTATCTCACTGTATTGTAAGGTGTTAGTACCTGTTTCTCTTACTACCAGTAATTTTCAAGGAGTTAGGGGAGAAGGATGGAAGATAGCCGTACAGGCACACGTGTACATGTGTGTATAAAAAGCATATTTGGCATGATAATTCTTTGACTTGGTTTTTGTCAGACCTTTAATGTATTTTAAAATTTCAAATAGCATTAAAGAAGAGCATGAGATTAGTTTTTTTTCTTTTTAATCTAAATGGTGCATGAGTTTTAAAAGCCTAAGAAACACTGAGCTAGATCCTTAAGGGCAAGGACCACATTTTATTCATTTCTGTATTCCCAGCACAGGACCAGGCACAAAATAAGTGTAAGTAAATGTTTACTGAATGAATTAATATGCCCCAAGTCATGATGCCAACTGCTCTGGAATTAGAACATGCTAGAACAGAGCAGGGCCTAAGCACCAAACAAAGCTTCTTTTCTTTCTTTTTCTATCCTTCCTCCTAGTCTACCCCATTCTGTCCTCCCCAGTTAAAGAGAGAGAGAGAGAGAGAGAGAGAGAATTGCTCTGGTGCCAGAATACTATTAAAAGGATTAATTTAGGGACCTGTGTTTGGACTGTCACATCCAATCACTACCCACAGATCTACAGCTTCCCAAATCAGGCTCATGCAAAGAGGAATCAATTGCAGGGACACAGAGGGTCTGAACAGGCATACTAATGGCCTCCTGAGGTGCCAGCGGCCAGCTCTGACACTCCCATAAATTATCTGCCTTTTGATTTTACCTGTAGCTGTGGGGCATAAGGCACAATTTTGAACATATCAAAGCAATCCCTCGTAACCCAAAGCTCCCCAAGGAATGTCCCCAAAGAGGAAAGGCTAAAAACAATGACCCAAAGGGAATCTGTGTCCCAACAGGTCTGGTCCTAGCAGTCATCAATTAAAACCCAACAGAACCAAGTGGATAAAGTGGGACCTAAATCAAGCCTAGTAGATCCAGACAAGGCATGCATTAGACTGCAGTTCTGCAATGACTACGCATCTCTCACTGAAGGGGAAAGAAATCACAGCAATAAACTAACACAATTTCATCTGGAGGCAAATATGCACTAGCTTTGACAGTACCTTACAGCATGACCTCAGGCAACTCACTTAACCTTCCTGGCCCTCAGTTTCTTCATATGGGTAGCAAGGACAAGAATGCTGACCACCTGACCCACTTCCCAGAGTGCTGGTGAAAAGTAACAAAAAAACATTCGAGAAGCACTTTACCAAGATGTAGGGACACAAGGGTGGCAACACTAATAAATGACCCCAGACAGACAGGGAAGGATGACTGGTCACACTTTGGTGATTTTCCATTGGGAAGCTGCTCACTCAATTCGCTTTACTGATGGTGTTGGAACTAAGGTCCACCCTGAAAAAAGTTCTGGGATTCTGAATGGAACTCCCGCTGCCTGAAAATTTTCCATTATGAAGAGTGGTGCCTTGCTTTAGTTGTAAACTCCTCCTGTCTGCTGGCTACCACCGCCAGGGGCTATGTTTTTACCATAAGGACACAATGACAACTGTGAGAACCCAAAACATGGTAAGCCAAAGGGCAAGTCACCCAACCACTGGCTGCTTTTTAAAAAATTATTAATTGTGCAAAATACTATTAGTAATTAAAGTTATCAAGACACTGTTCTAAGAACCTTACCTACATTATTAAATCCTTTAACCAACCCTATTAAGTCCCATTATCTCCATTTTACAGATAGCAAAGTAAAGCTCAGAGAGGTAAATCATTTGCGCAAGGTCACATAAACACTGTTATCAGAAACCTATAAGCTTCCCTCCAGCAATGCAAGTATACTAGGACTTGTAGGAAGAAGAGACAAAGGGAAAGAACAGACCCACAAGACTATTGGCTCTAACCTATTCACTGGACACTCAACAAATACAGTGCTTTATTTGGTTCCTGTACCTGACATATACTATCATACGTGAACTGAGAGATATTTTCAAAACTGGGAAAAGGTCATCAATCTGCAACAAGCAAGGAGAGACTGAGTAGGACATATATAAAATGAGGACAATTCCTTGGAAAGCTTAGGAAAATGGGTCATCCTCTGTGTACAGCTCAGGAAGTTCAAAGTAATGGGCATTAAGCTATGAGCTCTAAGACCAAGATCCCTTCCAGGGTTCCATTCATTCCATACTTCCTTCATTAGAATATAATTCCCAAAACCTTTTAATTCTTTCTATACCAACATTGCCTCCCTACACCTTTTCCAGGCTGTGAAAAAGGAGTTGGTATCTCCAGCAGATTCTTTGGTAGACATCCTGTAAGCTCCAGTAGATGGTCAGGAAGTTAGTAAAGAGAACCAATATACATATATATGCAAAGATTCAGTTATACTCAATTTTAACGGCCAAAATATTGCCACAAAAGGGGAAATATAAAATGCTACCCATGTAACTGCCACAGCCTCCTGATTGTTCTCTCTGCCTCCAGTACTGTCTGTCCCCTTCATTCTATTCTTCACACTAAAATCAGAGCAAACTTTCTAAAACACAAACCTAATGTCAATCTACTGTTTCAAACCTTTTAGTGGCTTCTTACTGTTCTTAAATCTGATCCAGGGGTCAGCAAACTATAGTCCATGGGCCAAATCCAGCTGCCACCTGTTTTTATAAATGAAGTTGTATTGGAATATATCCATGCCCATTCATTTTCTTATCGTCTATGGCTGCTTTCATGAATAATCACAGAGTAACTGTGACAGAGACTCATGAAGTCTAAATATTTACTATCTTGTCCTTTACAGAAAAAAGTTTGCAGACCCCTAATCCAATCTTTTTTCTATACCACGCCCCCCAATCTAATCCTAAGAGTTTACAAGGCTCTGCCTCTGCTTACCTTTCCTGCTTCATCTCTCCATATTCTCCTGTCCTCCTGCCCACTAATAACTCTGTTTCAACCACACTAAACTTTCTCAAACTCAATGAAGTTCTGATACTTGGTCTCTCATGCCTTCATCTAATTCTAGGTGAGGGGGTTACTTCCTCTGAGAGGCTTCCCCTGAGTCCACAAATCTGGGTTAGGGTCCCTTGTGAGTACTTCCAAAGCACCTACAGTTCCCTTACTATAGCACTCTCAGAGTATATCATAACCCCTTTTTACTATCTGTCTCTCTCATGAATTTGTAAGCTCTTTGGTGTCAGGGACAGTGGCTGTCTAGTTTACCACCACAATCCCAGGAACCATCAAAGTGCCAGGTCCTTAGTTACTGAACAAACAGCCTCTGAGTCCCTGGATATTAATCATCAGAGTCCACCTCTTTAGCTAACCCCGATCCCTGTAAAATGGAGATAGGTTGGGATTAATCATCCACCCAAAGGTGACAAACACCACAAATTAAATCAAGATCCCAAAGGCCTTGGTCAAATATGCTATCAAAAGCCAAATTAATGTGTTTCTTCCTATTGTTTTAAGATGTATATTTCTCAGGGTAAAGGACTATTCTGGCTCTATGCAACCATCCTGAACCTAAAGTAGGTGCTTATGAAATGCCCATAAAGAAATCATGACAAAACTTGAGAGTCTGGATCCCCCACCTCCAACTCTCACCACTTTATAGACTTTGGGTAAGTTTCAATATGCTTTGAGCATATAGAGCATTGCTGCTTTATCATAAGAAGTTACAGAAAAATACAATCTGTACCAGCCCCCACCCTCTACGTCCAAATAATTAGAAGGAAGTCAAACCAAACTTGCCCATGCAACAGGACTCTCACCTCTCCTTACTTCGAAGATGCCAAGACTGGCCGCTGGGGATGCTGAAGGTTCTGTGAGAGCTGGAATGCCCCAATGCTGTGGATAAATACACATCTCTGCAACAAGTCTATTTCAATACAAAGGACCAAATCCCCATTAAGGATCACAGTACATCTCAAACTCCTAAACTCAAACTCTGGGATAACAGCTATCTATGTGGAAAGACAGTGCCCCTACAGAACTTTCAGAAGCTATTAGTACTAAATTTGTTTTTGTAATGATTTTCATGTTCTCTAGTAGTATACTTTTCCTCCTAAGGAGGCTTACCTCCTAGAAACACTAAACATTTATCGTATCTGAGCCTGGATTAAGAAAGATGGTCATGAAGTGGTGGCTCTCTGGATAATTTCAGAATCCTAGTCTAGTCGAGGAAGAAAACACTGGTAAGGCTGACAATATTCAGAACTCTGGTACTAAGCCTGGACAGGACTTGGGGAGGGGTTGGTTGCCACAAACCCACAGGCCATATTGCAAATGGCCACACGGACCAGGAAACACTTTCAGGATACTTCCAAGTCTGCCTCAAGTACTAAGAAAGTCAAGGTAACCCCAAGTCAAAACATCAATGAATATCTATCATATTTATCAACTAATTTAGATCTCCCAAAGGATTAGAACTTGCAGAGATGCCCTTGTAAGCTAGTGATGCTCTTTGCACAAAGAAACACCTAGGACTGGAACCAATATATTCCTGCCTACCATGCTACACATTTAAGACTTTACTCTACTCAGATCCCCTGGGAAAAGGCCACTCACCAATTTACCCCAATACAAAGAAAACACTTTTCAAAATGAAAGGGAATAAAAGCACTTTTATTTGGAAATTTCAAGTTGGAAGGACAGCTTTTAGCCAAGCTCTATGACCTAGCTAGCTGATTATTTACAGGTTCTTTGGGCAGGAATTGTTAATGAGCTTTTAATTTGGAGTGCTTAAGTTGCCAAAGTGCTCTGAGCTCCAGTGAAGCACCACAGAATCCATAAAGGAAACCTTATCAATCACTTCCCAGCAGCTCCCTTCCCCCACCCTCCACCTCCTGATGAAAAGCAGCCAAGTGGGTTTCTAACCAAGATCACAGACACACATTAGTGGAGTCACACTCCAAGTCCCTGTTTATAAATTGGCTTTTAAATGGTAGGGGATTCAGGTATAATATACTTAAGCTTCAAGCACCAACCCACTAAAACAAGGCATGCTGTGTATGATAAAGTCAGAATAAAGCAGAATTTGATGAAGCCAATTTCTGGAAGAAATTCTACAATCAAAATCATTCAGCCAATCACAACCTATTATAGTTCAAAGAGTATAGTCTTTGGCCAATGGGATTCGTGTTTTGCTGCCCTTCAGCTGGAGACTGATGAAATGTCTGACAACAGTAAATGCCATTGAGGCGGCCAGAGACCTCTAGCAGAGGCAACTATGGGGCACTATCAGTTGTAAAATCCATCTCTAAGGACAAAATCCAAACCCCCATTAAGGGGGCCCCACATCCAGCATCTTCCAAGTCAACAAGAAGCAGTTATATTTTTCAAGAACTCGTAGTCAAGCCTCAATCCAAGTTCATGCTTTTTTTGTTTTAAGAAAACACCTGTTGCTGGACCATTTGCAGGAAAGGCAACAGAAAGCTAGCCAGCTTAGGCCCCTTATTCACTCTTCCCACCACTACTACCACCGCTTCAGATTTACAAATAGATAAACTGCTAAGCTTGTGTGTGTGTCTGTGTCAGGAAGGCGAGAAGGGGGATGTTCTATCTACAATCTTCTTGCTCCGTTTCTAGCCTCTCTAGTCAAACCTCTCTTCCTCTTCTGCAGTAATCCCATGTAAAAAGTCAGCCCCATTAATCAACTCACCCAGTTTGTCTTGCAAAGCCCTGCCCCGCTCCCCCTCCACCAGAACGTTACTCAGTAGCTCATGCATCCAGGGTGAGCACATGGGCCAGCACCTAGGCCGCACAAACTGTCCACACCGCGACCCTCACCCCGCATGCATTAACCAGGGCCCAATCTGGGGGCCACTCAGCATCACCCACCCCGGGGTGTTGCCCCCAACTCGGGCCCATCCAAGTCCAGGGGAGCGTAAGGGGAGGGGCAGGGGGCCAGGAGACCAGCCCTCCTTCCCAGGGCCGCCCCCGCCCCCCGTCAGCTGCAGGAGAGGCTGTTGCCATGGCAACGCTCTCGGGCCGGCGCGGCAGTCCTCCGTGCGGCCCGACCTCCGTGCTCAGCACGCTCAGGGTGGACGGCGCGGCGCGCCCGCCCGACGCGCCGGCCGCAGAGGCAAGCGCTCCGCCGTCCACGCCGTCCGCCGCCTCAACGCGGGCCCACGATCCACACCACGATCCTCCGCGTCTGTGCCCGACCGACGCAGCGGATGGGCGGGCGCAGTGGCCAACCGCTGGTCCCGCCGCCGACCGCTTTGACCAATGGGCTGTGGTGGGGCGGGGCTTCTTCGCCCCAAATGCTCGCTCTCCCGCCGACATGCGCGCTAAGGTGTGTCAAGATGGCGACTCCCGACGGCCGGCCTTATGGGACTTGTAGTTTTGAGGTTGCACGTACTCAGAAGAGAAGGCGGGGCGAGGGGCACTTCCGAGCTGTGAAAGGAATTTTTTTTAGAAAACGAAAACCTTCTAAGGCCTAGAGCGACACATGCCCCCCCAATTTTCCCACCTTCTAGTATACCCATAAGGTGAGTATAGACTCATAAGATGACAGATTCTATTTAGATGATACGTTCTCATGATCCGTTCATTCAACAAGTAATTATTATCGTCTACTCTCTGATGTGGGCCTGGGGGAGACTTGGGAGGAGGCGGGGCTTAGGCTAAGAAAGCAATGCTTAGATTTCTGAAGGGCCTTCCTAAGGAGGTAGGAACTGACTTGTTCAGGTCCACTTGCAGAAAACTTCAGGTTTAGAAGGATTCTGGCCTCAGCTGTGGAAAGTTCCCACAGTCGGTCTGTCCCGTCAGCTGGAGAGAACTCTGGCCAAAGCCAGAGATGTGTTTTTTCATCTTGGTTATGCCTCTCTGGGAAGTCATGGGTACCAGTTTATGAGCCGGGAGACTCCAGCCTTGGTCAAGCCAGTGATGGCTTTGACAGCTTCCCAATCAGTCAGGACCCATCTTCTGGGCCCAGCTTCAGTTACCAAGCCCCTCTTTGTGCCATCTGCATATTTTCACTTAAGACAATGACATCATTTCTGGGCCCTACCGCCTCTGAGATCTGACCTTAACATAATGGCTCCCACCTAAACCTGGGAATGCCTGGTAATCCCCATTATCGGGGAATGCCTCCTTAATCCCACTCACGTGATAGGTTAGGTGATTCTACTATGTACCTACAGCATTTATCACATTGTTTTATGATTGTCTATTTCCTTGTTGTCTCTCCCCTAGGACTGTAAGCTCCTTTAGGAAACGCATTATTTCCATATTGTTCATGCTGTATCAGTATTACCCAGCACAGTGCCCAGCATAAAGCAGGCCTGCAATAAATGTTTATGAACAAATGAGAGAACAAACAGTAACAGGGACAGACTTATCCTAAGGTCAGTAAAGTGGAGGCACATCTGCCTATCCCCTGATTCTTGGAGCTGGAACCGGGTCTTCCTCCTGCTCTTGCCTAGACATGAACCCCAGTTGTTCAATCAGTCTGCATAAATTTATAGTCAGGCACTGTTTCTGTTGTTGAGAATCCAATGATGAATAAGACACACAAAACCTGTATTCTCAAGGAGCTTTTAAATTGGAGAGCAAATGGGAGAGGAAGAACATGCAATAAACAATTAAGTAAATATATAAATAAGACAAATAAGAGGCAATGAGATGGCTTTGTTCTATCCTGAGTTCTAATCTGAGAATAGGGCACAGCCAACCTTCTTGGCCATAAGAATGAAATAAATCTATACTATCTGGATTGAAGGCTTTATTTAATGTCCAGCCCCAACATCCTCCATGGAGCCTTCCCCAAAATGTGCTCTTTCCTCCTTGGTGCTCTAGTGCTCAACTATACAGCTTCTAGACTTCACTAGACTGTAATCTCTTTTTGCACAAAGACCTGGCAAAATGCATTCAAATAATAGGACAGTTTAAGAGCTCAATATACGCTTAGTGCCTCACAGTGCTGTTTAACCCAGCATTTGGCTCCCTCACACCTTGTCTCCATTGTGTGCTTTCTGGTTCCCTAGAAAACAGAGCATGAGGCAAAGCTTATATGCTGAAACTTAGTTATACTCCCGGGACATCAAGAGTGAGGAGAGCTGGGCACAGTGCGCACACCTGTAGTCCCAGCTACTGGGGAGGCAGGAGGCTGAGACAGGGGGATCGCAGGAGTTCAAAGCCAACCTGGGCAACATAGTAAGACCCCGTCTCTTAAAAATAAATAAATAAATCATAAATAAATAAAGGGTGAGGGGAAAAGGGAAGTGGGGGCAGGGAAGGAGGGAACAAAAATACAAGGTAGTATATTACCAAGAAGTTGGCCAGAGCCTCAAGGAAGACACAGCTAGTTGCTCTGTCATGCAGGTTGTATTCTAGACATACATGATGGTCATAGGACCATCATGTCTGAGACAGGGACAAGGGAAGGGCTGTGTTACCCCACCAAGCCAGTAGCCACAGGGGGTGCAAGATTCCACCCCTGAAGCTCCGTGGTTCGTCTGAAACTGGAAATGAGGAGAGGAGTCAAAACCTCTGGTTTGGTCAGTTTGGGTCCGCTATGGTCCCACCACAGTGGGCATGTTAGAGACTGTGTCAAAACCTAGCCCTTGTCCCAGGGGAGACTAAGATAACCGGATGTGTTAGTACATGAGGTAGTAGTGGCAGCTGGGCTGTCCAATAAACAAATGGCCAATGCCCAGAGTGGAGGTGTGGATGGGGCAAGGGCATGTGAATCTTGGGAGACAGATGAACCGAGTCCAGTGCACAGACAGATACACCCTGGACAGACTCTTGGCTGCTGGATTAAGTGACTGAGCTAAAGTGAACACAGAGAATAGGAACTAAATAGAGGACCAAGTTGGGTATTCTGCTACCCTGTAAAACCACCAGGGTAGCCAAACCAGCAAGGTGGCCATCAAAGCTGAGACCTTAACCCGCAATCAAAGGGGCAGAGAACGAAAGACCCAAGGACAGTGCATGGCAGCCCCCAAACTTGGCACAGCTGAGAGAATCCAGACTGGGTCTGAAACCGTTTTATCCGGGAACTAGAAAAACTGCTGCTGCCATCATAGTCCCTAGAAGCTACGTAAGACAGCATAGTGCAATTACAAGGAGTGTGGGCTCAGAGAAAGCCTGTGTAGATTTGAGTCCTGGCTCCATCTGTGACCTTAGGCCAGTCACATACCTGTCTGAGGTTTGGTTTCTTCATCTCGAGAGTGAAGATAATACTAGTACCTACCTGTTATTAGAATTAAATATCCAACTGCTTAGTGCAGTACCTGGAATAAAGAGTTCAGTAAATAGTGGCTTTTACTATTATTCTCACCCTTATCCCACCCCTCTCTCTAACTCCTCTTCCCACCTTCTCGTCCCCCCTTCTCTACCCACCAGCAGTCTTCTGCCACTTGAAGAGCAGTGGGGGCTGGACCTGGCTGTGCCTTCTCCCTGCTTTCCCCAGGGCTGCTCCCACAAGCCTGAGCCATTCATCTCCCTGGTGACCTGAATCTGAACTAAGAGACGGATGTGGGGTGGCTGAGGCCAGGGTGGTAATGTGCTCCCTTATCTCCGTGCCCCTCACTGGGGCCTAGTTAATTTTCCCTTTGATTTTAATATAGATTTATTGAAAGTTTCAGTTATCAAAACAAACTGCAGCAGCAAATTGGTGTTCTTTGCAGGCCTACAAGTGCCTATAAAGCTGCCATGCTCCGGAACGAATGGCGCTCTCCGGGAGGTCAGTCATGGCAACAGGAAGTCTCTGGGGACACACACACTGCAGTTTAATATTTTTCTTATTAGCCTTTTTCTTCTTGGCTATCTAAGCCTCCCCCTTAAATCGGAAATCAAATGGAGCCACCTGCCCAGGGAGGCTTTCTCCGCCATGCTGCTCCGCTCTCTGCCTACTCTCTGCCCCTCTCTCATCCTAGTGTCCTCCTCTGAAATCCTCTGGCTTCACCCTGCCTTGCCCACTGGCCCAGAGACAGTTGTGATTCACATGCCCCAGATGCGTGGCTCACAAATGTCATGAATCCCACAGCTCTGTCCCAATTGTACAAGGTCTGCTTGGGCTATCCAACCACTAGTCAGAGGCAAAGCATCCCTGGAAAAGACTGGGGCTTCACATTTCTTCCAGATCTGGTGCTCAGAAGGGAGAAATAAGCAAAGTTTGAAAGCAAAGGAATTGCTTTCAAAAAGGCAGACAGTCCTGTCAGGATCTGTTGAACTCAACAGAAGTAAAAAGGAAATGATCCTAGAGAGTGGGCGGGTTCTCCTTCCAGCCCAAGAATTGTCTGATTTCATTCTCCTATCCCCACTGCCACCCCAATATGGCCCCTTCTCTCAGTCCCAGCTTGATTTTTGAGACCCTCCACTCTCTGGCCCCAATCTGCCTCTCTAAGGACCAGCCAGGTTTCCTGCCTCTAGTGCCCCAGGGGCTCCCATTGCTAGAACTGTTCACTGCCACCTCTAGATTCTAGAATCAGTCCTGTCCCAGGGGAGGGTCTCCATGGCCCAGTAACCTTCAGGGCACCATCATCCTTTCTGGGTCTGATGTGCAGCTGGGTCACCTCTGTGTGCCACATCCCAATTCCCAATTTCCTCTCCTTGCTCTTAAAAATTCCCTGCCAGAAGCAAAGGCTACTGCCCTTCCTCAGAACTCACACTATGACTAAGGGTCCAAACAACTATAGTTGTGTAGCCCGAATGGTGGAAGGTGCTAAGGTTTGGACCCACACAGTCCAGTATTAGAATCCTGGCTCTGACACTTACTGACTCTGTGACTTGGGGAACCTCTTTGTGGTGTTATTGCACCTTGTGCTTACATCTACTCTTGTCTAAGGACCACTCTGTAATAAGATGATTTGCTTCTGTGTCTCTCTTCTGCAATATTCTGAGATCCTCAAGGAAAAGGACTGTCTTAATCATCTTTATATTCCATGTACATACATTTGATGAAGTGAAGTCACTTTCTCTGTACCTGTTTCCTCAGCTTTATAATGGAGATGATGCCTGCATCACCAATATAGTGAAGTACGTACCTACCACAGTGCCCACCCAGCATACAGTAGGTACTTAGTGAGCAGAGTTTCCTTCACCAGTTTTCCCTTGAGGTTGGTCATCACCCAGGCGCATTCCCACCTTTTGCCTGTTCCCATCTTCCGTTCAAGTTCAACTCTCTCGTTGACTACTGGGGCTTTCCCATCACTGATCAGATGTCAGCATTCACTCTGGCCCCTCTGGAGTGGCACTGACTTCTCTCTTACAGGCCAGGCTCGCTCAATCTTCCAGAAGCCACTCAGAAGCTACTGCCTCCTGGCGGCTCTGTTCCTAGTCAAAAGTCTGATACTCTGAACTATACTGGCTCACAGGTACAAATGAGTTTACATTAACATTAATATACCATTCTTGCTAATTCTAGGCTCCTACTTGCTCCTGTAAAAGTTTCAGTCCCTAGCAATATTCCCCCAGAAAGCTCAATTGTACCCGTCAATCCAAGCTACTGTGTTCCACTGGCTTCTATCACCAGGTGCGTCTCAGATGCTAGCCTTGAATGCCCCTGCTTGACATGCTCAGTTCTTACGGTACCATGACAGCCTGAGAGGACGGAACTCTCCTGCAAAGCAAGAAAAGGACTCCCTCCGTATTATAGTTAGGGGGATTACAGTTATACAGAGCCCCACAGCAGAGTTATTTGGACTCATAAGTGAACCAGAGACATCTCTTTCCATTTATTCAAACATCCCTGTCTTTTTCTTCTCATTGTGTGCACATCTACTACCACCACAGTAGCCAAGATAGGGTGAGTTTATTTAAGAGCTATCATGCTGAACCAGAGGCATGATCCCTCTTCAACCCTGAATCCAGACGTGGAAGCTGGCTCACTCTGCCGGAATCCTCTCTCCTCTACCATTAGGTCTCTCTCTGGAGCTCTGCTGGCCCTTCCAGAAATATGGTTGTCCATTAATTTATCCACATACCTCTACTCTAGTCGTGCTGGTATATACCTGACCCAGTTATGGGCTTGGTTCAAATTTATTTGTTTTTTTCTGAGAGGCTTTTCAACCCCCATGTAAATTAGTGGATTCAAATAGGTATTTGGGTCAGAGGATATTGCCTAACTCCCCATACTGGATGTAGGCAAGTATCAAGCTCCAAACCTGCTGGACCCCCATTACACTACATTTTTTCTCCAGGATTTAGTGAATAAGCCCCACTTACTGCCTGCCCCCTCCCCCTGCCTTCCCAGACTAGTAGGGCCTCCTCATTACACTGGACACTTTATGGATTCACAGCTCCTCCTTCCTGGTCCTGATTTGGCAATCAAATCCTCTACACTTCAGCTTACCCTTCCAGCCTTATTTTCTAGTATTTCTTTTAAGTCCTCCTCTCTTCCAGGCCAAAGGGAGTAATTAATGCTCATCAAGGTGCTTTGCACTCTTCTGCCTCCAAGCCTTTGCTGGTGTTCTTTCAACTGGGGGTGCCTCTGCCATCCCCATTTCCACGTGTTGGAACTCCTGGGGAACTGTGCCTGCTCCAAGAAGCATTTCCTGATTTCCTGAGTGGCTGTTCTCGCCCCTCCTCTGAGGTCCCAAGCCCTACCTGCATGTCCTGCCCTGCACAGCACTCACTAATCCACAGGACAGGGGTTCGCTGAGCAATCTTAATCTCTAAGCAGTGCCTGACCACAGCCCCCAGGACCTGAAAGTGCCAGAGGGCTTTTAGGGGGGCATCTGAAGCCTTCAGGACATCTCCTCCAGCAGCCCCAGCATAGTCCTAACTAAGAGCTTGAGCCCATCCTTTTCTAAGTGTATACTTTTTCAAGATTTAACAAACATTCTTTGAATACCCACTTTGTATTCATGAAAGCACAGGACAGGAACAGGAACAATAGACACAATCCCTGCCCTCATAGAGCTTACATTCTAATGAAGGAGACATACTGGTAAAGAAATAATTGTCATTCAGTGTGATTATGAGGGTTTGAAGATGAGGCATCTATCACAGCCTGGAAAGGCTTCCCAGAACAGGTGACATTTAAGTCAAGTCTTAAAAGTTAGGTAGGAATTTCCCAGACCAAGAAAGGGAGAAGAAAGGAGTGTAGAGGGGAGGGCATTCCAGACAAAGAGAATAACACGAGCAAAGGCACTAGACAAAGAAATGGCCCACATGGGATGGGAAGAAACTTAGTATGATTGGAGCAGAAAGTGTGGCAAAGGGAATGATAAAAGAGGAGTCTGAAGACGTGAGAAGAGTTGGATCCTGCATCATCTTATGAGCCTGCTTAAGGTGTTTGTACTTGATCTTGAGGGTAATAGAGAGCCACTGTAGGGCTTAATTCAGGGCAGCGACTAGGTCAGCTCTGTGTTAGAGCGGTGCTTCTCAAACTTTAATGTGCATTCCAATCACCTGGGGATCTTGTTAAAATGCAAATTGTGATTATGTGGGTCTGGGAAAGGCCTCAATTCTGCATTTCTAACCAGTTCCCTGTGAGGCTGATGCTGCTGCTCCTCAGATCACACTTTGAGAAGCAAGGTTTTAGGTAGTGCTGTCTCTCTGGCCCACCTTCCCCAAACGCATCCGCTCACACCAGCAGGGGCAGAGCATTTTTCATTCTGCTGAGTCTGGTTCAAGACTGCTGTGACTCTTCATTTTTTTTAGCATCTATATTTTAGAAACTGTTTATTGAATATTTGCTTCATATCCAGCAAAGTATCAGGTAAGAGGTAGGGGGTGGGGGACTGAGGGAAAATTAAAAACAAGACATTTTCCTGCCCAAAAGTGTTTGGCGTCACCTCGGAAGGGGCAGCTTTTCCTAAGCTACCCTCTGCCAGACTTGTCATAAACATGCTAAATGAGACCTGTCTCAGCGGCGCTCCCTGGGGTCCCAGCTTCTGCAGCCCCATCCAGAGATGAGCCTGTTTATCCCTAACTGTTGTCTCTGACCTCTAAATCAATTCTCTATCTGATGCAAAACTTCAGTGCTCCTCTACCCTCCTCCCAATTCCAGGCTAGGTCAATTTGTGAAAATGGAGGCAGCAAACAATGACAGTACTTATGAGTACAGGCTCTGAAATCAGACTGCCTGGGTTCACAGCCCAACTCCACTACTTATTAGCTGAGTGACCTTGGGCAAGTGGCTTAACTTCTCTAAGCTTCAGTTTTCACATCTGTAAATTGGGGATAATACTTAAGCCTGCGTGGTGGGCTGTTGTGAGATCAGATGTAGCAGTGCATATAAAGCATAGCCTTTGAAACATGCAGGAAGCACCCAGCAAATGTTAACTATTGTTTTCATGAATACAAAAAGCTGCGTGCATAGAAGCTTATCAAAGCCCTTGGAGAGCCTGTATAGGTAAAAGTCACTGTTGTCCATTATACCCCTATGGCTTTTCCTACTTGCATCATCCCCTGCCTGTGCTGGGGAGGCAGAGCACAGCCACAGATGTTCAACACAGAGAAGCCCTGCTGGATAACGCAGGCTTCAGGGAGCTCCTATGGGACAAGAGGTTTCAGCCCACCAAAGCTGGGGCTCGGTGTTGGATGGGGGATGCTTTGCAGATCCCCTCCCACCTCAACCCCGTCCCCACAGTGTCTCCTCTGTCCAGGGTCACTCCAGCTGCCCCTCCTTCCGGCTGCAGTGAGAGGCAGCTTCAATCATTCATCTTAATGTCTCTATTAAGCAGGGTTATGACCAGGACAAGAAACAAGGTCTTTTAGTGTAAAAACACGGCTCCAGGGCTTGGTCCCAGGGGACTCCTCCTTGGCGCTGCCGCTGCTCCCAGGCTGCTGCTGCTGGAGGGAGATTGAGGTCCCAGACCAGGCAGGATGATTCCACCCTGCGTTCTCTCTCTCTTCTCTCTTCCCTTGATCCTCCCGAGGGCCTGCCCAAAGCTTTCATTTTCAAGGAAAAGAGCAGTGACTTGGCATTTGGCAGCAGTCACTGGGGCCTTGAGGCTGCCTTTGCGTTAGGTCTGCACCCTGACTTGGGGTCACTATGCTCATCCCATTCTCGCCACTTGTCAGCATTGTGGAGGCAGCTGCAGCCTTAGCCACTGGGCCCTGGGCACAATAGGGCCTTACCTGGAGTCCAGGCTCAGAGCCTATTTCTGATTATAGAAAGAGCCGTGGAGGAATCCTAACAAGACCCTCCCACGAGTCCTGAGCACTTATATTAGAGAAGGATCAGGAGCCAGCAATGGAGCCGGCCCGTGCTCAGACTAAGACCTGGGCTCTAGGGCAGTGGCTGCCAGCTCTGGGAGCCTGGTACTCACAGACTGTCACCTGCACCCACGTGTAGGCAGCATCACGGTCAACCCCCTCACCTGAGAGATGGGCTGAGGCTCCTGGAGAACAAGAATCAAAAGCCAGCAGCCCACAGCAAGGACTCAAAGGGAGCTGTGTGCACAGGCTCACCCTTCAGAGGTGTGGAAAGGGCTCCCAGATAACTGCTCCCAAATGTTAGCAATGTCACCATTAGAACATGGTGTGTTAGCTAACTGGCGTGGGAGGATAAGAATGTGGAACGAGGCAGAGGCACAGAAGGGAGAGGCAGGTCACCCAACACAGTTTGCTGACCGCAGCCCTGCTTATCCTGGGGTCACTGAATTCTCCTGCCCACAGTGCAGCTGCCTTCTCACTGGTCCTGGCTTCTCTCTGTGTCAAGGCTTATCCTAACCATAGCCTCTTGCCTGCTGGCTTCCCTGGGGGGTCTGGCATAGAGGAAAAGTTCAAGGTATGGGGCCAGGCAGAACTGGGCTCACATCCTGGCTCTACCTAAGCAAAGTGACCCTGGGCAGGTCCTTAGTTCAGTTTCTCCCTTTTGTCCCTCAAGGTCTTGAGGAGTGAATATGACTGCATGTGTTCAACTCAGTGTAGGACCTGGAACACAGTGGAAGTAGAGAAGGGAGTGGAGGAGAGAACTGGGAGTCCCAGTCCACTTCATGCACAGGAAGGAAGCCTCTACGCCTAGAATGCAGAGGGCCTCCCACCTCTCCTCCCTGTGGGCCATGGGTGGTGGGGCCTTGACCAAGAAGGGGTGTGAGAGCAGGAGGGGGGCTGTGGAGGGAGTGCCAGAGCAGCTGAGGGCAGCACAAAGTCGGAGTGAGTTAGCACTGGTCCCAGGGGCTGCATGAGCAAGGCAGGCTTTTACAGAGATAGCCAGCGGACGAGAAATACCAGCAAGGAAGTTGCCCCATTAATAAATAAGAAGGTGGGAAATTAATGATGGTCTGAAAATGGCTGAGCTACTGAACTCGTTCTTTAAATCTGTCTTTAACAAGAAAAATAAAGAAAAGAAATTTGGCCAATTAGGAGGTAATGAAGACATTGTAGAAATAGCACCTGACAAAAGCACACATGGAGGGGGTTGCTGAATGAATATCCAATGGCCTTGACCCCCCCCCCGAGACAGAAGAAGGGTGCCAGTGGAGGGGTCTCCCACTTATAAGTAGGGCCTGGGGAGCAATAGGGAAGGAACAGGAAGGGGAGACTCCAATTTGGGCTTAATTGATGCTTTTCGAGAGCCTGCTGTGAGCGAGGCAGGGTGCTCCACCGTCGACATTGCCTCCTGAAGAGGTCGGGAATGAAGGTGAGGAGTGGGGGGCAAAGGAGAGCCAGCGTGAGGGCAGGTGGAGGGAGAGAAGGGGCTGGAGAGGAAGGGCCCCTGAAGGAGGGGAAGGCCCTGCTCAGAACTACAAAAGGCCAGGCCCCTGACATATCTGGGGTGGTCCCTTCCAGAGAGGGTATGCCTGGAAAAAAATAAGGGAACAGAAGAGGAGGCATGGAAAGGAAAGAAAGAAGACAAGAGGAAAGACCTGGGGCCCAGAAGAGGAGAGGGCAGGGGACTACATGGAAGAAGGGGCATTAGAGTCTGTGTTTAGTCAGGGCCTAGGAAAGGAGGCAGTGTGGAGGGTGCAAGGGAAAAGGGCCATTCTGCTAAGTTCCGGATAAACCACACTGCTTGCCACCCTGACCTAGCCCCAGCACTCCACTGAGGCCCAGGTGACCACCCTGTGAGCAGAACAAGAGCCTTGAGGTCTTTTTTTTTTTTTTTTTTGAGACAGGGTCTTGCTCTGTCGCCCCAGCTAGAGTGCAGTGGCATCATTATAGCTCACTGCAACCTCCAACTCCTGGGCTCAAGCGATCCTCCTGCCTCAGCCTCCTGAGTAGCTGGGACTACAGGCTCAAGCCACTATGCCTGGCTAATGTTTCTATTTTTTGTAGAGATGGGGTCTCACTCTTGCTCAGGCTGGCCTCGAACTCCTGGCCTCAAGCAATCCTCCCACCTTGGCCTCCCAGAGTGCTAAGATTACAGGCGTGAGCTGTTGTGCCAGCCCAGCCTTGAGGTCTTGAGGAAAAAAGTAAGGCAGTGAGAATGCAGGTCCAATCTAACAATGCCCCCCCCCTTATACACAAACGAGCCTGATCCTCTGGCTAGGAAGGGAGTCCTGTGCTCCCTTTACCCTCCCCATCCATGCCCAGGCCAGGGCCCACAGTCACCTGCAGCCCCTGGGTGCTGCTCCAAGGGCTGTCCCCAAGTCTGGCTCCAGAATTCAAAGTGGCTGGGCTGTAATAGCACTGACATGGTCTGCATGGGAGGCCAGGGGTCGGGGGGCAGGAGAAAGAAAGGGCAGCCAGATCTTCGTTAGAAGGGTGTGAAGAGGATGGCCGCTGCAGGGACAGCCCTCGGCCTGATTTATCATCTTCAGAGCTGATCCAAGCGAGAGGGGTTAAGTAGCGAGTTAATGAAATCTGCAGATGCTGCTAAACGGGGGAGAGCTGGGAGCACTGAGGCTGGAGGGGACACCAGGCAGGAGGCAGGCAGCAAGTTGGCCACGGAAGAAGGAATTTCATCGAGACGACCGGCATATTCCAGCGGGGGGGTGGGGGGAAAGTCCTGTCTTTGTCTCTGAAAGCCAGTTTTGGCAAGCCAGGGAGAGAGAGGGTAGACAGCAGAGATGCAGGAAAAACCAAGGCCCCAAGCCAGGATGGCCCCAGTGAGACTTCACCGCCCCCTGCCCCAATCCTGGTGGGCTTCATCAAACACTGGGCAGCCCCTGAGCCCTGAGACAAGGAGGTGAATCAGACCAGGCCTCTGCCGTCTCTTCCCCCAGACTGAGTAGTGAAACAAGCAACTACAGTTCTTGGTGATAAGTGCTGTTGAGCAACACAAAGGCAGGAGCAATTAATTCTGACAGGGGAGGCCAGGGAGGTCAGGATGACATTAAAGCAAGGCTTGAAAAATAAGGATTTGACCAGGCAGAAAAGGAAAAAGGGGATTCTGGGCAGAAGGAACAGCATGAGCCAGCCAGGAAAGGCACCAGGGAAGCTGAGGGAGAGGAGCTGGCCTGGTGGAGAAGGCTGTTCCGACGAGAGAAGGGAAGCTAGCCAAAAGCCAGAGGCAGGCCAAGCTGCAGGCCCAGGTTCTATAGCAGTCTGACTGTGCAGGACCGGGGGCGGGGGTGGGGGCAGGGGGTGCAGCAGAATCCTCTCTGAAGAGCTGCTTTTGCATGCTGACTGCATTTTCTAACTCCAGCACTAGACCAGGGCCTCAATTATAGGTTGCCACAAGGATTAAAGAAAATCATCCATGTATGGCATTTGGCACAGGGCCTGGCACACAGTAAGTGCTGACTAAATGTGAGTTATTATTATTGTGGTCATTAATATTCCCAGGCTGGGCCGGGCACAGTGGCTCACGCCTATATTACCAGCACTTTGGGAGGCGAAGGTGGGAGGATCACTTGAGGCCAGAAGTTCGAGATCAGCCTGAGCAATATAATGAGACCCCATCTCTACAAAATAAAAATTAGCTGAGCATGATGGCACACACCTGTAGTTCCAGCGACTCAGGAGGCTGAGGCAGGAGGATCGCTTGAGCCCAGGAGTTCAAAGCTGCAGTGAGCTATGATCACACCACTGCACTTCAGCCTGGGCAACAGAACAAGACCTTGTCTCCAAAAAAAAAAAATTCCCAGGCTGAACTGAGAAACCTGGGCCAGGGATCTGACTGCAGCTCCAAATGCACCGAGGGAATAGCAGAGGATTGAGTGGACAGGTGGTTAGTTAATAAGTAGAACTTGGGCCCATGAGGCAGAAAGTAATCAATAGCTCCAATGATGAGGGAGACAGGGTGCTGCTAAGACATCAGGGACCAAAGACCTCCGAGAAGGGGAAGACTGACACATAGGCTTATATCAAAAGGAACTTTGAGGACCAGACTGTCAACATCGCTGCCCAGGTCCCACAGAGGCAGCTCTTGGAAGCAGTGAAGAAGAGTAGTTTGCATCTTAAGACCAAATGGCCAAGCCGTCTTATCCTTCCTCCAGCCCTCAGAGCTATCCTGGGCAGATGAATACATCCTTTCCTACAAAGGCCCTCCCTTCTCTACTCAAATCTGAGCAGCAACCCTCTCCTCCTAGGAAGACCCTCCCTAAGGGAAGTGGCAAAAGTATAGTAGCAAGACATCTGTCTCAGTCCGTCTTATTCTATATCAACTGGGTATTCAGTGAATGTCAGATAAAGGGCTGAATAAACTAGTAAAAATCTGGACACTCTTCAGCATAGCACAGCACAGCCGTAGCTAAAAAAAAGTCTCCCCTATTCTCCGTCACAGACACACACCTCTTTCCACGTTCTTTCTCTTGGCAGCTGGCATGAAGAAAACCGGTAAGCAATAGTTTAAAGAATAGACCTTGGAGTCAGACAGTCCTGGGGTTCAGATTTTGTTCCCCTACTCACCAACTCCAGGCTCCTAAGAAAGTTACTTAACCTAAGTCTCAGTTTCCTCCTGTATAAAATGGGTATTATAATAATAATACCTATGTCATAGGTTTTGCGGATTAAATTAATAATACGTGTAAAGGGCCTAGAACAGTGCCTGGCACACAGAAAGTAACTGTTGTACAGATAAATCAGGATTCAATAAAATGCAAACAGAAAGCATCTTAATTCTCCCCCCATCTCCACTGTGTCCCTCCAAACCTTCTCTGTGGGCCTGTACTCTCTTTGGCCCTGTGTGATTTTTTTACACAGGTCCTTTAACTCTATTCTTTAGTAAAATCTGGGTTCTGAGACCTACCAAGACATGGGGTTGGGTAGGCCCAGTAACAGTCCATCCTAAGGTGGAATTGACACATGTGAGGTTGAGCATAAGCAGGTCTAGAGGGCACAAGCAAGATGCAGAGCAGGGACCCCAAACTCCATGTCATCTACCACTGCTGCACCGGAGCCTCTCCTCTGCTCACACATGGGTTGTGTGAAGGATGCCTTATGACCAGGCAATAGGAGGGTAAAACCCTACTTTGATTTATGGATGGGTTGACTCAGTATGACAGTACAGGCTAAAAATGGACAGTGGCTGCACTGAATGACAGTGGTGAGGGAAAATCCTCCCAGTGAGCAGACTGTAGTCATTCACTTGGAGTGGAGAGAGAAGAGATTCAAGCTTAGCATATAGATGGACTCACGGGTAGTGGTTATTGACTGAGCTGACTGGTCAGGGGCCTGGAAAGAACAAAATTGGAAGATCACAGACAAGACAGTCTGGGGTACTGGCAGGTCATGGACACATGAGAATGGGCACAAAATGTGAAGATCTTTGTACATGTTAATGCCCATCAGAGAGCACCCACCATGGGAGAGTCACTAAACCAGGGGTCCCCAACCTATGGTGAGTTGTGTAATTATTTCATTATGTATTACAATGTAATAATAATAGAAATAAAGTGCACAATAAATGTAATGTGCTTGAATCATCCCAAAACTATCTCCCCATCCCCGGACTGTGGAAAAATTGTCTTCCATGAAAACAGTCCTTGGTGCCAAAAAGGTTGGGGACTGCTGCACCATCAAGTGAACAAAATGACTCAGCCAATTGACATCAGCCAGCCTCTGTCGTTGGCTACCCCAGTGTTGGCACAATGAATGCGTAGATGAAGAAGCCATGATGGCAGGGATGGATGGAAGTTATGCATGGACCCAGTAGCACAGGTTCCCACTTACCAAGGTTGATCTAGCTACTGCCACTGCAGAATGTCTGACCTACCAGTAACTGAGACCAATGCTGAGCTCCTAATATCGCACCATTCATTGAGAAGATCAATTGGTCACTTGTTGGCAAGTTGATTATTTTGGGCCCTCTGCAACCTAGGAGTAGCAGAAATTCATTTTGACAAGAATAGACCCATATTCTGGTTATGTGTTTGCTTTTTCTACCTATGGGGCTTTGCCTGGCACCACTAATGGAAGGCTTACACAGTGTTTGAACCACCAGCATAGGATCTCATGTAATAACCACTGTGTCAGACCAAGGGACCTGCTTTACAGCAAAGGAGGTACAAGAGTAAGCCCATAACATGGGATCCATTGGTCATATCACATACTATGGCAACCAGAAACCGCTAGCCTAATACAGAAATGAAATGTGAAGACACAGCTGAAACACCAGCTAGGAGGTGATATTTTATGAGAATAGGGCACCCTCTTCTTGGATACTGGCTTTCAATTGTGGGTAGGTTTGTCCCCAAGAGGACACTTGGCAATTTCTGGAGATATGTTTGATTGTCATGACTAGGAGGTGATAGAGGCCACAGCTGTGCATCCTATACACAGGCCAGCATCCCCCCCACCAACAAGGAATTATTCAGTCCAAAATGTCAATAGTGCCGAGGTCGAGAAACTCTGTTCTAGGACACAGTATACACTTTAAATCAAAGGCCTTTATATGGAGATGTGTCCCCAACTGGGTCCAGGAACCAAGAGATAGAAGCAGGAGTGGCCCCTTTTACCATCACTCCTAGTGATCCACTTGTGGAAGTTGTACAACTCTGGGCTTTGCAAATTTAGAGGAGCCAGTTCTCGAAGAGGAAACACTTCTGTTGGGAGACACAGCCAGAGTCCCATTGATCTATATTATACAGCCACAGACCGCGTTCTTCAGGGTCTTCATGCCAAGGGACCAACATGCAAGAAGAAAAGTCACCTGTCTTGGCAGAGATCATTGAGTCTGATCATCAGGAGGCAGTAGGGCTGCTGTCACACAGTGGACAGAGCCTGAAGTGACTCGCTTGGCACTTGGTCATCTATTGTACTCCCTTCCTATTTTGATAACACGTGGACAAGTGTGACAACCTCAGTTTGAGAAGGGCAGGGTGACTGATCTGAGATCCCTCAGGGGTGAGAATCTCAGTCATGCTACAGATTAAGCTACTAAGACCAACAAATATGCTAGCAGAGGGTAAGGGGAATCTAGAATTGTTAGTAGAAAAGGTATATAATGAGTATAAGTTGTGGCCTCAGACCAGCTGCAACAGTGGAGTCTGTAGTTCATCCTGAAAACCCTCCTTTTCTAAATTTCCCCTAGGAAGACAGGGGCACCAAAATCCTGGAGGAGATGCTCTCAGAACCTATATGAATAAGTGAATCCAAGTGGTATCAGGCGCAAACCTCAATAGATGCTGTCATCTGTTGCCTAGATCCACCTTCAGGAATGAAGGACTTATTCCTCCAGTTGCTGGGAGTGCTGCCTGTAGATAGCCCTTAACTGTTAGCCTTGTTGGGGGATTGCTGCAGCTGGAGAAAAACTTCTTTCGCCAACGTCCTATCTCCTTCTAGGGGCAGTTCACACCCAGTGACTGATCAACACTGGGATATAAAGATCCAGCTCCCTTACCCCAACTCCAGATAATTTTGAAAGGCCATCCCAGCTCCAGAGCTCCCTACAGGATTGACTGAAGTTTTTGTTAGGATTGCATCACAGCGCAGCTTCTCCCTCTGCACCAATCCTGCTTCCTTCCTTCCTTTGGTGTTGATCCCAAGAATACTCTCTAATAACCATCCTGCATGCTATTCCTTGTCTCAGAATCTGCTTCCTGGGGAACACAACCTATGACAGTCAATAAATAAAATAGGATCATTGCCATGGTCTAAATGTGTGTGTCCCACCAAAATTCATACGTTGAAACCTAATCCCCAATGTGAGGGTTTTTGGAGGTGGGGCCTTTGGGAGGTGATTAGGACATGAGGGCTCTCGGAATGCGACTAGTGCCCTATAAAAGAAATCCCAGAGAGATCCCTTGCCTTTTCCACCGTGTGAGGACACAGTGAGCAGATGGCTATCCATCTACAAACCAGGAAACAGGCTCTCCCCAGACACTGAATCTGTCAGCACCTTGATCTTGGACTTTCCAGCCTCTAAAACTGTGAGGAATAAATTTCTGTTGTTTATAAGCCATCTGGTCTATGGTATTTTGTTATAGCAGCCTAAATGGGCTAAGATAATTTCTATCTATGTTGAACTTACATTCTAGTGGGGGAGATAGGAAAAAAACAATAAACATAGTAAATAAGTAAACCATTAGGTATGTTGGAAGATGATAAGTTCTAAGAAAAAAGAAAAATGTAGAGCAGGGTAAGAAGGTCAGTAGTGTCTGGGTATATGGGGTGACAGATAGGATGCAGTATTAAATCAGGTGTCAAGGTAGGCCTCATTGAGATGATAATTTTTTTTTTTTTTTTGAGACAGGGTCTCACTCTGTTGCTTGGCCTAGAGTGCAGTGGCACCATCATAGCTCACTGCAACCTCAAACTCCTGGCCTCAGGTGATTCTCCTGCCTCAGCCTACCGAGTAGCTGGGACTATAGGCATGTGCCACCATGCCCAACTAATTTTTCTATTTTTTGCAAAGATGGGGTCTCACTCTTGCTTAGGCTGGTCTCAAACTCCTGACCTCAAGCAATCCTCCCCCCTCAGCCTCCCAAAGTGCTAGGATTATAGGTGTGAGCCACTGCGCCCAGCCAAGAGAAGATAATATTTGAAGAAAATTTAAAGAGGTGAGACAGTTGAACAAGTGGATATCTAGAGACGTTAAAGGTAAAGGGAATAGCAAGAGCACAGACCCTAAAGCAGGGGTCAGTGTATTTCAGGAGCACCCAGGAGTCCAATGAGGATGGAGCAGAGTGAGCAAGAAGGGGAATACAGTGATAGGAGTAGAAATTGGAGGGGGAATGTGGGGATAGGGGTCAGATTATATAGGACTCTGTCGGCCCTTTTAAGGATGATGGCTAGGAACTGTATCTTACTCATCTTCCTCCAGGAAGCCCTCCATGATTAGATTAGGTGCCGCCTCTGTGCTCTCACAGCCTCCTGGCCTCCCCTATGGTAGCACTTGTTATACTCTATTGCAATTGCCACATAGTCTATCTGTGTTACCCACTTAATTGTGAGCTCCATTAGGATGCAGTGAGATTGTGTTGACTATAGGGGATTGTTGTAAGGATATAAATAGAAATAAGGGAGTCAAGATATATAGCCACATAGTTAGACGTCACAGAGTTCATAACAAACTTTGATAACTAAAAGTTGTTCAGGATACAGCATAGTTCTAGAAATTAGGTGGTTCCATTGCTGCCTGTGAATTGGGCATTCATTGATCTCTTATGTTTCACCATTATAGTCACTTAGTACTCTGTCCTTGCTTCTATAGCACCTAACACTTCCAACCAATATGAGTTATATTTTTTAGGGAAAAGGATCTTATTGATTTGGCCACACCCCAGTAACTAACTCTATTGAGGAGAGCTTTCTTGCTGGGCCACCCCATGGACTCCTGGCCAGCCAACAGATTGGCTGCCTTTGGGTCAGGTCTCCATCCCTAACCCAGTTAGCTGTGGCCAGGGTGGTAAAGTCACTTGATACCAAACATGGTCACCTATACATAAGGAAGAACCCAGGGCCCCTTCTCTTGGCAGGGAGCTGCAGATGTGGCAGTTATTCAGAGGATAATAGATTCCTCTCCAGCACAGCTTAGCACAGTGATTGGCAAATAGGAAATATTAATCAATCAGTCAATCTTGGATAAAGTCCACTTCTCTCAAGGGCCCAGCACAGTGCCTGGCACAGAGTAGACAACAACAATTATTTTGGAATAGAAAGCCAGTGTATCCAGACAGCATAGCACAGAAGGAAGCACTATAGAGCAGTGGTTATGCATGTGGATTCTTCTCATAGGCTGTTGGAGTTCAAATTCCAGCTCTGCCACCCAGCAACCATATGACCTTAAGCAATCTACTTAACCTACCCGATATTTATTCTTGCATCTGTAAATAAGACCACAAGTGGTCCCAATGTCATAGGAGTGTTGGGTGCATTAAATGAGACAATATAAATAAAGTACTTTTCTCCATTGCCTGGTACATGGTGATGCCTCAAATAGGTAGTAGTGTTATTCTTGTGAGACTCATGCTAATGGTGCTCTAGGCCAAATACTGATCTGGATGATGGTAGTCATGTCTCACCCTCAACTGAGTGAAGCAGGGTCCAACCATGCAGACAGGTTCCTAAGCACACACCAATTCTGAGACTTGCAGGGCCGTGGTCTACTAGCCGGACCCACTGTGTTCCCTGTGTCCCCAGCCACCAGGTTACAAGTAACCTGGAGTTTATGGGTCATCCCAGCAACCATTGCTGACTTTGACAAAGAAATCCACTATGAAGTATGCACCCCTCTCCCCCAAACATTTCTGCATCCATAATAAATATATTAGTTACTGGGTGAGCAGGCTGTTACACCCTCAATCTCCTGAAGTGAGGGAGTGTCCAGGCAGAGTATGGGGCGGTGGGGAGAGAGAGGAGAGAGAGCATTAACCTAGTCAAGGATTCTATAAGTTATAACTCAGTTTCTATCCAAGTCAATCTTAATGTATCCAGCATGGAGAGGCTGACTGGTCACCACCTCTAGGCACACAGGGATCAATAAGAAGGTCGCAATGGAGACAGAGGTCTGTGCGTTTATGTGAATACAGACGTGTATGAGGTTGGGGGCTCATTCAGGGCAGGGGCGAGGCCTAGTCCTACGCCCTCTTGAACCTCTCTTCAGGCTGGCACACAGACTGGACTGAAAGCAGAGAGAAGATGAGGCTCTTCTTTGGGACCTACTTCACCAAGAAGGGCTCCCAGTGGAGGCGATGACAAAAAGGTTTGGGGAGAGGAACGAGAGGGCCTGCCTTGGCCTGGGGAATGTCGAGGAGGCAGAGGGGAAGGAGTAGAGAGAGCAGAGGGGAGATGGAGTCCTTGCTGCAAGCTGAGCCCTCAGTGGACTGGGCAAGGAACCAGGACAGATCCCCTTGCACCAGAGCAGCCTGGTGGCCTGTGCTGTGGGCAGGAGCCGGAACATCTTCCCTTCAGGACTTTCTGAGACAACAGGGCTGGGCCTCCCAGTCCCCTCCAGGTGCTCCAGCTGTGACAAAGCCTACTCTGCTTGCTGGCACAAGGAGCACCACGCAGCAATGGCAACTCCCCCTTTACTGTGCACAGCACCTGGTGGCTTTAAGGCGCGCTTGCCAAGGGAGAAGTTTTTATCCAGGAGACCAATTTTCTCTTTCCCCACTAATTCAGCTATGAATTTCCTTTGAGGAAATGGTGCCTCAGGGACCACCAGGGGGCACTAGGGCCTGTAGGCACCAGGGGCCAAGGAAAATTAAATGCCCTGGCGTGGAGGCCCTGGGTCCAGGTGCTCAGCCCCCCACAGCAGTTCCTCCAGCAAGACCTGGCGCAGACCAGGGAGACTGTGTTGCGGGCTTATCTAATGAGAAACGAGAGGACTGGGCCAAAGAGCCCTATTTCTGTCCAGCCCTATACTACCTGCCATAAAATTAAATGATCACAATGAGTACATTAATTACCTGACACGAATGCTTTAACATAACAAAATTATTAGCCATTCTAGATTTAGTATTTGTACAGCACTTTATATTTGCAAGGGCGTTGCAATAACTTACCCAGCTGAGGGTGCATTTCAGGCCCTGAATGACATCCTAAAGGGTTTCTTCTGGCCAGCCAGCTGTCTGGCCTCTGCCACAGCTGGTCCCCTGCCCTTCTTGCCTTCACTGACTGCTTTTCTTCTCCAGCTGCCACCTTGCGTCTCCTCTTGACAGTCCCTTCGTCTGTTCACCAAATCTCTTTTACCTCAGAGAGCCATGAGACAATGTCTTCACTTGTGCCCAGGTCACCTAACCGATCCTGCCTCAGAATTAAAGGGCTCCAGGGCAGCAGCCCTGCATGGGTTTGGCCTTGGTGCCCAGCAAGTCTCTCTCCTGTTCTGCTGGCTGTACCTACAAGCAGGGACACATGGTGGGCTCTGCACATAGTAGGAGCTCCGCATTTTGGGCCTGCTGTTGCTCAAACTACATAGGAATTAACTGCATATCCTGCCAAGTCACTTGTGGGGTGTTCACGGCACCCACACCAGAGCAAGCCCATAGCCCTTGGGGATCATGGCATTGAGGAGACTCATACTGTGCAGATTCAATTCCAGACTGGATGGGATGTCATAGGAGACCTCGCTAGTAATCTTGTTGCAGTTGGCTTGGGTGTGAAATCTGCTTCCCAGGCAGAAAGATCAAAAGCCCAGTTGATGGATGTCTGTGTACCCAGCTCTCCTTGCTTGCTTTCATCTTCCTCCCAGAAAGAGGAGTAAACATTCAACTAGTGAGCACTGCAGGTGTTCCCTTAAGGAGTGGAAAGGAATATCATTGAGAGTAGTTAAGACCACCAGTGAAGGTGTCCATGAGGTTACCAAATGCCTTCAGGAGGATCAAAATGAAGGACGTTTGCAGCAGCAGTTCCAGAATTTCTAGATTGAAGGGTCTTTGGGGCAGCAGCAAGTTGGCTGGAAGGCAGCTGGGGAGACTTACCTTGAAGCTGCATTTGTATAGCTTGTATGACACAGATCAAAGTTTCCTAACATGCTTTTAGTCATACTTTATGGAAGCTGAGAAAATGTCAATTTTCTATATAAAGTTTATCATGGTACATGGTATAGTGGTGAAGAGCAGGACTCTGGAGCTGGATTTCTTGTGTGCGAGTGCCAGGTTCACCATTAACCAGCTGGGTGACTTTGGGCAAGGGCTTTAGCTTCTCTGTGACTCAGTTTCCTCATCTATAAAATGTGGATAACTATAGTATTTACCTCAGAATTGCTGTGAGGATTATATGAGTTAATCCATATAAAGCATTTAGCATATGGTAAGTACTCATTAATAGCTAGCAACTGTTATTTATTGGAAGAGACTTGGGAGGCCTTGGGGGATGACCATGGATCACACACTGGGCATTTGGGAGTAAATTTCCAAGTCCTTCAAAGTGAGGGAGAGGGGAGAGGGACTCAAGATATAGGCTTGGAGCGATGTATATGGTGGGGTGTTGAGGAGACTCCTGGTATAAAGTCCAGAGAATTTCACCTCCAAAGGGGTCATGGAAGTAAAAGGGCTGAGTTCCAGGTGATCAAAGACCCTTAACCTTTCAGTGTGCATCAAGTTGGGGTTGGGGGCTGCCTGACACCCCCTTTGACTGGACTAGATGTTGCACTGAAGAGTAGTGGGGAGAATGGCACATTCTCTTACTTTTCTGAGCATAGTCTAGGGGCACCTGTGGAAAGGGATGGGGGCCCCTGCATTCCCACACCCACTTGGGCCTAAGGCCTCATGCAGAGGCTCTCCTGGTCCAGGGCATGGCACACCTCAGGCAAATCAGCAGGTCCCCTGGGCTGGAGGGCTGGCTTCTTCCCGCCCTCCCTCTTGCCTTCCAGGCTCTTGGCCTCCTAGAGACTCTGGAACAGTGACCACACCAGGGAAGGGGACATCTGGGTCCCTGGCCCTGACCCAAAGGGGAAATGGAATAGAGGTAAGCTGGGCATTCAAGGAAACCTGGCCCCTGGCTAGGTCCCAGTATGCCCCAGGCCCATGGGCTGAGGAGCCTTGGGCACCTAGCCCCACGTTGCTTTCTTCAGTGAAACAAGAGGTTCTCGTAAGATCCCCCCGAAAGCCTCTTCCACCAATAAGCACATTCAAGATTCTGTCTCTTCTTGTGGTGGCCACCAGGAAAATGAGAGGGTAGAGCTGACTTCTAGGGTTTTGCTGTGACTCTTCTAGGCCCTGAGACCTTGAAACTGAGATGACCACCCCAAGTCCCCGGCTCCTCCCCCATGCTCCAGCGTCAGTACGCTCACCCACTATGCAGGTGAGCAAACAGACCCGGAAGATGTGCCCAGGCAAGGATGTATATATTTCTTCCTTGGAACAGCATTTTCAGGAAGACTCTGTATTAGGAACTAGAAAGCCAACTAAAACACTTCTGACCTTGTTACTTGAGGCAGTCCTCTAGTCTAGGGGGTCTTCAAAGGTGATTCCTTAGGTCAGGAAGCAAATACTAGAACTATAATTTATATGTATTTTTAACATAAAAAAATTGGGTTTTACTAATATTTAACACATATTTTACACATTGAGACGGGCACTCTCATTTGGTAAGTCATTTGGTCACCCGTCACGTAGGGCAGTGGTCCCCAACCTTTTTGGCACCAGAGACTGGTTTCATGGAAGACAATTTTTCCATGGACTAGGGGCTGGTGGGGGATAGTTTCAGGATGATTCAAGCATGTTACATTTATTGTGCATTTTATTTCTATTATTATTATTATTATGCATTGTCACTTGCCACTCACTGATAGGCTTTAGATATGAGTCTGTAAGCAATTGATTTATTATGGTCTCTGTGCAGTCAAACCTCTCTGCTAATGATAATCTGTATTTGCAGCCGCTCCCCAGTGCTAGCATCACCTCCTCAGCTCCACCTCAGATCATCAGGCATTAGATTCTCATAAGGAGCACGTAACCTAGATCCCTTACATGTGCAGTTTACAGTAGGGTTTGGATTCCTAGGAGAATCTAATGCCACCGCTGATCTGACAGGAGGCAGAGCTTAGGTGGTGATGTGAGTGATGGGGAGCAGTGGTAAATACAGATGAAGCTTCTCTTGCTCTCCACTGCTCACCTCCTGCTTTGCAGCCCCTAACAGGCCACAGACCAGTACCAGTCCGTGGCCTGGGGGTTGGGGACCACAGATGTAGGGGACATGATGCATGCTGAGGGGAGATGGGGACCTCAAAAACAGTGGGTTTGACAGTGGTGTTTATGACATATCACAGTTAATGTGTACCCAGTTAAGTGATTTGCTGATTATATTAACTAGTTTTAGCTAAACATTTTCATGGAATGGGCAGATGGTTTTAAAAGATTCCTACAAAGAAAACACGACATGGAAATAATACAAAAAATGCAAACATTAGCCATCATTTTTACTCCTAGTAGGTGCTCTTAGTCAGATTATCAGATGTAAACAATTATAAGTTAATCAGATCTGAAGTCAGCAAAAACTTTTTGAAATTATTAAGAAGAGCATTTGAAATATGGATTTACATACATTATAATGAATTTTGCCCTAAGTATTTATTGTACATTAAGATATCAGCTGATGATGATAATTTATAAATAAATATACATATATTGGGGGAATGTGTCCTTTTTTTACTGATAGGTATACATGATCAAGAAATTGGGGACCACTATTTTAGCTTATCTGTGGCTCAGGTTTTGTCATCATAAAACGAAATGATTATTATAATGATTAATGGTAAACTAAAACTTCATTTCTCTTAATTTGTGATACGTTTAGTGTCTGGGCTATCATTTTCTATCTATGAAAATTTGCACAAATTTCTTAAATTTCTCTGAACTTTGCTTTGCTTATTTGTAGATCATTATATGGTTGTTATAGGAATTACATAAAAATTTTTAAATGTCTGTCACATTGTTGGCCCTCAATAAATGGTTATATTATTACAAAGAAAGATATTGCTAAGCCAAATTAATAGGATTAATAAATTAATAAGATAAACAATATTTTGGCACAAAAATGTCTGGAGTACCTGGAAGTACCAATTCACTTGAAAATTGTTATGCTGATTAAAATTGGCCACTTACCAAACATTCATTGAATACCTCCTTGCCAGGCTTTGGGCTAAGTGCCAAGGATAGAGAGATGAATTTGTTATAGACCCTGCAGGCTAGAATTTGGAGCTGGCCTTGTCTAGATGACTGTAACAGCTTCCTGCCTACTCTCTCTGCCTGCATAGTCCCTACTGTTCCCTGGCTCCTGCTTCCACCATCATGTGACTGAAAAACTAGTCTTCCTCATCACTTTTATCATTCATTTCCATGCCCAAAAACCTTCAATGACTCTCTTGTGCTATGAACTTTTCATCTATTATATACTGTCTTCTATTGTTCAGTAATTTTTCTTCAAGTTTGTCTTCCCTTCCCAGCTGAAACTGTTATAGTTAGCACTTATAAATAAGTTGCCCTTGAGAGAATTTAACTTAATCAACAGGTGATGAAAGGAACCCAAGGTCTCTTAGGCCCTTGGGACTGGCTACTTGACTACTAATCAGTGGTATTAACACATCTAAGGGAAGAGTCAGTGTGGTCTGCAATGCAACTTGGAATACAGGAAAGCCAGAGAAATAAACTTTAGTGTTTAGTGGGGTGCAGCCAGCACTGTCCATGGGAAAAAGATATTGGAAATAGGGGAACTGAGGATTTCAATCATTAGATAATTTTTTCTGTTTTTGGTAAAGACAGTGTCTCGCTCTTGCTCAGGCTGGTCTTGAACTCCTGACCTCAACCCATCCTCCCACCTCAGTCTCCCAGAGTGCTAGGATTACAGGCATGAGCCACCACACTGGGCCCCTTTTAAGTAGGATGTAAAATCTAGAAGCTGTAAAGGAAAAACTTTAAAATTTAAAACTGTACAATAAAAAATGCCATAGTCAGATTTGAAAGACATGATAGAGTGGCATCACATATTTGCAACATATGTAATAAATAAAGGATTAATAGCCATAATATATGAAGAGAACCTAATAATGAATAAAGAAAAGACAACTCAAAATAAAAATGGGCAAAGGAGATGAATTAGAAAAGTCACAGAAAATATGCCTAATTTTAATATGGCTAATAAACATTTGAAAAATAGTTCAGGTTCACTTTTAAATAAAGAAATGAAATTAAAATAGCAGTGACATACCTCTTTCATAAGATTGATATGATTTTTTAAAAGATGTATGAGACGGTATCTTAGTTTGATCGGCTATAACAAAGTACCATAGACCGGGTGCATTATAAACAACAGGAATCTCTCTCTCACAGTTCTGGAGGCTGGACGTCTGAGATCAGTGTGCCAGCATAGCTGGGTTCTGGCAAGGGCTCGCAGCAGTTGAGTTGAAGACAGCCAAGTCTCCCAGGTTGCAGGCAGTGGGCTTCTCCTTGTATCCTCACTTGGTGAAAAGAGGGCCAGGGAGCTCTCCAGGGTCTCTTTTGTAAATGACCTAATTACCTCCCGAAGGTCCCATCTCCCCACACCATGGCATTGGCGGTTTGAATTTCAATATGTGAATGTGGGGGAGACATAAACATTCTGTTCATAACAGAGGGGTATGTCATTGCTATTTAATTGAAAAATTGATAGTGTCTTTAATACAATTTATGAGGGTATGGGGAAACAGATATTCTCAACTACTGTTAATGGGATATACGTTGGTATGGCTTCTTTTGGAGGATTACTTGGGCGTATTTATCAAATTGTGGCTCTTGCTATTACACTTGAAGGACAACTTGGGTAAGAATAAAATTCATGGGTTTCATTTTCTTCCCCTCAGAACGTTGAAGTCATTGCCCCATAGTTTTTCTGATGTTGAGTGTTGCTTTAGTTCTTTTACCCCAGTATCTTCATTCATGTCTTGGCTGGTTCATTTTCAACTTAAGTATTTTTCCCCAGCAAGGGATCATATGTCCTTCATTCCCTAAATTCTTGCTTGTGTGAGAATGTCTGTCTTTGGCTTGTATACATAACTGACAACTTGACTAGATGTAATACCCTTGAGTTCACTTTATTTCCCTCAAAACTGCAGCCATTGGATGCTGCTAGGTTCGAGGGCCAGCGTGATGCTTCCTTCTTTTGGGTGATCTGCTTTTTCTGCCTGGATGACTGAGGAATTCCTTCTCCATCCTTAACGCTGAACAGCTTAATCAGGATATATCTTAGCTTCAGTTGTTCATTAGCAGTTCATAGCAGTATGTCCCTTAAATGTGTAGATCCAGTTCTCCATAGTTTTCATACCAGGAAACTTTTCTTCCGTTATATATTAATTTTAATTTGCTGAGTTCTTCAAGGACACCAATTTTCCTTTGGCTATAAGATCTTTATATGTCTTTTTTTTAAATCTGCTTCAAAGTTTTTAGGAAATTGACTTTTGTTTTACTGATTCACTATGATTAAACCAAGAATTTCTTAATTTATTTTTAAATTATGCAATAGTGTTAATTGGGTCCCTAATTTGTTTTCTCTGCTCTACAATATCTCTTTTCATCTCATTCTATTGTTTTATCACATTGTCTTTGAGTTCTTTTATTTTATTTATTTCTTTATTTTTGGAGACAGAGTATTGCTCTGTCACCCTGGCTAGAGTGCAGTGGCATCATCATAGCTCACTGCAACCTCAAACTCCTGGGCTCAAGCGATCCTCCTGCCTCAGCCTCCCAAGTAGCTGGGACTACAGGCACGCACCACTATGCCTGGCTAATTTTTCTATTTTTTGTAGAGATGGGGTCTCACTCTTGCTCACGCTGGTCTCCAACTCCTGACCTCAAGTGATCCCTGCCTCAGCCTCCCAGAGTGCTAGGGTTACAGGCATGAGCCACTGCGCCTGGCTGAGTTCTTTTATTTAATTCATGTTTTTAAAAAGTTCTTCTGTAGCAATTTTCTTTTTCTCTGGTTGTAATTTCCTCAACACTGCATTCTTTATCTATTTTTTTTTTTTTTGCATGCCATGGTTCCTTTCCTTCTTTGTTTCTTTTTCCTTTTCATTATGCTATGTTATATTTGCACATTTATCATGCTGATGTTAGATGTTGTGGAGGAATTCCTTCATGATACCCATCCAATCTTATTTGGTCTCAGGAGTGAGCAGATATGCAAGCAAGGCCAATCAGAGTTCTAAGACAATTGATAAATGTATGCCTCTTGTTTCTTTTTTACATTGTATTGCTTTGGTTTAGAATTATCAGTCCACCCTCAAACTATACCTCTTTAGGGAAAACAAACAAAATTCACATGTCACCTCCTCAGAGACATTTTCTCTGACTACCCTTTCTAAGGAGACCCAAGCTCTATTATCTAGTTACTCTATTACAGCGCCTCTAAGGAGGTCTTTTTGTGTCTTCAAAGCATTTATCACTATTTCAGAGTATCTTATTTATTTGCTTGTTAGTTTAATGTCTCTCTGACTCTTCAGATGTAAGCTCCATGAAAGGAGAGACCTTGGTTCCCTTTTAAATTTTTGTATCCCCAGCATCAAGAACAGGACCAAAGAAGATAATTGTTGTTTCAATAAATATTTATTTCCAATTTTATTATAAATTACGCAGTGAACAGTCTCAGCATACGTCTTTTATTTTTTTATTTTTTATTTTTTTCCATCTTTCACTGGTCCAAAAAAGAGTACGTCTTTTTGAACCATTTAAATGATCTCTTCATAGCAAATTTCTGGAAGTGGGGTTGCTATATCAAGAGGTGCACACATTTTTATACTATGTTACCCATAGCCAAACTGTTTCTAGAGAGATGGTTCTAATTTATACTACCACCAAAAGTATAGGTGACCACCCATTTTCCTAACCTACAGTGGGTTTAGTCAATCTTCCTAATCTTTGCCAACCTATAGGTAAAATATAATAGCTCATTGTTTTATTTATATTTTTTCTTTAGGCTATCAGCCATTTGTAGTTCTAATTTTGTGAATTGTCTATCGTGTAATTTGACCTTTTTCTATTGGGTTGTTAATTTGTTCCTGTTGATTTATGAGCTAATTAGATATTTGTTATTAGCTCTTTTAAATTAAGTATTGTAAATATTTTCCCTATTTGTTATTTGTCTTTCAGTCTTCTTTATGACCTTTCTTGCTAGGCAGAATGTTTATATTTGTATGTAGTTAATATTTTCCCTTTATGGCTTCTGGTTTTTGGGATATGTTTTGAAAGACCTGAAAGACCTTCTTCACCTCCAAGATTATACAAATATTTACCAATGTTTTCTTCAGGTATTTTTATGGTTTCATTTTTTTTTTTTCCTTTGGGTCTAGGGAGTGAGGTAGGGATAGAACTTTATGTTTTTTCCAAGTGACTGGCCAGTTATTGCAAAACCATTTGTTGAACCTTTCAAAGTATCTCTAGAGATTAGTATTTAATAACAGTATATCATGTGCCAGACACTTACTAAATCCTTTACATACCTAATGTAGTTTAATCCTTACATCAAGTGATAACAAAGTGAGACTTGTGTTTAAAACACACACACACACACACACACACACACACACACAGAGTCTGTCTTCAATGTGGAAAATAGCCTGACCAGATGTTTTAGGTTCTCCAGAGAAACAGAACCAATAGGATATATAGAGATATATAAGAGGGAATTTATTATGGGAACTGGTTTGTGTGATTATGGAGCCCAAGAAGTCCTGCAATATGCCCTATACAAGCTGGAGAACCAGGAAAGCTGGTGGTGTAACTCATCTGAGTCCATACGCCTTACAATGGTGTAAGTGTCAGAGTCCAAAGGCCCAAGAACCTAGGAATCTGATGTCTGAGGGCAGGAGAAGATAGATGTCCCAGCTCAAGAAGAGAGAGATTGAATTCATGCTTCCTCTATCTCTTTATTCTATCTGGGCTCTCAGCAGATTGGATAATGCCAACCCACATTGGTGAGGGCAGATCTTCTTTACTCAGTCTACTGAGTCAAATGCTAATCTCTTCCAGAAACACTCTTACAAACACACCAAGAAATAATGTTTTACCAGCTATCTGAGCATCCCTTAGCCCAGTCAAGTTGACATATAAAATTAACCATCACAATGAGGGAAAGAATGATTGCAGGGAGACCTGTTATTTACATAATCTAGGCAAGAGGTTCCTTTGAAGTGCTATATTATAGCACCTTACAATTCGTGGCCCATGGTAGGTATTGTGTGAAATGAAACTTGTTGAATGAAAATGATAATGACTTGGACCAGGGAGGTGGCAGTAGAGATGGGAAAAAGTGAAAAATTTTGAGAAATAGTTTGGAGATAGAATATGATTATTCAAATATGGGGAGAGGCTGGGCACAGTGGTTCATGCCTGTAATCCCAGCACATTGACAGGCCGAGGTCAGGAGGATCACTTGAGGCCAGGAGTTCAAGACTAGCCTGGGCAATATAGTGAGACCCTATCTCTACCAAAAATTAAATAATAGAAATAAAATAAAATAAAATAAAAATAAATATGGGGAGATGAGAGAGAGGGAAATGTCAAAGATGGCTCAGATTTCTGGAAGAAATAGATTTAATGGGAAAGTGATGAGTTTACTTTCGAACATGCTGAGTTGAGGGTACCTTAAAGATATTCATTGGAAGATGTCAGGTAAGTAGTTAGATATATCAATCTAGAACTCCAACAACAAAGTATACATTTGAGGAGCATATGCATATTGATAGTAATTGAAGCCATAAGAAGAGTTGAGATTCCTTTACTTTAAGGAAAGACTATTGAATGAAAAGAGAAGAGCTCCTAAGACAGATCCCTTAAAAACTCTGATATTTAAAGTTTTAGTAGAAGAAGAGGAAGGAGCCAGCAAAAACGTCTGCAAAAGGGCTGCCAGAGAAGTCAGAGGAACCAGGAATTTGTGGTGTTTTAGAAGACAGGAAAGAGTATGTTCAGGAAGAGAGTTCAGGGTAATTCTAAGAGTAAACGCAATGATGGACCATGAACTCTTAACTAGATGAATAGGGAAATGAAGACAGGAAGGGAGTAATAAATAGAAAGAAAGTGAAGGACTCAATAAACTGATATTCAAATGAAAGGGAAGAATAGTTGCAGTCAGACTAGCTTAATAAACAAGCTGGAAGGATAGGTGATTGTAGTCAGAAAGTGGACTATCTGAATGAGTGATTTTAGAGGTAGAGAGAGTGGAGTAGTTTTCGGTCATGAGGGCAAGATCCAGGGAGTGGCCATGGAGGTGGCCATGGGGGTGGGTGTTTGAGCAACATTGTAGTAGGACATTGGAGAGACCATGAGTCTTTCAGGAAGACTCTGAAGTCACTTAGGATGAGGGCAGGACTCGTGGCACAAGAGAAGACAGTAAGCCAAGTGCCAGTGTCTTCTTTGAGCAATGAGGAGGAAACAGGAGGTAGTTAGATTACAATCAATGATCAGTCAGGGAAAGCTCAGCAGGGGTTTTTACAGAAGGGTAGAGAAGCAGTGGACTCTAAGCAGGACACTACAAAGTTGTGAGAGTATGAGCAGGCTTCTCTTGGGGGAACTGCAGGGAAAGTGGTGTAGAGAGAAAGAGGTTTAGATAAAAGGCAAGAGGAGGAAGGAACATTCAGGGAAGTGTTTGAGGGCATAGTGGAGTCGGAATTCCAAAGGGCAAATGGAAGCTTTTGGCACGGAGAGAGAACAGGGATGGGATGAGGCTTAAGGAAGTATGTAGCATTTTAGGAATGACAGTTCCATAGATGACAAATATGGGAAGAGAGAAGGTGCTTATATTTGGGGCTTTGACCTATGAAAATAGGAATGAAGTGTGGTAAGTTTAGTTTCAACTAATCCTTGGACACAACAGCTTGCTAAAAATCAGCTGTGGTCTGGAAAGTCCTGCAAATATTTCTTTTTGTGCAGAGGTGTGATTTGTCATAGGAGATGCATCAGAGGATGGTAGATTATTATAAAAAGAAGAAAGGAATAAATAAGAAAAATTAAATTATTTCCCTCCTCTTATAATGATTTAAAAATGGATTTAATATTTAAAAGGCATTCCTTAATAATACCTACCTTACTTTTGTGCAGAATTTGTCACCAAAAAAACCCTGGCAATATAGGTAGGAAAAAATGACTATTAGAATAATAGAGAAAGTATATGATTTA
Source organism: Daubentonia madagascariensis (assembly GCA_023783475.1). Classification (NCBI taxonomy): domain Eukaryota; kingdom Metazoa; phylum Chordata; class Mammalia; order Primates; family Daubentoniidae; genus Daubentonia; species Daubentonia madagascariensis. Next base: position 13,330,830 of record JAKFHU010001129.1, on the reverse strand, counting down.
CCCAAGTTCCACAACTAGTCAATGTCTTGGCTTCTTGATTATAGTACTTGTTTTTTTACTGAACTGTGTTGTCCCATGGAAAGGCAGAGGTACCAAATGCATTCTTAAATACAGCCCATTTTTGCAAAGTGTTTCTTAAAACTGATTGTCATAAAATGGAATTCTAACTGCATATGTGCTGTTGCTTTCATCTCTTTCTAGTCTTCAAAAGTAAGGGATGGAAAAGATACATGCTTTTGTCAACTTCTTGCCCTTAAATCAACTTTTCCAAATTCATGTGATCTTCTGGTAGGCTGGCCATGTAACTTATATGGACATTTTTGAGAGTATAAGGGGGCAGGCACCATCAATTATTGTGTTAAGACAACAGGTGTAAATTGGGATTATTCTAAGCAAATTAGAATGTAACCTATCAATTAGCCCTCTCCTGGCTACAGCAGACTGCTTCCTACCCTGGGAACTAATTTCATGGTGCCGTTTTCAGGACCCCATTGCTTTACTGACCTTCTCTCTGAGTATAAATTTTCCCCTGTGTTACCACCGCTATCAATACCTGTGCTTGGAAGTGCATACATATACTTTCTAAACCACCTTCCTTCACCAACTTCTCCATTTCTGTCAAAGGCTAGACCACATTTCAGAGTTTATCTTTGATTTTCCATATTCCTTTGAGTCTCAGATACAGTCAGTTGGCAGAATTTGACAATTCAATTCTATAAACCCTTATTAGTCATTTACTTTATGCCAGACACTAGGTGAGGTGCCAGGGATAAAAAGACAAATAAGATATAATCCTGATGTACAAGAAGCTCATAGTTTAGAAGGGGAGTCAAATGTGTAAATAAATAATTGCAATATAGTGTGTTAAGTGCAAAAATAGAGGTAGAGTCTTTGGTATAGTGGTGATGTTAACATGGAAGTTATCAACTCTGCTTGGGTGGTTCAAGGAAAGCTTTGCAGAAATAAAGATAAGCTTAACCTATAGCTGATTGTATGAATTAATTAATAAATATTTTATTACCTAGTATTTGCTAGATACTATGCTATACACCAGGAATACATTGATAAGGAAGACAGGCATGGCCCCTATCCTCTTAGAGTTTATAGACTATTAGGGAAGGTAGATAATGTAAAAGCAAAGAATGTTAAAAAGGAGAAGAAAAATGGGGCATCACATGAACATATAAAGGGAGAAATAACCGATTCTGCTTCTAATTCCAGAATAGCTAAGCTGAAACCTGAAAAGCTGAATAGGTGGAGGGAAGAGGGTGATAGAAGAGGAAGAGAGTGAGGTCTTGAGGTAGGAGAGTATGAGATGTACCAAAGTACTGAGAGAAGACCAACAGGGCTTGAGAGGGGAGAGAAGCAGGGAAAGGATGAAGCTGGAATTGTAGGTAGGGCTCAGGACGTACAAGACATCGTAGACCATACTAGGGATTCTTGGACTTTATCCAAAGGTCAATGGGCAGCCACAATTTAAGCATTAAAGGTGATATACAGATTTGTTCTTTTTAAAAGGAGGCTGTTGCAATAGCTTAGGCAAGAGACACTATTGGTGAAAATGGAGAAAATGATGATTTTTAGAAATATCTAAGAAGTATAATGGCAAAATTAGTAACTAATTTGTCATGGGTGGTGAAGAAGGAATGGTCGAGGATGACTCTCACATTTCTGCCTTGAACCACTGGTTAGCTGGTGCTGTTATTTAAGGTGCTGAGGGACACCAGAGGAGAAGCAGGTTTGGGAATGAAGCTGATGAGTCCAGATGTGGCTGTGCAGAGTTCTGGGTGCCAGTGAAATATTCAGGTGGAGAGCTTAGGTAGGCTGTTGGGTATGTGGGTCTGGAGCTATAGATTTGAGAGTTTTGGGCATGTCAATGGTGATAAACCATGGGAGTGAATGCATTTACCTTAGGAACATATCAAAATGGGAAGAGAAATGTGCATGAGAACAGAACCCTGAAAAATACTGAATGATTGCATGAAGGAAGATCTGTCAAAGATGGGCAAGAAGGAGCAGCTAGAGTGGAAATAAGAAAATCCAGGTGAAGTCACAGAAGTCAAGGGAAGAAAGCATTTCAAAGAGGGAATGTCAAGTAAAATGAGAAATAAAAATTGACGACCTTACTAAGAGCCATTTTTGAGGCATGGCAGACACAAAATCCAGACTGATAAGGGTGAACAGTGAGAGGCGAGAAAATGCAGGCAGGGGCAGTAAGTGGCACTTTCCGCAAGCCTGGCGGGCACAAGAGCCGGCAGTGAGCACGAGGCTGAAGAAGGATGTGAATGATGAAGGACTAGGGAGGATTTTTCTTTCCTTTTTTTCTTTTCTTTTCTTTCTTCTTCTTCTTCTTTTTCAATGAAAGGTATTTGAGTCTGTTCAAGTGCTGAAGAGAAAGGAACCATTAAAGAAAAAGAAGTTGGAAACAGGAAAGAGACACTACAGGTGCAAAGGCCCCCAAAGGCGGCCAGGGCTCCAAAGCACAGGTGGGGATCCAGTCTTTAATTGGGGGACAGCCTCTTCCCTCTCTGTGACAGGACAGAAGTACAGGTGCACGTCAGGGTGGGAAGTTGAAGTAGTTTCCACTTGATGGCTTTTAATCTTTCAAAAATATGTGCTCAATAAACATTGAATCAATGAATGAATAAATACAAGTAACATGACTCTGAAATCCACACACTTCCTTATTGTCCTCCAGAAGTATTTCTATTGTCTAGAAAAGCTTGGGGATGATAGTGAAGGTGAGCAAGATTCAGAGTACTCTTAGGAAAACAAAGAGGGGTGTTTTAAAATCAAACAATAGGATGCTAAAATCTTGTTCCAAATGGAAATCAGCAGGGAATCACTGCTCTATTGCGTGAAGTTAAAGTAAAAGGGCTGGCTATCTGTTCCAGACAGGTCTGTTTGTTCTATACTTTTTTTTTTTTAGTTTAAAAAAATTCTTTTTCTATCTCTAGAAGTTTCAAGTCACAAACTTATACATTGAGGGGAAGGCATGGAATTATAACCTATTGTCAAGAACTGTGGTGAGTACCTTTCATTTCATCTTCTTATCAACTTTATGAAGCAGGTGATTAACACTGTCTCCATTTTAGGGTTATAGAAACAGAGCTTCAGAGAAGATAAAGATGACAAAGTCGCTCAACCAGTTAGTGGCAGAAATAGGACTCAAACCCAGATCTGCCTTCAGTTGTTTGTAATGGTGGTGCTATATTTCCATCTCAAATTTTAATAACTTTCATCATTGCAGATACTCTTCATGATGTAATCCTTGAGTAAATCGTTCCCTGACACGCCATGGCCATTATTTTTGTGATAATTTCCGTTCTTCAATATTCAAATCTTATTTCCTTTAATACCCTACTTAAATCTTAGCTTCTCCCAAAACACTTGGGGACATCTCAAACCATGTGGTCTCTCTGGCCTTTGCAATGCTACAGCAGTTTGCCTGTGTTTCTCATTTGATACATTTTATCTGCGTGTTTTTTAACTTTTCTTTTGATTATGAGTGAATGCCACAAATCCACAAGCTTCTTAGAGGACAGGAAGTGCATATTATGCCTTTTTTGAGGGAGTGGGGTGGGCATCTTTTATGGCTTTTTCCTAATGCTTTGTTCATAGTATGCAGTTGGTAAATATTTGTTGCTAAATTGCTGGATAGTCTATCTCAGCATTGATATTGGTAGAATGTCTCTGGGAGCTGCCTGCAACTACTTCAGAAAGTTTCTTGTTGGTGTCAATCTGAAAAATGGAGGATTTATTATTTCTGCTGTGAATTTATTTTGTCTTTTTGGATTATAAAACTGGAAATCTCAAGAAAATTGTTGGTTTGTGTGTTGGATGGAGGAGGGGGGAGATTCCTTTTGAAACGGAGTGTGGAAAAGCAGACTTTTTATTTTGTAGCTTTTGTAGGTTTTTGAAACTTACAAGTTCCTATTTTTAAAAAAAGTCCAGATTGGTCAAACTTGAAGTTCCCCTCCTCCTTTCTCCTCCTTCAGAGGCTTTTTCTAAACCTACTTCCCTTAAAATGACTTTTATTGATTTTCACTCAATGAGAGTTATTCTTCAGAATGAGGATGGAGGGGTCAGAGAGAGAAATTTACCCTGTGTTACCTGTGGAATAGGTGTATCTCCGTATCTAGTCTTGCTTTATTTGTTCTGTTTCCTGTATCTAGAAACCTGCACACTGGGGATCATCAGGTCCTCTGTGTCTTGGTCGTAGCTTGAGTACAGTATACTAATAGATCAATTTATGTGTTCATTCATTCAGCAAACATTTATTGAGCAGGCATGTCCTAGGCATTGGAGATACTAAGATGAATAAGACGTAGCCACTGCCCTCTATGACCTCCAGATGTACAGGAAGACACTAGCCTGGTGGGGGTTGGGGTCAGAGAAGGCCTTCTGAAGGAGGTAACTGAATATCCTCCGTCAGGGAATCCTAAGAGAATAAAAAGATCAGCCTTGTAAAATAAATATAAACATTTAATCAAATTAGCCAATTAGAAAAACAATTTTAAGAAAAGACAATCTTACCCATACATCCTATGCCTTTTTATATATTTTTTTTCTAATTTCTTTGTCACCAGTCTTATCCTTCTCTGGCCTACATTTAAAATAGTCTCCAAAGTTATTTTTCTAAACGCTGATCTGATCATGTCATTCCTGTCTCGAGATTTTTAATGGCTGCACACTCATTCACTCTACATATCTTATCAATCACCTACTGTGATGTTTCAGGTGAGTGTTAAGTGTTTGGGCTGCAATGGTGAGCAAGCATCCCTGCCTTCAAGAAGCTTAGAGCCTAGATCAGGTAGTCCTTCCTGAATCTTGTCCTCATATCTAAATCAGTTTAGTCCAATGGACACCAGTATCTATTGTGCTAAATATTATGCGAAACAACTAAGACAGAATGCTGCTTTTGGGCAGATCAAAGTCTAGTGGAGGAGCCTGAAAACTTAATTGATAGTTCCAACACAATGTGGTAAGTGGATAGATAATTGCATAGACTGCTATGACGATAGGGTTTGAGGAGAAAAGAGCTGATGGGCAGGAGGGCTTCCTGGAAGAGACCATGCCTAAGCAGAGTCTTGAAGCATGAATAGGAGTTAACTAGACATTAGGAGTGTCCAGTTCCTTAATGTGACAAACAAAACCCTTCACAATCCATTGATCTACTCTTCCATCTACCCTTGTATTTTCTATAACTTTGTTTTTCAAATTAGGAACAAGTGCCTCTGGATTATTTAGTGTTACACATGGGATATGAGAAAGTACCAGATAAATATGGTGCATCTTTCTGCAGCATCCGTTCCACCAAATGATAATTTAAAACATGGTTTTACATTAAAGCATAATATATTTGTGGAGTTGAAGGCAAAATTTCTATTCATTTTTCAAGATAAAACAGGATACATAAATTTCAAACTAGTGGTGAGCCATTTTAGGCTTGCCCTTAGACACCACCATCCACCACCATCCCTTTCTTGTGGACAAATTTGAGATGTATTATACTATTGGACTGTGCTGAGAAATTTCATGGGTCTGTGCCTTTGCATATGCTATTCACTCATCCTGGAGTGCTCTTCCTATTTTTCTCCTTTGGTAAACTCTACTTACCCTTCAAAGCCCAATTTAAGTGTAATCTCCTACAGTAGGTTTCTTTTTTTGGAGACAGAGTCTCGCTCTGTCAACCCGGGTGGAGTGCAGTGGTGTCATTATAGCTCACTGCAACCTCTAACTGCTGGGCTCAAAAGATCCTCCTGCCTCAGTTTCCTGAGTAGCTGGGACTACAGGGGTGCTGCACCATGCCTGGCTAATTTTTTCTATTTTTGGTAGAGACAAGACGAGGTCTTGCTCTTGCTCAGGCTGGTCTCAAACTCCTGACCTCAAGCTATCCTCCCACCTCAACCTCCTAGAGTGCTAGGATTACACAATAGTCATTTTTAATGAAGCTTAAATGTCATCCCATATATATTTTTTGGAAACCTACTTATGTCTCTGCTTCCTTTCCTAATAGCTCCAGGCAGAGTTAGCTCCTCCCTCTTTTGTGTTTCTTCCACCCTTTACTTAGAATTTTTATTACAGCGCTGCTCACATTGTGCCATATGTATTTGTTTTCTCATTTGTCTCTGCTGCTGGACTGTAAGCTCCTCTAGGGCAGGGACTACTTTTTAATTTAACTTTATATTCTTAGTGACTGGCACTTGGTAGACACTCAATAAATGTTTGTTGAATGTTGATTTTATAGACCATTTCTTACTTGGCATCACCTCTGCTTTTATATAAAGTAATATCTCCTTTACTTCTCATCTTCAGGGAATGATGTGTTCCACAAAAGTATATTTTCCAGATAACTGAAATTTACTTCCTAAAGTATCAAAATCTGCTGTTTAAATCATCATTTTTGTAGGAATTTATTTTTCTAAATTTTTATACACTTGCTTGCTCTCATAAGTAAAATATACTAAGTATAATGCGTTCCTTGATGACTGATCCCTAAAAGCATCAGGGTATGCTTGGTTGGATGTCGTGCCATCCTCTGGGACCACTGATGGGATAGGGCTTTTTGCCTCTACACCAAATAACCTCAATCTCTTCTGGTTTGGGGCTCATATAGTTTGGTCACCACTTCTCACTGTCAGTGTGCTTGCTCCAACAACACTACCCTTTGCTCCTTTTATGTACTTTTTTAGTGGTTATGAAAATTATAAAACTAATATATGTTTACTGAGAACAAACAGAAGTATATAAAGTAAAAAGTCAAAGTCCTCCCTTGATTCCTGTCTAACACCCCTACCCCACCACTCTGAGACATTCACTCACATCCACATTCCCACTCGTCAGGCACAACCACTGTTAACAGTTCGATGTATATCCCTACAGGCCTTTTTTTCCAATGCTTATATATACATGTATATATACAAATATCAGATCCTATCATGATATTGTTATATGACTTGCTTTTCTTCTCACTTGACAATGCATAACAGAGATCCTTCCATGTCAGTACATCCAAGTCTATATCACTCTTTTTAATAGCTGCCCCCTTTTAATTTGACAATCTTAATCAGCTGTAAATGGGAAAGCCAAATAATCAAGCTTATTAGAATTGTACCTAAGAAAGAATAAATCGGCTCTGAGTGAAGGCTTGCATAATTCTCCTAGGAGTAAAACGTGTTAACTTTAGTGCATGGACTTTGTAATGTTTATTTTGGCTATTCTGGGACCCTTTTTACTTATTTCCTGCTTCATTGTGTTTTGGATAGCTGAGGTTGCTGGACACATGACCTGTGAATTAGTGAGGTGGTACATATTCAATTTTGCATTATGTAATTTTGCTATGGTTTTGTGGATTCTTTGCATTTAATTTTTTAAGTTAGATTGTCCTTATAGACAGTGATTATTTCTTATAGTTTCTAAGTATTTGTGTTGTAGTGAGGATCATTGCATATGGTAGCAGCTAAAAATGTTTGGTTTGATGACTGACATAGGGCTTCTTAATTCTATCATGTACCTGTGAGAATGTGCACCGGATTATGGGAACTCTAAGTTGATCTGAGGAAGCCTTTTAACTACTGATGAACATTAAAGTACTGACAACGTCTTGTGCTATAAGTGATTAAATTCTATTTAGGGTTTATATAGGATCCTTCTTCTGCCTTCATCTACCATAATGAAGTGGCTAAATCCTGTCGATTCTACCTTATAGATCTCACTGTAATGTCTCTCCTCCTCTCCATTTTCACTGCCCCAGTGCCTTGGTTCAGGCCCTGCTACATCTCAACTGAATTGCCTGTAATGGACTTTTTAATTGGTCTCCCTGCCTCTTGTCTGACCTCCATCCTGCCCACCCAGCAACTAGTGCTTGTCTTTAAGCAGAAATCCTACCCTGTCACACCCCTGAAAAACCCTCTCTAGGGGTTTCTCATCATCTATAGGATAAAGTCCCCATACCTTAGCTTAGCATACAAAGCCTTTTGTGATTTGGCCACTTCTTCTGCCTGTCTCCTGCTGCTCAATGCTCCTACTTCAATTTCTAGGGAAATCAAGTGGCTTATGATTCCTTTAAAACACTACAAAAGAGAGTTCTCAATAAATGCTTGTTAAATGGATGAATGAAACACCTTATGTAGCTAGGGTGACCATTCAACCTGCTGGGCCCAGGATGGTCCCTGTTCACACCAGTCACCCCAGCATAATTATTAAAAGTGCCCCCTTTTTATAATCAATGTGTCTCAGTTAGATCAATAAATTATATGGTCACCCTAATTATAGTAGTCATCAAATTGATTACTAACTCTTTCTTTGTCTCCTCTATTAGATGGTGAACTCTTTGGGGACAGGAATTTTGTTCATTTTTATATCCTCATTTATTCCTTCCACTAAGAGACTGACACCAGTAGGTGCTGAGGGTATAATGTTGCATAAAACAAACATGGTTCTTGCACTCATGATGTTTACAATCTAGCAGGAAAGAACCTAACATAATGGAAAGAATAGAGCCTAACATAATAAATGCTGGGATGTAAGCGAATGAGTAAACATGGATACTTAAGAGGCTCCTAAACAAGCAATCCCAATGCCATGAATTATGGAGACAGAAGTAGTCACAAACAGAACTCTAGGTGATCACATCAGCCATGTATTTAAAAAGTTGCTAATTAAAAAATTTTTAAATTTTTAAATACAAACAACACACATATACCTCAGCATACATAATATGTAGATGCTACCTTAATGTTAAACATAAGAAAAAAAGGACCATGAAATAATAGCAAGAATGAAACTTTAAGTCTTATTCTTTTTCAGACAGATAATTTGTAATCCTATGTGGTTCTCTGGAGGGTGGATTATCAGTATGTATTCCCCTCTCCCTCCTTTTTTTCCAGATGAGAAGTCTCAGGTTTTAGAAACTGAGCTACAAAACAAAAGAATGATTTCTTAAACCAGGATTAGGTTTTGGTTGGGCTTTGCTTTCTAAGATAGAATCACCTGCTATCCTAGACCTGTTAACCATGTTCCCATGGGCACATTACAAAACTCTTTCAACCTCAGTTTCCTCTTCTATAAACTAGTGATAATATTATCTCCAGAATTAATCTGAGGATTAAATGAGATTATGTAAAGGCATTTAGTCCCATAACCTGGCTCCTCGAAAGCACTCAGGAATGTTAGTTCTCTATCCATTTCTCCTATTTATCTTTCTGTGCTTGGTGAATTATAGGATGATATAAAATGATTTGAAAAGAAAGCACTGTAACATAAACATTGATAAAACATCAATACAAATTTTTATTCTCAAATCTGGGCGCTAAACTAGGCCCTCTCCACCCCCTCTAAAAGTTAAGAGTTTTATTACTACTCATTTATTATTTCATTATTATAGGCCAAGATCCAGAGAAACATTCCAGGACCAAAGCAGCAAGTAAGATTTTTCTGGAAAAAGTCAGAGTTTACGAGGGAGCCAGGATTTAGGGCTCATTTAAGCAGCAGTCAGCCTTAAAGATTTACCCATTTACTCTTGGTCACTTTGGGTTCAAGAAAGAAAGAAGAGCACCAAACCATTCATTGAGACCTTTGGGGGTGGAGGAAGAGGAATGTAAACAAAAGCAAACGCTATCTTTAGTTTCCAGCGCGTCTCGCGACCCCAAGACTTCCAAGCTCTTTTGTGAGGGCCAGCAGGTCTGCTCCAGGAGTGCCCTGGGTCTGGACTCCATTTCCCAGAGTCCCTTAGTGCCCTAATGTATTCAGTGCTCAGAGTGCCTGTATGTGTGTGAGTGTGAGAGAATGTGTGCGTGTGTGTGTGTGCGCGCGCGCGTGTGTGTCTCCGAGTCCCTGGGAGAGTGGAGGCTCATTCACTGATTAGAGCCAGCGCTGAGAGGCAGCACTGCTCCTTCTCTCACGCCAACCGAGTCTCTTGATCTGTACATGCAATCCCAGGCAGCTCGCGAGCACAAACCCGGGGCCAGCCGCCTACTGCTGCTGCTGCCGCTGCCGCCGCCGCCGCCGCCGCTGCCTCCGCCGGCTCTGCGCACCCGGGACTTTTCATGCACCGTACTCTCCGCCTTCTTCCCTCCGTGTCCTGAAAAGTGCGACCGTTCTCCCAAGGAATTTCCACGGCAAGTATGGAGATCAGAAAGGGGTGTGGATGTGAGTGCGTACACACGAGGGGTGGGTGCGAGGGCGGCCGGGTTGTTCAGGAACCTGGTTAACTTTCCGGGTCCGTTTCCTAGGGATTCGGGCGGTTCCACCCAACAGGGGCAGGGGCTGGGACCTGGACTGGCGCGTCTTAGATCATCGCGACGGAGCCTCGCGGCATCGGTGCCCTGCGCGCTCCGTGCGCTGCCTCACTCAAACTTTCCGTCTTGAGTTTTCCTTAATGTGTTTTATTGGGGGGGGGTGCAAGGGGGAGGGACCAGACGCGAGAATTGGACTAGCAGGGAGGGTGAGGGGACAGCAAGGGAAGGGAGCTGGACTTCTTTACTCCATCTTTTAATAAGCCCCATTCCCACTTTGTTTGGGCCGATGGCGAGAAAGCCCTCTCGCCGGGCTCCCCTGTGTACCCTGCCGTGATTTCCGGGCTCCCCTGGGTACCCCGCGGGGATTTCCGGCGGGGCCGGGGCTGGGTGGTACTCAGTGGGGAGCCCGAGGTGGCTAGCAGGATCGGGCTGCGGCGATCGAGTGAGGAGCGGCTCCGACCGCCCCCACCCAACACACAACCGGCCGGTTGGGGTACCCTAGGAGAGGCTGGGGAGCCTGGGGCCCCCGAGTGCTCGGCTTACTTTTTCTAGCGGGGGCGGGTGTGAAGGGTGTGGAGGGAGGGAAGTGGAGTGGGATGCGGAATCCTTGCGGGCAGGTGCTGGCACAGAGGTGGACCTTTCTAAATGCCACCGGTAAACTCCCCGCTCCGCTGGGCTGGACCGGCCTGGCGAAAGCAGCCCGACCCGTGGGGGCTCCCGGGATTTTCGGGGTCAGGACCCCCTCTCCCAGCGGGTCTACGGTGCGAGGCGGGAGGATGATCGTGTAGACTGGGGCGCGTTGCTCTTTTCGTAGTTTTATTTTTATCTTAGACCTGCCTTAAACTGAGTAACAATTTCTCTTCTTCCGACTTGAGAACAAAACTTTTCAGCGAGCACGCTGGTCGCTGCAGTCCTGCGGCCACCGCCGCCGCGCTTGTCAGCCCGGGCCAAGCGACCTTTTCCACCCGGAGCCTAGCCCCGCCAGCAAACTCCGGAGCCTCCTGCCCCCACCCCTGCCCCAACCCAGGGCTTTTCAGGGCTCGGCCTGGGCGTTTCGCCTTTGTGCTTTGTAAGAGAAAGGCTTTTCTTCCAGTGCACAACAAACTTGGGCGGAGAGCTTCCGTGTGGCCCCCCGGGCGAGGCCGCCCACCGTGGTGAGGCCATCCGAGGGGATGCCCGGTTCGTCCCCCGCTCCAGGAGCCCCTCCGAAAGCTCGCGGCCTGGGTCGACCCGGGTCGGCGAGGGCGCGCGGGACCCCCGAGGTAGCGGGGATCGGGCTGCCAGGAGGCAGAGGAAGAGCTCTTGCCTCCCGTTAAGAACACGCTACATTCTCGGGTCCTGGCCGCAGCTCCAGCGGAGGGCCCGGGTGCGGGGTGCGGGCTGCGAGCGGGGCGCGCGTCGCACCGGGCGGGTGCATGGGGCCGGGGCCATCGGTGTGGGGTGCAGCCCTGCCTGGCGGGCCCGGGTCGTCTGGAGTCTGTCGCCTGCGCCGTCTCCCTGCCCCGGGAGCAACTGAGAGGGAAAGCATGGGCGCTCTCTGCCCACTACGCCCAGCAGCCACGTCTTGCCTCTCGCCTCCGCTCCGGACTCGGCTTGAGGGGCAAAGGGGAGAGAAAGGAAAAATAAAGAGGCGGGCGGTGAGAAAGCAGCGAGTGGGACTGGGGGGAGCAGAGCGGGCAGGGGGCCTGCGCCTTGCCTGGCCTCCTCCTCTTTCCGTCTCGCGGGCTCTTCCTGCAAAGGGGAAATGAGCAGAGGGGGGAAAGGAAGAAAGAGCGTCGAGGAAAAGCGCTGCGGGCGTCTTCCGTTCCGATCCCTCCTAGCCCGCAGAGACCCCGCAAAAGTGTGTGAGTTCGCTGGCTGTGCTCCGGGGCGAGGTGGGGGAAGGCCGAGGACAGGGCGGCGCCGCCGCGCCGCTAGTGATCGACGGGGCCGGGGCCGGGGCCGGGCGCGGAGCGAGCGGGGACACACACCTGTTCTGCGAGCCGCGCCGTGTGCAGCGGCCGGGCGGCCGCAACGCAGGCGGCAGAAGCCTCCCTTCCGCACCCCACGCCCGCAGTCCAGAACTGGAAGGGACCGGCAGCCCCGCGCCGGCCCGCATTTGCAGGAGAGCGGGAGTGGAGGAGCCCGTGGCTGCCCGCTGAAGCGGTGGCGCGCGGGAACGGGACGCGGGTGACCCGCGGGGCGGGGCTGTTCAGGGGCTCGAGGTCCTCGGACTTTGGTCGAAGGCAGGCTGCTCCGAGCCCCTTCCCGGCCGGCCCTACGCGGCTGCGGACCAGGGCCCCTTGCACTTGTCGGTTCTTCCCGGACCACCACCTTGGTTCCCCAAAGTTTTAAGTATATTGTTTCGTACGGAGGTTGTTGGGACCTAAAGTATTCTTTGTACAAAGGCAATCGAGAGCCGGAGGGAGAGGTCAGGCCAGAGCAGTGGGCTCGGCTCCGCGTTGGCCCCAAGTTTATGTAGGTTTCGCCTGCACCTCTTATTCCCCCGTCTTCCCTGAAAGAGTTGGTTTTTCCCGGTCGAGACTCTACTGGGCTGGATTCCGCAGCCGCTAGCGGAGCCGGCGTGCCTGCGGCCCCGCGCTCCCGGACCGGCCGGGTCTGTCTGGTATTCGCACCCGTTGGCCAAGCTGGGCCTGAATCTGGGTCCAAGTCTGGGACGATACCCGGCCATGTCTGAACCACAGGCGTCGGCCCTCGCATATTAAGCCTTGTGCTCCCTGAGCTCTCGCATATGGTGGTGAAATTTGTGTTAGAGTGGTGTTTGTAAATAGCCCCTGGGCGTTTGGTGTGCGGGAATTCTCTTCAAGCGAAGAAGTCTGTGAACTTAAAAAAAAAATTCTTTCCTGCGTTCTTCACAACCCCCTACTACTCTGGCCTCATTTCCTATTGTTCTTTGCTTTTTAAGTTCCCTGTTAATTTTTTAAAAGTTTATTTATGCAAAGGAAAAATATCGTTTAATTTGTTCTATTATTTTAATTCCTGGCTTTTGGAAACGGTTCAGAGACCACAAAAATGTCACCTGTTGTAATAAGCAGAGGAGCGTTGTGTGTGCATTTTAATTGCCAGCAGAGTCGTAGTTTGGTGGGCGCCCTGAGCTCGGCTCGGGAAAGAGTCCTTTGCAGCTTTCTTTGTGGCAGTCATTTGCAAGTGGGTTTGGCTCCCAGCAACAGCAGCATCAGCCGCAACACCGGTTCTTTCTACGCCGATCCCGGGCGCGGGTCAGGAAGCCCAGACTGGACAGGGATGGGCAGAGGCTGGGGTGGGAGATTGCCCACTCTCTGAGACTTTCTCTCTGGCTTTCGGTTTTTCTGTGCAAAAGTGACTCGTTCGCGCCGGAGAGCGCGAAGCGCTGCGCATCAGCCCAGCCTCAGACATTTTCACGTTCCAAACGCCGGCTTCTTCGTTTCATTTGTCTTGGTTCTGGCATGTTTAACCATGCAATTAGTAATCTCACTAATTATTCAGTTAGCTGGCGTTTTGTAATCACTTTACACCAGGGTCGGGTGTGTGATTTAAGAAACAAACAAAACAAACTCCCACACATACAGAACTGAACCAAACCCATCACGTCAAGGATTTGAAATTTTTAAAACTCAATATTTGTTGGTCCCTCCGTCCAGCCTCACTGCCTGCTAGACAATTTATTTAGCTTCGTGGATTGATCCCTCCTCCTTGTTTAGTTAATTCAACAAAGACTTTTTGCAATCTGTTTGGAGTTTGTCTGATGCCGTGGAAAAGTAGCTGATGATTTATTTGGTTGCTTTTCGATTTCTGTCTTCAGCCCTTCTTTCTCCTCCTTTCAGCAGGGATGTCAGCTGTTATTACTTCCTATTGATCCCTTTGCAAAGTGAGAAGTGAACTAAAATTAATGTCAATTCCACTGCTCGGATCAATAGCTGGAGTTATTTTAATCTGGATTTGCACGAAGTGCTAAATTAAAAAAAATCAGCATAGAGGCAGAAAAGTAACAGTTACTTACTTTCCCTTTGCCTGGTTCTTTACAGTCACCCAAATGCTCCATCAAGCTGATTATCTTACAATCCATATTTTTTTAATTAAGAGGGTCAGTTAGTTTTCTTATTTTGGGTTCTGTGTTTAAATCCATGACATTTTGACATTGGGAGTGTATTAACTATAGATTTTCATAATGACTGTGGTCTGCTGAAGCTTCATCTATACAAGTTGTTAATGTGAGGAGGGGGTAAGAAAGAAAAGGGAAAAGAAAAAAGCACTCCCCCTTCCCCCACGGAGACCAACGCCCACACAGTGCAGTAAAAGAGATGTAGCCTGGAAAAATATTGTTGATTTATTTTCAGTATAATGAAGTTTTCAAAGGAATAACCAGGTTTGAGTGATTCACCGTGTTCTGTTGGAGTGTCTGGTGCTGTCGCCAGATTACTAATTTATGAAACTCATTTAACATAATGAGGTGATCTAGGAAGTAAAAATAGAAAGTGAATCCTGGGGGCGGTTATTTTGAGGGGGAAACATTCCTCCCCTCACACCCAGGGCGTTATGTTTGTCCTTTTCTCCAGCTTGCCTCACACAATATTGCTTGTGGACAGATAAATAGTTATTTCTGTTGTGAAGAGCTGCTTAGAACCCTTGGAACAGCCCTAGACCCACTTTGAGAGCATCCATGTTGTGTGGCCGTTAATCTGACTAGAAAACAGCCAAGAACAGGATTCCCAGACTTGTGAGGCTAACTGGCTGTCCTTGGCAGATCATTCCCTGCAATGCTATAACTTGACAGGAAAGTTATTTAAAATTTGGAAGAGAGAAAAATCCGTTAATGTGAGATACATAATCTGGTAATTTAGCAATGATGTCTATAAGGAAAGATGCCAAATGAGGAAGCAGTCTGATGGTGTCCACTCATCTTCCCAATTAATAACAGTCATTGACACGTCTGCTACAGGATGGGAGAAGGAAATACTCTCATTGCACTGCATTAAGCCAGGATTCATCTATGGTTTAACTGAGGTTTCTCTATTTGAGGGAATACCAAAGATGCTCCATTATATAGGTGGGCTTTTTTAAAGGGAGGGAGTAGGATTTATTTCTGATATGACTCTCAATTTAACGGTTGTGATTGTAGCAGATGGTGATTTTTGGTTATACTTTGAGTTTCATTAAGTTTCTATTTCGTGTATATTTTTGAAGCTAATAAGTCCTAGTATTAATCTTGTGTTGTATCCTGGCTTTTGCTATATAGCCCTTCTCCCATCCCCCACTCAAAATAAATTTTGAAGTGGAACCAGTGACTATGAAAATGTACAACCTAAATTTACAAGGAAAACTGAAAGAAGCCTCTCCAAATTCCAGTTTGTTCCAGGGCCCTTTATGGGACATCAACTCTGACTGGGCCAATAGGCAGAACAAAATAAGTCAGAAATTTTGTTAACATTTAGCTTGAAATGTTAGTGGCAAATCCAAGGCAGTTTACAAATCTACTTAAGAGTGAGTACATTAGTAACTAAAATTACCGATCTGTTCTTTGCTGCCCCTGGAAGACAGACGCTTCTAGAGACAATATGCCAAAGGCACCCATTATGGTTTTAAATATTGTCAGAAACGCCAGGCATTTTATTGATGAAGGTTTTGTTCCTTCTCAGAAAAGAGAAATAGAAAGCCCATGTGATTAGACAAGAGTGTGCATTAAAAATAATGTTGATGCTGTTTGTTCACATAGCACTCCTGGAAACAGTCTTAGATGACACATGAAGATGTGTATTTATATATGTGCCAATGTGTGTCATTTATCCATGTATACAGTTTGTAGTAACGAATACGTACAGGTGTTCCTGGTCTTGGAGAGCTTGATTTAGGGATTTTTCTATACAGGGCATTATTAGGGGAGATGTAGAGAAGATGCATATGTGGAGAACTGCATAGGTAGAACCTGGTCTCTGAACATCGGGCCTGTCGTGCATGGTGTATGCAGGTGGAAGTCCTTTAAAATATAGATTCCCCCACCCCCCACTTAATCTACTGGATGATTTGGCCCCCCAAAGCTCATTTGTTCGGGGAATATTGTATTTGGAGGTTTTATGATTTTTTTTCTTTGCTGGGCTCAGACGCATTTCACCCGGAACGTGTAGGGACCAAAGTCAGCTACGCGTACATCACAGTAAGTTGTCTATTGATTTTCCTGAATGAAAATGGTCTGATGCTGCTGCCCACTGGCTCCTAAAGCCTGTGGTGTCTCTTGCCCGAGCATCTGTAAGCCAGAAGGATGGTGTTTCAATCACTTGGGGTTTCCCTTTTTTTCCTCCCCCTGACTTTCCTCCCCCCTCTTTTTTCCTCTTTGCTGTTTCTACAGGTCTTAGAAGGGAATGATTCCCCAGTAATATTCCCTGCCCTGATCCAAGGTGCCGCTCGGCCTCCCTCCCAGGGAAGACTGCTTCTTGTGTAACGCCGGCCATAGAAAGAGACTCCGATGGACTTACACCGGGCAGCCTTCAAGATGGAGAACTCATCCTACCTTCCCAACCCTCTGGCATCCCCAGCACTGATGGTCCTGGCGTCCACGGCTGAGGCCAGCCGTGATGCTTCCATCCCTTGCCAGCAGCCACGACCCTTTGGTGTACCTGTCTCAGTAGACAAGGACGTGCATATTCCATTCACCAACGGTTCCTACACCTTTGCCTCTATGTACCATCGGCAAGGTGGGGTGCCAGGCACTTTTGCCAATCGTGATTTCCCCCCTTCTTTACTACACCTCCACCCTCAATTTGCTCCCCCAAATCTAGATTGCACCCCAATCAGTATGCTGAATCATAGTGGTGTGGGGGCTTTCCGTCCCTTTGCTTCCACCGAGGACCGGGAGAGCTATCAGTCAGCCTTTACACCGGCCAAGCGACTTAAGAACTGCCATGACACAGAGTCTCCCCATTTGCGCTTCTCAGATGCAGATGGCAAGGAATATGACTTTGGGACACAGCTGCCATCTAGCTCCCCCGGTTCACTTAAGGTTGACGACACTGGGAAGAAGATTTTTGCTGTCTCTGGCCTCATTTCTGATCGGGAAGCCTCATCTAGCCCAGAGGATCGGAATGACAGATGTAAGTACTTTGGTGCGAGCCCTCCCTTATCCCCAGTAAGCCCTGCCTCGAAGTTGTGTTCAACAGGTCGGTGGCATTTGGCATGGTCCTAGTCATGGGTAGGGCCTACTGCTTCCCTTTCTAATAGCTGTGGAGTGCTAACCTTTGCTGGTCTCTTGTCAATGAGCATTGATAGTTCTTGCAGGAAATATTTTTCTGAAGGTAGCCAGAGGCAAGTTGGCCTCAGCACTGCCTTTCTCTGCAGGCCCTGGTGGGCTTATTCTCAGGGGACTCTGGAGTGAAGAGGGGTGCCATAGATGTACTGGAGTGAATGTCATTTCATTGGGAAGTGTAGGTTCCTAGGGAATTTGGGGGGCCTGGAGAAACTTGTCCATCCCCTCCTCTCTTTGCTGTCCTCATTATGTTTCTCTGATCCTGGTGATATGTTTTAGCTTTTCCATTGTATCATATCCAGCAGACTCCACCTGATTTTATTTTCACAACTCTCAGTCCTTGTCCACATCAGGCTATTTTTCAGAGAAGGACAAAGGTGTCGTCAATCACCATAAAGCATTTCAAACAGCTGTGTTTTCCTTGCTATTGCAAGGCTAGAAAGCCGACTTCTCTTGGGATTTCACAGGTTTGCTGGATGCTTATCCTGGGGCTCACTTTTAGGACTAGATACGGTTGAGCTGTGTGACTGCTCCATATTTGATGTTCACAACTATTATTAATTTCTGCTTATGAAACAGCTTTTCTCACGTTCTCCAAGTGCCTTGTTGGGCTCTGGCTACACTCACTCATAGTTGGAACTAAACCTTTATTTGGAACTTGTAGGCTAGGAGTGCTGAACCCTACAATCTTCTGCTTTAATATAATCAGAAAATAATTGTGTTCAGAAGCTTTTTGGGCTGTGGGTAGATGGAGCAGTTTTCTTCAAGCTTGGTGCGAATTTATGAACTGAGGATGGTTTTTCCACCCGACCCTTTGTTCTAAGATTTGCTTCATTTTATTTTCTTAAGAAAACTACATCTGAGGTTTGCTTTCCCCCTTCTCTATTTTTTGTGCTTCCCGTCCTCTCTATAACCACCAACACGAATACCATTTTTTTCTCTTCTCTTTATGATGCCGAGGAGAGTAATAGAGACATTGCAGCCCTCCCCTGTCGCCACTGCTTCCTCAGGCTGTCTCCTTGAATTAGGCACTGTGTTAACTTTCCTGCGCTAAAAGGCATCTGCCTAAACCCAGCGTACCTTTTCAATAAAAGTCATCATAAAATCAACCTGCCTTGTAAATCCATCGCTCTTTGGTTTTGAAATATGTTGCAAGTGTGTCTTTTATGTCAGCGTCTGTAAGCCGGAGCCCTCCCCACTTAGGGGAGGAAGGCTGCTCTCCGACAGCACAACTGACAGTGATGCTCTCTCACTTTGGCTTTGGCTCTTCTTGCACCTTTTCCCTTTTTGTTGACTTGTGTGTACTATGATCCTGCTTCTTGGATATACCTGCTGAACAGTTATTGACGTTGTGTTGGTCTGTTTTTATTTTAGTTTAGTTTTCATTTGTCAAGTGATGTGCAAGTGATCAAGGCTAGTTGTAATCTGACCTCTGTAAAATCGCCCTGTGCTAGAGTGTGACAAATTCTGCTCCTTTCTTTCTCCAAATACAAGTTGGACATGAAATCCACTTGAAACTAATATGCCACAAAGTAACATCTGGAGATCAAGATTCCTTTCTTCTCACCTAACAGATCCAGCTTGTCTCCATTTTTCTATCTTTTTAGCCCAAACGTGTATCAGACTCCCAGAGCAGGAGGAAGCTTGTTAGTCAAGTCAGAACTCACAGATGTGGATATCCATTCCCTTCCGAGTGTCAAAGCCATAACTCTTCTGTTTGCCTGGTTTGCATTGTGTGGTGGTGCCATCCCCCACGGAGATGGGTCCCTCACACAGGAATACGCCTGGGTGGAGAAAAATTAAATGAGTCTGTCTCCCAAAGTGAAATGGAATTCTGACCTTGAAATTAATGAGATTCTGATCAGAAGGGTGGGGAAACTTCTCTATTTCAAATTGTAGTGTTATGTAAATTGGAGTCCTTTTCTCTTTTATTTGTTTAAAATATTCTTCCCTTATAGATACTTTGTGTTGTCCTTTTTCTCGTACACAAGCATTAAACCTATAGCAGTGTCTGTGAGTGTAGGATGTTTGTATACCCACATTATTATCTAGAGTTGCATTTGTGACTAATCTTTAACATGAAACAAAGGTGCAAAGTGGAGACTGTCACTGGATTTGGTAACCCTGGATTTGTGCCCGTTTCTCCTTTCCTTTCCTTAGGTGGAGTAGCAGCCTTCACAGGGTTGTGCTGGGTAGCATTTGTGCTTTTGATTTTGAATTTTTGGAAGGCAGGAGAACCATTTTTCTGTAGAGAAGGGTTGAAGAGGCACCATGACAAAGTCTGCAGCAGTTTTCTTGGATCCTGTCATACGCCGACATGTGTTGGAATATTTATGGTCTGTTTTATGTAAATACATATTTAAGGGCCGTTAGAAGGCCTGATTATTCCCACTAGATGCCTTTCAGGTCCTCCCTACAGAACCGTTTTGAAATAAGTAATATTTCTCAGATAATCGAGTGACAGTATACAAGACTGCTTCCAGAGGGGGAGAGAGCGTCAGGGGCAGATGGGGGCAGTGGAGAGGATGGGGAGGTGAGAAGAGAGAGCAAAGTAATAGGATACAGTGTTTTGCCCAGATTGCCAAATTATGTATACATGTATTTTTTATTCTTAAAATTTAAGAGTTAATTTCTGATATGGTTGACTCATTTTTCAGTTCTCTTCATATAAATGAAGTTTTTTTTTCATAAAATGTAAAAACATGTCTTAATTAAATACAGTAGTAAAACTCCTAAATAAGCATTTATCTTTACAGTTTTGTTGGGGGCAGGGAGTGAGTATGGGGGTGTGTGTCCCTTACTTAGAGTAGAAGTTTTATGGCTGAGTTTTAAGTCATTGAAAAATCAGTTTTATAATGGAAACACTGACAGTTTTTTACTGTTGCAGCCACCCCCTGCTCACACACTGCATCCATATGCAGATATGTCCACATGTGAGCCCATTTGAAAGAGGAGCCTGCAGACGTGGTGTAATGCACACGTGTTCTTTCCTTAAATCTGGGTATGGGTAGGCAGGATTTATTTTGTGATTCAATACACACTTTTTGTAGAAAGAAATATAGCTATTTGGGTAAAGTATCATCTCTCCTAGTAGATGATTCCAGTTTGCTTGCCTGTCCATCCACCTGGCATCACAGGTGATTCCTGAAGTAGGTGTTGGGCTCTATGGAAAAAAGAAGCCTTTACTCTACAGGACTGACTTATTTGCCCTGGAAAATGGGACAAGTGTTTTGTGAGAAGCCATTCATGGAAGATACATACTTCCCCAGGAAGGGGACTGAGGTAACTCCTGTTTATTGTCACTCCCTGAACCAGTCCCCAAGGTTCATTGTCCAGGGAAATCATGCTAAAACTTATGGACTAATTACAAACAGTCCACGTGTGTCTTACATATGAAGTGTCTACAGATATGTTTCCCAGGGCCTTTAAAATAAACATTTCCTCATTAAGGAAACTTTACAACAAAAGGGAAGATAAGTATTGTCTGCTGCCTTGTGTTAGAATCTGTACATCTACTGCTCCCTTAGCACTCTGGCTCCCATCGAGTGCATTTCCTGGTGATTCTCTTTAGGCTGCCCCTGTGCCCAGATTCCTGCCTGTGTGACACAGTCTTTGGCCAGCCTGCCAGTCTATCCACTCAGCCCAGATTGGAGTTGGCTAGTATGCATGCTTACCCCACCACTGAGAGGGCCCAGAACTGCCCGCATGGAGCGATGACTGGCCCTGCCTTCTGGCTCACCCACGGGATGGGCACCAGGTACTGGCCATAAGTGGCTTTGCTTGGCTCTCGTTCCTTGGCCCTTCCGTGTGGTCATGCAGATTCACAGGTAGGCAGAAAACCTGACAGCTCACAGTAGCTACTGGATGTTCTGCATTGCTCTCATCTTTGATGTATTTCAACAGTCATTCCTGGGTCCCAAAAGCCCTGAGTAGGAGGAGATGGTATTTTGTACTCTGAGATGTGTCTTTATAAAGGCGTATGTCACCGAAGACCCTATGTCCTAATAATCAAGTCAGCTGAGCCCACCTAGGCCAAGGGCAGCCTGAAATGAGGAGGGCTGGCTGGCGTCATGGGGGTGCTATGAGAGGGTACTTTCCAAGGGCTGTGGGACTGGGGTGGACAGGGACCCAGTTAGGGCTTTTAGGAGAACTGCTCCGGCTGGCGAGAGTGTTTGGGGCGGTTCCCAGGTCACCAGGCTGCACCTCTGGATTGTAGCCGGAGCAGACGACCACTGTGAACGGGTCAGCAAATAACCAGAAGAGATGGGTCAGATGGTTCCCTCTGTCCTCACTGCCCACACCTAGCCCGATTCTCCTCAGCTGCGCCCGCCGGGGTTCTCCCGGAGCCTGTTTTCCCTCCCCCTCTCCCGGGGGGCAAGAACTCCTGTGATGTGTGTGGTTGTTTCTGGTTGTTCACTCCCAACACAGTCACGGAGACTCCTTTTCATGCTGCTGGGTTTAATTGTCTTGTTGGGATAAAGAAATGTTTGCACAGCTAAAGTGGGGCCGGGCTGGACGGGAGCAGTCCCTGATGGCTGCAGAGCCATCTGGCCTGGCTTGGCTTGGCTCGGCGCGCCGCTCGCCCGGCGGCTGGGCTCGCTCCCGCTCTCTTCCCCTGCCCTCGCGCCGCGCCGCGCCGCTCTGCTCGGCGGCCGCCTCCTCGCGCGGCCGGAATGCCTAATGACCGTGGTGAGAAAACGGACACCGCGGCCGTCCTCCCTCCTCGCCCCGCGCCCTCCCTCCCGTCAATTGTCATGCAGAAGTGATCCGGGCTGCCGTTTCCTCGCGGCCGCCAGCCAGCCCCTCGCCGCTCCCGGCACAAGGGTGGCTGGTAATTGATCGTTTGGGGGAGGGGGCGCGGAGAGGCCACCGGGTGGGCACCGTTTGCTGGCTTGCAAAGGACCCCCCAGCCCCCGCCACGGAGGTGGCTTGCAAGCGGTCTCAGAAATGTCGGTGACCTCGCCGTCGCTCTGCCGGACCTGGAGGCTGCGGGAGAACTCCGCGCGCTGCCCCGAGGCCCGGGAGAGCCGCGCAGCCGCCGGCCGGCCGGGGGCCGGGACCCGAGCCCGCCGCGCCCCCGCCCCGCCCCGCCCTCCTTGTCCCTGCGCCCCCAAGTCGCACTAAGAGCCCAGCCCCGGTCGGTTTCCTGTACGTGGTCAGAGCAGAGAGAGTGTGTGGGGGGACGGGGGAGGGGCAGGGTGCTGGGGCACGCCCCGGGTGGGGAGGGGGACCCGGCGGGGGGTGCGTGGGGGAGGGCGTGGGAGGGGTCACTGCGCGGGGAGGGCGCGTGGGGGCGGGGGGGAGGAGGGGGGGAGAAGGGAGGGGGCGAGGGCGTGTTGGTGCGGGAGGACGGACGTGTGCACGCGCGCATGGGGACCTAGCTTTTCCCTCCGTACCCCAGGACTTGGAGGTTTCTCCTTTCGGCTGGAAGTGTTTTTCCCATCTTGCTTTGCACATGTCAAATGTTCGGGGCAGCGTTTCCCAAGTCCGGGGCTTCGTCGGGCGGCGGGATTGCTGGTATTCGGGCGAGGCGAGTCGCGGTCGCCCGGGACGGTCTGAGGCTCGCAGCCAGCACGGCGGGGCTCGTTAAAGTCCGGGCAATTTCTGGAACTCTTCCCACGGGAAGTTTTCCGGGGCTGCCTTCCGGTCAGCGGCCCCAGGTTGATTATTTGGTGGCCCTTTTTTGTTTGAAAACAACAACAACAAAAAAACCACACATTGTATCCAAATAACAAAAGTTGCTCTCCCTCCCCACCCCTTTTCCTCATTAAACAGGGAAGAGGAAACTGAAAAATAGAATTATATTTTTATATTGGTATTTCTTATTTTTAACCCTTATTAACTACATCCATCTGGTTCATAAATATTACCACACGTTGAAAAGTACTCTTTGTGAATACTCGGGATTTGGGGTGACAATACATTTAATAGAGTTATATTTTCATAATGTTTTTTCTTATTTTTGACTCTTATTAACCACATCCATCTGATTAATATCAGAGCACACGTTGGGACATACTCTTTATAAATGCTTGAGATTTGGAGTGATGGTCCATTTCATTGTAAAATCCACAGGATTTTAACACCAAAATAACAATAATTTTTGGACTTGAATATTCTCTTCCAACAGTTTGACAGCATTTCCCTGCGCCATTTAACCACTCTCAGAGATGAACTGCAGATTTGAGGATAATATATTGCTATACAGCAGCTAAAATGCTTTAAAATTTTTTAAAAGTATCATTTAAATTGTGGCATTTGTGGTTGAATAGAAGGTGTTTTTATCCTCTGTAACCTCAAAGTGTGTGCTACAGGGTGGGAATTTGTAAATATCTCCTTCTTTGGGGCAAGGAGCAGAATTTTCTGCAAAAGAACTTTCTCTCATGCCTTTACCAGGAAAAGCTCCTGTGTCAGGACTATGGGTGAGGCCTGGAGAAATGATAGGCTGTGGTATGAATTAGTACACCTGGTAGATGCTAAGGAAACAGGAGGAATTCATCCCCTTCAGCCTTACACAATGGATTGGACTTTTCTATTATTTTAATCACATATATTAATATATTTTAATAACATCAATTAGTTTTAGTGTTAAAAAAAATATTTTTTTTTGCCTTGGTGCCAGTAACGTTGAAAGGTTCTGTAAGTGTTAGTTGAGTATTGAATATGTTGATGGTGGTGGTTATAACCTAGTTTTTACTTTAAGTTTTAATCAATTTGCCACTCTTAAGCATTACACTGAACAGTATTTGTAAGACTGTGCTATCCCAAAGGTGTAGAGGTTTGAGGAAAGAAAGGAAGAATTTATTTATGCTTTGAGGTTTGATAATGACAAAGGTAGGGAGGGAGTTTTTCAAGAGATACGTGAAATCACCTTTCTCAAATATAGGCTTATTTTGTTAATTACTTGAAGTACTAAGAAATCATTCATAACTTTAAAAATTATTTAAAAAATTTTTAAATTTAAAATTCACTTTTTTTCCCTGACGTTCTAGAAACCTGAAATTGGAGTCTATCCCCTTCCCAAATGTTTTCCCACACCGTTACATCCCCTACTACAGAGTCTACAAATACGGATCTGCTTTTGGTGTGTATTTTAGAAATAACTTTCTACCGAGATCCTGGTTTAAGCTACAAACAGTCAAGTGTTTTGTAGACACATATAACCATCTGGCAATTCAGATATTTGACCAACAGTTTTCTCTGTGGAATGCGTTCTGATTGAAGATGACCTAGAGGAAATGAAAGTTGTATTTTTTGCGGGGAGACATGGTGCCGTGTCCAGTACATTCTGTTTAGCAGATCCAACAGTTTAGAAAAGTCTAGAGCTATGAGAGTGAAGAAGGAACCTTTTGGTACAGTCTCATGAGAAATCAAGCCCAGTAAGCCTGAGTGTGACTCACCAGATGAGAGTTGTCTTTTTCCACTGAAATTCATTTGCAGGCTGAGACTTACGGCTTTACATCCATCTTAGAGCAGCAGAGATAGTCAGAAAGCTGTAGGGAGGGGCAAGGGCCAGCCCTGGAGAGACCTTCTCTTTATTTTCAGGTATATGCTTCCCATTTAGGTGCGAGCCAATCCTCTATTGCTCTCATTTGACCTTGTTTTTTGGGGTTTGATTTAAACCAAGTCAGAGTGGCCTAGCATAATAATTACCTGTTAGAGGAATAAAAGCTATATTTGCTCCTTTGAGCCTCAGTTTGAAGGTGTTTCAGATCAAAGGTGGGGAGGCAATGTAACATAGTAGTTATGAATTTAGGCTCTGGAGTTAAATCCTGACCCTTTAGCTTACTTGCTGTGTGATGCTGGGCAAGTTACTTAAACTCTCTGGGCCTCAGTATTCTCACCTGTAGAATGGGAATTACACAAACTTAAAGGGTTGTTGTGAAGGACTGAATGAGATTAGATACACGGATAATGCTTAGAACAGTTCCTCACGCGTATTAAGTGCTCAATACATAATGACTATTATTATTTCGAGGACAATCTGGTGGTATAATCTTCCTTGTTAGAAGCACTGAGGTAGCCAAACACAGGGTCATTTACAACTAGCAATGTATGTAGGATCCTTTCACACCCTCATGCCTTATGGCAATGTGGAAAGAGGGAGGGAGGAAGGCTCCAAAGCCCTTTTCTGTGATGGCCAGCTGCTTCCCCTCCCTTCGTTATTACCCGGCCAGCAGGATTAGCCCTGGCGGCCTTCTGACCTCTTCCTCCCTTCATTTTATTTAGAAGTAAGGTAATATTAGAGTTAGAGAAACTGAGTCTTCGAGTCAGGACGGGACTTGACTAGGGTTAGATATCTAGGCGTGGCTCAGGTTAGAGAATCCAAATCTCATGATATTTTCGTATTCTAGAATTTTGTATTATTGGATATTATTTGAAATAAATAGGTTATTAGAATTTGTGTGTGATAGAGATTTGGACTATATATAATCAGATTTGCTGTAATGGTATTTGATTAGTATTAGAATTTAAAGTCCCAGAGTTTCTAGTATGTCCTTAGATTTTAAGTTATACAGACACTTTCACCCTCTTGCCTATGTGAGACAAATCTGTGAACCTTCCCCCATCTGTGTGTGTCACAGTCCCACAGCATGATGGATTGTCTCTGCTTGGGGGAGGCTTAGGACGGGGTTTGAAGGGGCCTCGTAGGTCAGGAGAGAAATACAGCAGCCGGACTGAGATGTGGGGGCTGTTGGGGAGGGATTAGCAGGGGGAAGGGGAGGGCAGGGTTGGGCGGGGACAGGCCTCTCACATGGTGTCTGTGTGCATTCTCCTAGGAGTAAAAGAGGGCTGTCCATTACCCTGAGTGCACAAATAAAGTCAGTGTTTTTCTCTTTGTAGCAAGAAAACCCCGTGGGGCTTGAGAATACTGGAGAGTGACTCTGCATGTCAGTGGGAAAGGTGTCGAGTGGGCGGATGGGCATGGGAAAGACTGACCCTCTGCGTGAGAACCGTGGGTTTGAGTCTTTTACTTAAACAGAGTAGCTCATATTTGAAAAGTCTCATGTTCACATGTGTATGAGGCAGAAATAGCCATTGGAGGCCAGTTGTGTGATACCTTGATTCCTATCAGCTCCTCCATGGCTCCATTCAAGGGAGGGGGTTCAGCTCACCGTTGGGGGCAAAATGTCTCTGCAGATCTCGGAGCACCCAGTTCTGCTCTCTCCCTGTCCCCGGTCCTTCCCACATACAGTCACAAAGGCATATGGGAGGTAGGAAGGAGATGTTGAACATTGTTAATTTTTGGCTTTTAAAGAAGGGGGGAAAATCTGGGGTTTAGGCCCAGATGCAAAAATCATAGTGAAGAAGGAATTCCACAAAAGGAAAGAGGGGTGTCTGAGAGGTAGCTGGAGAGGTAGAGGCAGCAGCACACGCAAGGGTAAGGAACCAGCAGGACTGCAGTTAGGGCCTAGGCTTCAGCTTCCTTCCTGAGCAGTAAAATTTAAAAAAAAAAAATCCTTAGAACAACAAAAGTCTGGACGCATGGGCTTCCTTCCTGACAGGCCAACCTGGTGGGGCTTCATTCAGACTGAGCAGCAGTCAAGGCTGATTTACGGGGAAAAGAACCCAGACCAGACGTGGGCTTAACCCTTTCCTAACCATGGAGATGCTTCATTGCAAATGCTGCCTCCTTCTTCTAACTTCCCATAATGGTGTGAGTAGCTTTTTATTGTCATTTTCTCTTTATTTAAAGAGAGTACCTGCTAAAGTGCCTAGTACCCTCTTCATGAAAAAGCTTAGTCTGTGAGAAGTTGAGTGACTTGTAAAAGACCTAACCATCACATCTGTGACAGAGCTGGCATTGTGACTTAGAATAACTCAGGGTCTTGGTGACATTGGAGCGTTGCATTTATCTTTGATGATGGGAAGTACCTCCCAGCGTCTGTATTGGGCGGATCCTTTGCGCCCGAGTTGTACCTCTATAAGATACTGGTACCGCAGAAGGAATAATATGACTTCATCTTAGGTGTTTCTTGGTGGTAGTGGATAAAATTATGGCAGAGTATGTGAGATATGATTCAGTTGCCATCATTGGTAGAGTATGATGCATTCATGAATTCATTTAATCACTCAACTGTATTTATTGAGTATCTGTTGTTCTAGGCACCATGCAAGGTGCTGGGGATAGATTGGTGAGCAAGATAGATTGTAGTCCCTGCCTTACTGGAGCTTAAAGTTTAGTTAGCAATTGCAGGATGCTGTGAAAAGTGCTACAATAGGGGAAATAGAAAATGCTATGTGACTTAGAAGTAGGAGCATCTAATCGTGTCTAAAAGTCAGGGATAGCTTTCTGGACCAAGTGACCTTTAAGCTGATATCGAGAATCAAGAAGAAGTTATTTATTCAAAGGAGCTAGGTGTGGCAGTTTGCTTTTTTGGACTAAGTATAGCATCTGAGAGTGGAAGAAAGAACCCCAGAGCTGCCAAGGATTGCTCACAATAAAGAGAGAATAGAATTTTTCCCTGCCAGAGCCTGAGACCTGACCTCGGATCTCTGTACCACTTCATCCTATAACTAGGCGTCTCGAGAATGTCCATTTGGTGCTTATGTGGTTTTGAGGACCAACATCATATAGGGTCCTGTTTTTAAAATAACTTTCTAAAGGTGTCACTATAAAATACTTTCTGACGACATATGCTATCTTAACCACCAGAAGACCCATGAGCACCCAGAACCACGCTTGGCACAGAGTAGACACTCAGGAAATATTTGCTGAATGTAGGAGGGCCATTACCCTGCTGTTTAGTGAGGCAGATTAAGGGTCCTTGTCTTTTTACTAAAGTTCATGCTCAGCTCTATACTTTGCCCTATACAGAGACGTGATGGGTCTCAGGACCTAGAGTGCTTGCTTGGCCGTTAAACTAAGCTACATAGCACCCGGGATTCTTGGCAGGGTTTCTTGGCAAAGTTTCCTACGGGAGGTGCATTGCTCAGGCTTGACTTTCATGAGGGAGGTTAGGTATGTAGTGCCAAGAGTATTGAAGAAGGAAAAAAAGAGGGCAAAGCAAACCGTCGTTCCAGCCTGGCACACATCAGCACGCTAAAAACAGTTCCTTCCAGCCAGGGCCGCTGTGCTCTGCCATCCCCACTGTGGTTTTCCTTCCCTGGCCCCTATCTCCATCATCTCTCCACGTCCGCGATAATTTCCTGAGCTCCTGTGTGTACAGCGTTGTGCTCAATGCTGTTTGCAGGGGAATCAAGGAGTAGGAGATAATACTTCCTCTTCCTGAGAGCCTTATGGTTAAGGTGAGTAGTTAAGATGTATATATGAGAAAGAAATGATAATGTAAAATAACAGACAGTGAGGGCTCTAGGATTTCAAGAGAAGGAGTCATCCCCAAGGCTGGGTTTCCCAAAATGTAACCTAGGGGCTGCCTGCTTCAGATCACTTGTGGTGGTACTGGTGGAGGATGGGGGTATGGCTGGGGGTGGAGTGAAGGATGTTATGTATAATGCAGATTCCCAGGCCTGCACTAGACCTCCTAAGCAGAATCACAAGGAATGTGGCTTAGAAGACTGTATATTTAGCAAGCAGCCTCCCCAGCCTCCTTAAGATTTAGGAATCATTCATCTAGGGTAAAAGTGTCAGAGAAGGTTTCAGAGGGGAGTCTGGCCTTGAAGGACCAGGAGTTAGGACTAGGGGAGTGGAGAAGCAGAGGACGGGATTGCGTGAAGACACAGCGGCAGCTCACAAACAATTCCCTTCTTATCCAGTCTCCTGTCCTGGAGGGGGGGATCTGTCCAGCTGCTTCTTCCTCCTCTGCCTTTGCTCCTTCTTGGGTTGTTTTCCTTTTCTTCTCTTATTGCTGATCAGCTGACTGTATGTGCTCAGACCTCCCTTCTTGGTACAATATTATAATTATGAGGTGGCCCAGCGGAGGGGCTCGAGGTGCTTAGCCAGATGTGAGGGAGGCCAGTGTGCACTTTGGGGTTCCTTGGGCTCCGGCCAGCCTGTCTTCTCACTGCTGTTATACTGCCGAGAAGGGGCTGGAGAGGGTTTTTTGGTTGGTTTTTTGTTTTGTTTTGTTTTTTGCCAGCCTCCTTTCTCCACTTCCTCCTCAGCCCTTAAGCTTTCAAATGCTCATTTGTAAAAGAAAAATGGTTGGAGGGTTCGAGGAATCTCTCAGTGGCAGAATTAGTCACCAACACCCGCAGATGGGCTTTCTGCTTTAAGCTTTAACCCTCCTGGGGGGCAGCTGCCAGCCAGTGGAAGGTTTGATGCACTGTGAGTAGGGACTTGCTCTGAGGTTCAGGTGGCTTCAGATACCTGTACAGTAGGGGATGCTCTCACCAACCTTGCTTCCTAGAGTTGGGGATGGTATTTTTTCCCCAACATAATTCCCCTTTTAAAAACACTCATCACATTATATTGTAATTGTTTGCTTAATTGTCCCTCTCCCATGGGCCCATGTCTGTCTCCTGTGTGACCTTATCTAGTATGTCTCTTCATGTAGTGCCTGGCTCAATAAATATTTGTTGTGAGAGTAAATGAACCCAGGCTCACTGTTTATCTGCTGAGTTCTGTGAAAGTTGCCAGCTGACTCTACCTGCTTCAACATAGTCTGAAGGACCACACAGGATCTGCCACAGGGCTGGGCACCTCCCGGCACACAAATGTGAGGTGATGACTAGAAAGGGAGGAATAGTTAGTTGCATGAAAGGGCAAGAGCACAGAGTCAGAAACTCTGGGCCTGTCATTTACTAGCTATGTGACTCTGGGTAAGTCACTTTGTTTCTCTGAGCCCCAGCTCTTTATATATAAAATGAGAAGTGGTAAATAATCCTTGCCCTACCTTACATGGTTGCTGAGTCAGGAAAGATAACACAGATATGTTTTGCAACCTAAAAGTAGCCATATAAATGCCCACCCCCCCACACACATATATAATCTATCTATCTATCTATCCCCTTCCAAGAACATCTACCTAAAGAACAGAATAGTCTTAGAGCTGTGGTCCCCAACCCCCGGGCTGTGGACCAGTACCAGTCCATGGCCTGTGAGGAACCGGGCTGCACAGCAGGCGAGCAGCCAGTGAGTGATGCTTCATCTGTATTTACAGCCACTCCCCATCACTCGCATCACTGCATAAGCTCTGCCTCCTGTCAGATCAGTGGTGGCATTAGATTCTCATAGGAGTGCGAGCCCTACTGTAAACTGCACATGAGAGGAACCTAGTTTGCACGCTCCTTATGAGAATCTAATGCCTGATGATCTGAGGTGGAGCTGAGGCGGTGATGCTGGCTCTGGGGAGCGGCTGCAAATACAGAGTATCATTAGCAGAGAGGTTTGACTGCACAATAAATGTAATGCGCTTGAATCATCCTGAAACCATCCCCACCCACCTCCACTCCCCCCACCTCTGCCTCCTCCATCCTCTGTCCATGGAAAAATTGTCTTCCATGAAACTGGCCCCTGGTGCCAAAAAGGTTGGGGACTGCTGTCTTAGAGGGCTAAACTAGTTCATGAAATACCTGAGTGTTCTACCTGGAGGGAGCCCTCTTACATGCCATTCCATCCTTGAAGTTGGGCTACAGAAGCGAGTCTATATTCCCTGAGACTGGCTGCATTATTTTCCCAGGTGGTTTGGGACAAAAGTTACCCAACTTTCACACACTTTTTGTGAATGTAGGTTGGCGGGCCATTTTCTATACAGATCTATGACATCTCAGCTGAAATTTTATTTTGCCAGATCGCTGCTAAAAGGAATTTACTCTTTGCCTTTCTTCCCAGCAAAGTTCAGAGCACCTTTATTTTTCTGTTTCCAGGGTCAGTGACACCAATCCTATTTTGTGGAGGCAGATGTTCTGGCTAAGAGGCATAGTGCCTTGGCCTGAGGAATGATAGGCAGAATCAGGAGGAAGGGCTTTCTGGCCCTTAGAGACCTTTCTTAGGCTGTGAGAATAGCCACACTGTAGGGCCAGGATGACAAGGTGAAGGGGGCCCGTGTCAGATTTGGAAGGGCTTGCCCCTTAGGTGAGATCTTTACAAGTTAGGGCTGGGCCAGGAGGATTGGAAAGAGCACGCATTCGAAAAAAGGCTTTACTTGTGCGGTAAACTTCATTGTGTGATTATTTAATAGACCATTAACAAGCAGATTCATTAACAAGATCTTAATTAACAAGTTCCAGGGTTATTCCTCCAACTTCCCAGGGGACCTGTTCTCCTCCTATTTAGTCCCAGAGACTTCCTATCCTCCTTAAACTAACCATGCCAGATGCATTTCAATCCAGTCTTTTTATTGTAAGTGAAATGACTGCAGGCAAAGACGGGAACACAGTACTACTCCTGACAATAATAGCTGACACCTTTCGAGCACTTTCTATGTGTCACGCACTATTCTGAGTGTTTTACAAGTAATAATTTATGTAATCCTTATAAAATCCCTATGAGATAGGTGTTGTTTATCTCCACTTTACAGATGAGGAAACTGAGGCACAGAGCGTTTAAGCAATGTGCTCGTTGTCACATAAGTAAGAAGTAGCAGAACTGAGATTCAAACCCAGGGAATCTGACTCCAGAGTCAATGGAAAGGAAGAAAACCCCAGGAGAGGGAGGTTTATGGGGCAGATTCACTAGATAAGAATAATACTTGTATCTGTTCACTGTGTGTCAGACGCTGTTCTGTGCACTTTGTGTATATCTATCAGGCTGTGTCCACACTTGAAGAAATCATAGGAGTCTTTTGTAGTGTGGCAGCCCTTCGGCCGACTCACAAGTAGTCGCCCTTACTACACTATGAGTTCCTTGAGATAGGGAATGTGTTTTATTAATCCCTGTTCCCAGTACCCAATGCATTGCCTGGAACTTACTAGTTATGATCTAAAAAAAAGAAAGTTTGTCAAATGAATCCTTTGATGGGATGGGGGAAGATGATTTAGTATCTGCTAACTCCTAATGCTCTTTGTGGTGCAGCGCCTGCCTCTGGGATACTCAAGGTGCTTTACAGGTATAGTAGTTTAGGAAGCGCTGACTCCATGAGACAGGACAGACACACCTGTTCTTTCTGTGCCTTCATTTCCTCAGGGTAAAGTGGGGCGAACACTAGTACCAATCTTTTAGGGTTGTTATAAGGATTTATTGAGTTAATATAAAATACAAATAAAGTCCTAGGAACAGTGCCTGGCACAAAATAAGCCCTTCAATAAATGTTAGCTATAATTAATATTACAAGGGCTTGGGCACAGATCTGAAGTCTCTTGAACCAAGTAGGTGAGCCAAGTTGGGGGAACCAAGGCTCTTGATTACATTAGAGGGACAGTGACTCTGGCCTCTTACGGGCTTGTACAGTTTGTGACGGGTCTTTTTGTAGTTGAAAAAAATTCCCAATTGATATTAAGGAGTTGGTACCTATAGTGTTGTCTTTCCTTCTTGGCTCCAGTTATATGGAGACTGGAGCAAGGGTGACTTTAATGCTCACCCAATGACCCCCCTTTTGAACTACCCTAAAAGGCATAGAGTAGAAATAACTAGAATTCTACACTACTGGGGAAGGACAGTAAGCCATAAGGCCTTCCTCTGGAGTAAAGACCTTGATTAGTCTGTTCTTTGCCTCTGCCTTGCTAGCCACTCAGATGACAAGACTGTGGGCCACTCACTCTTTACCAGCTATTGTGGGGCGAGGATAAGGAAGTGACAGAATGCCTAGAATCATTGGGAAATTTGAGCCAGGAAGGAACTGTTGCAGGCCACTTTATTTTTCTTCTTTTCTGATTACTTACGTAAAACTTGAAAGGGGGGAAAATGCTTTTGCCCTGTTTAGATCTCACATTTGTACACTCTACAAATGCTCTTCTCCTAAATCTCAACTTGAAGACTTCCAAGAGCACCCGTTCTCATGGCTGGCTGCTTTTGCTCCCACTCTGGTATCCACCCCCGCCCCATCATCTTTATTTAACGTTAGACGCTCATAAACCCTCAAACTGGCCTCTGTCTTCCTGACTTTGCATCCTTGTGTTCTTTCTAAGTAGCTTGGCCATTATATCACTTTCTTTAGCAGCATTCTAACTTCTAAGAGGCTTAATAGGCAAGGAGATTGTGGGGTCTTTGACTTTCTCTGAGCCTTAGCCCTAAGTGGTTTATTCTATTAAGCTGATTCTTGGTGGTGGATAGAGCTTTGCTGGATAAGAAGTTGGGGTGGAGGGAAAGTTGCAGTTGGAGGAATAGGATACTTTTACTCCCCCGTCCACTGTACCCCACCTCCAACCCAGTCCTTTTCCTGCCCTGTGATTCTGTTTTTAGAGCTCCAGAATGAAGGGAGTGGTGATGAGACAGAGGGAAGAACTCTTCATAGAGGACTTGAGAAGTTGGCTGTTTTCCCTGAGCTGCCCTTTGCCTTCTCACCTGTACCCCTCCTGCCTGTCTGTTCCTGCTCTTTAGTCTGCCACTTTTGGGTTTTTCCTTTCTTTCCTTCCATCTCTACTTTTGCCCCCCCTCCAATACTGGCTATAAAGAAAAAAAAGGAGTAATGAATAAAAATTATGAACTCGTGGTTCAAAGTGAGGAATCCTATTCAATTTGGCATGTAGAAAAAAATAACAGGATTTTAACAAAAGAAATAATGTAAAATTCTTCTAGACATTTTATTCTAGAGTTAGGCCAAGATGAATTTATTCCTTCTAATGTGTTGACCCAGATTAAGGATTTTCAGGTTTCTCTGTTAACATTCTTTCTTGGTTCAGGAGGGCCAGCAGGTTGGGAGAGCAGGGGAAGTCTGTTTTTTATTCAATCATGCTGAGCTTCAGAAACAGTGTAAGGGAAATTTGTGAGTAGGAAAAACGAGGTTGTTAGACAAGTGAGGGAAGGGGATGAAGAGTGTAAGTGTAGAAAAAAAAAGTACAGGACTATCTTTACAGGGAAGGTGGGAAGAAAACCAAAACAGACCAGAGAGCTAAAAAGACGGAAAGAAAACTTGAAGATAGAGGTGGGAAGAAGATGGAAAATTGGAAGCACTTCAAGGAATTATGAATCATTTGTTTGCTGACATACAGCTGTCGATTAAGGTATGGGGAAACGGGGCCCTGTACACGTAGCTGGTAGGAGCATAAAGCAATATAGAGTCTCTTTGGAGGGCCATTTGGCAATCTCTGTCTGCAAAAAAATACAAATAGCAATGTCCTTGGATGGGATTCAACTATAGGAATTTATCCTGTGTATATTTAAGTACTTAAAGGTGCATGTTCTTTATAATATTGTTTGTAATGTGAAAAAAACAGAAACAACCTAAATGTACATTGGTAGGAGATTGGTAAAATAAATTATGATATATCCATATAATAGAATACTACATAGTGGTTTTAAAAAATCAGTTAGGGCCATAAGTGCTTATATGTAAAACAAGGTAAAGAAAAAAAAGACCCCTTTGTATAGGAAAAAAGGTACATACATATATATGTCTATATGTGCATATAAAACATTCAGAAGGGTACATAAAAAACAGTTAATGGCAATTTCCTCTGGGAAGTTTGACTAGGATAGAAAGAAGGGAGTGATACTTTTTCTTTTATGCTCTTCTGCAGTATTTCAATAGCTATAATAACATGTGCATGTATTATTTTTATAATTAAAAAATCTAGTTTATGATTTTAAAAGGATAATTTGGAGATGCTGGAATAGAAAAAGGACATTAGGTAAAAACTAAGGAAATCTGAATAAAGTATGGACTTTAGTTAATAATATATCAATATTGATTCACTAGTTGTGACAAATGTACTGTATCAAAATAAGATGTTAGTAATAGGGGAAGCTGGGTGTGGGGTTTATGGGAACCCTTTGTACTATCTTTGCAATTTTTCTGTAAATCTAAAAACTATTCTAAAATAAAAGTTTATTTTAAAAAGATGATTTGGAAGAGTATATTGTAGGAAAGGCCCATAACCTAGTATTTCATGATTAAATCTTAGGGAGATGAATTGATGAAATTGAATGATTCCTCTGGTTCCCGGGACTGATTACTACTTGGTTCTGTTTCTTCCAAATGGTCAAGTGAATGGGATTATAGTCACAATTGTTGGGAAAGTTTCTGATATTTGCGTGTGTATGTTTATAAAACTAGTTTTCTCCTCTCAACTAGTTTGTAAAGGTGTTAACTGATGGTTATTTCAATTTCACCATCCAAAAAGATTGGTCTGGGAGCTTATAGTGAAAGGATTTTAAAAATGGAAATGAGGCTGGTTGTGCTGTAATCCCAGCACTTTGGGAGGTTGAGGCGGAGGTATCGCTTGAGGCCAGGAGTTTGAGACCAGCCTGAGCAACACAGTGAGATCCTGTCTCTGCAAAAATTAGAAAAATTAGCCAGCATGGTGGAGTGCACCTGTAGTCCCAGCTACTGGGGAGGCTGAGGCAGAGCCCAGGAGTTTGAGGCTGCAGTGAGTTATGTTGATGCCACTGCACTCTAGCTCGAGTAACAGAGCAAGACCCTGTCCCCCCAAAATAAATAAATACATAAATAAATAAGAAATCAGACTTGAAGATGGTCAAATGCTTGCTGCTTTCTTCAAGTGAGCAGGATGGGGTGGACAGACAGTAGATGTGAGGGGTAAATGGAATCTCATTTAACCAGCTTTGTGGCCATTTCTGTAAGAATTTTTCCTCTCAAGTCGGTGCTACAACCAGGCTGGAAGACTACATCCCTAGCCATCTTATGAGGGGTCTCTTCTCTTCTTGTACACCATCAGGACTGGTATTGGCCGTTGGCTGAATTCTTTGCAGGATTAGGGTCTGAAGAACACAGACTTGCCATTGGCTCAACATGATATGTGCTCATCTATCTTCCTGCCTCTGATAGTAAGACATGGTTAAAACCAAATATAAGAAATTTCCCCTTTGAATTAATTTACATCCCAGCCAGAAGAAGGCACCTTAGTTTTACCTTCTCCATATAGTAAAGGGAGATCCCTGGGCTCTGCTCCCAGTTGGCCCAGGCACCAGTTTCAGAGGAGGGTCTTCTGTAGTACTGGTTGCAACTGACTACTTCATCCTTCTTGGAATCCCCCTTACCCTGGCTTCTGAGACATTATACTCCTATTGTTCTTCTCCTACTTCTTCAACTCTGTTTTTGTTACCATAATACTGAGTGTTTCCCCACATCACAGCACTTGTAATTTTTTTATTGTGATAGAAGTGTGCACTGGGGAGAGGAACAGGATCCTGCTAGTCTGTAGAGGAACTTTAAAACAACAATCAACTAAAAGTTGGTCTACAGTCTACTTTTTTTTTTTTTTTTTTTTTGAGACAGGGCCTTGCTGCGTTGCCCAGGCTGGAGTGCAGTGGTGTGATCATAGTGCACTGGAGCCTCAAACTTCTGGGCTCAAGCAATTCTCCTGCCTCAGTGTCCCCAGTAGCTGGGACTACAGGAGTGTGTCACCATGCCCAGCTCTGATCTGCTTTTTAATATCCATGTGCTGGCAATTTTAAATAATGTCAGTTGGAAAATATTTCTCCCCCCAAAAATCTTTTGTTGGTCTAAGTTTGAAAAAATTGATGTGGCTACTTTTGAGTTTTGATATGTATGTAAGTTTCAAGTTAGCACATTTTTCTATTAATTTTTTCTTTAATAAACATTGTTGTCTGTAAGGGAAAGTTTGGAGACCTTCCAGTTATACTGTGGGCCCCTG
Source organism: Daubentonia madagascariensis (assembly GCA_023783475.1). Classification (NCBI taxonomy): domain Eukaryota; kingdom Metazoa; phylum Chordata; class Mammalia; order Primates; family Daubentoniidae; genus Daubentonia; species Daubentonia madagascariensis. The sequence goes on along the minus strand of JAKFHU010001129.1, from coordinate 13,293,756 downwards.
ATATCTGCAGACTGAGTTCGATTTGAGAGTTAAGTACTAACAGTTCAGAATCAGTTGCGCTCCCGCAGGAGGCGGTTTATCTCTAACTCCTGTGACACACTGCGTATTCCTGCGTTCACACAATAGATTCAAAATAAACAATGAGAACACATTAATTGTAAAGACGAAGAAAGAAAAAATTGACTTATTTCAATTCTGCCATTCTTTGTGACCACTTCTTGGGTTTAAATTTTAAAACAGTGGAATAAATTGTGAACTGCAGGGTATATTTTTGTTTGGTATGTGCAAATTTTAGTTTGCCTAGCAAATAGTTTACTAAATTTGAATATCTTTAAAAATAAAACTTATTCTTTTAAAATTGTTAATTGCTTATATTAAAACTAAAGAGTTAATCAAAATAATTATGGCTGATTATTACATGATTAGTTATTTGTCATTAAAAAAATGACCTGCTGTGTCGGATGTGCTCAGTACACCCTTGGAAATGATGTTTGAGTTGAAATGTGAATGGGGAGCAGGGGACACCTCTGTAAGAGCTGAGGAATAGGGAGTCCTGGCACATTTGAGGAGCAGAGAGAAGGCCTGAGGGCTGGGATGGAGGGAATTTGGGAGAATGTGGTAGGAGATGAGAGGGAGAGTGGACAGGCCTCCATAAATCTTTTAGACCACGGAGGGTGGGATTTTAATCCAGGTGCAACAGGAAGCCACAGAGTGTTTTCAACAGGGAGAAGTACCATGTTGTGATTTATCATTTAAAAAGATTGCTTTGGCTGCAGTGCAACTAACCAATTGAAGCAGGGAAGGTGTTGGTAACAGAAGACTTGTAAAAAGGCTGTTGCAGTCGTCACAGAAATGAGGGCAGAATAATGTCTTATACTTTTTGAAATTTCCATAGTACATTTCCCACAATAGGCACTCAATAAATACTAAATAAATGAATTTATAAAACATGAAGTGCCTCCAAAAACCCCCCAAAAAGCCTGGGACGGAGCACATGCTAAGCAACATGGTGTTAGTCCGGGAACAATGACTTTGGAGTTCAACAAATTGGGCTTTAATTGCAGTTCCGGCACTTCTTAGCTATGTTGCTTTGGGGCAGGTAATTTAAACTCTTTGAGCCTCGGGGTTTCCTTGTCTGCACAATGGGAATAAGATGGCTCACCTTTATGTTTTATTGAACAAATGAAATGAGAGAATGTATTTATAGCATGGTGTGTGATCCATGGTAGCCACTCAATTAATAGTGACTATTATGGTTAGCAGGACATGAAGATACCTTGAGATAGTGGTCAGCGAGACTTCAATGTGATTACCAGCACGGGGAACAAGGCATCGGAGTTCCTTAGCATAGGAGGAACACTTTGGACCTTTTCACATTTGAGATTCTGTCTTCTGAATCTAAACTTTTGCTGGCCTTTGAGTAACTGGATTTTCAAGTCTAAAGAGGAAAAAATATAAGAAGAGAGCTTTGGATAGAGAAAGTTAGGGTTAGAGTCTTCTATCTCAGCTCAGCTCTTCCCCCTGATTTTAAGAGAAGTCAAATCTCCTCTTCCTTCATTTCCAGGCTGAAATAGTAGCTTCCTAAGTGCTTCCTTGACACACAAAGTAGCCACTCCATGAAGCAAGTTTCCACTTTTCTCTGCAAAAGCTCCCTAGAGCACAGGGAACGCTCGTCTTGTACCTAGCTAAATGCCTCCATTAAGGATATAATCATAGCTGTTTGGCACTGTAGATCATTTGACCCTCACCTGGAGCCACCAGGCCTCTCGGGTCCCAGCAGTGACCATTCTGAGTCTGGGTGGAGAGAGTGGGGCTGGAGACAGTTTCTATCCTTAGCGGAGAGAGAGCCACTTCTTCGGGGGTAATATATTTTTCTTTTTGCTAGGTTTTCTTGCCAACATGTGTGTGTTTGTTGTGCGTGTATGAGCAAAAGAGAATAAAAAGAAAGAAAAAAGGCCCAATGGTGTACAGAAACTGTTAGCACAAAGGCCAGGGGAGGGACTTGTAAGGGAAGACAAGGAAGTGATTTTGCCTAGTTTAAATCCCACTTGAACTGTGTGGTTTCTGAGTCCTGAACCTTTTGAGGTTCAAGTTGAGTGCACTCTTGACAAAACGTGATTTTCTGGTTCACATCAAAAAGGCTTTAAAAGACTTCGAAGTCTTTTCCTTGGGACATCAAACAATTCTCAACAAAGAAGGGTGCTGATGAGATGCGTGCAAATGAACAGATTAAATTCTCCCGTGAGGATTAGATTCTCCTTAAGAAGCATGTGAAGTTGGAAACACGGGAGACGGGGCTGTGCCAAAACATACTCACGCTCTTGGGTCCCCAGAGTGCCCTCGCGCCTGTTTACCCTCAGTACCTCCCTGGGCCTAGAGGCTGACCCTGTTTGTTATGAGGTTCACATAGAAGTACCCAGGGAATTAGAAACTGAAAACAAACTCTTCTGTATTCTCTATCTTGCCTAAGGCAACACTTATATCCCCCAATAAAAGGTGTAAATTAACTTAGAAAAGATAGGTCATTCCTTTGAAAAATCGTCAGCTGTTTGGGTGGCTTAGAGCACAGTTTTGCTTATTGACCAGGCCTCAATCTTTAGAGGAGGAAGGACTTAGATGACTACTGCCTTGTGGCAAATGGAATAGCAGCAGCATGCTTCAGAATTGGTATAGCAAACCAACCAATGCACTAGAATTCTTGTTACCCAGTGAGGAGCTAAAGCTAAAGTCGACTGCATAGACGCAGCTGTGGGTGGGTCAACTGCATGAGCATAGTTTCTGAGCCAAGCAGCTAAAATATTAATGATTAGCTTTAAGGAGGAGCAACTCTGATTGAAGCCATTCTCCTGTTAGAAACCATAATTAGCAATTAAAAAATATTTTTAAAAAACTGTTCCAACCATCAGCTTTTAAATAAATAATTGTCACTGCTATTGAACTTGTTTTATTTCACTATGTTTTTTCTTATCTTTCTTACCCTTGCATAACTTACAACCCTGTAAATGCTCAGTAGCTGTGAATATGATTCTGTCAATACATTTACCATGGTGACTTGGGCTGTATTTGGTGAGCATTTGAAGAAATCAGTCACTGGTTGGAGGGAGGAAAGACAAGCTGTCGATATTCAGGGAGAAATGCTAATAACCCTGGTGACAAATCGTCCTCTGGATTCTCCAAGGGTTAAGAAAAAGCACCTCTTAGACCTGGGAGCTCAGGGCTAAGGGATGGTGACTTGTTAGGAAGTGCAGACATTAGCTGTCATGGTCCTGCAGCGTCCTTTTCACTGTCTTACCTTGAACCTCTCAAAACCCCTGATGAGTTTTGGAGACAAACAGGCTTGGATTTGAATCTTGATTCCCCTACCGTGTAACTGTGTGACCTTGAGCAACCACTGAACCTTTGTTTTCTCATCTGTAAATTAAAAATCATAATACCTAGCCTTATGAGGGGGTGGGAAAGGCCTTACACAAAGACACTACTCAAGGCTTCTCAAACTCTTCTGGGAAAGTACACAAATAGTAGAAGAAAAACTTCTGCCCTCTAGCATTGCAATAGTATAGAGAAAGTATAAAATATTTGGAAGTGTCTTATTATCTTAAATTTTTGTGAATTTTGGACTTCAGTTTTACTTTATCAAAATAATGTTTAAATATGCTAAAATTGGTGCTCTGATAACGATTCATTAATTCAACAAGTATTTATTGAATACCTGCCATATGCCAGGCAATTCTAGGCACTGGGGATACAGCAGTGAATGAGACAGGTAAGGTCTGGGCCCCGGTGAGCTTACAGCTGCATGAGCCAGGGAACCTAGTATCAGATGTTTCTTAGGTCCTCTGTGACCCATTTGAGGGGACAAAATCCCTACACCAAGGAGTCCTGTGGAGAGCCTCCCACTGGCTATCTGCCATGATTTTTTAGTGGAGAAAGAATGAAACACCTACACAGACAAAATCATTAATATTTCGGTATGTATCCTTCCAGATTTCTTTTTATGAGTAGATATAAAAGTAGATCAATGTGTTTTTATATAAGTAGGATCATACCAAATGCTGGTTTGCGACTTTCTTTTTCATTTATTTATTTATTATAGATACTACTCCATGTCAATAAATCTCGCTCCATATCACCACTCTTAATAGCTACTTAGTATTCCATTGCAGGGATGTATCATATTTTATTTGACCAATCTCTGGTTGTCTAATTAGGATGTTTCCAGCGTTTCAGTATTAGAAACAACACTGCAGAGAACATCTTTGTAAATTTACCTTTGTCAAGTGTCTGATCATTTTCTTAGGCTATATTCCCAAAAGTAGAATTGTTGGATAAAAAGGTAGGCATATTTAAATTTTTATGCCTATTGCCAGATCACCTGTTTCTTTATGCTCTTATCAATAAATTAAGATAAATCTTTTTAATCTTTGCCAATTTAATAGACAAAAATGATATCTTGTTTATTTAATCTGCATTTCTTTAATTACAAGTGAAGCTAAACATCTTTTAATGTTTATCTCCTTTTTTGAATTGTCTATCCGTGTCCTGTATCTATGGGGTGTCCATCTTTCTCTTATTGATTTTAAGAGCTCTTTTTTGTAGGAAGATATTAATCCTTCTTAATCTATAATATATGTTGCACATTTTTTTCCAGTTTATTATTTGTCTTGGTACTTTGGGGTGGTAGAGCTTTTTATTGTTGTGTTATTGTTTATTTTGCATATAGAAGTTTTTATTTGTTATTATCATTATTATTACTGTTTTTTTTTTTGAGACAGGATCTTGCTCTGTTGCCCGGGTAGAGTGCAGTGGCGTCATCACAGCTCACTGCAACCTCAAAGTACTGGGCTCAAGCAAGCAATCCTCCTGGCTCAGCCCCCCCAATAGCTGGGCCTACAGGCATGTACCACCATGCCCAGCTAATTTTCCTATTTTTTGTAGAGACAGGGTCTCGCTCTTGCTCAGGCTATACGTTTTTAATTTTTAATGAGGCATTTCATCATTCTTTTCCTTTTCTGACTTTTGCCTTATCCTTAGAAAGTAATAAGGCCACTCCTAATCAATATCTAAAGCTATTCACATGTGCAGTAGTTATCACAAAGATAGTCTGCAATTTGGCAAAAGTCTAGATCCTCAGCTCCTGTGGATGTCCACTCGCAGGGAAGCTGAGAGGCATCCAGACCTGAGAGAGGAAGTCCACAGGGCCCCAAGATAACCGATGAAGTTTACAAACAAGTGGAAAATACAGACAGACAAATTATTCAAATAAAATGTGCTGAGTGATATAATAGGAGAAGTGTAGAGGATGCTGTAGAAGGAAACAAAGGGGAAACCTAACTGACCCAAGAATAGATGTTCCAGTTGAGATTTTAAGACTGAGTGGAAGTTAGCTAGGTGGAGAGTGGGGAAATATATTTCATGCAGTAAGATGGCAAATGCGAAGAACCTACAGTCTAGAACTGTAAGTTATGGTAGCCACCAGCCAAATGTTGGTATATTAAAATTTAAACTAAAAATTAAATAAAATTAAAATTTTATTTCCTCAGTCCCATCAGCTGTAGTGCAAGCACTGACTACCCCGCCTGTGACCAGTGGCTATTACATTGGACAGTGGAGGTACAGAACTTTTCCATCATTGCAGAAAGTTCTATTGGACAGCACTGCCCAGAAGGAGCTTGATGTATTCAGGGAGCTGAAAAGGGTTCGCTCCAGCAGGTATGTGTTGTGCAAGGCTGGAGAGTGGCGAAAGATGAAGTGGACACAGCAAAGAATGGAGGGACTTAGTCAAAGCTGACCCTGGTATTGGGCCGATGTTCCTAGCCAGATGCTGTTATGGAGGAAGTAGAAGGGAAATAAATTTAAAATGTATTATACAACAACCCTACAGGTAGACATTATCTCCGTTTTACAGATAATGCAGCTGAGACTCAGAGAACTTAAGACATTTGACCAACATACAGCTAGTCAGTGGCAGAGCTGGGATTCAAAGCCAGACCTGTCTGATGCCAAAACCCTGTGCTCTTCCTCCTTGTATCACTCCAGTGTACTTCAGAAAGCTTGATCTAGTGGTCTCTTAGGTCAGGATGGAAGGAATTCTGACTTAGAACAGACTCCTTCTCAACTTGATCCTTTTTCTGTTGAGGGAGCATTAATCATGGCTGAGCTTGGGACCCAACCTGGAAGTACAAGAGAGCTTGGAGGTAGACTTTTCTTTGGTGCCATGGGCCTCCTCTTGCATGAGTCTCAAAGAGAAACGCCTTCAGGTGCTCTAGAGACCTTGACATTAGCCAAATTCAAGGGCGAATTCTACCCAGGTGCTGACCAAGGGGAGCAGCTGGCCTGAGGAATCCCACCTGAAGCCTGTCAGGGGGACTTCTAGGCATCAGAATATATGATTTGATTACTCCCCTGAGCTAGAACCTATTGTGATGGCCACTTCCAAGATATTATCATTGGAAAGAAAGAGTGCAGATCCCAGGTTAAGCGGGGAAGTCCTTGCTCTAGTGCAATCCCATCTTGTCCAGCAACTGAGAAGAGTTGTGTCAGGCCATGCCTCCCCAGCCTTAAGCAGCCACAGGGACTGAGACTTTTAATTTGCTGTTACAGCTCCAGGTATTTTCTGAGCCAGTGAAAGTCATGCCTGGAAGGATATTAAAAAGAACATTACCATCAGAATGTGAATTCTGGATTAGTCAGTTTCCCTAAGTCCAACATCTGGGATGTTCTAGGGTAAATATGTACCCTCACATTCTCTGAGCTGACATGAATGAATGAATAAATGGGAAGGTAAAATGTACAATCACTCAGAACAGGAATAGTAAAGGATGTAAATCTAAGGAAGAAGTAAAAGAGATGCCGTCAAGGGGATAGGTAGAAGGATTAACGTTGGAGATGAGCCATGTTCTGAGAAGAGCAAAAGAAGAGAGCATGTTAAATGGCTGAGGAGGGAGATGCTAGTGGCCTCTAGCTTCGAAGTAGGAAGCAAGATACTTGGTGGAGAACTGGGGGGAAGGATGGAGGAGCAGCTGGACATTTAGTTTGTGAAGAAGGTTTGTGATTTCTGCTGAATGTGAGTGCAGGGAATACTCAAAACATGATAACAAGAGGAGTTGGCAGCATTTCATCATTCATTCATTCATTCCACAAATTTATTGAGTATCTACTATGTGCCAGGAACCATTGAGTCATAAGAATCCAGTGTAAACAAGACCCAGCTTCTACCTTCAAGCAGCTTACATTCTTGTGGGGAACACAGATATGTAAACAGCCAAATACACTACATTGAACATATTTTAAGAGGGATAAGTCACGGTGTAGTTCAGAGGAATAGCACCCAACCTAGAATTAGGTCAGGGGACCCTTAAATACTGTCTTTATACTAATGAAGCCCCAAATTATAACTCCAGCCATGGCCTTGTCCTCCAAGCTCCACACTGGCATATGCAGTTAGTTGCCTACCTGATGTCGCCCTTTGGATATCTAAAAGTCATTTGAAGCATACTGTCTAAAAAAAGAGTCCAAAAGAGCGCTCTTGATTCTCTGCCCCTCTTTAAAAACAAACAAAACCAAAAATAATCTTGCTTCTTCACTAGTTCTCCCCATCTCAGGTAATAGCACCACTGTTTACCCAGTTGCTCTGGCCAAAAAATTAGGAACCATCCCTGTTTCCTCTCTCACCCCCATAACCAAGTACCCGCTTACTCCACCCTCACACCAAGTGAAAGTGAGACTTCTCAAACTGGTAGTGGTCCGAGCCACATTGAACCATTTAACAATTTTGAGGCCTAGATTTTGAATCATCAGGTTCCAGACCAAATAACCTCTGCTGCTGAGCTTCACTCAGGTATGTCTAGCTGGCTTCTAGATGTTCGCTCTTGGCTGTAGTGCAGACCACGCGGGCTCAACAAGACCAAACCCAGATTTACCATCTTCTCCCGCCAAACCTACATCTCCCCTTGTATTACCCATTTTGGTTTATCATGCTAACAGTTATTCAAACTAGAAACAGTATTCCTCCATTACCTCATCCCTCTTATCTAATCAATTTTCATGGCCTAAAAATTCCGCTTATTAAATACCTCCATTTGCCCCTACTTCCTTCTCCCTAGTTCATGCTCTCGTGCTGTCTTACCAGACTTTGCAGCAGGCTCCCAGCATTCTCTGGCATTAGTGTCAACTCTCTTCCAATCCATTCCATATTCTGCTGATAAGAGTCTTTCTAACATGCACCCTTGTTCGTGTCACTTTAATACTCCTCATTGCTGTCACGAAAGATCCAAGGCTCTTCAGCCTCCCTTTCCAGGTTCTTTCTCACCATCCTTCTCTTAACTTGTCTTAGTCATACTAAATTAATTGCCGTTCCCCAATTATGCTCTGTTCTCTCATACTGTGAGAATTTGGACATACATATAATATGCTTTTTCTGATATTGTCTGGGCAAATTTTAACCAATCCTTTATGTTTCAATTCACATGTATCTCCTATGTGAAGCCTTCTCTGATTTCTGATTTTTTAAATTTTCAGTAAAAATAGCTTTTCATTTATAGGCACATCTTACAATATATAGTGGTTAATGTGCTTTTTGTTCTTTTTCCCAAATACATTAATTTTTTCTTTTACATTGTGAAATGTAACATGCATACGAAAAGGTGCACAAGACATGTGTACAGCTGAAATAATTATATGGTGAACACTCACGAAACCACATGCAGTGCAATACATAGAACATTTCCAGCATCCAAGGAGCAACTTGTATGCTTCTTGTTCACAACACCCCCCCCATTACTTGGGTCATCAGTATCTTGACCTTTATGATGATTATTTTCTTGCTTTTTAAAATAGTTTTATTGCCCATGTATGCGTGCCTAAACAATATAGTTTAGTTTAGTATTTTTGGACATTTATATTAGAGAAATCATACTTTTTTATACTGTTTGTGTCTTGTCACTAAATATGTGGTGTTCATCCGTATTATTGCACATAGCTAAAGTTCATTCATTTTTATTGCTGTGAGTGAATTGTATGACTATAGCCTGTATATTGTATGAATATACCCTGATTCATATATCCATTCTAATGGTGATAAACATTTGGGTTATTTCCAGTTTTTTTGGTTCTTATGAAAAATGCTGCTATAAACATGTTTTATATGTATCCCGATGTATGGGGCAAAAGTTTCCTTAGGATAGAGACCTGGGAGTAGAATTGGTGGGTCCTGGGGAAACTGCTTCTTCAACTTTATTGGCTAATGTCAAACTGTATTCCAAAGAGGTTCCATCAATTTGTTCTACTTCCAGCAGCATATAAGAAGTTTTGTTGTTCTACATTCTCACCAATACTTGGTATTGTCAGACCTTTTAATTTTTGCCTTTTTTGTGAATATATAACAACTTCTTAATTTAATTTTTGTCTGCATTGCCCTGGTTACTGATGAGATAGAGCACCTTTTCATATGTTTATTGGCCATTTAAATTTTCTCTTTTGTTAAATGCCTGTTCAGGGTTCTGTTCATTTTCTGTTGGGTTGTCTCTGGCCTGATTTCTTCACGTAGGCTTAGTATTTCTCCTTTCAACTATGTGCCTTATGGATTTCTCCTATAAACATATCCTGTCTATTCTAACTGATCTCTGCATCTCCCATCTCAGATTCTTTTACTGCATCCTCTTCATAGCTCCCAGAGTTCTGTTTCTAAGACAAAACCTGCTCTTGTAATTCCCATGCCTAAAACCCTTCCGTGACTCCCTATTGCCTCCCAGACAGCACAGGACGAGAGCCCTTCCATCACCTGCTCTCTGGTTTCCTTTTCCTTCTCTTGTCGGTCCTCTCGGGCCCCTCCCCCTTCTTCTCTACTGTAACCTCCATCTCTGCCAAACTACTTGCACTTCCTTAAACGCATAAAACTGTTTTACACCTGCCTTTGCCAGGATTACCCTTTCTCTCCCCTTAATTTGGAGAATACCTACTCATCTTTTGAAACTTAACTCAAAGGTCAGATCCTCTAAAACCTTTTCCAGCTCTTCTCATGCCTTATTAACCCCTCCGTCTTTTGTCCTTCTACCAAACACACTGTTTTTATTTCTAGCAGGGCACCTGTTTACTCTATTGCATTTACTGGTTAACGTGCCTCCTGTCCCATCAGACTGTACATAAGTCCTTTTAAGACATGGGAAGCACCTTGAAGGCAGGGGAATTTCTTAATCATCTTTTTGTTCTCATGGTCTAGCATAGTGTCTGGCACACAGAGCAGATTGTGGTAAATAGTATAAATTGTTATTGTTATTACTGTTACTGAGTACATGTCTATCTGTTTTCATTGTGAGACTGTAAATTCCTTGAGGGGCCTGGCACGCGAGTGGTATGCATAACATTTGTCTGATGAGTGAATAACTTAACGAAAACATCTGAAAACAACAATTGCTTTAAAGCAATCTTTGGAGTAGGGATATAGAAGCATGAGTATTAAATTTGCAGAGAAGCCTGGTTTACATCTGTCTCATGAGGATAAAACTTTAGGCTCAAACTAATTGAAATCAAAATTTTGTAAGAACAAATGTAAAGTTTCATGCTTTGGTTAAGGAATAAGAGGTAAAGATAAAAGTGGAAAAGCCTAACTTGTCAGTTCATGTAGAAAAGAAGCTCAAATCTGTTCTATGATACTGTCCTTCATCTAAAAAAATCAAGTTTTTGTAGTGAATTATAATTTGTGTGTGGGTGTGACTGGGAAAATAAAAATCTAAGGAACACAGGGCTGGAAAGGTCATGCTTTGGTTAGCACCTGTGTCTGCTGTCTGAAGAGCTTGTCACTATTCCAGTGAAATCTTGTAGATGGCCCAGCTAAGACTGTCTTTGCTCAAAGAGAGGGGCTGTTCCTTGGAGTAACCATTCTTAAACTGTTTTTGATAAGACAATGGATGACGTTCAGGAGCATGATGCTCTCTCAGAGACAAACCTGCCGTAATGTATATTTTCTGGTCCATGAGCTCTTCCTCCACCACTTTCTCTCACCCTCAAGAAAGCATATTATAATGGAAGTGAGAAATAGTGACATTATTTATTATAGTAATAACCTTGATCTGCTCCAAGTTTTATTTTCTAAAAAGCAAATCATTCCTCTAAACTTCAACACTTTAATTATTAGTGATAAGAAATTACTATATTCCTCACAATTGAGAACCAAGATATGCACAGCAGTATGTTTTGTTTGGGGAAAGAAGAGAGGCTTTGGAGTCGCACCAGTTGTGATTCATATTGCATTTCAGTCATTGCCCTGTGATCCTGAGCTAGTTGCTTAATATCTCTGACTTTCATCTGAAAAATGGGCTACATGCTTTACAGATTGCTGTCAGGACAATAAATAATTGTGGAAAACACCTAGCATAATACCTACCTCCTAAATACCTTTCAAATCTGCATACAAATATCTGTTCCCCCCACTACAGCCTTATTTGAAGCCACTAGTGGCTACGTTCTGGATTACTCAGCAGCCTTCTAACTAGTCTTTTGCTTCCAGTCTTGCTTGCCCAGTTTTGTTCAGAGCAAAGGATGTTCTGCAAGGCTGATTTGAACCCTTAACAGGTGTGTCCCTGGTATGGCAATGAATATGTAGTTGCCATTTATTGAGTGCCTGTCTCATGACAGCGACTGGTGTAGCATTTTATGTGTTATCTCATTTAATCTGCACAATAAACCCTCGAAGGTAAGTATCATCATTCACGTTTTAAAAACGGGAGTTTGGAGAGGTTGAATGACTTGCCCATGGCCACTTTGCTGGGACATGAAGAGCTCTGTGTGTGCCTAGGCCTATCTGATTCCAAAGCCGCTGCTCTGTACCTGCTTTTTGCTGCCTGTGCAGGTTGTCAGAGCCTGGCACTGCTCAACCTTCTAGTCCTATTACCAGCCCCCTGTGTGCCAATTCTGGGCTTTCCACGTGGTCTCCTAATTGGGCTTTGCACATCACTTGGCTGCAAGGAAGAGGAGGGTGGATGCAAGTAGCTGATCCATCTGACAACACATTCCTTTTCATATATTAATGACTGACACTCGAGCTGTATACTTCAGATTTTTATGACTTTAGTGGGCATGCATGAGCCTCCCTGGGTTCTCTCAACTCTGACAGGATTGAGTTTCGACCAGCAAGGCTGAGGGCCAGACTCTGGTCTTTGATCAATTTGACAAGGGAAACAGCACCTGGCATGAGCCTCTGGTAGCCAGCCTGCTGCTCCAAACCACTCCAAGGGAAATACAAGAAATTTAGTATTTTGTCCTTGCCCTCAAGATGCTTACAGTGTAATTAGGAACATCAGACATTAAAAAAAAAAGACCCACAATTCAAAATACCAGATCACAGTACTTTCACATCGTAAGCATTCTATGAATCATATGGGGTTTGAAGTGAATGTTTGATATGTGCCTGGCTTTTATGTGGAAGCTTGGTAAATATTTTTTGAATGACTATTGAATGTTGTCCTCCCAAATACCACTCTGTCATAGACAACTTCCAATCCCTGTCTCTACCTCTGTCCTCTCTGAGAAGGCCACAGACTTGTAATATCCAACTACCCACTGGACAGCTCTACCTCAATGACTCTCCCACCCGCATCTCAAATTCAACATATCAAAATTGATTTCATTAACTTTCCATCTTTGGAAAGGCAGTATAACTTAAAAGTTAAGAGCCTGGAGTCTGGGATATTGGTTTGAGTCACAGCTCTAGCTGAATGACCTGAGGAATGTCTCTTTACTGTTCTTTATGTCTCGAACTCCTGGCCTCAAGCGATCCTCCCATCTCAGCCTTCCAAAGTGCTAGGATTACAGGAGTGAGCCACCATGCCCAGCCTCTTTATGTCAGAGAATATAAGGTTGTTCTTAGGATTCGATGAGATAATGTATACAGAACATTCAACACAGTACCTGCACATAGTCAGTAATCATTCAATGTTAGCTATTATCATTCATAATTTTCCCCAAACTTCCAATTTTTTTTATTTGGTAATAATACCATTAAACCCTCTCCTTCACTCCATCTCACCTAATTAGTTATCAAAAATTGTATATTCTATTATATTTCAGGTTATAATTCATTCAACATACATTTATGCAACATCTACTGAATGCCAAACACATTGCTAGAGGCTTGAAGCCACAGAGATGAATACTTAATAGTCTCTGTGTCTGTGGAAGTAGATACATATGTAGCTGCAGCCTTCAGTGATCCACAAAATGGAAATACACAAAGTGTACAAAGTGTGTTAAAAAGAGCCCGGAAGAGATTTCCCTTCCTCTTTTCAAAACAATGCCCTCGATCAAGTCTGCATCACCTCTTACTGTAGACATTGCAGGATTTTTTTTCTTTTTATTGCTTTTGAAATGTATAGGTAAAACGTAAATACATGCTCACTGCAAAAAAAGATAAGTTATAGACATAATTAAAAAGTAAAAGTCTCTTGTACTCCACCTCTTTAATCCTACTCCCCTCCACAAACGTACATAACTATACCGTTCAGTATGTACCCTTCAAGACCTTTTTCTATTTATATATGTATACATTTGTATATATTTATATAGATAGAAATATAATTTTTATACAAATGGGATTATACCATAAACATACTTTTTGCTTTCTTCACTTAACAATGTATCTTTAAAATTTTTCCACATCAATACACAATAGGATTACCTTATTCTTTTTAATTCCTGAATGGTATCCCATATTTTGGAACTACCATGATCTATTTAGTTATTTCCCTGTTGGAAGCCTTGTAGTTTACTTCCAGTTTTTCACTATTGCAGTCAATGCTGCATTGAACTTTTTGCACATATGTTTTTATAGACATATGCCATTATTTCAGCAAGTGACTTTCTAGAAGTAGAAGTCCTGGGTTAAATAAGGTATTTTATTTAGACTGTGCTAAATTACCCTTTAAAAAGACTAAACTCATTTACACTCCTATCCAACAGTGAATGAAAATATTCATTTACAGAGTGAGAATAATCATTACATATCTCACCAACACCCGGATATTATGAGTCCTTAAATTTTTGCAAATCTCATGAGTAAAAAAATGCTATATTATTCTTTTACAGATTTGTATTTCTCTGGTTACTGGTGCAATTGAGCCTGCTTTCATATATTTGTTGATTATTTGTATTTCTTCTGTGAATTGCCTATTTATATTTATATTACTTGCCTATTTCTCTATTAGATTGTTTGTCTTACTCTTTTTGGTTTAAAGGTTTCCTCCATTACATGATGATATTAATTCTTTCTCTGTTATATGTGTTGTAAATATTTTTTCCTAGTCTATTGCTGGTCTTTATTTACATTATCTTACATCATACAGAAGGTTTTAACTCTTATGTAGTAAAGTCTGTCAGTCTTTTCTGTTATGACTTCTGGAGTTAGCGTTTTGCTTAGGAAGTGTATTCCTACCCCCCAGAAGATTTTATATGTTTCTTATTTTCCTCTCAATACTTTGATAGTTTTAATTTTCAAGTTTGATTTTAATACAATTAAAATGTATTTTTATCTATAGTGTGAGTTAGATTTATAACTTTTTAAAAGAGAATTTCCAGTCATCCTAACACTATTAAATAGTCCATCATCCTTTTCCTACTGATCTGAAATGTCAGCTTGTACATGGGTCTGCTTCTGAGCGTTATTCTACTTCTTTGATTTTTTTAGGTCCATTTTTGTGCAAACACCATGCTGTTTCAATTATTGTAGCATTATAGAATTTTTTATACCTTACGGGGCCAAAAACTGTATATTCTACATTTTTATTATCTTTCTTTCTTTTTTTGGTCTTTTTTTTTTCTCATAATTATCTTAACTGCTTTTGTACATTTTCTCTCCCAGGCGAACTTTAGAATAAATTTGCCCAGTTCCATAAAATATATTATATGTATTTTGATTGGAATTTCATTAAATTTATAGTTTAATTTGAGTCTCATCCAGGAACGTGATGTATTCTTGTTTATTTTTATCTTCTTTTAATGTCTTTCAATAAAGTTTACAGTTTTTCGTATAAATCTCAGACACATTGGTGAGTTTAGTCACATATATTTTATAATTTGCTTGCTATTATATGATTTTCCATTACGTTTTTCTATTTGGTTATAGTTGGTGTATAGGAAAAGGATTTTTGTTGTTGTTGTTGTTGATCTTTTATCAAGGCTTTACTAAAATCTAGTATTTGTTTTGAATTTTTATAGTTAATTCTTAGATTTTCTAAGTTGAAAATTAAATCACTTGTAAATAGTGATGGTTTTATATCTTCCTTTGTAATAACTTTTACTTGTTTTTTTTTTTTTTTACATTTCTGAAAATGGTTTATTAACTTGACAACACATTAGTTACAAAGGGATGGCAGAAAAGCAGGCAGGTCAGATAGCTTGGGGCGGAGGAGGAGGGTCCCAGAAGCCAACCTAAGGAACATTCCCATGATCTTAGAGAGCTCTGGAAGAGTAAACAGTTTTTAAGCAGGGTGGTGACATAACCCTGGCTGAGGGCTAGGAGGCTGCCTCAAATGCAGTGTGGGGATGGGTGTAGGAAGGAAAGAAGCTAACATTTATTGTCAACTACTATGTTCAGCTACTGTGCTAGTGTTATCAAAAGTTCAGCACTTGTCCCCAAGGCTGCATCAAAAGAACTGGAACAAGTGGTTTGACGAGGAGGAAAGAGGAGTTTTATTAATTTGCCGGCAAATGAGGAGGATGGAGACTCCTGTCTGAAATGCCATCGTCCTCCTGTCTTACTTCTTTTTCTTGTCTTATTGCACTAGCTAGGACCTCTAGTGCCATGTTTAGTAGTTGCAATGATAGCAACAAAAGCAGGCATCTTCATCTTGTTCCTGACTTTAATAGGAATGGTGAATACACTATCAAGTTAAAGAAATTTTCTATTACTGGTTTGCTAAGAGTTTTTAAATTTTTGTTTTTTTTATTTGCTTGCTTGCTTCTTAAAATCAGGAATGGATATTAAAACGTATCACTTTTTAAAGTATCTTTTTGTGGTGATCATGAAGTTTTTCTCCTTTAATCTGTTAATGTAATGGATTATATTAATGGATTTCTAAATATAGAACCATCCCTTGCATTTCTGGATAAATCTTACCTAGTCATGAAAATTTTCTTTTAAGAACAATTAAGTCTAAGATACTTGCATTTGTATTCTTAAGTAAGCTGAGAGTTTTCTTCATTTGTGCTATCTTTGTCTGTTTTTCACATTGGAGCAATATTAGTTTAGTACAATGGTTCTCAAACTTTTTGGTCTCAGGACCCATTTGTTCTCTTAAAAGTTATTTAGGATTCTCAAAGAACTTTGTTTAAGTGAGTTACCCATCAATATTGGAAATTAAAATGGAGAAAATTTTAGAACACGAGAATATACAAGCATACATTTCATTGGTTGCCAGAGCAATGACATCAGCACATGGCATTCCATTAGCCTCTGGAAAACTCCACTGTATGCATGTGTGAGTGAATGAGAAAGAAAAAGTCAAAATACCTGAGTGTCATTATCAAAATAATTTTGGCCTTGTGGACTCCCAGAAAAGCCTCAGGAATCTTCAGGGATTCCTAGACCACACTTTGAGAACTGCTGGTCTAGCAGAATGAGTTTTCCATTCTTCCTATGTACTGATATAAATAACAGAAATTATTTATGTCTTAAAGGTAGAACTCATCTGTAAATTACTTGAAATTGATAATTTTTTGAATGGTATGTCTTTGCTTATCATTTCAATTTCCCCTACAGTTAATGCTCTACTCAGATTTTATATCTATTCTTGGGTCAATTTGTAAATTTATATTTACCTAGAAGATTATGCAATATCATGTAGATTTTCATTTGTTTAAGTATGAAATTATGCTTAAATTACAATTTTTAGATTTTCTTTATATTGAAAATTAAATCCTCTCTTTTTTTTTAATATTGTTCATCTGTGTATTTTCCCTTTTATTCTTATTTGGGTTTGCCAAAGGTTTATCTATTTTATTGCTGTGTTTGGTATGTTTTAAAGAACATTTTTTTGGTAGGATTAGTCAAGTTTATTGTTTTTTGTTTGTTTCTAAATCTGTGTTTATTAATTCATTTCTTTTATTTTGGTGAGCTTTTTTTTTTTGAGACAGAGTTTCACTCTGTCGCCTGGGTAGAGTGCAGTGGCATCATTGGGCTTATTTTTTTTAAGTCAGATTTATTGAGGTTTAATTTACATATAGTAAAATTTACCTTTTATAGTGTTCAGTTCTGTGAGTTTTAACAAATGCACACAATTATGGCACCACCATCACAGTCAGGATATAGAAGTGTTCTGCCACCCTCAAAAATTCCCTCATTCCCCCTCGTTAGTATAGTGGTGAGTAAAGAGGGAAAAAAAAGAAAAAAAAGCCCTAGTTCATGTTTGTAGTTAACCTGTCCCCTGATCCCCAGCTCCTGGCATCTCGTTTCCTGTTTTAGTAATTTATTCCTTTTTATTTCTGAATAATATTCCATTATATGGATATACCACTGTTTGTTTATACATTCACCAGTTGAAGGACATTTAGGTTGTTTCCAGTTTGGGGCAATTATGAATAAAGCTACTATAAACGTTTGTGAACCAGTTTTTGTGTGAACACAAGTTTTCATTTTTCCTGAGTGAAGACCTAGGAGTGGAATTGCTGGGTTATATGGTAAGTATAAGTTTGACTTTATAAGAAAATGCCCAGTGGTTTTCCTGTAATTCTCTGTTTACTGGATTTCTGTCTGTTTTGTGCTTTCCTTTGCTTCTGTCAAATCTCTTTCTTTTGGAATGTGAGTTTGGACTCCTCACTGTGATACATCTTAGTGAGGGCATGGGGCACATCCCAAAGCCTCAAGAACAAAATGCCGGGGAGGACACCTCAGTGACAGGACTTCGGAAATGGTTAAGCAAGATGATATTAAAAACTTTTCCCAAGTGAGACCCCATGGGGGGGGGTCATAGGAGGGAGATGAGAAAAATGAGAAGCAGAAAACAGGAGAGCCAAGGAAGAGGAAGAAAAGAAATGAAAATAAAATGAGGCACAGAGGGGAGCGGTAAGCGCGCTGTGTAACACCTTGATGTGATGTCATGATGTCAGGGTAGCCTGCAGAGAGCACAGGGTCTTGAGGGCAGTGGGGCCAGGGAGCGGGGCCAGGATCCCAAGGTTCATTGTGAGTAGAGAGATGAGCCATTGTGGGCTTTGGAAAAAAGGAGTGATCCCATGCCGGCGTTGTTGTGATGTGAGTGAGGTTTGGGGAAAGGAGAGAGGCTGGGGAGGGGGTATAGGAGTGACACTGCTGTGAGAGTCTTGCTGCTAGACTCCTGGGGGCCCATGGTGCTCTCAAAGGAAAGAGAAATTTGTGGGATGAAAAAATGTGTTAGGGATTCAATAAATATTTGATTGATTAATTAATTAATTAAGAAGCTTATATATTAAGTAGGCTCCAAGAAACAGATTTGTTAGAACTACAAATGCATGAACTGGAGATGGTAAAAACATTGAAAACAATATGGAAAGATGAGTAAGTTGAGAGAGAAAAGAATTGTGAAAACTAATTTAATGGTCTGGAGTAAGGAGGGAGTTGGCAATGGAGCTAGAGAATCAGCAAGTCAGAAAACTACATAAATAACCTTATAAATATAGCACAAATTTTTTTTGGAATAAACGTGGACAGCTAGTGAAGATCAAGGATGACTTTCTTAGTTCTCTGGTTCTAGCACCTGCCGTCTGTCCCTGGTTGACACTTGAGCTTGTGTTGGAACAACTTGAGGCCAGACAGCCAAGGGATGAGGAAGGAGTGTTACTTGGGGTGGGGGTTGTTAAGCTTTGGAGTGGGGGTGAGTGATAGATTAAATGACCCTGAAGAAACTTTCTAGCCTTGAGATCTTTTGAATTTTTCTAGCCTTAAGATTGATAGAGTGTCATATTCCCAAAATAAGGATTCTCTTGATTTGGAGAAAGGCCCTAAGACCTTCAAGGGGGAAAGAACACATAAAGGCTATTGGGTAATCCAAGCCAAGACAATTACCATTAGTCTCTGGAGGTGTTTAATTTAGGAGAGAATGGAGTTCCTTTCCACTGCAGAGTTTGTGGAATTATTTGGTTACCAAGGGTCCAACCTATAATGAGGTAAGTTTATTGCACGTTGTAGGAGAAGGAAAAAATCTGGTGGCAGGATTTTACAGCTTTAACATGGCATTAACTGTCATTCACCTCTCAGAGTACTGGAAAGCCCTTGGAGCTGAGATACTATGTCAGAAAATCATTACACGGTTGTGTGAGAAATTACATTAAAATGGTGCATTATTTAAGTCACATTTATTAGAAACCTAATGTGCTGAGAACTGTTTTAGGCACTGAGGATACAGCGGTGAACAAAACAGACCAAGTCCCTGCCCTCCAGAAGCTTCCTAAATGTCGGTGGGAGCACATGGGAGAAAGCACTAACTCTGGCTTGGATCAAGGAAGGCTTAAGAGAGGAGCAGCACGCGCCACACTTCCCATCTCTTCCCTACAACCCAGCCGGAAGATTTTTTTAAAGTTACAAACCCGAAAACGTTATTCCCTTGCTTAAGTCTCACCAATGGCTTTGTCTTGCTTTGCCGGTGAAGATCAAAGTTGTATTAGCGTGGCCTGCAGAGCCCTGCAGGGTCTGCCCCTCTCCCTCTCTGGCCTCGTCCCCCTTCTGTCTCCAGCTGGAGCGGGACGCTCTGCAGTCCCACCACACTGGGCTTCTTTCAGTTTCTCAAACATGTCATCCCTCCTTCTTCCTCAGGGTCTTGGCACCTGCTGTTCCCTTAATCTGTAACACACGTCCCCACACACCCCACACCCCACTTGGCCCCTGCCCATCCCCGCCTCCCACCCACCTTGCCGGGCTGAGCTCATTCACCCTTTGGCGGCAGCTCCAATGTTCATTCCTGAGTGTTCCCACCCGTGTCGCTTTCCCTGCCAGCTGCGTAGACTTTGCTCACAACCTGTGCCTACCCTGCTCTCCCCTCTTCCTCTTCTCCTCTCCTCCTTCCCCCAGCACTAAACAAGTGAACACAAAAAATATATATAAAATAGTAAATTGTGATAAATGCTTTGAAGGGAAATAATAACATTTCAATAGGGACATATCATTATATATTTTATATATATATAAGTTCATTATTCACAGAAATAGGTGCCCAGAATTGTTGAGTAAACAAATGAAAATAAATGTGAGTAAGACTCCTACCATTGGAGGAAGAAGTAAAGAGAATTCTAGGCAGAGAAAATGACACCTGCGAAGACACAGAAGCTTGAATGGGCATGAAGTCATTGGCAGAAGACTAGAAATACGACTAGAAATATGGGCAAGAGGGGCTGGCTCCTTTACAGTGAGACTATAAAGGTGGGCAGGATCCCACTTGTAACTTGCATCCTCTTCCTGGTTGGGAGTGGGGGTAGGTGGTGGAAATCAAAGGTTTTTAAGCAGGGAATGTTATATTCAGATCTGTGTTTTGGAAAGATAACTGACTCTTCATCTATGGCTATTCCATTTCTGAAATTTTATGGTTTGGTTTTTTTTTTCTGGAGACAGAGTCTCGCTCTGTTGCCCATGCTATAGTGCAGTGGAGTCAGCATAGCTCACTGAAACCTCAAACTCCTGGGCTCAAGCGATCCTCCTGCCTTACCCTCCCCAGTAGCTGGGACTGCAGGCACATGCCACCAAACCCAGCTAATTTTTCTATTTTCTACATTTTTGTAGAGACCAGGCCTCGAATGTTGCTCAGGCCAGTCTTGAATTCCTGGCCTCAAGCAATCCTCCCACCTCAGCCTCCCAAAGTACTAGGATTACAGGTATGAACCACCACACCCAGCGTCCATCTCTGAAATTTTAAAATCTAAAACAGAAAGTCCTACTCATTGAGCATTGCGCTAGGTTGATTAATCAAAGTCAATTAAAGTAGTAAATCATAAAAAGTACTACATATATACTTTCGACATTTTATTCTGACTTAGAACATATAAATGCACAACCACTTGCTAATCTTATGGCTAGAGGGCCAGGGCCTTTTCTTAAGTGTGGAGTCCTTGATTCTTGAATAACTGTACCTGTATCAAATTATCTATGGATTTCAGCTTTAGCTTCTTTAAAATAGAAAAAGAAACTTAAATGTTCTTGTGAAATAACCTCAGCACAGACTCCACTGTTAGGATTTTTTTCAGTTTTTTACATAATAGTGTAATGGTTAAAGCACAGTCTCTCAAGCCAGACTGCCTGGGTTCAAATCCTGGATGTACCATTTCCTAATTTGGGTAAGATGCTTAGCTTCTTTGTGCCTCAGTTTCCTCAGTACCCATTTCAGAGAGTTAATGTCAGGATCAAATAGATGTTTTATGTAAAGACTTAATGCAGTGCCTGACACATAGTAAACATTCAATAAATGTTAACTTCCAGTTGTCTCACACATACCCAATTCAACAGCATTTTAAAAAGAGATTTGCCTTTATTAAATCTTTCCAAAGCATTTGATTTAGTATTCTTAGAAACAATTCTCTTTCTTTTTGCACCATTGATTTACATAATATTGAATTAAATTATGTAAATACAGTAACTACTACCATGGGAATAAACAAATTTGGAACAACCGCAATGACTTACACTCAACTGGTAGAAGTAGAAGGCATGCAAGAGAGTAGCCTACCAGCCAGGAACATCCAGGGTGCTGTGACCATTAACTAATACGTGTTACAGTGGGGGTGGAAAGTTTTAGTTAACCCAGTAGATCAGTGAAGAAGAGGTCAGTCAATTCTGTCTTGCTGTGGGTCTGTAAAAAAAAAAATTTAATTTAATTTAAAAAAAAGAAGAGGTCAGTTAAGAGAGCATCTACTCTTGATTGACAACCTGTATCCTTCCAGCTTCCTCTCTCCCTTCCTCCTATTATACCTATGCTTTAATCTCATCAGCTTCCTAGACCCAAGCCAGACCTTTAATCTTTAAGAAAGAGAATGTTCCCTTATGTAATTTAAAATAAAAACAATATTAACTTGTAAAATAAATGTAAGGAAGTTCAATAAAGTTCTGAATTTTACCATGGTGATTATTTTGGTGTTTTTTTTTTTTAATTTCAAATTTTTTCTGAAAAAATGCTGTGGGGGTTCACTTTGCTTTGCAGGTGCCCTGAGAATGTGTTTATTTATTGAGTAATCCAGCACTGCCTTTGACTCTTCCGTTTTTCCCAACCTCTCAGTGTCCTCCCAGAATTGTGTTGTGGCTCATGCCTGTAATCCTAGCACTTTGGGAGGCTGAGGTGGGAGGATCGCTTGAGGCCAGGAATTCAAGACTGGCCTGAGCAACATAGCAACACCCAGTCTCTACAAAAAATAGAAAAATTAGCCAGGAGTGGTGGCATATGCCTGTAGTCCCAGCTGCTCGGGAGACTGAGGCAGGAGGATCACTTGAGCCCAGGAGTTTGAGGCTGCAGTGAGCTATGATGAGGCCACTGCACTCCAGCCTGGATGAGGGAGACCCTGTCTCAAAAAAAAAAAAAGGATTAGTTTATTTGAAAGATAAAGGAGCACTGGTGTAAGGGGGTGGGGGTGTGAAACAGGAAGGGGGGCAGCCAATAAAGGATGAGTCAAGCCAGTAGCCACTGTAGGCAGTTACAGCTTAATCCCATTGGGGAACTCTGGACGTCAATGCAGAACACTCACCTCATGGTTACCCTTCTCGAAAGGTGAGGGAGCTAGGGTATTTATATACCAACTCTTTCAGGTCATTGGTTGAGGGCTGCTCTTAGAGGGCATTAATTCACTGACATTTCCAGCCCGCTGCTTGGGCAGCGAAGCAGACCCTGGCTGCAGAGAAGGCCCCCAGGCAAGCGAATGGAGGCACTGGCAGCTGGACGTCTGGTGGTCACTGAAGTAGTAAGGGCAGGGCATATGGACAGGGCAGCGACAGCACCCATAACACTTGTGTCTGCAGCTTCAGGGCCCAGCTTGACTGCTATGGATTGGTAGTAAATTGGGAGTGAGAAGGGGAGAAAATGAGTGTAGACAACTATTTCACGAGGCTTAGCTGGAAAATAGAAGACGTGTCAATAGGCTGACTCTGTGTAGGGTAGGCAAGAAGAATGAGGTAAAATGGGAGATGAGAACCCCCTGGTGATGTTCATTGAGGGAATTCACAGCACGTCTCCATTTTTAGTTACAGTGAGAAGTAATTAGCTGCTCTTCCTTAGGATCCTTCTTCAGCTTCCTTGGACCAGCAGCGTCCAGTGTTTCCCTTGCTGGACTTTGGGTCCTGGACTCCCCAGCTGAAGAACCCTTCTGTGCTAGCATACTCAGCAATTCTGAGCCTGAAGAGCCAGAGGAATAGATTGAGGGTAGGTGCAGAGCAGATCTCGGCAGATGTGGAGCGCAGTAGCTAGACTCTGAGCCCATCGGAAACCACAGGATCAGAGGAGACCTGCTTCTGAGGGTCTTCCACTAAATGGCTCCTTGCATTCCTGGCCTTCCCCTCTCATGTCACCAAATCTCAATAACTGGTTTGGTTTAGGCATGGTGGACATAACCCCCTATTCCTGTGGCATTCAGCTAAAAGTATGGCCCTTTTTTGATTGATGTCTTTCTCTTAGCTAAATCATAAGCTCATGAGGGCAGGGACAGTGTTCATTTTAGCACTATTGTATCCCTAGTGTCTAGTACCTAGTCAGTACTCAATAAATACTTAACATGGAAAAAAAATACAACAAACCAAGAAAAAGATAAAACCAGGATTTTTGCCCTTCTAGAAGTGGATTTTCGATGAAGTTAATGAATTTAAACTTATGGTTCCTTTACTTGCATGGACTCCTTTCAAGACCCTGGGAGGGGCCTTAGCAATATTTTTACATGATCACATTTTTTTTTAATTTGCAAAGATAAAATACCTTAATCACAATTAAGACCACTGTTTCCACTCTGATTTCACCCTTCCCCCTCCTGGAGTGGCTTTGGAGTGGCCCTGGGTGTTTTGGGGATCTGGTTCAGGGGAAGTTGAGCTGGGAATATATTTAACTTGGGTTTAATGGGATCTGTTTATATTGTTCACAGTCCTTCTGTGCAGAGTTACTGCTGGCTGTCCTGGTATAGAAGTGGCTCTCAGGAGTACTGCTACTGCCCACTATGCTAACTCCCTGGGTGTCAGCCAGAGTTTGTAAGGGGACATGAATGTGTTCTATGGCACCTGCACTAGAAGAGAAACAAGGCTTAAAATGTATGGATCCAGAAAATAGTCATCACATATGTAAAATTATAAGTGGAAATTTTGGTTCTAATTAATGCCTGTTCACAATGAAACTTCTCACCTGTCAGGAATATATTTCTTAATGCAGTGTATACAATTATAAATGTATCATATATTTTTCCTTTTTTATGGGACACATGAAATAGAATTTATTAAAATTCCTGTGTTTATAGGGCATAAACCTGTAGCAATACTACTAATAAGGGGTTCATTCTTACGTGAAGTTATATATTATACACATCTCCAAAATATTGACTTTGTCAAAGGTAACATAAAACTCATAATATGCCACTAAAACTAGAACATCAATAATAAACTGGTAAAAGTGTCAATAAAGTCCAAGAGTATTCAGGAAAATTTGAAATGCCCTTAAATCTTACAACTCCTATGTGAAAGAAACTTGATAGAGGTTTCCCCAAATTTCACATTAATCCTAAAAATTTACATAACAATACTAGTAAGGAGTTTTGAAGCTGAAAGAAACTTCTCTAAACTTTTAATAATAAACAAATTTGGGTCAACAATGGTAGAAGAAAGGCTGAATTTTCTTTCTATTTTCTTTATAGAAAATGATACTTCAGAATTGTTGTTCATATGAAGAATCAGAGTCCACAGCCTTAAAAACGTAGGAAATAGGCACTTAGAGGTGTACCAATTAATTTTAAAATTGTTATTAAAAAATTTTTGTCATGTTTATGGTTTTCCTCAACTTTTAAAATTTTGTAATTTGTTTTGTTATCATTTGTCATTCTAATAAATACTCACTTTTGAACCTAATTTTATATTTGTAATTTTGTTTCTTTTTTTTTAAGAGGGCCCTCAAAATTGTATGTGCTCAGCTTCAGATGCCACAAAACATGGTTCTGCCCTCTCTCCCTTTATCTTCCTAGCTTTAGGTAGTTTTAGATGTAAAGCAATATCATCTTAGAGTCCCAACCGTAGACACTTGGTGTATGACTGGTTCCCATGTAGACATTTTAGATGTCTCCTGACCTCCTTTTTGTTTTTAGAATGAATTGAGTTTCCAGAATTAACCAGGAGCTGAAAACCACTCCCTTCTGATTCACTCATGGAGCTTGAGTTTTAATCTTACTGAGCCTCTTAATTCTAGAGTCACTCTGAGTCCAGGCTCCAGGGACAGATTCCTTCTTCCTTTGCCATATGGCTGCCTCTAGGATGGAGAAAGAGTTGAAGGGAAGAGGGCCGCATGTGTGCAGAATTCTAATTTGGTGACTCTTTTGGAGCGTGCCTCCTAACTGGTTCCAGTTGATATACCTTGCAGAGAAATCTAGCAGAAATGAGAATGGAGAAGGCGTATTATGAACAGTTGCAAGAAATTGGGCTATTTAGCCTAGAGAAGAGATATCACTATTGGAGACCTATATCAGCATCTCTGGCCACAACAACATTGCATAACAAACCTACTCAAAACCCAGTGCCATAGGTGGCGGGTATTTACTTCTTGAGTGCACAGATATGTGGATCACCTGAGACTTAGCTGATCTAGCCAGGCTCAGATGGGCATGACTCCAAGCCATGGGTTAGGTGTAGGTCTGCTCCATGTGTCCATTTTTGTTCTTGAACCAGCAGCTACGAGAGAAATGTTCTTTTCATGGTGGAAGGCAGAAGTGCAAGGGACCAAGGCCAACTTTGCATGCACATCTCAAGCATCTGCTTATATTATGTCTGCTAACATTCTGTTGGTTGAAGGAAGTCGACAGCCAAGCCCAAAGTCAAGGAGTAGGAAAGTCACTCCATCCTGCTTTGAGGACAAAACAAGTCATATGGGCAAGGCACAACAGTAGGGCAGAGAAGATGGAATGTGGAGGAATGGAGGGAGTGGATGTTTGACGAGCATCATCTGATATGCACAAGAGCTAGCATCTCAAAGAAAGAGCAACTTTCCTCACCTCTCAGTCAGTCCTCAACCCATGGCAGTCTATCCTCACTCCCTGCTCTCACCAAAATCACTGTCGTACTTATTTTGCCTCATTATATCTAGAATCCTCTTCCTCATTGTTACTGAACTGCTTGCCTAGATTGCTGCCAAAGCCTGCTAACTGCTCTCCTTGTCTCTTGTCTTGTTCTTTGCCGATTCATCATCCGCAGAGCTGCCAGCTACTATCTGTATCTCACCAGCATCTGCATCATCGTTACTGGTTTATGTGCCTGGCTCCTTCATTGTACTGAGGGTTTCTGGATGGCAAGAACTATGTTTTATTTATCTTTGAATCTCTGGCATCCTGCACGGGGCCTGACACATAGTAAAACTTCAATAAGTTAATATGAAAAGAAGCAAAGAAGGAAGATGGGATTCCAATTTAAATCTGCATAACCCTAAAGCCCATACTCTTTCTACACTACCATAATATATCCTTAGTCACAGATGTGTTGCTGATAGAAATAAGGATAAAGCTCAAACCCTCCCCCTGCTACACTAGTGGAAAAGCAGATTACTAGATCTAGATTAACTAAGGATTCTTTCTCCCATAATCACAATTATCCGTCCCAATTCTAATTCTTCTAAAATGGAAAGGTCTAGAAGCCATAAAAATTTTTAAATGGCCATAAATATATGAAATATATTAAATTAAATATATGAAAAGATGTTCAACTTTACTCTTAGAGAAATGTGTATGCCATTTTTTTACCTATCTGGTTGGCAGAGATCAAAAAGGTTTTAATGATGTACAGGCATACCTTGGAGATATTGCAGGTTTGCTTCCAGACTACCGCAATAAATCAAATATCGCAATAAAGTGAGTCATGTGAATTTTTTGGTTTTCCAGTGCATATAAAAGTCATGTTTACACTATACTGTAGTCTATTAAGTGTACAATAGCATTATGTCTAAAAAAACCAATGTACATAATTTTAAAATACCTTATTACTAAAAACTGCTAAAGATCATCGGAGCCTTCAGGAAGTCGTAATCTTTTTGCTGGTAGAAGGTCTTGCCTTGATGTTAATGACTGGTGACTGATCAGGGCGGTGGTTGCTGAAGGTTGGGGTGGCTGTGGCAATTTCTTAAAATAAGGCAAAAGTGAAGCTTGCAGCATCAATTGACTCTTCCTTTCACAAAAGATTTCTCTGTAGCATGATGCTGTTTGATAGCATTTTACCCACGTAGAACTTCTTTCAAAATTGGAGTTAATCTTCTCAAACCCTGCCACTGCTTTATCAACTAATTTTATATAATATTCTAAATTCTTTGTTGTCATCTCAGCAATATTCACAGCATCTTCACCAGAAAGTAGATTCCATCTTAAGAAACCACTTTCTTTTGCTCATCCATAAGAAACAACTACTCCTCTGTTCAGGTTTTCTCATGAGATTACAGCAATTTAGTCATGTCTTCAGGTTCCACTTCTAATTCTAGATCTCTTTCTGTTTCCATCACATCTGTAGTTACTTCCTCCACTGAGGTCTTGAACTCCTCAAAGTCATCCATGAGGGTTGGAATCAACTTCTTTCAAACACCTGTTAATGTTGATATTTTGACCTCTTCCCATTAACGAATGTTCTTAATGGCATCTGGAATTGCGAATCCTTTCCAGGTTTTCAATTTATTTTGCCCAGATCCATCTGAGGCATCACTATCTACAGCAGCTATAGCCTTATAAAATGTATTTCTTAAGATTTGAAAGTCAAAATTATCTCTTCATCCACGGGCTGCAAAGTGGATGTTGTGTTAACAGGCATGAAAACAACATTCATCTCCTTGAGCATATCCATTAGAGCTCTTGGGTAACCAGGTGCATTGTCAATGAATAGTAATATTTTGACAGGAATCTTTTTCCTGAGCAGTAGGTCTCAATAGTGGGCTTAAAATACTAAGTAAACCATGCTGTAAACAGATATGCTGTCATCTGGGCTTTGTTGTTCAATTTATAGAGCACAGGCAGAGTAGATTTAGCATAATTCTTAAGGGCCCTAGGATTTTCAGAATTGTAAAGGAGCACTGGCTTCCAGTGAAAGTCACCAGCTGCATTAGCTCCTAACGAGAGAGTCAACCTGTCCTTTGAAGCTTTGAAGCCAGGCACTGACTTCTCTCTAGCGATGAAAGTCCTAAATGGCATCAATGGCATCTTCCAATATAGGGCTGTTTTGTCTACATTGAAAATCTGTTGTTTAGTGTAGCCACCTTCACTAATGGTCTTATTTAGATCGTCTGGATAACTTACTGCAGCTTCTCCATTAGCACTCGCTGCTTCACCTTGCACTTTTTTTTTTTTTTTGAGACAGTGTCTCATTCTGTTGCCTGGGCCACAGTGCAGTGAGGCAAGCATAGCTCACAGCAACCTCAAACTCCTGGGCTCAAATGATCCTCCTGCCTCGGCCTCCCAAGTAGCTGGGACTACAGGCACGTGCCACCATGCTCAGCTAATTTTTCTATTTTTTTGTAGAGACAGGGTCTTGCTATGTTGCACAGGATGGTCTCGAACTCCTGGCGTCAAGTGATCCTGCTGCCTCAGCCTCCCAAAGTGCTAGGATTACAGGCATGAACCACTTCACTTGCACTTTTATGAGGAAGCTGTTAGGGCGACAGCTTTTTCCCTTGAACCTCATGAACCAACCTCTCCTAGCTTCCAACTTTTCTTCTGCAGCTTCCTCACCTCTCTCAGCCTTCATAGAATTGAAGAGACTTACGGCCTTTCTCTGGATTCAGCTCTGGTTTAAGGGAGTGTGGCTGGTTTGATCTTCTATCCATACCACTAAAACTTTCTCCACATCAACAATAAGACTGTTTCCCTTTTTTTTTTAATCATTTGGGTGTTCATTGGAGTCACACTTTTAATTTCCCTTAAGAACTTTACTGTTTGATACCAGAGGTGCAGCTTTCAGCCTATCTTGGCTTCTTTTTTTTCAGAGACAGGGTCTCACTTTGTCACCCAGGCTGCCAAGCTGGAGCACAGTGGCCTGATCATAGCTCACTGTAACCTCGAATTCCTGGGCTCAAGGGATCTTCCATTGTTAGCCTCCCAAGTAGCTGGGGCTATGAGCACGTACTACCACGCCTGGCTAATTTTTCCTATTTTTTTTTTTTGTAGAGACGAGGTCTCACTATGTTGCTCAGGCTGGTCTCGAACTCCTGGCCTCAAGCAATCCTCCTGTCTCCACCTCCCAATGTGCTGGGATTATAGGCGTGAGCCACCACACCCATCCTGTCTCTGCATGCCTTCCTCACTAAGCTTAATCATTTTTGGCTTTTGATTTAAATTTAGAGACATGCGGCTCTTCCTTTTGCTTCAACACTTAGAGGCCATTGTAAGGTTATTAATTGGCCTGATTTCAATATTGTGTCTCAGGGAATAGGGAGACCCAAGGAGAGGGAGAGAGACGGAAGAACCAGTCAGCAGAGCAGTCAGAACACACACAAAATTTATCGAGTAAGTTTGCCATCTTATATGGGTGTGGTTCATGGCACCCCAAAACAATTACAATAGTAACATCAAAGATCACTGATCACAGATCACCCTAACAGATATAATAATAATGAAAGATTATTCATTGAAATATTGCAAGAATTACCACAGTGTGACACAGAGACACGAAGTGAGCACATGCTGTTGAAAAAATGGTACCAATAGACACTCGACGCAAGGTTGCCACAAACTTTCAATCTGTAAAAATGCAGTAACTGTAGAGCGCAATAAAGCAAAGCATAATGAAACGAGGTATGCCTGTACTGGTGAAGGGTGTGGAAAAAGACTTTCACATATATTGCTGATGAAAGTGTAAATTATCAACCCCTGTGGAGGACAATTTGGCAATATCTATCCGCTCTTTACTGATATAGAAAGGTCTCCAATATATCTTGTGTTACAAGTGAAAGGCAAGATGCAGAGGCAGAGTGCAGTGTTACCTTCTGTGTGTGTTGTGGAAAGAAAAACAGATGTACATATAAGTCGTCGTTGCTTGGGCAAGCTCTAGAAAGATATACAAGAAACTATTAATAGTGCTTGCCTTCAGGGAGGGGAATTGAACTGGAGAACAAGGGTAAGAGGAAGGTTTATTTTTCATTAATACACTCTTATGTATCTTTTAAATTTTGTTCCATATAGAATAGAATTGTCTAGATGCCAAAAACAATATCAGAAGATCAACAACAAACTGGAAAACATATTTGCAACATAATATGGCAAAGGGCTAATTTCTTTCATCTACATAGAGTTGATAAATCAGTTTTAAAAAATTAAGAGAGAGAGAAGTGGGTAAAGGATACAAGAACTGGTTTTAGAAATAAATACAAATGGCCAATAAGCATATGAAAAAGATGCTTAACTTATATATTATTAAAGAAAAGAAAAGTCAGAAGGAATACTTTGGAGAAGAACTGAAATCTGTTATTAGATGTGTTTAAGTAGAGAAGAAATGACCAATTACTAAGGTTGTTGTTAAGAGGTTTCTCAATCATCTGATAAAGGAAAAGTTTCCGACATCGGAAGGAACTGATTCCTTCCAATCCTTAGGGTCTTTAATTCTTTATGGCACCCAGTGGAGGTGTGTTGATAAGTCTAAGCAAGCCAACCTAAGAAAAGGAGGGAAAGGAATATAATCGAAGTTCACCTAGAAAGCACAAAATCTCAGAAATGGAAGGGATCCTGAAGCTCA
Source organism: Daubentonia madagascariensis (assembly GCA_023783475.1). Taxonomy (NCBI): domain Eukaryota; kingdom Metazoa; phylum Chordata; class Mammalia; order Primates; family Daubentoniidae; genus Daubentonia; species Daubentonia madagascariensis. Next base: position 13,262,888 of record JAKFHU010001129.1, on the reverse strand, counting down.
TTTTTTGAACCTCCCACCTAATACATTCCCTCTTGGGACACAGTCCTAGATCTGCCATTTAACAACATTGAGCAAGTTTATTAATATATCATTCCTTCATTCACTAAATATTTACTGAGTGTCCCTGTCCTCGTGGAAACAGACATTAACCAAATATTCATTCAAATAAATGTAAGATTGTAACTGTGGGAGGAAGGAGAATTATGCAGTGCTGTGAGAGCCTAGGAGTATCGTATGACCCAGACAAAAGTCTTAGGAAAGTTGAGCTGATCAGGATGAATAAGAGTTTAACTAGGCAACAAGGAGAGGAAAAATACCAGGCAGAGGCCACAGCAGATGCAAAGGCCCTATGAGGAAGGATCAGACAAGTACTTGAAAAGACAAGTATAGTCAGAGAGGAAATTCAGGGAAATATAGTTTGAAAAGGAAGAAATAGACAACAATGTCAGCAATACTGAAGAGAGGTCTGATAAAATAAAGGCTAAAAAATATCCATTTGGGTATCCACTTCCTTTTCAAACTATATTTCCTTGAATTTCCTCTCTGGGGTGGAGAAGATGGGAAATAGTGATGTAAGAATGGTATGGGGTGGGACTGAGGAGGAGTCCAGCAGTGAGTTCAGTCATTACCTTAAGAACAATGGGAAGTCCTCAAAGGGATTGTGGAAGGAGGGAAAGGGGTCACGTGCCCTGATAGTTTCACATATTGAAACTATGACTCTGGCTGCAGAGTGGGCAATGGATTGGAAGGAGGCAAGAGCAGATGCGCACAGGTGAGTTAGGAAGCAGATAAAATAGACAGGAGGCGACGGTTGCTTGGACCAGCGCAGCAGCAGCAGGGCCATCTGGACACATGTGAGAGATGTTTAGGAAGTTACATCGGCAAGACTGGAGGACAGATTCAATCTCAAGAGTGATGGAGAGGAAGGAAATATGTCAATAATGTTCCCTAAGTTTTTGGCATGCACAGCTGGATAGATGAGACAGATAACAATGAAAGAGAACTAAGTTTGAGAGGAAATACCAGAGTCCAGTTTAGAACATGCCAGATTTGGGATGCTTTTGACAGGACACATCGGTCAGCTGGCAACATTTATTTATGCAGTGTCTACTACGCAGCTGGCAGTGGAATATGCAGGTTTATTTTTTTTGTGAAAAAGAAAAAAAAAGGGATAAACACAATTCCCCCTTCTTTGAATCCCTTGCTGCTCCAGGATTCATTTGTCTGTTTTCTGACTTTCTTCACTCCTCCTTTGTTGGATGGAATGATCCGACATCTTACATTTATAGTTTCTTGGCCATTAGTTTCTAAAGACCTTTGTCACCACTCCACCACTCTAGTCCCATGGCCACCCCGTGAACCTTATCACTGAGAATCCATCGACCTTAACCTTCTCTCACTTTCTAACTGCACCCCACACCCTTCCAGCCTGCTCATTTTCCCCCGTCCTCCCCCGTTTACTATCCTGATTCTTCCCTTCCTATTATTTCCAAACCTCCCCGGAAGGATTTCCTCCCTGTCGTGGCCTGACGCAGAGCAGACGTTCAATGAATAGTTGTTGAGAGAACGAACATCTCCGCTTCCTTATCTCCCATTCATTTCCCAACCCGCTGGAGTCCACTGTTGACCTCCACGGCTGCCCCTGAGGCCTCTAGGCTTTGTAATTATTAGGCCCAAGTGGATATTTTTCAGCCTTTATTTTACCAGACCTCTCCTCAACAATCTGACATTGTTGTCTATTTCTTCCTTTTCAAACTATATTTCCTTGAATTTCCTCTCTGGCTAGTTTTTCTTAGTCTCTTTTGACAGATCCCAATGCTCAAGGACTCTCTTTACCCTTCTTTGCATCTCCTCTGTGCATTTTGCCTGAACAATCCCGTTCACCCTCTATGTTGGGAAGCCCTAATTATCTGTACCCAGCTTAGAACGCTTTACCAAACTCCACAAATGTGTCTCCAGCCGCCTTCTGGACATTCCTGTCAGGCACGTAGTAGGTATTCATTAAATATTTCTTGAACAAATGAGTGAAAATCCTGTAAGCACCTCTCAGTTATCATGCCCCAAAAAGAACTCAGCATCTTTTTCTTCCAACCCACTCCTCCTCATTTTCTGTTCCCCGTTCTGGTTGGTGGTAGCATCACCCATCCAGTCATCCAAACTCTTCACATTAAACACTGAGATCGGATCGTGTTTATCTCTAAACATGCTTACACCTGTCTCCTCCTCTCCATCCCCACCACTACTGTCCTAGTTCAGGCCCTTGTGAAATCCTTGGTGGGTTTGCCTTTCTCGTTCTCATGGTAGCTCACCCAGATTATTCCAGCGGTTTCTAGACTAGTCTCCCTGGCCTGGTATCTTGCCCTCTCTGGTCTTTTTTTTTTTTTTTAATTGAGATAAAATTCACTATTTTAATCATTTTGAAGTGTACAAGTCAGTGGTTTTTAATCACAGTGTTGTACAACTATCAGTACTCTCTAATTCCAGAACATTTCCATTACCCCAACAAGAAACCCTGAACTTCCCCCTCTGCCCCATCTCCTGGCAACTGATGTACTGACTGTCTCTATGGATTTGCCTATTCTGGACATTGCACATAGAATCGTACAACATGTGGTGTTTTGTGTTTGGCTTCTTTCACTTAGCTTAATGTTTTCAAGTTTTACCACTATTGTAGCGTGTTTCAGTACTTCGTTCCTTTTTATGGCTGAATAATATTCCATTGCATCATGTTTTGTTTATCCATTCATCAGTGGGTGGATATTTGGGTTGTTTCTACCTTTTGGCTATTATGAATAATGTTGCTATGCACATTTGTGTACAAATTTTTGTGTGGACATACGTTTTCAATTCTCTTGGGTATACACCTAGGGATGGAACTGCTGGGTCACATGGTAAGTCTATGTTTAACATTTTGAGGAACTGCCACACTATTTTCCATAGCCACTGCACCATCCACACCATTCCCATTGACCCTGTATGAGGATTCCAATTTCTCCACATCCTGGGCAACACTTGTAATTTTTTGTTTTGCTTTTTTGTTTTGTTTGAGTTTTTTAAATAGCCATCCTCGTGGGCGTGAAGTGGTATCTCATTGTGGTTTTGATTTGCATTTCCCTAATGACTAATGACATCGAACATCTTTGCATTTTTTGGCCCTTTGTATATCTTCTTTGGATGAGGAATCTTTTTAAAAAGCAATCTCAGGGCTGGGTGCGGTGGCTCATACCTGTAATCCCAGTGCTTTGGGAGGCTGAGGCAGGAGGATCGCTTGAGGCCAGGAGTTCAAGACCAGCCTGGGCCGCATAGCAAGACACTGTCTCTACAAAAAAGATTTTTTTAATTAGCTGGGCGTGGTGGCCCACTCTCCAGAAATAGAAGATGTTCAACCAAAGTCCAGGAGATGAGTTGGCTGACCAGGAGAGTGCTGAAGTAAGTCTGCACACCTGCAGCTCCCTGCTGGTTTTGCTTTCTCCCTCTGATCCTTCTAGCTTTGCTTTTTGGCGGCACTCACTTTGCGTAACAGCCACATAAGCCCTGAACAGGGCTATATTTACGTCTCTAGACCTTACTGAACGGTTTAGGTTTTCCTAGGCTGTGAGGTGTGTGTTTCCTCATCCCTCCACTTTCCTGGTACTGCACTAGGCAGGGCTTCCAAGCCAGGCAGAGGCAGGTGGGCAGAGGAACAGCAAGCAGTTTGTTCTCTAGGCCCCTCCCTCTCCTGTCTTGACTGCAAAGGGGCTGGAAAGTCAGCTTCTATTGTGATTAAGTTATAATTTAAGGCAGTGAACATGTGCTCTGCTGGCGGCTATAAAGATTCAAATCATAAAGTTTTACAGTGGAACGGTTTCTGTAAAAGCATCGTTAGGAAGTGGGAACCATGCCTTTAATTCTTATGACATATGGGACTGCCTGGTTTGTGCTGGTTTCAGTGGAGTTTAGTAGGACGATGGTCCGACTAATTAAAGTCAGACTTTCCTCCCCACAGTGCTGTGTCCCATCAGAGGACAATGTAGAAAGGTGGAACTTTTCTCCCCACTTCTGTTCCTATCTCGGCTTATCAGGGACAAGGAGCTCTCAGAAATAAACAGTAACCCTCTGATAACTAAATACTTTTAAATCTCTTCCAGCTTAATAGGCTTCATTTCTTGGGGAGTCCATGTCTTCCTCTGTCCCCTACTGGCCAGGGGCAAACCTAAACAATGAACCAAGCCTAATTAGGAGACAGTTTCCTTCAGGGGGATCAGCTGACGTGAGAGTTGAGCCCTGTAACTAGGTCAATGGTAGAAACAAAGAGACTAATAATATAGTAGCTCTCTTAACCGACTTCCACCTGGCTTACTTGCAAGGTTAACTGACACTCTTTATGCCCTGTATAAACAGTTAGTGTAGAACATACTAACTGATGCCCACAATATACTTTCAGCTGATGGTTACTCTCGATTTTGCTATTATACAGTATGAACACTCACTGCTACTCCCACCAGTTGACTACTTCCACCAGTTGACACCAGAACTCATCTGTACTTGTTCCTAAGCCTGTTTATGCCAGTGGTAGTTGTTATTGTAATTGCCTAATTTCATTAAATACAGTCAGCCCTCTGTATATGTGGGTTCTCTATCCACGGATTCATCCAACCACGGATCAAAAATATTCAGGAAAAAACCCACAAAAATAAAAAATAATACAAATAAAAATTAATACAGTATAATAACTGTTTACATAGCATTTATATTGTATTATAAGTAATCTAGAGATGATAGTACACAGGAGGATGTGTATAGATTATATGCAAATACTACTCCATTTTATATTAGGGACTTGAGCATCCATGGATTTTGGTTTCTGTGGGGGTCTGGAACCAATCCCCCAGGGATACTGAGGGACAACTATATTTTGTAAACCCAACAATATAAAATTGAAGAGATTTTTTTTCTATGAAAGCCAAGTTGAAAACTAGGGTGAATCTCTAAAATAATTGATATTGAAAGAAATATGGGTAAGACTGAGAAAAAAATCACAACAATCTAGGAATCTGCACTCTAATTGCTTTAAGTTCTTGTTTCACTAAAAACCAAAATTGTAGACAATGTATTATGGGTGTGATTTATGTAGGAAAGATCTGGAAAGCAACTCAGCAGACACATATCTTGGCCTAACACCAAAAACTTGGAGAATGAGTCTATATTTATATACTTTAAGTTAAAACAAAATTTCAAGCTAAGTTTGTATCTCTTTTTAACAATATATAGGACTTTTTGGATTAACCAACCAATGGACTGAATAAGAGGAAGAGGATTTCTCTGTAATAGGATTTATCACTTATTGAGGCCCTTATTGAGTGTATTAAGTCTTTACAGAGAAAGACATTGTTATCCCCATTTTATAAGGTAGGAAACTGAGGCTTAGAGTGGTTAAACTTGTCCCAGTTCACACAGAGACAGTGGCCATCCCAGTTTTGTTAGCTGTAAAACTAAGAAAAAGAAAAATCTAATGTGGAATACATGAGCAAATGGCACTGGGGAAGAGGTATTTATGTCTGATGTAAAAAGTAATGGTAAGTAGGACCTGATGGGCTGCTGAGACTATAAATTGGTATCATCACTTTGGAAAAACAGAGCATTATCTTTATTTATTCAGTCAATAGCTATTGAGTCACCTACTCTGTGCCAACCACTGATCTAGATTCTGGGGATATGGCAAAGAACAAAATGGACAAAAACCTCTGACCTAATGCGCTGTAGCTTACATTCTTGTAGAACTGAACATGTACATATCCTACGACTTAGCAGGTCCATCCCCAGGTATACCCCCTAAAGAAACTCTTTCTTATACGCTCCAAGATATGTGTATACAAGAATGTTCACAGCAGCGTCATTCATAATGGCCACAAAGTAAAACAAGGCATGTAAATAATCCAAATGTCCATTAATAGGAGGATGGGTAAACAGATTGTGGCATAGTCACATAATTGAATACTATAAAGCAGCGAAAATGAGAGAACTATAACCATATGAATCAACACGGAGAACTCTTAAAAATACTATGTTGAGTGAAAAAAGCCCATGTAGAATACATACAGTGTGATATACACACTTATAAAGTTCCGAAACAAGCAAAACTAACAATATATTATTTAAGAACACACATATTCGGGAAGCTATAGAGAAAAATAAGGACCTTTAAGGGAGAAAAATCTGAGATGGTAGTTATGTGGGTGGGATGGGGAGGAAGGGATTTGGGATCCAGAAGGAGCAAGCGCCAACTGTAAGTAGTCATGTTCTATTTCTTAAGTGGGATGCTGGTTCACAAATGTTCATTTTATTATGCTTCATAACTTTCATATAACTCACATATAATGTCTAATAAAAGTTTAATGCCTTGAAGAAGGAAAAGAAAGTTGAAAAGTATAGAGATTAAAGTCAAATATCTTGACTTGAAGAAGCTTAGAGTTAGGAAATCCAGAAAGCCAAGTCTCCAGAAACAATTAACTTAGCTTGGTAGCTTGTACCAGGATCCTTACCCTGGTTTTTCTTTATACCTCTCCCTTATTAGGGGATTTCCATGCTCTCAGATCCCTCTTTCTCTCACAATGTGTGGTCTGTGGCTTCAGAAACACTGCAATGACTGATATTGAGACCTTGTAGCTGGGGCAACAAATGCTACAGGGAGGAAGCTAGAGGTAGCTTGGAGAAGCTATACATTAGAGTCACTGAGCTTTGGGCTTAGAACCAGCATCAGGTTGAAGATATCCTTGGGCTGCAGGTTTCTGACATAGTCTTGAATCAAGCTCTAGTGTATGCATGTGTTTTTGTGAGTGTGCTTGTGTTTTTTAGAATAGATAGACTAGTCAAACTTTATGAAAAAGTTTGCTCTGGCCTTGGCACAAACAGCAGATGGTCTGAGCTGCATCTTTGACCCAGAGTCATAATGTTTGTCCAGAAGCAATCAGGCATAGTGTAAGCTAGAAGCCCATCCGTTATGTATTTTGGCTAGATTTGTTGGTTGAGTTAACAAGAAGGCAACCTTATTCCTTGGGTAGCGTAGCTCATTAGGAAGGGAACAAAATAGTTCTTATTAAAAATAAGAAGAGGAATAGAAATAAATTGAATTACATTTTCCAAAGCTGCTCAAAGGGTATGCCAAGTGTTTCCCAACATATTCATGTGAGGTTCATTCCCTCATTTAAAAAATTCCTTTAATCTACTATACACCAGTCTTAATCCTAGACTTTGGGAGTACGTTGGTGAATAAAGACACAGTCCCTTTCCTTATAAGGCTTATCGTCCAGTGGGGAAACAAATAAACATATAATTATTTATTGTTACAAATGTGGATGAGCACTGTGAAATAAATGGCACAACTATGTAGAATAATAGGGTGATCTACCAAGGGTAGTCTCTCTGAAGAAATGCATTTCAATTAAGATCTGAGGTTAAGACCTGCAATGAGCAAGGGCACGTTCAAAAAGACGGAGTAAGTATCTTAACAGTCCTGAGGCAGGAAAGTGCTTGTTGCATTTGAAGAATTTGAAAGAGCCAGTGGCACAAGTGGTTTGAAGAATGAGAAAGAATCAGTCAGCTATTGCCATGTAACAAACAAGCACAAAAACCTCAGTCGCATACACACTAGCACTTACTTCTCATGCATCTGTAGGTGGGCTGATCTAAGCTCAGCTTGGCCAGGCATCTGTGCTCCTTGCAGTAGGTCGAGCTCTAGTCTGATTCAAGGATGTTCATTCTGCAGCTTGGGCTGAAGAGACAGCAGCTACCTGGGGAGAACTCTTCTCCCCACGAGGACCAACCACACAAGCATATTTCAAGGCCGTGCTTGGGTCACACCTGCTAATGTGCCATTGGCCAAAACAATCACATAATTCAGCCAAACGTCAAGGAGCAGGGAAGTAAACTTCTCCATGGAGGTAGCAGGGGGAACAAATACTTTTGGACAATAATCTACCACGGCGCGCCTCTTGTTCATGAATATTCTCATTCCTCCCACCTGCAAAATACACTCACCCAAAATCCCAAGACACCCGCTTGCCCCACCCCAAATTTTATCCAAATCATGGCACTTGGCTTTAAGTCCAGGATCTTGTCATCTCTGTATCAGGGCTAAATAGGGTTTCTCTTGATCTGAAGACCTAAGAATTTAAAAAATAAATCACTGCACCCCGCCACCACCCCATTCAACATACAGTGATAGAATACAGGATAACAGCAATAAATTATCTGTAGGTGGGCTCCATTCAAAAAGGGGAAGATCTAGAGGCACATAGAAATCACCAGTCCATACCAGTTCTGAAAGTCTACTGGGCAAATGTTGGCGGGTCCCACCATCCTAGAGGCTAGCAATGGTCTCTGATTAGGCTCTGGTTCTGCTTCCTGGGAGTGGACCTCCAATCCTTTGTTCTCCATGGCTCTTGGTTCAGTCTTCTAGAAAAGTCCTTCCTTTTCCATCATCCTTGGACACTTATGAAGAGGACATTAAATAATATGCCTTTTTGTGGCTGAGCAGCTTTTTCAGCCTACTGCCTACTTGTAGAAATTTGGGGACCCCAAAGTCTTTTAACATCTTGAATAGTCTCAGTCTCTTTCAGCTGGGGCTGACTTTTGCCAATACAGCTCTCTCACAAACTTTGTGGATTTTTATGTATTTGATACTTGTCAACTTCTATGTACCACAAGCCACACCCACAATTTTTACAAGACATGATCTACTCAGACTTAATTACTGGTACTCTGGGAATGTCAGGCTGCTGTAGAACCATGTTCTTAAGCTTTCTAGAAGCCTCTTTCCCAGCTGAAAGGGCCTACAAGATTTCCTTCAGAGCTTAATGAAGACTCTTGATTTTTTTTTTTTGAGACAGTGTCTCGCCTGGGCTAGAGTTCAGTGGAGTCATCATAGCCCACTGCAACCTCAAGCTCCTGGGCTCAAGTGATCCTCATGCCTCGGTCTCCTGAGTAGCTGGGACTACAGGTGTGCGCCACCACACCCGGCTAATTTTTTCTATCTTTGGTAGAGACGAGGTCTCGCTCTTGCTCAGGCTGGTCTTGAACTCCTGACCTTAAGCGATCCTCCCGCCTCGGCCTCCCAGAGTGCTAGGATTACAGGCGTGAGCCACCACGCCCAGCCTAAGGCTCTTGATTTTGACTTCACGCTGAAACTATATCTTTCTGGCAGCACCCTGGATTTGGTCTTTAGCCCCAGGATGGATCTAAATTTGAAAGTCTTTTACTAGAGAGATTGGAGATGAGAAAGTTTTATTTTTCAAGCCAGCAAGTTCTGGATTCTCTATATTCCCACTGAATTCTGCTTGCAATCTAGCCAGGTCTTTTCTGAGTTTCTGTCTTTCTTGTTAGTGCCTCATCAAATGCAGCTAAAAGCAACCAGCTCATGCTTTCAATATTTTGCCTTAAGATCTCCTCCTCCAACTCTACTAGTTCATAAGATACATTTTCTGCCTTCCAGATTATTGTAGTTTAGGCAAATATTTACCACTAAATAATACAAGTTGCTATTATTCCAGTCTTTTATACCAGCTTCCTTGCTGCCCACTGCCTGGTCTCAAAACCAGTGTCACATATTTTCAGTGTTTTGCTGTTCTTGCTATAACAGCACCTCACTATTTAAAGTTATTGCAAGGGATGAAATCACCAAGGCGAATTGTGTAAAAGAGAGGAAATAAAAGGGCACAGACCCAAGCCTTGGAGAACGCTAACATTTACAGATCTAGTAGAGGAAAAGAAAAAAGAAGTCTGAGAAGAAATGGACAAGAGAGATGGTAAAACCAAGGAGCAGAAGAGGGGAGTGTTGTAAGAAAGAGCAAATGGTGAGCTGTATCAAACGCTATTGAGGACAGAGAAGTGTCTCCAGGATTTGGCAATATGGACGGCAGTGGGTACCTCTGAGAACTTTAGTGGACATGAATTGAAGCGTTAAAGGTATGCAGCAGTTGCAACAACTTGGAGATGTTTGGCTATAAAGAAGGGCAAAAAATAGAACTAATAGAAGATATTAGTGCCTGTGTGTATGCTGATGGAAATGGTCCAGACAAAGAAAAAGATGGACAGTACAAGAAAGAGCGATGATGATGAGGAAGGAGGCGGTTTTAAACGGCAAGGAGGGATGGGATCCAGAGTATGTGTGCAGGATTAGACTTTACGAGTAAGAGGGTCATTTCCTCAGTTGTAACGGAAGAGAACAAGGAGCAGATGAAAGTTAATTCAGAGCTAAGAAATCAAAACAATGATAGCTAACATTTCCCGGGTGCCTGTTATGCGTCAGGCATTGTGCCAAATGCCCCACATGCGATACTTTAGCCCTGTGCGTTTGGTTTTATTTCGTTCCCATTTTACAGGTAAGAAAATAGAGGCTTCAAGAGGTTAAGTAATTTTCCTGAGGTTTCTCAATTTATAAGTAGCAGAACTGAGATTTAAACCCAATCATTCTGGCCCCGAACCCACACTCTTAACGTCTATTCCAAACTGACGCATGCTTCCGTAGAGGAATAATGTTCCAAAAACGAGACGAAACTAAGAACATACTGTCTGCAGACCAGAGCCGGTCTGGTCTAGGTCCCTTGGGGCTCCCTTCCCAAGTGAGCAGGAGGAGTAGGGAGAGAGCTGCAATGAAGACATTTGAAGGAAGTGGGGAGTGGGGAGATAAGACTGATACTAATTCCAGTCTTTCCCCCTTTTCTTTTCTTTTTTTTTTTTTTTGAGACAGAGTGTTGCTCTGTCACCCGGGCTAGAGTGCAGTGGCGTCATCATAGCTCACTGCAACCTCAAACTCCTGGGCTCAAGTGATCCTCCTGCCTCAGCCTCCTGAGTAACTGGAACTACAGGCGCACACCACCACACCCAGCTAATTTTTCTGTTTTTAGTAGAGATGGGGTCTTGCTCTTGCTCAGGCTGGTCTCGAACTCCTGAGCTCAGGCAATCCTCCCGCCTCGAGCTCCTAGAGTGCTAGGATTACAGGCATGAGCCACCATGCCTGGCCTATTCCCCTTTTCTATACTGCATATTTTTCAAAGCATTTTTGCATTCCTTCTCCCAGTGAGTAATGAGTCGCTTAAATGGAGCTAGAAACCTTTCTGTAGGAAGAAAGAAACTATTTTCTAGTTGTCATGAAGTATTTGAGTTCTAGGAGATCTGAACTGGGATGCTTCACATTTGCCCTTGGCATGGCCTATGGCTAATTCAAGCGTGGTGTTGATATACACCTCTTAACGGGATGAGTTCCATCTCCTTGTGGCCAGTTAGCTGTGCTGTATTCTGCTCAATGCCAGAAGCCCAGCTTTCAAAGACCGGCTCTTGATCAGAAAGAAAGCTGAGCGGATGTGGAGGAGCTATCTCCAGGCTCAGAGCACTATTTTAGAAAGCATCTCATCACGTAAAGTAAGGAGAGGAGTGTCATGCCCATTATCAGAACACGTACTCATCACGCCAATGTGTACAGTGCTTTGTACTCGGTCATTTAGCAGAGATTGAGCTAGTACCAGGTTCCAGGCCCAGAGCTGGCTGAAGAGGTATGGGGATGAATGAGGCTCTTCTCCTGACCTTGACGAACTCCCGAGCTAGTGGGCAAGCAGATGACCCTGAAAAGGTGTTCCGTGAAGATATGTCCAAGGAGCTATGAGAACATAGCAGTGGCAAGCTCGATAAGGGGTCACATCAGAGATAGGCAAAGGGTGTAAACAGTGGTGCAACTTGATCTGATTTGAGATTATGATTTATAGTTTGCTTTCATGTACGTATTTATTATTTTGTTGGAATCAGATGTTCATAGCCTTCCGCCTTATTATCCTTTCTGCCTTGGGCCTTCCAAAGCCAATCAGAATGAAGCCTGTCAGGTGTGTAAGGAAGCCCCAAGGCTGTGAGCTCCCTTTTCCAGGAGTCTGGGCCCACAGCTAGGCTGGGCGCTCCTCAGCCCCTTACTCTTGGTTATCCTGTGCAAGCAGTGACATGTCTCCAAAATCTGGGGACAATAACTGTTTCCCAGCCTTGGGCTCCAGCTTCTCCTTCCCTTCCTGTTCTTCACAAGCTGCAGAGCCTCCTAAGAAAGGAGCTGGGTTATTAGTCTGGGTAAGCTAATTGCCACATCAAACAAACCCTGTTTAGAAGGCAGTCTGATTTTGGAATTTAGGTTTAGCCATCCCCTAGGGTTCAGAATCCTTTGCTGAACGTTCTAACTGGCATAGGAGAAAAGAAAGAGAGCATGAAGGAAGCAAGTAGGAGATTTTTACTGGCCCAAGGGAAAGGCATACATCACCTCCACCTATGATCCAGTGGCCAGAATCCAGTCATATCTAACTGCAAGGGAGGCTGGGAAATGCAGTCTAGCCGTGTGCCCAGGAAGAAGAGGAAATGGGTTTCAGTGAGCACATAGTAGACTCTGCCCACAGTGGGTAGAACTGACAGACGGTAGACTGCTGAGCTCCGGTGAGGACGATGACAACAACAACAGGATCCCGCAACGTCTGTGTCTTGAGATCGAGCATATTCTACTGAGGGTTTTAGGTAGGATGGCTGGGAGAGGCAGTGTCCACTCCCTGAATGGAAGGCGCCTGTGCAGGGGTAGATGAGTGGAACTGCTTTGAATAGGATGGGAGCTGACTCGTGTCTGGAGGAGGGTTTTCTGGAAGGCTCTCTGAATGCTGCTGTAACTGAGTCAATGTGGTTGTCTCTCCTCAGCCTTTTTCAACCAGGGTAAGCAGCAATGCCCTAAGACATCCCTTGAATGTAATGAATTATCTTCTCTCCTATGCATCTAGAATGTACCGTCTAGGTGTACTAGCTGTACTATCCGTGGCAGAACTAAGAAAATAGTTACTCAGGTGATCTGCTTGTCTGTGTGGTTCCCCTGAGGAACCCTGGGAGAAGCATTGCCCAGGAGACGCGAACAGTATTTTCTATGTGAGGCAAATGCTCTGGACTATTTTCTCCCTCCCTGCAATCTCCTGCCCCCTGAAAGGAAACAAACTGATGTCATGAGAAATTCCTTTCTAATAACAAAAACAAACGGGAGGTCTCAGGGGATTGTCCTATGGCGAGACAGTGGTCGTTTAAGAATGAGAAAATGGGGACTTCTGCTCAGAGTTCTGGTTAAGGATCAGGTAGAATTTTTCCAACATCATTTTGAATCAAGAGAGGCACTGAAATCACTTTAGTAAGATCTTTGAGTGGGAAAAATGTAAAGAAAACAAAATCCAACTAAGGCTGCTTTTCCCCAGGAAAGGCATTAGTCAGGCAGCCGCCGGAGCCAGCCACCTCTCAAGAGCCTGTTTTTCAGTGTCACTGCGGTGACTCTCCATGCTCTGGGTTTTAATTCTAGCCTCTAATCTCAGTCGCTTCTGTGATAAATTAATTGTAATGATAGAGGCCCCAGTTACGAGGTCTGCACCGTTTGCTTGTAATGTGAGCGACAGGTTTAGGGCCTGCTTTATTTAAGATGCTGGGGTAATTACATGGGAGTTAGCATATGCAGGCAGAGATATGATTCATTCTTCCAGCCACAAGCATGACACAGCTGTTTGCGGGATAAAATAGGGGAACCGTGTTGTTACAAAATGTTCCCCTTATTATACCTCATTAAAAACAAGGCTGTGATAAGTCAGGGCTGGCAATGAAGAAAATCTATTGCCCCTCTGTAAAACCTGATAGGAGAGGGGCTTTAGAGCTGTGCTGTGTCATTTTATTTTTTATTTATTTTTACTTTTTTATTTTTTTGTCCTTTCTCTGACTCTTCTCTCCCTATTATTCAGCAACTCACTGAATACTTGGGGAAGGAAGAGTCTCCTAGACCCTCTTTCTTCCTTCTTATGAAATAGGGCTGCCCTTTCCCTTGCTTAGCTAAAGCTGAGAATTTTCAGAAAGAGAGAGCATTCACTCAGAACAAAGGAAGGGGGGTCTTTTTGGCGACCTGTCCCAATTTTGTCCTCATCACCTTCAACAGGAGCACATAGGCTGAGAGAGCTCAGAGGCTCCAGCAGGGGCCAGAGCTTCAAAGTCAGAGAAAATCACGGGCAACAGACAGAGGCTCATTCCCTTCCTTTCAAGAGACAGACATATGCTCTCTTCCCCCATCATCTTTCTTTTTAAAAATAACTTTAAAAATTGAAATGAATTTTGGCCTCATTTTCCTCTTCTTTTCTCTCTTTCCCAGGGTACTAGTGAGAGTTTAAACCAACATGCAGATTAACATTGAACTACAAACCCAGGGCCAAATAAATCAGGCTGGTTTCTTTTTCAAAAACAGGAGCCGCAGTGTAGAAAATCGTCTTCAGCACTGCCTACTTAGGGCCATTCCAGAAGAGCTGTTCCATGAGACATGTGTGTGTCTGTTCAACAGTAAAGCCCGCTTGGGAAGCCATAGATCTTAATGGTTAAGAGTGTATCTGGGAAGCCAGACTGCACAGGTTCAAATCTTAGCTCCACCACCTCCCAGCCGTGGGGCCCTGGGGAAAGTTGAGGCAGTATCTCCATGACTCCTCAGTCTTCACTAACTATAAAATGAAATGGGCAATAATAATATCTTGACCGAGAGCTCTAAGGTTGTTATAAGGAATAAATGAAATAATCCACGTAAAGAGCTTAGAACAATGCCTGGTGAACAGCAAGTGCTCAATAAATGTTAATTATTATTATAAGCAACATAGTGAACAGCAGCAAACTTCTATAGGCCCAGCTGTGTGTTAGATTTGAAAGGAATATTTAAAAACAAAATTGTGGTTGCTGCAAGAGAACTAAGGACTATACCCTGATTTGTGACCCTTCTGTAGAGTTTGGGCTTTGGGGATAAAGTCTCAAAATTGAGGATGGAGATACAGGGAGGGAAGTCCATGGGCATTCTTGGTTGAGTTATAAACTAAGGACCTGCTCACCTTACTAACAGGGGTGTCTTAGAGTGGTGGCCTTCAAACTTTTTGCACTGTGATCTCCAGTAAAAAATACGTTTTACATTGTGACTCAGTACACACCTACCAGCTGAAACAAAAGTTTCACAAAGATAGTACTTAGCCTTACTTTATGTGATGTACTCTGCCATGTTGTGTCTTACTCTGCTCTCTTTTATTGTATTTCATTAAAAAGTGCTAATTACCAATCTTAAGTTGATATCACCCTCCAATAATCTCACTTTGCAAGTGACAGATACTTTGTCAGTTCTCCATAAGTGCTTGTTGAATCGATTTGAAGTATCCTGGAGGAGGGGGTGGCATATGGAAAGGAGCAAGTGAGTGTGGCATGTTCAAGGTACAGCAAGTTTTAAAATACTGGTGGAACAATAAAAGTTGATGCTGAGCAGGTAGGCAAGGGGCCACATAATATAAAATCTTATATACAATACAACTAAGTAGGATCCGACAAGCATTAGATACTAAGAGAAGAGAGAAGACAGCTTTACAACTATACCTACCATGAAATAGAAGGTTGGTAAACACCATAAGAATAATTTGGATAAGTTGTGGTGGGAGTTCCCAGGAAGGTGAGATGGCTTTCAGCTGGGAGCTCCTGGTATTCTTCAGGATTCTGTTTCTACACATTGTTCATTCATTCATTTATTCAATGAGTATTTACTGAGTTCCCACTAAGTGCCAGGCACTCTCCCTTGGCTCTCATCCATCTCCCAGGTTTAAACTACATGAGGATGACTTGGATTTTCAGCTGTCTGTTGGGCATTTTCCAGTACAAAAAAAAGCCGGTCTTTTTCTCAAAATCTCGGTTAAGGTCTCGATGCATCCCTTTGGCTTTGATTAGTGCCCATTACTGAACCAATCATTGAGGCCAGGGAGAAACAATGCTCTAATTATCTCATGCCTGGGTCACATTCATTACCCTGCAGTTGAACTGAGGGGTAGACTCTGCTTCACCAGAGTCCCATAGACCGAGAATAGGGGGAAAGGTGGTCTTGAATACCCCATTTTGTCTCACAGCTCTAAGTCTTTACTCATGCTGTTTCCATCACCTGGGAAATCCTGCTCAGTAATTATCTCCCTTGTGAAATCTACTCTAGGAGAGCTAATTACTTTCTTTTCTATATTCTTTTTTATTTTAAATATAAGTCTGTCTTTGAATTTATCAACCTATATTATAATTATGTTTCTAGCTCATCTTCCCCACTGCATTGTGAATTACTTTAGTGCAGGGACTATCTTAAATATCTTTGTATTCCCAACACTCAGCTTGAACATAGTAGGTACTCAACTACCTACTATGTTTATTAAACTAAGCTATTCATCATAAGACTAGTTGGGTAGTAAAATGTGAAATCAACTAAAAAGGGAGATATTGGGTATGCTTCTTAGGGATGGTTAAAGATAAATAATACAAGATCAAATAAGAAATCACAACAGAAATTAGTAAGTACCTTTAGGTGAATAAAAATGAAAACACACCACCAAAACTTATGAAATCCAGCTAGAGCAGTGCTCACAGGGAAATTTATAGCTGCAAACACCTATATTTTTTAAAAAATGAGAAAGATCTTATATCAATAACCTAACCTTCCAACTTAAAAAACTAGGAAAAGAAGAGCAAACTAAACCCAAAGCAAGCAGAAAGAAGGAAATAAAGATTAGAGCATAAATAAATGAAATATAGAATAGAAAAACAGAAGAGAAAAATCAACAAAACCAAAAAACCGGTTCTTTGGAAAGATTAACAAATTGACAAACCTTTAGCTAGTCTGAACAAGAAAAAGAGAGAGGACTCAAATTACCAAAATCAAGACTGAAAAGGAGACATCACTACTGTACTTACAGAAATAAAGAAGCATTATAAGGGTATAGTATGAAAACTATATGCTAAAAAGTTAAATAAATTAAATTTCTAGAATACACAAACTACTGAAACTGACTCAAGAAGAAAGGAAATCTGAATAGACCTATAACAAGTAAAGAAATTGAATTAGTGATTTTAAAATTTCCCACAAAGAAAAGTCCAAGCCTAGATGGGCTTCACTGGTGAATTCTACCAAGCATTTAAAGAACAATTAATACCAATCCTTCACCAACTCTTCCAAAGAAAACAAGTGGAAAGAATCCTTCCCAAATCATTCCACGAGGCCATGGAATGGCCAAAACTAGGCAAACACATCTCACACACACACACACACACACACACACGACTACAGACCAATAACGCTTATGAATATATATATATATATATATATATATATATATATATATATCCTCAACAAAATTCTAGCAAGCCAAATCCGGCAAACATATCAAAAAGACTATGCACTGTGATCAAGTGGGATTTACCCCAGGAATGCAAAGTTGATGTAACATATGAAACAAATCAATGTAATATACCATATTAATAGAAGAGAGGACAGAAGCCATATGATCATCTCAGTAGACGCAAAAAAAGCATTTGACAAAATTCAGCACTACTTCATGATGAAAACACTCAACAAACTAGAAATAGAAGGGGACTTCCTCAATGGTGAAAGACTGAGTGCTTTCTCCCTTAGATCAGGAACGAGACAAGGATGTCCACTCTCACCCCTTCTATTCAACATTGTACTGGTGGTTCTAGCCAGGGCAATTAAGCAAGAAAATGAAATAAAAAGCATCAGATTGGAAAAAAAGAAGTAAAGTCAATAATAAAAAGAATAACTCAATTTTAAAATGGGCAAAGAATCCAAATAGATATTTCTCTAAAGAAGATATATGAATGCTCAATAAACACACGAAAAATATTCAACATTATTAGTCATCAGGGAAATGAAAATCAAATCCACAGTGAGATTCTACTCGCACCCACTAGGATGGATATAACAAAAAAGTCAGATAATAGTAAGTGTTGGTGGAATGAGAACACTCATACACTCCTGGTGGGAATGCAAAATAGTATAACCATTTTAGAAAATGGTCTGGCTGTTCCTCAAAAAGTTAAACATAGAGTTACCATCTGAGCCAGCAGTTCCACTCCTAGTTATATACCCAAAAGAACTGAAAACATATGTCCACACAAAAACTTGTACAGTAATATGTATAGCAGCACTATTCATAATAGCCAAAAGGCAGAAGCAACCCAAGTGTCCATTAACTGGTGAATGAATAAACAAAATGTGATTTATTCACACAATGAAGTATTTTCATCCATAAAAAAAATAAAGTATTGATACTTACTGTGACATGGATGAGCCTTATGTACATCATGCCAGTTAAAAAGACACCAGACACCATGTACTCACCATCAAATTGGTACTGATTGATCAACACTTATGTGCACATATGCAAGTAGCATTCGCTGGGTGTTGGGCAGGAGGGAGGGGGGAGGAGGGGATGGTAAATTCACACCTAATGGGTGCGGTACGCACTGGCTGGGGATGAGCACGTTTGTAGCTATGACTTGGTTGACACACAGGTAATATGTGTAACCTCAACATTTGTACCCCATGATATTCTGGAATAAAAATTAAAAATTTTAAAAAAAGACACCAGATACAAAAGGCCATGTATTGTATGATTCCATTTATATGAAATATTCAGAATAGGCAAAGTTATAAAGACAGAAAGTAGATTAGTAGTTTCCTAGGGTTGGGGAAGGAGAGGATTGGGGGTGACAGTTTGAAGGTATGGATTTCAGGGTGATAAAAATACTCTAAAATTCATTGCAGTGATGGCTGAACAACTCTCTTAATGTGCAGGGTGAACATGCCTAATCCAAAAATCTAAAATCCAAAATGTTCCAAAATCCAAAACTTTTTGAGCAACAACACGAGGCCACAAGTGAAAAATTCCACACCTGACTTCATGTGATGGGTCACAGTCAAAACACAGTCAAAACTTTGTGTTTTGTGCACAAAATTAGTTAAAATGTTGTATAAAATTACCTTCAGGCCGTGTGTATAAGGTATATATGAAACGTAAATAAATTTCATGTTTAGACGTGGGTCCCATCCCCAAAATATCTCATACATATATGCAAATATTCCAAAATCTGAGAAAATCCAAAATCCAAAACACTTCTGGCCCCAAGCATTTTGGATAAGGGATAATCAACCTGTAATAAAATCACTGAATTTTAGCTGGACCTGGTGGCATGAACCTACTGAGGCAGGAGGATCACTTGAGCCCAGGAGTTCAACGCCAGCCTGGGCAACATAGTAAGACCCTGCCTAAAAAACAAAAAAGTAAAATTCAAATAAAATCATTGAATTTTACACTTTAAATGGATCTATGTGTAGTATATGAATTATATCTCAATAAAGATATCTAAAAAGAAAAGAAAAGAAAAATCATGAGGACTTGATTTGGAACAGTAATGGTGGGGATGGAGGGGAAGGGATAAACCAAAGAGAGATACAGGGCTAGAGAGTCTACTGGACTTAACAAAAAATTTGACTTATGTACAAGTGAGAAGAAGAAATAAATCCAACTACAGATATTATCATACATGCATTAAATGGCATATGCAACATTGTTGGTGACAGCAAAAGTTTGGAAACAACCTAAATGTCCCTCCCTAGGGATCAGGTTAAAAAAGATTGTGGTACATGTAAAACCACGGAACAGTACACAGCCACCAAAACGAATGTGTTGGCTGTTTAGATACTAATATAGAGTGATCTCCAAGACATATTGTTAAGAAAAAAACAAGGTACAGAATGCTATATTTAATACGCTACCACTTATGAAAGTGTATTTGTTTGCACACAAGAAAAATCTCTGCATAAGAAACTGATAAAATTTGTTGCTTCTTGGGATTTTTTGCTCTTGGGAGGTGAACTCCATGGTTGGGTAGAAGGGAGACTTTCTTTTGGTATCCTTTGAATTTTGAGTCCTGTCAATGTATTACCTATCCAAAGAAGTAGACAGAATTTAATAAAATAAATCTCTAATTTGCCTTAAAAAAAGAAATCAATTCGTGATGAAATTCCTAAGTTATGCGCCTGGGAGTAATAAAAACACCATTAACAGAAACAGGCAATACTAAAAATAAAAAAAGGAGGTTTGGATGGCAAGATAAATTTTCAGACTACCACAGTGCTTGGCACAAAGCAGGTGATAATTAAATATCTAGTTAGTTAATTCAGTAGTGCTAGGCACTAAGGATACAACAAGATGATCTCAAAGATGGCTTTCAAAGAATATATAGTCTAATGGGAATATAGACAACTTAAAAAGTTGTTACGGTGGGCTGGGTGCGGTGGCTCACGCCTGTAATCCTAGCACTTTGGGAGGCTGAGGTGGAAGGATTGCTTGAGGCCTGGAGTTTGAGACCAGCCTGAGCAAGAGCAAGACCTCGTCTCTACAGAAAATTTAAAAATTAGCTGGGTGTGATGGCGCACGCCTGTAGTCCCAGCTACTGGGGAGGCTGAGGCAGGAGGATCGCTTGAGTCCAGGAGCTGGAGGCTGCAGTGAACTATGATGATACCACTGCACTCTAGCTCAGGCAACAGAGTGAGACCTTGTCTCAAAAAAAGAAAAAAAAAGTAGTTACAATGAAATGTGCTGAGTGTTTTGATGGGGCTGATACAAGTTGCTTTGGAAGCATGTAGTTATTAATAGTAGGGGAACTTTGCCATCTAGTTTGGAGACTGAGGGAGACTTAAATGATGAATAGGAGTTGGCTAGGCAAGGGGGAACTAGGGTAGGGAGACATTTTGGTAGAAGGAGGACAATGAGCTTTCTAAGCAGAATAAACTTTGTACTTATTAGCCCAGAGGTGAGAGGGGAACAGAAAGTAGATTGGGATGGCTAGACAGAGATGCATTTTGCTCACTGCTATAGCCCGGCATTTAGAATAGCGTCTAGCATGTAGTAAGCACTCAATATATGTTTATTGAATGAATGAATGAATGAATAAAACGGTGGGAGAGATGATGCCGAGGAGGTATACGAGGGCCAGTTCACGTGGGGCTTTTACATACACACCTTGCCAGGAAGCTTGGACTGAATCCTAAAGACTGCGGGAAGCCATTGAGGAGGGGCAGAAACACGATCAGATCTGTATTTTGGAAGAAGTGGTGTGGCTGCAAAGTGGAGAATAAAGAGTAGCTTGGGGATAGCCCAGGTGACGGAGTGGACAGAGGGACCGTCCACTGAGGAGGAAGGACAAATCCATATGAAGGGGAGAATGAGCTCAGCTTTTGACACACTGAGGTTTAGGTGCCTGTGGGCAATCCTGGTGAAGTTGGGGGTACAGGGAGTTTTACCAGGGCGGAAACCGGAGGGGTCTGGGCTGGTGATAGAGGGTTAGAGTCACTCATATTTATATGATAACTGAAGCTGTGGGAGTGAATGAGATGCCTCTGGGAGAGGGAGGTATAGGCAGGAGAATGGAATACAGAGCCTGCTCTGAATAGCTGAGGCTAGAAACCTGCAGGATGATGAACGCTAAGGATAAAAGGGAAGGCTTAAATTAATGAGGCAGCGCTCCCCCGAATCCCACGCTGCAGAGCTGGGTCAGAGGGAGGGAAGCTCTGTGCCCTGGAGCAGAGAAGGGTGACTTGCCACATCAGCAGTTCCTACTTTTCACCTCTGCCCTTTGCCACCTCCACGGTAGCATGGCTTTCTAGTCCAGTGTGGTGCTGCTGTGTAATAGATTTGTGTGATGTGGGCTGATGGTCCAGAGCACAGCTCTTATCTAGCTCTTCCCCTCCCCCCAACACTGAGACAGCCTCCCCTGTTCACCTAGCAAGTTGCTAAAATTAAAACTTAATCAAGCATGTTCACTTGGGGATGCTGAATAATTTGCAGCCCACCCCAGAGAGCAGGGAACTGCTGGGGCAGACAATTAGTGTGAGAGCTGCAAGAGGTGCCTCCACTTTCTTGGTGCCTCCAAACTCCTGGTGGACAGAAAGACAGCGGTGCCTGCCTCCCGCTGGCCTGGCTATTGCCCCAAAGGTGAAGAGTCCTGGCCAGTAATGTCTCCTCTGTGACACTGGCCTGAAGATGGGGACAGGACCTCTGGGACAATTTCTTCTCTGGCCAGTTCTACCCTTAGACACAAAGCAAAGGTTACACTAATGTCACCTTTCAAATAAATTCTGAGCCTTAGAGCCCAGAATTCCAAAGGCACCTCTAGAGGTGCCAGTAAAATAATGCCATCATGACAGATGTATTTGGTATGTCTCCTCCTTTCCGATTTGCCCATCTTACCCCCAGCCCAGATACTTTCTTAAGGGTCTTGTTAGTTTTGGGCACATATCTATGATAACCTCCCCACCCCCACCCCCACACACATAAGTATTGCCCTGTGTCAATTCTTGGTCACTCTTCCCCTGCCCTTTACGCCCTCAGACTCTCATCCACCTGTGTGGGATAATCTCCTAGAGTCTTGAGCAAACGCCAGGTCTCATCAGAGCGTGATCAGACCCAGTGTTTGGCATTACTGTCGTCCACCTGTGTGTGATAATCCCCTATTGTCCCGTCCCCACCATGCATGATACTCATCTTTGGCCTTAGCGTTGTCTTACTGTATGAGATAATCTCTCCCAATCAAGTCTTCCTGCATAAAGGCCAGACCTTGTGAGTATGTGATCATCCCCACTCCCTTTCCTTAGTACGTGACAATCACTCCATTCCCCGAGTTCAATAATTCCCCTCATCCCTGGGTTCAGTTACTAGCTACATTTATTGAGCACCTACTATACTGTCACAAGGACCCCCCTTTTTCATGTCCCCCTTTTTTTGCTGGAAATTGCCTCCCAAATTCTTAGGATAAATCTTTCTCCAAAGTTAATGATGTTCCTTCTCATCTCAGCTCCCAAGGGATCTGGACTGGCCCTGAAGGCCAAGGTGCTTGATACGTGGAAAGCTGCTTGTGTTTCCATGTAAAACAAAAACCACTGGGGAAAAGCCTGACCTGACCAAAGAGCTTACTGGCTGGAAGCAATGGATCAGCAGTGACTTGGCCCTAACTTGGCTCTTGCTTCGCTAGACCCAGGCATGCCAGAAGGAAGCCAGCATCTACTGTGGAATATATTTGGTGGATGGTGAATGTCCCTCTTTCTTTCCTTCATAGATCCATCCTTCCAGCATTTTTTCTGGGTTCCCAGAAAAGAAAGACCCATTGGCAGGTGTACAGCACAACCCCAGAGATCCACATGCTCCTGACAATACTGTTCTACCCTCAGCTCTAACACACATAGCCTCATAGCAAATTCTGCCCGAGAGCCTACCAGGGCCAATTGCATTGTGCTGTCTATCTGTTTCATTCACCACAGAAGCTCCCTGGCTCCCAGGAAGCCTTCATCACCTGGACTGTCATTGCTGTAGGGCTCTGTGTACCCCAGCATCTGGTGGTTCTCAACCGAGCCTGCGTACTGGAATCACCAAGCAAACTTTTAAAAACACTGGTATCCTTAAGGTCCCCCTCCCTGCCAAGTCATGTTTAATCGATTCTGCAGCACAGCCACAGCACGGGGATTTTTAAGGTTTTCCTGGAGATTCTAATGTTGTGCAGACATGGTGGAACCTGTGCCCTGATCTGAGACCATCTCTCACCCTCCTCGACTCCCACAAGCTGTCAAAGTCCCCTATCAGTGATTCTCCAAATTTAACATCATCAAATCATTCAAGAGGGCTTGTTAAAACAGATCGCTGGGCCCCAGGCCCAGAGTTTCTGATTCCATAGGTCTGGAGTGCCCCTAAGGACTTGCATTTCTGACAAGCTCCCAAGGGTTGCACATGCTGCTGTTCCAAGCCCCACACTTAGAGAACCACGTCTATTTCCTGCTCTCTGGATTCCTTGTCCTTCTCTCCTCCGACGAACCTGTCCTCCACCCTACCTGTCACAGACTCTGACGTTCATCCCTGAAGCCTTGTCATTACCAACAACTGTACCCCTTTGTGATATCCAACTTAAGCATCCTGCCCTCCATCCGCCCTTTCACGGCCAGCTGTACCCCATTCCAACCCCGATGGGACGCCACCCTACCTGGTTTCCACGGCCTCACCCCATCACGCCTAAGTTTTCTCCTAACCCAGCTTAGATTCTGTTCCAACAATTGTCTCCCCTCATCGCATCATTAACTTTTCTTTTTCTACCTGTTCATTCCTGTCAGTATACAAACATGTGATAATATTTACTATTTTTTTAAAAACCCCTCCATCAGCCCCATTTCCTCCTATAGCTACTTCTCCGTCTCTCTGTCCCCCTTTATGTCCCCCTCCTTTCCTTTCATTCTCTCTTGAACCGTGTCTAGTCAGATTTTCCCCATCCTTCCTCTGAAATGGTTTGTCAAGGTCACTGGTGACTTCCCTGTTGCCAAACCCAACAGCCAGTCTTCAGTCAGTATCACACTGGACCTACCCTTCCCTCCTTCTAGAAACACTTTCTTCTCTTAGCTTGTGGGATGCTGCTCCCTCTTGGTTCTCCTTCTGCCTCACTGCCTGCTCCTCTCTCTGACTTGAAACTTTGGAGTACCGTTGGACTTGGTCCTCAGATTTCCTGTCTCCCTTGTCTACACTTCCTGCCCAGGTGATCTCATCCAGTCTCCTGGCTTCAATACCAGCTCTGTGCTGGTGATTCCAAAATTTATCTCTCTAGCCTAGACCTCTCCTCTAAACAGCAAGACCATGTGCCCAATTGCTTACTGAATATCTCCACTTGGATGTCTAATAGGCAGCTCAAATTTGTAAGTCCAAAACTGAACTCCTGATTCTCCTAACTGCACAGGTCCAAATAATTACCTTCTTTATCCCTGCCACATTAATCAATGGCTACTCCAGTCTTCCGTTTCTGGATCAGGCCAAAACCATGACGTCATCCTTGACCCGTTTCTCTAGCACCCTCCATACAACCCGTGAGCAAATCCTGTTGGTTCTTCCATCAGAACACGTCCAAAACCTGAGGCCTTCTCTCTGTCTCTACATTGTCCTGGTCCCAGCCACCATAATCTCTCACCTGGATAACTGCCACTATCTCCTGAGGTCTTCCAGCTTCTACCCCTGCCCCAGGACCTTTCAATACATAAATCAAATTCTGTGATTCCTCTGGTTTGCTTTACTCATTCAGAGTAAAGTCCAACCCCCTTATAAAGGCATGAGAGACCCTACAGTATCTGGCCTCCCTTCCCCTCCCTGGTCTCACGCTCCACGCTCTGCCCTTTGGTGTCTCTGCTTCAGCCTTTCCACTCCTTAATCAACAGCTTAGGGCCTTTGCTCTTGCTGGCTGTTCTCCCAAGCTAGAATTCTCTTTTCCCAGGCACTCCCTCACTTTGGGTCTCTGTCTAAATTCTGTCTGTATCTGGAGCCTTCCCTGACACACCCCCACCCTCACCCCCACCGAACATAATCCCCACCTGGCGCTTGCTGGCCCATTGTCTTGCTGTGTTTTTCTATGCAGACTCATACCTGAAATATTAGGTATTGATTTGTTGGTTGTCTGTCTTAACCACTAGAATGTAAGCTCGGCGAAGAGGACTTTATTTTGCTCACTGCTGTTTCCCCAGTAAGCATATGATAGATGCTCAATAAATACTTGTTTGTTCACTGCTGTTTCCCCAGTGAGCATATGATAGATGCTCAATAAATACTTGTTGAATTAATTAATTAATTAATTGAAATGTGCTTAGTTCTTTCCTCCCCAGTGGCTGCAGCCCTGTACGAAGAGGTGCCCCAGGCTTGCCTTTCTCCATTTTCTAATAGCCTCCTGGCCACCACCTGGGCCCCCTCCCCTCCCCTCCCCAGAGCCTGCCAGACCATTCTAATTGCTGCTGCGGCAGAGGGAGGGAGTTATTCTCCAAAGAGAGAGCAGGGAGGGAGGAGCTCCATCTGGTGTCCAGGAAAATAAGGAGCAAGGCTGGGCCTGCAGTTCTAGATCCACCCTTGAGTCCACCATGTGGGGCTAGGGAGCCGTGGGGCCAGGTTCCCTTCAGGCCCTTAGATGGCTCTTGGCGCTTCTCTCCTGTCGGAGGGTGGGCCTAGAGGCTCCAACTTCTCTTGGTTTGGCCAACTAAGCAGGACCCAGCGCAAGGCGTCCAGGCTGCAGAAGGCAGTGGGGGTGGGGGTGGCGGGAGACAATGGGAGAGCCCAGAGCCAGCTCTCCTTCCCCACCAGCCTGAAGTGACACAATGATACAAAGGGAGAGTCTTGTGCTTGGGGGAAGGGGGTGGGGAAGAGTCCTTTGTCCAGCTATTTTATACATTGCTGGGGGGTGGGGGGCTGGCAGGATGGGGGGGGTGGCAGGCGGCTGTCTATATGGGGAGGACTAGAGAGTGGTGCAGAGGGCCTGGAAAGTTTTTGAATTTCAATCAGGTTGGCTTTGAAAGAGTTTGGCTTTTGTTGAAAGAAAGAGAAAGGTTAATGCTAAAGTTGAGGGGGAGGGGTAGATTCTGAAGATAGAGTCCCGTTTGCAGGCCAGTCAGCTGTGGGACACCCAGGCTGGCAGAAGGGCTGGGCGTGGGCGGGGGGGTCCCATCTCCCCTCCCAGGCCAGGCGGAGGGTGCTGGTCAGAGAAGCTGGGCTTACTGAGAGTGAGCAGGAGCTCCTGGTCCGGGAGGGGAAGCAACATGGGGCCAAGTGGGACAATTTCTTTCTTCCTTTTGCATGCCTTACAGAGCCTTTGACTTTTTAAGCCAGGAAAGAATGAAGTTCCCTCCCTCTCTCCCCTCTGTTTCCACTCCACCCAATCACAGTGGCAGAGCATTTGCCAGGACTGACTTTGTGAAGGCTTAGGTTGGGGGGGGAGGGAAGAAGGCTGGGGTGGCCTGGGACCTCTTAGTGTTCAGGAATCAGCTGTTTTCCCTGCTCTTGGTCTCTGCTGAGCCTCCTCTGTGCTCTAACTCCTCCAGAAAGAAAGCGTAAAAACATGGAGCTAGTGTAGTCTTTGACACAGACAGCATACTCCTTTCTCAAAGTTGGGAGAAAAAGAAAAAGGATGGAGGGAGCTATGGCCGCGCAACAGGCTAGAGATCTGCAGTTCCCAGTCGGGGTGTGGGCACCTGGCATTCCCAGCTCAGCACCGATGACGTCACAGCCATGCAAAATCCTCGGGTCTTTCCCTTCCCTGATTTTGTCTCAAACGCACATCCGTACACTCAAATACCTGCACGTATGCACACTTTTTAAGGCTCCTGGCTAAGGCTGCAGCATGATCTGCAGGTGTTCTGGGAGTTCTAGTGAAGAAGTCTCTTGGGTGGCCAGTTCTCTGAATGGCACCGCTATGTGTTCTTGCTCCTCCATGGGTTACAGACCTGCCAATGAGAACCTCAGAACCAATCCCTCAAGTCCAGCCTGGAAGCATTTGAGAGGAAAAGGATCAGAGGCAGAAGGAAAGAGAATATGAGAATGGAATTATTCTTATTTTTACACTTAATAAACATCTGCACAGTGTTATGCCTCATCTTCATGGAGCAAATATCTATTCATTAAATATTTGTTCAACATTCTTTGTATTAGACATTGTGCCAGGCCCTGGGAGACACAGAGGGATAAGAACTGTCCCTGCCCTCAAGGGGCTCATTCTTAAACAGAAAATGAACAGAACACAAATAACTGTAATCTAATGAGATAATAATAATATCACCATGGCGCTTGCTGGCCCATTTTCTTGCTGTGTTTTTCTATGCAGACTCATACCTGAAATATGAGGTATTGATTGATTTCACAAAACATTGTCACATACATCACATCTAACTTCATTTGACAAAAGAATAATACAGAAAAATGTGTGAATTATTTTTCAGGATTTCGTTCACATTTTTTACTTTAATTTTGGTATATTTGAAGTATTTACCAAGGAAAAGCATTTCAGGGGTGAAAACTTGCTTCACCAAGCAAGCAAGAGGCTTGGACTCCAAATCCAGGCTAAGAGAAATAAGAGGAGTATAAGTTAGCCAGGCATGGCGGTGCCCACCTGTGGTCCCAGCTTCTGGGGAGGCCGAGGCAGGAGGATCGCTTGGGCTCAGGACTTGGAGGTTGCAGTGAGCTGTGATGATGCCACTGCACTCTAGCCTGGGTGACAGAGGGAGACTTTGTCTCAAAAAAATTAAATAAATAAAAAATAAAAGAGGAGTGTGCCCATGTTTGTGTGCACACAAATTAATGTGCTGGGAGATGTCCATGACTGCACTGCCCTCATCCGATACCACACTAAAAGTATTTTGCTAGTTCTATTCTCCATCTGGTTTGCAGCCAAAAAATAATCTCAGTCACTATTCCCTCCGCCTCTCCCCCTGCCCCCCGCCCCCGCCACCTCCACCAGGAGAGAGCGATCCTGCGTCTTTCTGTTCATCTTTCAGGGCCAGCGCTGAGGTGAAGAGAGAGCATTGGCAAAGTTAACCAGAGGAAGATTTTTGGGCCTGTGTTCTTGAAGCCTGGTCCCTGGACCAGTAGCATCAACATCACCTGGGAATTTAGAAATGCCAGTCCTCAGACCCCACCCTAGGCCTACTGAACCAGAAACTCTGGGCATGGGGCCCAGCCATGTGTGTTTTAATCTCCAGGTGATTGTGATGTTCCCTGGAGTTCTAGACGTGCTGATCAACATTGCTACTCTTGGTTAGACAATCCTGATGCTCCTCAGAGATAACTTGGTCTGGGTAGGAGCCAGGATAGTGAGAGCCAATCCAGCCCAGCACCCAAATCTTCTGGTTAGTTCTTGGGCAAATCCGCCCAAAGATGTGGACAGGAATGGCTTGGACACGAGCTTTAGAGACCACGTTATTCTGGGTACCTGGGGCATGGGCCCTTCTGAGCCCCACTGGCCCCCTGTGCTCATGCTCAGAGAACGGGGCCTGGCAGAGGAGGAGAGGAGAGAAGGTGGGGTGTAAGGTGACTGTGCAGTGTGGCTGGTCCCTTTGAGATTCCTCTCAGGGATCCAGGCTTGTGATAACACGTAACACAATTTGGGTTCCTGGAGCTTCTGGGTGAGCGTGTATAATGAATGGTTGGTTAGAATTGGGAACGGCAGAGAGGGAGAGAGCAAAGTCCCCTCTTCCATACCCAATTTTTTTAGATAGTCTCAGATACCTTGGGGACAAGGCCCAAGAGACCTCGGCACCCATGTCTCATTGGCATCAGTATCTTTCTTGGCATAGACTGAGAGTTTCTTTTTAGAAAATCCCCTTGCCAGAGTCATGTGGGTATTTCTGTCTTAAGAAGTTGGCATATACCCTTTTGTTCCAAATTTGTCTCTCTGGTCTCTCTACCCTCTCCCAGTTTTCCAATTCAGCTTGAGCTGGAACCTTTTGGTGTCCTTAGGGCCATTTCAGATTGATGTAACCAAATTACTAGTTCTAACCAAATTACTAAAAGTAAGGGCTAAGAATTCCTTTCAGAGGGAAAGACAAATTAACATTAAGTAGATACCAAGTGCCAAGCACTGTGCTCCCTGCTTTACATAATTCACCTCATTATCCTCATCGCCACCCCATACACTCTATGTTATTTACCCCGTTCCGTAAATAAGGAGAGTGGTGTTGGGAGAGTTTGTCTCTTGTGCAAGGTCACACAGCTTTTAAGTAGCAGTCAGGATTTAAACCCAGATCTTCCTGACTGCAGAGCACACGTCTGTCCCTCCTTGCCGCACGGTCTCAGGAGAGTCCCTCCAGGTCTTGGCTCCCTCCCAGGCAACCCCGAGAAAACAGGACTCTGGCCAAGTCCATGGGCTCTGTTGGCCCTGGCTGGACTCCCTCTTGGCCAGGCTCTGGTCGGGCCTTACCTGACTTCTCCCGGCCAACTGGCCTCTCCGCCTTCCTGGCTCTGCGTGGGCTCCTGGGGGAGAAGGCAGAGGGAAGCCACAGGCCTCTAGACAGGTTGCAGGGAGCATCCTTTCCATCCAGTGTTAACCCCTGCGGCTGGCCCGCAGCGGGGGAGCCCTCTTGCCTAGCTCTGCATGGACTGCTCGCTTGCCTGAGTTTGCATTATTTATTTAATGTCTTGTACCGTAAATAATGGTAACTTTATGGTTATTAGGAACGGGTTAAGGTACATGCGGGTAGCACCAGGCTGCCTTCAAAAGGAACAGTCCTGGCATAAAATGTTGCGATAATTGCTTTACTGCTGAGTGTTGGTCTTTATTTTGTGTCTGATTTGTCCCTTAAGCCAGCGTAACATTCCCCCCACGGCAGGAGAATGCAGAGAGCAAATTGAAGGGCTGAGCATGAACAATGCGACATGGTGCACTGCTGCGTTTTTCTTTTCTCCTCTTTCTGCGTTTCTCCCTTGACCTCCCTCCAATCCTCAGCGCTCCCCTCCCCCACGCCCTGCCCCAGTCTCCGCCCTGCTCTGCTCTGCTGGGGGAATCATTCTCCCCCACCCTTGACACCTCTAGAAGGTATCCCATCTTAACCCCTTATTTTGAAAATTAGGTCAGTAGAGCACTCCTATTCCTTACCTCTTCTGTGGGCAGCAAACAAGACAAAACAAAAGAATAAACACATTAAAAGGAGCCCTCCTTTTCATGGACCCTGTGGCCAAGCAATGCCCAGGCAGCCTCACCCAGAGTTTATCGTCCCTTTCATTTCTTATGAGGAGGCTATGTGCTGGCCAGGACACCAACCTGACCTGTCCCTCATGCCTAGCATTGCAGTGGTCGGAGAGAGCTGGGCATGCAAGGTGGGGCAGGGGGCCTGCCAACTCCTTCCTGATAGTGGGAGAGGGTGATGGTTGGTCTCCAGTGGCCACTGGGACTGTCTTCTTCTTCTCTTCCTGCCATCACACCAAAGCAGGAAGCTGCTGGCACTGCCTGCCACGTGCAATACCATATTTCCCTTGTCTGCGGAGGACTGTTGTCACCCTGGGCTGTGGTATGGAGCAGAGGGCTGGGTACGGGGCTGGGGCCCCCTCAGTTTGGGCCAGGCTTTTGCTTTCCCAGACATGGATCCTCCTCTGAGGGTCACGTGTCATTCTCCAGCGGTACCCCGCAGGTACAGAGAGAGCAGGTCCAGCATCACCCAGAAGGCACTCTGGCTTACTTTGGGCTTCTTTGATGTTGGAGGAGTTTGGCCACAGCAGGAACACTGAAGTTGTCTCAGCTTCCCCACTGACTTGCCAGGTGTAGTAAACTTGTAGAGACAGAAGTTCCTTGGAAACTTTCTGTCTCAGTTTCATCTGTAAAATGAAGGCAAAAATACCTGCCTTGTGAGATTATCATGAAGATCAAAAGGAGATAATGGGTAAATACAAACTCCAGAACCAACTGTAGGTGGCTGATCGTGGAGTCCCAGATAGATATCCCATCGAGCCTTCCAGCCGAAGGCAAGCGGCTATTTCTGGGTAGGAAGGAGGTGGGGGTGGGGGAGAGTTGGGGTGGTCCAAAGACTGGGAGAGGAGGGAGGCAGAGATCCCCCAGCCCTCGTAGCTTTTCCTGGAGAGGGAAACCACGTTGCTGTCCGCCTCGGGGCAGGCACCAGGGCAGACCCCGGGCTGTAGCCCTGCCTTAGAGGAACGCCCTCACCTGGCAGCCGGGCTCTCCTCTCTCCCTCCAGCCACGATGCCTGCTTTGCCCTTTTCTTCCTCCTCTAGGGTTTCTCCCTCCTCTAGGGTTTCTCCCTCTTGGCTATGACAGAGGGGACAACAAAGTCCAAGCAAGTTGACAGCCAGTGGCTTTAAGCTATAGGAGGCTGAGGGGGATTTGTACGTCTGTGCACTTACCCACCTCTCCAGAGCCTAGTAACTCATCGATAGCGGAAATTTGAACAAAGTGGAGAACCTGGGATGAAAGGAGAAACGCTGCGGTGCTGGGGGTGGGGGAGAGAGGGAAGGGGGATGGCTTTAATTAGGGCTTCTTGGCCTCTTCAGTCCCGGGGCTGGTGGGGTAATCCAGTTAGAGCCCCAGCCTTTCATCTCAGCTGGCTGGCCTCTCGGGGGCCCTGTCAGAGCCTTTAGGGGGCAACAAGTAGCGGGTAGGCTTGGAGTGCGGTGGGGGTTGGTACCGCACTCACTTCCAGCTGGACGCGGAGGGGGGTGCGGAATGAAGCCCGGCCGCACAGCAGTTGGTGGTGGGCAGTGAAGTGGCCGGTGTGGGCGGCTTGGGCGCTGGGCGGCTGTCTCCTGACACCAGAAACTCTCTTTATGAAAGGATCAAGTCGGGAGCATTGTTCTCTGGCCAGGGAACCAAGGGCTCAGAATGCTCTTTTGTGTGGAGGTGCCCCCCCCATGCTCGCCCTTCTTTTTTCTCCCTTTGAGCCACTGCTGGCTGCGCCTCTGCCCCCATGCTGGGGGGCACAGAGTGGTGGAGATGGGCTCGGGACAGACAGTCCTGGGGGAGCCATCTGTGCTGGGGTAGGATCCACTGGAGCTGAAAAATTAAACAGCATTTTCAATTAACTTTTCCTCTCTTGTTTGGGGGTAGGCGTGGGGGGGGGGGTGGAGCAGGCTGGTTGAATTTAACCTTTGAAAAGCTGCAGTGGAGAGGAGGAGGGAATGACCTTTCTTTCCTGAGGCAGGGTTGGCGGAGGGGTGGGGAGCACTGGAATTGTTCCCTGGGGCTAGGCCAGGGACCCTCTCCTGAGAAGCTCTTGGTGTCCTTGGCCCCTGCGTCCCATCTGTGCAGAGATGGGTTTGTGCATGCGCGCCCCGGTGTTCAGGGTGGTCACCACAGGAGGATGGGCAAGTGGTCTTGGCTCAGCTGGGGGAGGAGGCGCACCACTGGGCAGCAAGAACCTTTTGAACCTTTTTCACACCCCCTCCCCCTTATTGGCTGCCCCCTTTTCTCTACACATCTTCCCTTCTTTTCCTCAAGAAATCCTGCTTTTTAGTTTCAGTTCTTGGGCTGGGTGCCCCAAAAGAGGGAAAAGCATTTGTGGAAGGGATTCTGCTTTAGCTGATGTTTGGCCTAGATGTGCTGTCAAGGCCATCCCAACACTGTCCCTCTAGCAATGTAGAGTACAACATGGCTGGAAATCAGAAGCACAGAGTCTGGCTTGTTCCCTTCTCACACCCCCGATGCTGCGGCCTCCGGCCTTCTCCATCCTCCCTGGGAACTGGGAGCAGGTCTTCTTCCCTCACTCTGCATGGCAACTTCACCTCTTCCCAGGTCCCCGGTGGTGGAAGACTTCTCTCGCCATAACGACTGAAGAACCCTCTGTGATTTTCAAAGAACTCATGTGAGTCTTCTTTCAATCTGTGGGGATAGATGGATAGGATTAATCCCTTTTTTAATGATGAAGAAAGTGAGACTCAAGAGAGATTGATTCTGAAAAGCAGGGCATCCCCTGGATGGCATATCAGCATCACCCAGGTGTCATTTGCAAGTTGTCCCCCCCAACCAGAGATTAGAAATTCTCACCCCTTCCTCCCCGGCTTTCACCCCAGAGCAGGGTTCTTTAATGAAATCATATCTTTTGCATTTTCCTTTAGCTAAGTGTAGACAGTCCCGTTGATGGGTGAGAAAATCAGGAAGGCCACTGGAGTTAGGTAAAGAGGAAGTAAATCCAGTGGTTTCATTTGAGTTTTCACCAGCCCTGGTTTTCATCAAAGCAATAGGGAGGATGATAGAAAATAGACTTAGAAATGAGTTGCTCCCTCAGCTACTCTAGGGCACAGTGGAGCATGATCTTCCTTCCCAAACCTGTTCCTTGTCTTGTATTTCATGCTCAATTAAGGACGCTGCTCTCTAGCCTCAGCTCGGGGCACTCTCCCCTTCCCTGGCTATGTTCAGCCAAACTGCTCTCCTTCAGTTTGTCAGATGCACAAGCTTCCCTCTTCAGGATGTTAGTGCATACTTCACCCGACTCATAGCCCTCCCTCCTGTCTCTGTAAATTGTACTGCTCAGAGAAGTTGTTCTGTCCTCCCAATGTAGATTTTGTCCTCTGGTTATACGTCCTCATAGCACTCTGTACTTCCTCGGTGTGTCACATCATGGTTCACAGTTACGCGTTGAGTTGGGAGAGTGGTTAATGCCTCTCCTCCCCACCGTGAGAGCAGTACACTGCTATTTTGTTCGTTACTCTATCCCCAGTGCTTACGGGAGGCACTCGGGGGCTTCATACATGTTAAATGAATGAATGAAAGGAGACAGGTAGCAACTCACAAGAGAAAATGAGCAAAATGAGAACCAAGATTGCTTTGAGATCTAGGAAATTTCCTTAGGACCCCAAAATGGAGGCCAGTGGGCCTGAATGGTGCAGAGAACACTTTCGAGGAGAAGGTTTGGGGTGAAGGGGTGAGGTTTGAGGTCCTTTGGTGGAGAGGCAAGGAAGCAGGCAGCCAACTTCCGCTTATATTTCAAAGGTGCCAGCCCATTTGTGGAGCCCTGAGGAAGAGAAGGCGAGAGGAAGAACACCAAGGACTGCAGCCAATTCTGATGAATAATAAGGGAAAAGAAAGGCTTTGCCTGCTGGAGTAGCTTTGGGTGAGGTCACCCTAGTTTGTTGCAAGATAAAGGGATTAGAGGAACTGGCAGAGGATAGATCCCGGGCGTGGGCAAGAGGATGAACCAGAGGAGAGGGAGAGAAACTTTCACTAGTGAAGCGTTAAAGGGAATAAACATGTTTAGCAATATATTGAGGGTGAGGTGAAGGGAAAGGTGGGGGGAAGACCAGTGAGCATGTAGACCGCTAATAAATGAAGAGAAGTGGGAGATTCATCTTACCTCCTACGGGGCAGAGATACTCAGCTCATTTTTTAGATCAGTCTTTAAGAAGAAAAATGACAAAAAGGAATTTGGATAATTAGGAAGTAAATGCAGACTGTGCAAAAATTGTCCCTGATAGAAAGCAGGTAGGAGAATACTCAGAAAATGTAAAGGTTTCACAAATCAGCAAGCCAGGATGACATCCATCATGAGGTATTAAGGCTAGTGTTCTGGGAACGTGCGAAGCGGGGTGCTGATTGAACCACTTATAATTATGTCTGGAAAATCATAGAAAGTAAAAGGGCCGTCAGGAGCCTGGGGAAGTGAAACGGATGTGACTCCTGTCTTCTAAAAAATGGTACAACAGTCCTAAAAATGTTCACCAGTCAGTTTGGAACTAGATACAATGAAAGTGGGGGAGAAATCTGTCATCTCCAGGAAGAAAATAAAATTGAGAGCAGAGTGTGTGTGTGTGTGTGTGTGTGTTAGTACGCCTAAGGGCCAAGCCACACCAAACAGAATAACGCTAAGTGATCAAATTGGAAACAGAAAAACAGATGTGTTGTAATGGGTGTGCCATAAGAGGCTGTTGTTAAAACAGGTTCAGGTTTTCGCCGGTGGTTGTAGGTATATAAATGAATACTGCACAGAAAGGAAAAATCAATGGCAGGGAGAGGAGTGAACAGAGTATTCTGAGCCAATTTACCAAGGTCTAGTTTTGGACAGGGAGAAAACTGCATGTCACTGAAGAAGCTGATAGGTGGGCGTGGCCGAGGAATAACATGGGAACCTGAAGAAGTCAAGGCTGACGTGAGCACCTAGTCATGGGGGAAGGGGCGGGTTGGAACAAATGCACTATTTGGGTCAGGACTCCCTCTGCTCCTCCAAGACAGCCACGGAAAGGCCCTGGGAGCTGCCTTGCTTTGGGGGCTGCATGCACAAAATTTGGGTGTAGAGCTCTTGGGCCTAGAGGGAGGTGACATACTGGGCTGGTTTCAAAAAGAGTGGGGAAGGCCCCCAAGGGGGTGAGCTGAGGGGGAGTGGCTCCTCATGGTAATGATCCCAACTGACTCCGCAGCCCCAGCGCCCTACACACTTTTACAAGGTTAAAGCAACAGCTTGAACCTGTATGGGGTGAGCATTTGTTTCCTTTCCAGATTGCCAGCTAATGAGGAAAGATTAAAGGAGCTAAATCTGTTTAGCTTGGCTAAGTGATGACAGAGGCTGCGGGGTGGAGAGGCATGCTGGGCTGGCCTGGCTGAGCAGGGGTGTGATAACTGTCTGCAGATTTCAGAAAGGTGTGACTACAGCGCAGGAAGAGCAGCTGTCTCAGGTGGTGCGAGGAGCCTCAGCCTTCGTCAGTGGGAAGACACGAGGGGCAAGTTGCCCAACAGCGCACTGGGCCGCTCGCTGAGCAGCCAGGTGACCTGAGGAGGAGACTGCAAGGGCTGGAATGCCCCAGCTGCACCAAGGGGGACACCAAGCTAACCCATCCGATGGGCCGGCACTGTCCCAACAGACCGGCTTTCATTTTGCCCCCTGCTAACAGCATCCTCAGCGTTCCTGAGGGTTCTCTCTGGCCCCCTGCTCCCACTGCAGTCAGTGCCTTAGGGGATTTGGAGTCCAGAAAGGTTCCTCTGCTTTTTGGCCTGTGACAGACATTCTTAGTAGCTGGTTTGGCGATTCATAGCCAGGCTGCTCTTTAATGATGTCTTCAGATAGAGTCTTCCAAGGCTATGAGGTCAGAACCTGTGAGAGGATCTCTTCTAGGAGCGGAAAGAACTTCCCCCCAAATGGGGAGCGAGTGGCAAGGCCCATGGTGTGGTGTCCCTGGGGTCCGAGCCTGGCCCAGGGTGAGCCGGGCTGCCTCCCCACCCTCGCTGTCGGCAGTCTCACAGTTAAACACTTAAACAATCCTTCTTTCTCCTCTCTTCCCTCTCCCCCTCTCTCTCTCACTCTCTTCTTTTCAGAGTTGACAGGGGCCAAATAAAGGCCCTTTTAAAAAAAACACACAAAACAATTTTGTTCCTTCTGAAAGTGATGGAGCGAAAGTGAGTGCAGATTATAGGCCTGTGAGGCGAGGGCCTTCCAGATGGGGGGAGAAGCGGTGACATGATGGGAACCTAATGGCAGTAATTGGCCCTGGCTTTGACAGGGCCCATATCACAGCTCAGGAAAAGAGAGATGTTTAAAGTAAAAATTTACACAAAATTATATGTTTTCGGGGTGAAAAAGACTGTTTGGATTTCATTTTTTTTCTTCCTCTACTTACCCCCAGGGCATGTTTCATGGGTCATCCTCTGCTCTGTGTGTGTGTGTGTGTGTGTGTGTGTGTGTGTGTGTATGCACACATGCCCCTGCATCTGCCCAGGTATGTGGGCATTTTATACCTGCATCATCAACGCCTTCTACTTTCTCCCTTCTTCAGAGGCATTGGTTAGCTTTGGAAGTTTCTCTTTAGGAAGTAGAAAGAGCCTAAAAGAAGGAGGAAAAAAGAATCATTCAAGTAATATATTAGGCCACCCTTCATAGTTTCACCATAGTGGAACTTGTTTGGACTCAATATATAGTTGTATAGCATCTTGTATTTATCCTTGTAGCACTTAGTCCTAAATATAACCAAGTAATAGATTGAGTGCTTATATTTGTTTAGCATCTGACTCCCACTCCAGACTGGGAGCTCTTTGAGTGCAGGACCCTGTTTATCTTGTTCAGTGCCAGAATCCCAGCACCTAGCCCAGAGCCTTCCACATAGCGGGCTTTCAGTATTTGTAAAGTGAGAGGCCTAAAATAATGGAATTATGTTGGGACAGCAGCTGTGCCGGAAGACCGTGCCTTCCTGAGTATAAAATGCAGATAAATTAGACTTTTGTCTGAGGTACTAGAATATCCAGATAATTGATTCTTCATTGCTTGTTGGAAATGTGGCCTGCCAGGACGACTTCAGACGTGGCAGTGAAACTAGAATATTAGGTGTTCATCCCTGATTCAGAGTGGTGAAGACTTTCTCCACCGTGAACTTCATTAGAAGGTCTACAGTCAAACCCCAATTGACTCTTTAATGCTAATGACCATTTCCAGTGTAGAAAACCATTTCCTCCTGTAGCCTGCAAGATGTAATGCTGCTTCCTGTTTTACCTGGGATTTAGGCATCATGTACAGACTAAGCTGGGAACTAGCCAGCTATTGGGCTACTTTTTAGATTTTTTTAAAAGATACACCCTTTGACTAATGTCATAATAAGACCCAGGAATCAAACTAAATTGAATGTTTTATTCATGTGAGCTCAAGGGGAAGTACTGAAGTCACAGACCCTCAGACAGGGGAGTGGCTTTAGAGGTTCTGAAGTCCATGCTTCACTAGTTGCATGCATGACCTCTGCAATGACATTTCAAGCTCCAGTTGCAAAGATTGGCATGTCCAGCAAGAGAGGTAGATCTTACAGTCAAGAAATGGAGGGGCAAGGAACAGGACTGGGCAACAGCCAGTCCTTGGGAATGGGTCAGTCGTGAGGAACAAACACAGAAAGGGAAGACCTGGCAAGGACTGTGCTATGAAGGTAGAAATAAATTGTGACAGGTGAGTCCCAGGACGTTGGTATAGAATGGGGATGAATAGGTTCCAGCAACGGGGACCAAGCCAACAGTCTATGTCCTTTCCATTTTACCTCAGTATTTGAAGAAAATATCAGCCCAGGCAAACCAGGAAGTTCCAAGACCACTAAGGGAATCCAGAACACTGGATGTTGCTGGGGACGGGAGAAGGGCAGCAGTGTCTAGAATCAAATGGAAATGATGCCCTTAGAGCTGTGGCAGTTGCCAAGATCAACTGATGGTGAAGTCAATCCAATTCAGTAGATGGTTCTCGAATAGTACAGGTGTAGCTCATGTGCTAACTACTGTTAGGTACAGTAATAGCAGATAAAGCTATAAGTGATTCCTAGGATTGACATGCTCTAGGATTGGAGAGGAAGAAGTAATTGCTTATGGTCAGATTACAGATTCTTAAAGAAAAATTGAGGCATTTGGGTTTCAGAATCAGTTATTTGTGCCAACATTTATAGAATGCCTGCTCTACTCCAGGCATCATGCTTGGTCAAAGCTCTTCACACTCAACTGTTTAATTTGAGTCACTTCCCTTTTATTTTCCCTTTATGTGCTGAATTTGAAGTGTGGGTATAGGAAAAAATGGCTAACACACCATCCACGAAAATCACACGCATGAGAAGGCTCTCTTGGCAATCTCCGGGTTCTCTAAGCTCTGTAGGTGCTCCAAGAGACTATGGAAATGGCTGCGGCTTACAGAATTTTCCTCTGGCATTTAGCACAGAGATGGTAACCTTATTCTTATCTTTTACCTCTGTGTAGGAATATTAAAATTATAAATTACATGCATTTTCCTAAAATACAGTCCTTTCACTGGGACCTGAAATAGTGACTTGGCTACAGATGCCTCTGGATATCACTTGGTTGACAGTCAATGTAGATCTGAAGATGAGATGCTAAAACCTTCAGATGTGCCTCCCTTAGATGTGATCTTAGCTGCTACACCATACCCTCCTAAAAGGATAGCAAAGGAGCTATGAGTGTTGTTTGCTTTTTCACTCACCTAAACTTTTTGCTTAAAATTTTAGCATCTCAGAGCCTTAGAAGTGATGCAACATATTTTTAAATAGACTGCCTAGTCCAAGTTAAGTGCTGGAGATACAGAGGTTTAAAAACAGTTCCTGGTTTAGAGGAATTCATAGTCTACTGAGGAGACAGGTCATCCAAAGGGGTAATTTCCGTATACCACGGTAAGCACTAAGGTAGATGTAAGACGCAGCACCTCCTAGAAGAAGCAAGCACCTCAGTCAGCTAAAGTCCTCAGGGAAGGCTTCACAGAGCTGGCAAAGCTTGAAATGAATCTTTAAGAAGTTTGCTACATAGAGAAAAAGCAAGGGAAGAGTGTTCCCAGCAGAAGACATGGCATAATTGTTGAATGTGTGAATTTTAAGTCAACTAATCCTGGCCCTTAGTTCCTTACTGTTTAGCAGCTTCTGAGAAATTCACTGTCCTCATTCTTGTGACAGTTGTGTACAGTGGATAAGGACAGTGAGAAAAAGAAAGGGTCTGAAGAGCCACCACGATAAAGGAAGATGGGATGAAGTACAGGGAAGGAGGGAGAGAAGGGAAAGGAAACCAATATATTTATTGAGCGTCTCTTCTATGGCAGGTGGTTTTACACTATTTTATTTAATGTTATTATTTCCATTTCATAAATTAAGACAATGTGGTTCAGAGAGACGAATAGATTTCTTCAGCTAACCTCACCATGTAATCCTCTGCTGTCCCCATTCTCACAGTGACTCTACCTCACACCTCTCTTTGAAGCTCTGCACTGCCTGTTTACCACCACCACTTGGCTCTCTCTGACTTAAGCAGTCCAAAATGCTGCTAATAATTTCCCCACCGAACCTGCCCCTTCTCTACTTTGCGATGGCCTCACCCATCCACTTGCCCAAGCCAGAAAGCAGGGGGTCGCTCTTTGACCTTTCCCTCTTGCTAAGCCCACATTGAATGCATCACTCAGTCTTGACCAGCCTCTCCACCTGGCAGCCTAGGGATCTTTTTAAGATGCATGACCCTACTGTCAAGCCCATAATTCTTAACCTGGCAGGACCTGCTCCCTGTCCCACCCTGCCCCTGCCCTCACCTTGGGGTCCTTCGTCCCACCCAGTTCGCTCCCCCCACCTCCTCACAGGCTGCTTCCTTCTCACCCTTCACATCTTCGCTTAAATGCCATTTCCTCGGAGAACTCTTCCCAATCTAAAAAAGATTTCACCAATTTCTCTATTTCTTATCCTTTATCTTTAGGTACGTCTGAAAGACCATAGTTGTGCATTTATTTGCGTATTTAATTGTCTAATGTCTGTCTCCTCCACTGAGTGGAAGCTCTGTGAGGGCAGCACTACATGTCATGTTCCCCACTGAACCATGACCACCGTGCACAACACCGCGCACAGAGGAGGCCCTCGGGTGTTATATTTTAATATATTATGTATGTTTTGTTAAAAAGGAATATTAAATGAAATGTGTTCAGGATAAAGAAGAGTTTGGATTTAGATCCACCCACCTCTTCCTGACACCAGAGCCGATGCATTTTCCTCTTCATCTTTCTGTCTTCTGGTGGGTAGACTCTAACATGGGCCATCAGGCAGTGTGCAGCATTCCTGGAGTTTGTTTCAGGGAAGGGATAGAGAGCCTTTAAAAACTTAATCCTGATTAGAAAGTGAACTCTTTGAGGCTGGGGGCCATGTCCTCCTTATTTAGTAAAGTGCCTGGCACAGGGTAGGTGCTCAGTAAATAATGAATGAACAAATGAGCCATGAGAAACTCTCAGGATTCTAACATGAGCAAATGGGCAGAGGCTTCATTTACTAGGTGGATGGGGGAGAGAAAGCGCAAATTTGTTGGCAAGTGGGGAAGGGTGGGGAGAAGTGAAGAAACAGTTCAGTTTTGGGATGACACACAGAAAAAGGCATAGTCCTTAATAAGCATGTTGTGTTTCAAGAACAATGAGAAGCTAATTCATTCCGCATTTATTTGTTTAATCATTAATCAACAGGTATCTACTTAAAGCTATGCCAGGCACGGAACATATGATAATAAATCAGACAAAGTCAAGAAAGGGAAATGGATAAGAAAACATACTAAAATGAAGAATGGTTAGTGCTGTTATCAAAGTAAGCATGAGGTGCTGTGGGGCTTCAGAAGGAGAGGCAGCAAGACTTCCTAGGAAGTAACACCTCAATCACAGCCTGAAGAATGGAGGAAGTAGGTGCTAGCCGGACTAAAAGCCAGAGAAAGGGTGTTCCAGGCAGAGGAAGTAGCATGTGCAAAAGCCCAGCAGCAAAAGAAAGAAAAGCATTCAGAGAACTATGAATAGTTCCGGTGTGGGGAGCAGGGTGCTCTGCAGAGAGAAGCAAGAGAAGCCCGCTGTGAACCTCCTTAACATCCCTCCCCTCCATCTCTGCATTGAGGGAGAATAGATAGCGCTGACAGGCAAGCACATTAGTAAGTCACTGTGGCTCACAGTAGGGTGCGTGAGGGGCAAGTGAGGAGAAAGTGGGATTGGAACCTCGACCATACAGTCAAGAGCCTGGTTTGCCACAACAGAATATGACTTCTAGCGGCAACTGGTGACCATTGAACGGTTTGAATTGGAAAGGGTGGTGGTGGTGACATGATCAGAGCCATATGGATAACTCATGGCTAGTGTGAAAAATGGATTCACAGGGACGTGACCAGAAGCTACCATATTTTCTGTCAAGAAGACGTCCATCAGATTGGAAAAAAAATAGAAGAGTAAGAAAATACTGAAGTCCAGAATTGGGTGCGTGTGTGTGTGTGATTATGAGACACTCTCTACATAAGTCTTAATTCTAGCCTTTGTGGGTCCCCTGCACCACGCGCCATTTGCCTCCCCTGCCTTGTGTTTGCCTCTTGGCCCTGACACATTTTGCCTCCTCTGCTTGAAAAGTCCTTCTTGCCTCTCGTTCATCTTAAAGGAAAACTTTAGGTTCAAGCCTTCCCTACTCCTCTTCCCCCAGATTTAACACTTCCATTCTCTGGGCTACCATATCATTCTGGAGATGACAACTGCACTATAATTAACTGTTTTTCTCATCTGTCTCCCAAACTAGACTATATACTCCTTAAGGGCTAAGACGGTGCAAGTTTCTTTGTATCTCTAACATCAGGTATGGTCCATGTTAAACAGTAGGTACTCAATAAATAATAGATGGATTGGAATTTATTGGAATACTAATAAACTGGGATGATATAATATGAAATTTAATAAATGTAAATTTCTGTACTTGGTTTCAAAACTTTAGCTGTACCAATACAGGATAGGAAAACAAGATTATTCCACAAACATCTCTTGAATATCAACTACATGCTAGATACTGTGCTTGACACCGGACCATAAAGTAGAGAACGAGGGAGACGCGTTCTTTGCCCTCATGGAGTTTACAATCTACTGGGATGACAGAGTTTAAACAAGTAACCAAATGTAAGTGAAATGCTATGGAGAACAATACAGAGTATAATGAAGACCTAACCTGGTTGGGCTGTGGAGGAACACCCTATAAAGAAGTGATATAGCAGCTGACCTCAAAGATTCCTGGAGTTTTCTAGGCCAAGTCAAGTGTTGGGGTTCTGGGGGTGGGGGTTGGTGTAGGAGATTTGGTTCTCAGCAGATCTCAGCTCTATCATTACTTCCTTAGGTAAGCCTTCCTGACTTTCCTGAGAAGGTCACATCTTCTCCTGTGGCAGTATGGATCGCTTGTGCAGAACTTGTCTCTGTTGCAGAATCCCATTTACTGCCATTACTTGATTACTGCCCAAGGCCCCCACTGGACTGTATGCATGGTGAAGAGACCTGTCTCTTTGTGTTCACCAGCGTATTTCCACTGCCTGCTATAGTAACTGCCATGTAATAGACTCTCAATTCATGTCTACAGAATGAATGAAAGAATGAATGAATGAATGAATGAGTAAATGAATGAAGGGGTGAGCATTCCAGGAAGAGGGAACAAGCACCAAAGACCAATGTGTCTGGGAACACAGCAAGGGGGAGACTGAGTGTCTGAGAAAATGTGAGGGTTTTGTTGAGTGTCAGCTATGTATGAAACAACAAGGTAAGATGGCTAGGACCTTAGGCTTTATTGAGAAAAATCTTCTCTCTATTCTGCCTTAGCCAGACTAAACCTAGGGTGTTGTTTACTTTCCTGGGGACCATACTTCAGAAAGTGACAAATATTTGCAAAACATTTTCATGTGAGAAGCTCCATCACATAATGGTAAGATCACGGGATTTCTGAGTCAGATAGACATGAGTTTGAATTCTGGCTCTACCACTTGCTGGCTGAATTAGACAAATCATTTAACTTCTCAGATCCTCTTTTCCTGTCCGTAAAATAGAAACAATAATATCCAGAGTTCTAAAAGCTAAATGAAATAGCATGCAAAATGCTTAACATAGTGCCTGGCACACAGCAGGCACCCAGTAAATGTGAGCCCCCTACATTTATTAGAAGAAGCAGAACTCTGGGCTGTTTGAGTTGAGGAAGGCTTCTTGAAGGGAGTAAAATTTGAACTGGTCATTTAAGAACTGGAAGACTCTGTTTTACTGAAGAAAAGAAAGAGACCCTAGTGGAGGGGGCTGGGCAATAACTGAGACCAGCATTGTGCTCAGCTCTGTGCATGGACAGAGACAGCCAAGTAGAGCCCAGTCTGAGCTCTAGGCCAAAAATTTCCCTCCTGGGCAAGGACCTTCTATGCCTGATCTCAGCTTCCCAACAGGAATGTAATACCCAAGAACCATCTCTGACTAGTGTGCCCATTTTGGAAAGTAGGGAACCTACAGCTTGGTTTAGGATTTGCTTATAATAGACAGCTTCTGAGACCCTGTACTCTTGGAGCTTGTGGAGTACATGCATCCCACTAATGGAAGTTCCAGCAAGTAGGAATATGTTCCAGCAAGTAGGAAGTTCCAGCAAGTAGGAGTAGAAGTTCCACACACTTAAACACTCCACGAACCTAAAACCAAGCATGCTGCCCACACTGGCCTGGGAGCTTGGCAGTAACATCCAACAGCAGCCAGTCCAGAGTGTGTAGCTTTGGGTATGGAAGGACTAGTGAGGGAGAAGCAAGGCGAGAGATGGGGAAGAACATATGTTCAAAAATAAACATTGCCTCCTGCTAAATGGTCTAGAAAGCATCTGTAAGAGGGGCTCTGGGCTGTGGGGGTTTCCAAGGATGGTTAGTGCGGGAATGTTTTGTCTATAGAGTTGGGGTTGGGGGCTTCCACATCCTGCCCACTGCCACATCTGGGGAAGTCATCTGCGCTGGGTTGATGGCTCCCCGAACACTCCTGCTTTAATGGCTCGTGGTGCCGCAAGAAGTGGCCCTGTAATGGCCATTCCAGGCCGCCCTGGGGAAGGGTCTGGGCTGGCCCCAG
Organism: Daubentonia madagascariensis; assembly: GCA_023783475.1. Lineage (NCBI taxonomy): Eukaryota > Metazoa > Chordata > Mammalia > Primates > Daubentoniidae > Daubentonia > Daubentonia madagascariensis. Next base: position 13,218,403 of record JAKFHU010001129.1, on the reverse strand, counting down.
GCAGCCTGTTTGCTTTTCTCCCACTGCAGGCCATCCACCACCTCTTAGCTTCTCTTTGCTAGGTGAGCTGGGCTGAACCCCGGTTGGGAGCCTCCAGCGGTGGGGAGACAACGGGACTAGAGGCTTTGGGCATTGGGAGTGAGGAGAGGACTTGGTCCTACTCTTCCTGACTGCCATCCCCTTGCTAAGGCACTGGCTCCTGTGTCCATCACTGTTAGCTTTCTTCTTTTGACACAGCTCTGCAAAAACCTCATCTCTTTGCAAAAGAAGTTCAGGGTCATGGGGTCACTCCCAAGACCGAGTGGTGCAGAAAGGGCAGTAACAACACATTTGGAAAGAACTGTTTCGCCCCGTGGAGCACAGTGTTAGGAGATATGGCAGGGAAGAGCAGAGACACGTGCTGAGGGGACTGTGAGGGCTCCTGCCTCTGCTATTCCCCAAGGCCCAAGAGGATCCACTAGTAATTTCTGCCCCGATGACCCAGCGCAGCCCTATTCTAGTCAGTCGCTGACTTTGAGACAGACAACTGCAGGTGCAGACAAACCTGCTGGCCCGTGAACTCTGGCATGGGGTATTTTAATGGCACCATCCCCTTGCCTTGCTGACAGCCCTGGAGAATTATCTGGGGGACCCAAGAGAAGGCGTGTTGGGTGTAGAGATACCTGCAAGTTGTAAGGATTGAGCAATGGGTCATGGCTTCAGCAAGGGTGAGACACCCCCCCAACTCTGGTGCCCCAGCAGCAGCCTGGCTAGAGTAGGGGCCCAAATGTGCACGGGGAGATGCTGGAGGGGAGCGAGGGGGGGAGGGCTCGCGCTCGCTCCTCTCGGCAAGGCCTCGTAAAGCTGCAGGTGTGAGATGTTGTTATTTAGTCTAGAGCCTGGTATGTGACAGCCCGGGCCCTCTCTCCTGCGAACTGCCGCCGCCACCGCCTCTGCTGGCCAGATAATTAGTCCATTACGACTCTCCCACCTCGGGTGGGTGGGGGCAGGGTGAGAGCCCACCCTCAGACTCCTTGTAATTCAACTTCCTGTGTTTTATGGAAGCAGGCTGTTGGGGGCAGAGAGTGAAAGGCGGGTCCCTGGGCTGGGCCAACCCCTTCCTCAGCTCCCAGCCCCCACTCCCTCCTGCCACCCAAACCCGGTTGCTGTGGTGACCAAATGTTATTTCCCAGCTTCGAGTTCGAACTGCTTTGTAAAAGTTTTTTACATCTCCTACCTGCCTCAAAGAGAAGGCAGGCCGGCGCATCTCCCCCTGCGTCTGCTCTGCCCGCTCTCCCTCCACATCTCTCCTCTGTCTCTCTCCGTTTTTATTACACGCTTATCGCCTTTTTCCCTCCTGCTTTTGAAATTGATTTCCTTTCCTTTCTCCCCCTATTCAGGACCTAAACGCTGAATGTTCGATATTTCATTTGAGACCGCTAATCGCATTACTGCCCTTGACGTTTTACAGATATCATATTATGGGCGCAAATTTGGCAAATTATTAGCGCTGTAATGTATAGCTTGTCAGAGGTATTTAAGACGCTAAGAGCCCAAGGCTTATCGGGGTTAGCAGAGAGCTCTCGTTGAGCTTTTGAAATGCAGAGAGCCAGTTATAAAACACACTGTGACTCTCTCTTCAGCTGGTGGAAAAAAAAGGAAAAGAGAAAAAGAGAAAGAAAAAGAAAAAAAATGTCACCCGTCTATCAGAGGCTTCCAGGGCTGATAACAAGCAAAATTCTTCTCTGTGGGTTTCACTGGAAATGTGAGAAGCTTTTAAAACATTTCTCAAGCTGTCTGGAAAAGAAAAAAAATCTTTATTGAAAGGATGTAGCAATCTTTTTTACTGTGGCCTATTTATCTCTGGGGAAAAAGCTGTAACAAGAAGATCCCCTACTGGTCACCAGCCGTGTCAGGGCCTGCCTGGCTTTGGTGCCAGGACTTTGGTGTGGGGGGCTTGCTGGGAGAGGGCGGGGCCCCCTTTGGCAAGCCCGGGAAAGGCTGCTGGCTGCGGAGTGTTCCTCTGGAAGGGGCAGCAGCCAGCGCACCTAGCACGGTGCTCAGGGCTCAGCAGACACACAGCTCATCAAATCCCTTTTGAATGAATGGTTGATGGAACCAACCAACAAACAAACAAACAAAATTAACAGAGCCTTGAAACTGCTGCCACACTTCGGGTGGCCTGACTGTGTCCCGGTACCTGCTTACCCCTCCACTACTGTAAGACCTCACCTTTGCGGACACCACTGCCCACCCGAGTGTTCTTTCACCCTCACACAAACACCCCTGCTCTTTCGAGGCTGCGCCATCCTCTCTGCCTTCTTGTCACTGTCCTCTGCTGGTGACATCTCCCCTCTGTTCAGCATGAATGTAGGCCCTTGGCTCAGTGTTTTCCTGCCCGCCCCTGTTCTGCCTTCCTCCTGTGAGTTTCAGCACCCACGCGGACCTCCCACGTCCTGGGAGTCCCTGCTGCCGCGCCCTTCACTCCCACAGCAGACGTCCATGGACACAGCCCCGCCCTCAGCCTGACCACCCCCAGAATTTCTCCACTTCAGAAATAACAAATTCTGAAACCCCACTTTGTAACCAGAGCCTTCTATCCTCGTGTCTGCTCTCCTTCCTCACTCCCACTGAATCTGTTTTTTGACCTCATTTAGACCTTCGATCCCTGGACCACTCCTAATTGAACAAGCCCATCCTTCCCTCGCTAGCTTCGCTTCCTTTCCTACCCAACCTTGACCCTGTGATCAATCCCTTCGAGGAATCTCTCCGTGCCATTTCCTTCCCCTTGGGCTTTCTGCCCCCCCTCTTTGCCTACCTCAGACCCCAGACCCATATAAGCATTTGCTGTCTCCTCGACTCCCAGCCCATGGTGCTTGACTGAGAACCGTTCCGACTGGCATCAGCGCTGGCCAGGCCCTGGATGCTTCTCACCAGTCCCTTCACATGTCCCATAATCGATTCTCTGTCCCTTTTCCTATAACAGTTGTTTTAAACCTTTCCCTCCCTCAAAAAGTTTTCTCCCCTGCCTCTGTTTACCTCATTCTCCATAGACGACTTCCTTTCCTGCTTTTCAGAGCGAATATTGGCCAACAACATTCTCCCCTCTGAGCCTTGCCCTTGACCCTGGAGGTCACCTTCACCAACTGGTGTCCTGACTCGGTACCACCTTCCACCTGTGCCCGCCACTCCCTTTCCTTAACCCTGCACCACGGGCTCCTCTCTTGCATTTCGCATATCCCTCATCCTACCAGTGCCTTTCCCTCTGCCTTCAAACACTCTCAAACTCCCCTTTTAAACCTTCTTTTAGTCTTAACTTCCAAGCACCATCTTCCTCCTCTTCGCTGATAAACTCGTTCAAAAGCAATCTCACTGCCACTGCCTCTGCGTCCCCACCTCCCCCTCACTCAGCCCTGCAGACTATGTCCTGTCTCCACCCCACTGGCGTTTCAGTCACCCCTTCCTTCCTCCAGTGCTCTCTCCTCTTAGCGTCTCTCACTCCTGTCTTTGGATCCTGTCTACTGCTTCTTATCCTCCTCCCTAGCTTCTCCTTCTATGCCTGCTCGGAGTGCTGGGCTTCCCTTCTCCTTCTACTTCACACCTCTTTCCTGGGTGAGCTCGTTATGCCTGTGGTTCCGCCTGCCATCTAGCCGTGATGACTGCCATGTCTACAACTCCAGCCTTAACTTCTCTCCTGGGCTTCATGCCCATCTTCCAGCTGCCGACTCACTATCTCCCCTTGAATCCTCGCAGAGCACCTCAGACTCAACGTAGTCAAAGCTGACATCATTATATTTTTCCAAGCCTGAAACTTACACGATCCCTAAGGACCATCCAGCCAAACACACAAACAGAAACCTTGTTCAGCCTAGATTTTTCTCTCTTTCTTCCCCTTTATCTGTCTTCTTTCACCTAAAAAAGAAAGGTAGGAAGGAAGTAAATCTTGGGAGAGTGGAGAGGAGTAAGTCCCTTGCCTTGTACTTTATATCAAAATTAATGAATTAAATAGATGAATTAAAAAGTTAGATGCACAGCCTGAGCAACATAATGAGACCCCATCTTTACAAAAAATATACAAATTTAGCCGGGCATGGTGGTGCACACCTATAATCCCAGCTACTCGAGACCCTGAGGTAGGAGGATTGCTGTGCCCAGAATTGAGGCTGCAGTGAGGTACGATGATGCCACTGCACTCTAGCCCAGCTGACAGAGTGAGACCCTATCTCAAAAAAAAATTTTTTTGAATGCAAAGGATAAAACCATAACTAGAACTATATTAGATATAGATATGTATCTGGTTAGGGAAGGAATTCAGTAGTGTAAATACAATGGAGGAAATCACCAAAAATTTTAAATTACTATACAACAACAACAAAAGCCCCATTATAAACACAAATAAAAGGCAGATGACACCAGAGAAACAAAAGATTTGCAGTAAACATAGCAGAATATTTTGCCCTTAATATGTAAAGAGTTCTTACAAATCAATAAAAAGCATTAATAGCTCAATATAAAATGGACTAAGACATGAACAAGCAGTTCATAAAAGAAATATGAAAATCTTCATACTGATATAGCTAATATAAAAATGAATGAGATAATATTTTTGCCTATACAAACTGGCATCTTTTAAAATTATAAAGTTCAGTGCTAATAAGAGTAGAGTCAGACAGGCATTCTTATATACTATTGGTAAAAGCAGACATTTGTATAACCTTTCTAGAAGCAATTTGGTAATGTGTAGCAAAAACCTTAGAACATTCATGTCCTTTATTTGAGTAATTCCCTCCTTGGAATTTATTCTAAGAAAATAATTGGAAAGGTGGTCAAAGATTTATGGATCATTTCAGTATTATTTATAGCAGGGAAAATCTGAAAACAACCTAAATGTTCAACGATAAGAAAATGATTAAATAAAGTACCATCACATGATAGAATACTGTGCAGCCATTTTTAAAAAAACATGGTTTTGGCTAGGCAACGTGGCTCATGCCTGTAATTTCAGCACTTTGGGAGGCTGAGGCAGGAGGATTGCTTGAGGCCAGGAGTTGGAGACTATCCTGAGCAAGAGCAAGACCCCATCTCTACAAAAAATAGAAAGATTAGCTGGGTGTAGTAGTACATGCTGGTAGTCCCAGCTACTTGGGAGGCTAAGGCAGGAGAATCGTTTGAGCCCAGGAGTTTGAGGTTGCAGTGAGCTATGATGATGCCACTATACTCTAGCCCAGGCGACAGAGTGAGACTCTGTCTCCAAAAAAAAAAAACAGACACAATCCCAAAATCCATAATCCCAAAAGATCAAAATCCCAAAAATATAATTCTGGAAAAAATAATTTAAAAATTCTTTAAAAGATACTTATTTACATTTTTAAAAGGAGAAAAACATACAAAAACATGACAGAATACTTCATAGGCCAATTTACACAATAAATTGTAAATAAAATAGGCAATAATTACATATTTTTGCAAGCATAAACACTCAGGTATACTAACAATAGTCACATGGGTAAAACAGTTATGAGCAAAGGAACCATATTCATAAAGAAATAGGTCAAAAAGAGAAATGTATAAATACATCACATAAATGTATCACTATGGTTGGTGATTGTGTGCACTCAGCTTTGTAACTGCGCTCTTCTGAAATACCTTTGTGAACAACCTAAATTTTTTGATGGGATCGATCAAAAACTGCAGTGGGTCGCCACTGCATATGCAGTTGCCCGAAGAGCCAAGATCTTGAGAAATTTTATCTTTGACAAATGCAGATGTACAAAAAGGGCATCTCTTCATTTACTGAGGAAGTTTCAACATTTTTACATACACGCACAGTGCTTATACACAGTCTACTTTGTGTTGTGATAATACACTTTCCTGGAGTCAAATTTGCAAAAAATGCATAAAGTGAATTAGAACTCACTAAAACGCTCTACACAATTCATACCTCTGTATTGGAAATTATGCGAAGATGAAATACACAGCATAGCAAATTGTAAAAATAATGCTGACAATTTAAAATAGTGGGGGAAAAAACTTAAAAAAGAAAAAAGAAACGAACAAAAAAACTGTCCTGTGATTGTGATTTTCGGGAGGATTTTGATCTTTCAGGATTTCAACATTTGGGATTATGGTGTTCAAGATTGTGTCTGTCAAGATTATGGTTCAAACCCTTTTAAAACACAAATACGACTTAAATTCCTCCCATGCTTCCTATAACCCTCATGGTAAATACAGGGTCCTCAATAAATTGCACTAAGTGCTTCACAATCCAGCCCCAAAAGATTTCTTCAGTTCCATTTCACATATACCTCGTCTTCCCCTAAACATACCCTGCTTTTGCACGATTCCATGGCTTTGCACATCTTGTCCTTTCTACCTGTTGTCCTCTTACTTCCTTTTCCATCTAGTAAGAGTGTTTCTTCAAAACTCAGCTCCAGTATCACCTCCCTGGTGTACTCACCCTGTTCCAAGACCTTAGTTGTTCTCTCGGATGTGTGCCCAGAGCACTTTGCCAGTAACCCCCTTAGACTGTAAGAGCGCAGAGGCCAAAGTCTTTTGTTATTTTTGCTTGTTTTCTTAGCACCTAGCACAATGCCTGGCATGTAGTAAATGTTTAATGAATATCAGCTGAGGGATTAAATTGAGATTTCTGACTTCTCCCTTCCGCTATGATGACAGAGAACAGGAGGGAGAGAGCCCCCGCGGCCATGACATTTCAGGGTCAGAAGAGCTCTTCGAGATTATCTGGTCTCATCCTCCATGTTTGCATTCCCTCTGTTAGGACCAATTATCATCCCATATCTGCTTGACTACCTCTTATGAAGGGGAGCTTATTACTCTTCAAAGCAGGTATTCTGATTGTTAGAAAATACTTTCTTAAAATGAGCCCAAATCTTATGAGCCTAAATTAGCTTTAATTTTCATCAACTGTGAAAGCTGTTTAAAACCAACTGTACTTGGTTTTGCTCATGGAGGATATACAAGAATCGGCTCCCTCTGTCTCTGTCAGCCCTCTCTGAGCCTCCTCTTTATAAACTGAAGATGCCCCTTCTCCTGTGGTGCTGAGGCTCACTCCCCCTCTGAAGTCAGTCAGATGATATGTATCTCAGTTTTATGTTGTTGATGATTCGTAATAATGTTTTACATATGTAAACGCCTTATGGTTTACAATAGGCCTTCACATATGTTTATTATTATTCTGGGATCTCAAAGAATGGCGCCCAGACCTGCCTTGCCCAAGGTGGCCAAACCAGGGCACAGCAGGGTGAGCCTATCACTGCTTTATGGATGCAGCCGGATGTCACATTAGCTGCTGACATACACTGAGCTAGCGTGTCAACTAAAACCCCTACCTCTCTTCACTGCTGAGTCATGTCTCTTTCATCTTGTCCTTATGCTGTTGGGTTCTTAGATCCAAATTCAGACCTTTACATGCACTGTTTATTATTATCTATCTTCTACTATTTATCGAGTCCTTACTATATACCAGAGGTAGACACTTCAGATATATGCATATATTGGTATCTTTTGTCACATATTTTATTCCTTATTAAAACTGTGAGTGGGCGTTTTTATTTCCATTTTACAGGTAGAAAAGCTGAAGCTAAGAAAGGTAAGCAATTTTCCCAAAGTCGAATAGCTTATAATATGAGGCAGAATTGTTTTCTGACTTCAAAGCCCCGTTACGTGTATGTGTGTGTATGTGTTTTGATTGTAACAGTGCACCTTTCAAAGGGGAAGAAGTTACAGAACAGTGTGACTTGAGTGCTTGTCGTATGACTGACGCAGTGCGGGGAGCATTGCGTTCATTCTCTCAGTTAATCCCCACAGTAATCCTGTGCAAGACATCAGTAAGCTACTCGCGGTCCACCTACGTCTCGTGCAAATGGCAACAGCCCAAAGCAGAGGTGGATACTGAGGCTTTGTGCTGAGTGGTCCTGCCCCTGAAGGCCTCCCTGTCACAGCATGGGACGAAGAGGGGAGCTCCAGCTCCCCGGGGGGAGTGGAAGTACAGCTGCCCAGCTCTGTAGGACTAGGCCACGGTGGGGCAGTCCCTGGACCTGGTCAGTCCCTACTTGCACCTTTAAGAAATAGACTAAAAGGAAGGAGAAAATAGATGACAATAAAATAGAGGGCTTTCAATATCATAGACACAGGGGTTTGCCCATGCTCTTTGGTCTTGGAGGGGACTGCTCACCTTTGAGTCCTAAAGGGGAGAATGAACTAAAGTCCACTGAAGGCTCTAGGGCAGCATGTTGGTGTGAGTTTAAAGCTTCTGTCCAAGTTGTTTCTCCCAAACTATGCAATATATAGAAACATGTATTAAGTGCTTGTGCTGGGCCAGGCTCTATATGAGGTGCTGACACTACAAAGAAGACACCAATAAGACACCTACCCTGAAGCTACTGATTGATGCTGAGATAGAGGTAAGTACAGGATGCTTCTGGCACATACAGGGTCACCTAGATTAGACTAGGAGTGGAGTTGTCAGAAAAGGCTCCCACGGGAGACAATGCCTGACCCAAATTAGGAGGAGTTAGCAGAGGAAAAAAGTGGATAGGCATTCCAGGCAGAGGGATCAGAATATGCAAAAGCAGAGAGGGAAAAGAAAGCAGGCTTTGTTAGGGGGAGCTTGACCCAAGTCAGCGCTGCAGGGGCATAGAGTAAGAGGCAGGGTGCAGGAGATGAGCCTGAAGAGGGAGGTGGGTGCCAGTTCTTGGAAGACCTGCTGAAGAGTATGAACTTGATTCTTTGGCCAATTCAAATAAGGCTTGCATCTAAATCCCAAAGGCCATTTGCTTGCTGCTGGACTCTGCCAGAACATTGGTATGTAGTCTGGTTTGGAGACATGAATCACCCTTCAGCCTACTGTTCTTTCCTTAGAGTTGGGGATTATTGGGTGTCAGAACGAGGTGGTCATTCTTTATCATCACTACCATCATCATGATCATGGTTACCACCGTAATAACTGAATTGTAAAACTCGGAATTGTGTGAGGGAGAGACAGGTGATCCTCCATTTTGTCAACTTAAAGTCTGGCCCATCAAAGCACGTTTCTGGCATTACAAAATAGTCAAATGGTCACTTCTCTGGCCATTTGTAGTCTGATATGGAAAGACACTTAAAGGGTGTAGAGAACTAAGACAACAAAGAACAAATCTGGAACAGAAATTTACAAAATATTTTTAAGCTCTTCAAATGGAGATGTTATTCAAAGGGGGGGGGGGCAGCGTGGGGAGGTGAGCTCTTGAGTTGTTCAGATGGTATATGACCAGGGAGCTGGTAGTTTCTGCTTCTCTTGTTAGGAGGAATAAAGCTTTCTGGCTTCATGGGGGTGGTGGTGGTGATACGGAGGGAATAACTTCATTACATTTCCTTCTGTGTGAGGAGGGGCTTCTGATACATCCTCCCTTCAAGAGGCAGCTGCTTCTCAGAAATTTGTAGGAAATCCTACTGGTGTTCCTTGCCTTGTTTACTATTTAGGGTTCTTTGGAAGGAGCCCAGAGCCCAGAGCCCAGGCCAGATGTGTTCACAGTTTGAATTTAATTTGTGAATTAGCAGATCCACTGTGGATCACTAAAGGAAGCATGGCTGTTTGGGGTACATCCATTTCCTGATACCCACACCAATCCTTTGATACACCAACGTAGCACAGGACGAGGCAGAAATGACCCACTGTCCTTCTGCCGTAGCTCCTGGGTGACTACTGCAGCTGATGTCCACACACAGGTCTGGGAGGACTCATGGGCCTAGCTGAGGCTCTGGTCAGAGAGCTATTTTTGAAGAATCAGCTTCTTCACACCTGTGGCCGGTTCCTGACAGTGAGGCTGTTGGGAGCTGGCTATGTGCTGTGGGTGTAGGCAGCTCAAAAGAGACCTTCCTAGGAGGATATAATGAGAACTCTGCAAATTCTCCTTCAGCCTGGGGAGGAGTGAGTGGGGTACAGTATCACAGAGCCCTGAAGCCTTGTCCTGCTTCATTACTAAATAAGGGTGCTCTTATAATCTAACATAGAAAAACTGAGAAAGGGGCCTTCTCTGTTTCCCAATCCCAGGGGCCTTTCCTGTATTTTCTGGTGATGATGGAGTAGGGTGACCTTAGGAGGTGTGGCTTCAGCCTGGCAGACTGTCTAGGAAAATCAGGGCTGCCCTCCTTACTTCTCCCAGAACACTGAGTGGGTGGCTGGGTCACAAGAGTCCCTTGGGAGCAGGGGCAGAAACAAACTCTTTGCAAGAACATCTCACCTCCAGAACATCTTCTCAGAACAAGGCCGCCTTCGCTAGAACTCATTCAGTAAGCGCTTCTGGGATAAGGCAGTGGGGGTGAAGTGTTGCTTTGAACTGGTTACTTGAGCTGAGCGGCTACCTTGGAAGGTTGGAGAGCAGCAAGTTGGTGCAGATTTACAAGACCTCATTAAACAGCCCGTGGGATTGATGCAGGCCTTTACACTGGGAGGTTCTGGGCTGTCCAGAAGGCTGTGGGCCCTGTGTCTCCAGGCCCCGGAACTGCAGGGCTGCGGCCTTTCCCAGCCCCCACCCTCCTCGCTTTCCTCCTGAGCTGCGGAGATGGGGAAGGACGGATCTCTCGCTGCTTCACTCTTATGAAATGGCGCATCAGTAAGTGCTACTTAAGAAAACACATGGTCTGCCCCTCGAAAAGGCCCCCCTCTGCTGCTGCCGCCACCAACACCTTTCTTTATTCCGCCCAAACCTCACCAAGGGGAATTCGAAACAACTGTGGTGATAAATCCGCCTGCAGATAATTGGCAAGAAAACAACACTTGTGCAGTATATAACGTTTTATGGTTGTTTCATGTACTTTATTATAATACTAATGAGCAGTTATATATCAGGAGCTAACTGCACGCCGGATTAGCTTGTTAGCATGATATGAAATGGCAGAGCAAACAGTCCAGGCCCCTCGCTCCCTGCATGCCTCCCCCACCCTCCCTCCCTACCCCTCGGTCCCATTTGCACTCAGTAATTAGTATGCAAATTAGGCCCCGGGACCACACAAGTTCTAGTATATTACAAGGGCTTTATTATGCTCTTGTGAGTACATGATGGAAACGGCCCATGACAGTGTTTATCTCACTACCTCTGTCTTGCCTTCTCCTTTATCTCTTTCTCTCTCCCCCCCCTCGCCCCTCTGTACACATACATACACACACATACACCTTCTTTTGCATGGTCTACAACCAACCCCTTCTGTACCAGACCTCTAAACTTGATACAGGTTCCCTAGGTCTTTCTGCCCCCTTTGAACATATCCAGTGAGGGAAGCTTTCTCCTTCTGGAAGCCATGGTTCCATTCCAATTGCTGTAATTGAGAGAAAATTCTCCCATTTTCCATGGTTCTTAATGTGTGTGTGTGTGTCACAGACTCTTTTAAGAATTTGTTGAAAGCCATGAACCCCTTTGGCAAAAAAAAAAGACATATCCACATATGCATAACATTTTATGTTCAGTTTGAGGGACCCTAAATCTGTGCATAGAGTGGGATCCATAGACTTCTTACCGCATATTGAGCCAAAATTTCCCTTTCTTTAATTTTCACCCTGGGAGTAAAGTTCTGCCTTTTGAATCTCTTTAGAGGGAGTATGTTCTCTTCATTATATGATAAACTGGCAAATACTTAAGAATTTCTATCACATTTTTCAAATTATTCTTTTCCCAGCTTCCCCAACCAATGATCACAAGTCAGGGTTTCAAGACATCTTTCCATCCTAACCAAATCTGTTGTAGTTATCAATTACCTGAGTGGTATGAAGCCCAGATAAGAGCTGAATGTTCACACTCTGTTTGTGGTGTGACCAGCCCTCCTTTGTTCTGTGCATTGTACCTCTGCTAATGTAGCCAAACTCTTCTTCTGAAGTCTTTTGGCCAATGTAAATTCACCCAGAACTCCCAGGTCGTCTTCCCATAAATTCTTTTCAAGGCATGATTCCTTTAGCCTACACTTCCGGAATTTATATTTTTTAGCCTACGTGTAGAACAGTTACTTTCCTCTGTGGAACTTGTGTTCCAACTTATGGAACTGATTTTTGAGTCTTGGTTCTGTACTCTATCTTGTTGACTGTCCCTAGCCTTGTCTCACTGTAAATTTGTTAGCCATGCTGTTTATGGCTTCAAGTTGTTGATAAAAATGCTGAACAGAGCAAAGGACAAAATTCTTTCATATGTTCCTGGAGACCTCTTTGTCAAACACTGATCAATATTCTTTGGTGTGGTTATGCAGCCAGCTCTGGATCTCCCTAACTTTCTCCCACATCCTCTGTCTCACCCTCTCTTTTCCGTCTGGTTTACCCTATAAATGTTTTTTTAATCCCTACCTCCTTCCTGAAAACATCTCCCCTTGACCCTGTATTTCCCCTTAAACTACTCCTAACTTTCTCATTTGCTCCTTAGCTGAATTTCTTGAAAGACTAGTCCACGCTTTCTCACATCTCATCCAGAAGTGAGCTGGCTGGTCTGGCCTCTGCCCTCACCCCTCCGATTATACTGCTCTCACAAACATCAGTAACAGCCTCAGAACTGCCAGATCCTGTGGACACTTCTCTGTCTTTCTCTTACTTAATTTCACTTTTGCATTTGGCCCCAAAAATCATTGCCGCCTTCTTCTTCTTCTTTTTCTTTTTCTTTTTGAGACAGAGTCTCACTCTGTTGCCTAGGCTGGAGTACAGTGACATGGTCACAGCTCACTGCAGCCTTCAACTCCTGGGCTCAAGCAATCCTCTTGCTCACTAATTTTTAAAAATTTTTTATAGAGACAAAGTCTCACTATGTTGCCTAGGCTGGTCTCAAACTCCTGGCCTCAAGCGATCATTCTGCCTCAGCCTCCCAAAGTGCTCAAAGTGCTGGGATTACAGGTGTGAGCCACCATGCCAGCCCTAAAAATCAGTCTTAAAGGATGAGTAGAGCTTTACTAAGCTCTCCCCAAAATCTCTCATTTCTGAATCCACTACCTTATCATTTTTTTCATCTGTATTACTGTAACACTCTCCCAAAATTTTCTGATTCCCATCCTACTCTTTGATTCCTCTGACCTGCACCCCTCCTGTGGTCTATTCTCCACATTGGCCATCCAGAAAAGTTTTTCTAAAATGCAAATCTGATTCTTTGTAAAATTCTTGATTGACTCCTTTTGCCTACAGGATAAAGTCCGAACTCTTCAGCATGGTATGCACAGTCTTTCTTACTAACCTGACCTCTGTCTAGCTTGCCAGCTCTGTTTGAGGGCCTCTTGCTTGGCAAATGGTCTTGCTCACTGTGATAGGGTCCATCACGTGGCCATGAGAAATCCAGCTTATGAAAGGCATTCTCCCACACTGGCTTCAGCTGAACTTTGAAGAATGCTCTCCTTACCCACCCAAGTTCAAGGTCTGAGCCTCATGGCCTCCCCAGGATAACTCCAAGCAGCCTTCCTCAGCCAGCACCCACATCTCTTCCCCAGGCTGCAGCAAGGCCCCACAGCACAGGCAGACAGAGGGGGGAACAGGACGGCTGCTGCCCAAAGGAGAAGATCAGAAGGGAAGAATCTTTAAAGCATGAGCATAGAATAATGGGCTTCATGAATACTTAGCATAAGGAAGAGAGGAAAAAAAATCTGTGTAGCAGGCAGTTTTTGTAAAGCGTTGAACTGTACCACACATCACCCCCTGACAGGCCCTGATGTTAGCTCCTGGAATGGATCACAAGAGACTCATTAGAAAAAACAAATATTATCGCACGCTGAAATGATTTATGGAGAAAAATGAAAAATTTTGTGTTGTTGCGTTCCCTCTCACTCACTCCGCCTCGCCTCTGCCTTCTATGGGGAAGTTATTTATAGCTCCAGACCCTTAACAAGAGAACAGCAAAGCTCTGAGCTGATCACTCCTGCAAACTGCCTACATTTGATTTTTATTAGTGACTTAAAGCTTCCTTTTTTTTCTTTATTGTCCTGGGTGAACCAAAATGCATTTTAATGCCTGCTATTCAGGCCAGACAAGAAATGTGTATATGCCTCCCACACAAACCAGCCACTCCAGTGTCTCTGTCCAGAACTGAGGGTGATGCAGAAGGAGGGAAGGAGAAAGTTCCCTTCCCTGAGAGGGCAGGTCAGGTGCCATGAATAGGGGCACTTAACACATATCTCCCTGGGTGGAGGCCACTAGGTACAACAAATTGGTTTCCTCATTTTTGAGACAGAGACTGAACCAAGTAAGTTTCAGACAAGGAAAGGAAATGGCAATTAACATTTATTGCGGTGTTTGTAATATGCCAGGCATTACTCTAGGTATTTTCTCTTAGATTATTTCACTTAATCTTCCTAACAACGGGGAGGTAGGTCTCCTTATGCTTATTTCGTGGAAGAGGAAGCTGAACCTCAGAAAAGTCAAGCAACTTATACAAAGTCACACAGCTGGTAACTGACTGAGCTGGGATTCAAATCCAGGTCCATCCCACAATATCATCTGTATTTTTATCCCTATACCACACTGTCTCCTAGATTGGATCATGATGTCTCTAGAATCGTATCTTCTGAACACTAATTGGAAGGGTCCTCAGAGACCTATTTCAGAGTCCCATCTTCTGCCCACCATAGAAGCTTTCCCTTTTCTGTTTTGGCAGGTCATGACCAAGTTCCTGCTGGAAGTGCTGCCTTCTGAGGCAGCCCAGGGCACTGTGGAACAGTTCTAGATGGCTGCAAGTGCTTTGCACACTGAACAGTAATCTGGGCATCTCCAGTTTGGTCAGGTGCTTTCCCGTTCTGGTCACCTTGCTCTGGAACATCGCAACTGTCAGCGTCCCTCTTACCATGTGTCTCCTGGAAATAGGCAATTTTATACAATTCAATCTTGAGAAATTCCTCTTGAGAAAAATTCTAACTTTCGAAGGGCCCTGGGTAGAGCGTGACCCCTGATTCCCTCACCGGGGTAGTCAGGACCCATGCTACAGAAGAGCGTAGGCTTGGCCTAACTAACCCTGCTGGGCGCCTGTTTCTGCCTGGCCTTTGTGATCGTTGGCTTCTGCCCCTTACTCTGGTCTTCAGCTGCATAGTCTCCCTGGCTGCTTCTCATGTACATGTTGCCAGCACTGGGCCAAGAACAGAGTGAGTGCTAGTGCAGACCCCAGTGGACCCTCAAGGCCACTTTACAGAGACCATCATTTCTCCTTTTCCTAGTTACTTCCATTCTGATTCAGCAGTGAGTTCCTACTGTCAACCAGACAGTTAACAAAGATGCACAAGAAATCTCTGTGGGCAGGAGCTGGCCAAGTCTTTCATCAGTATCTGGGTGCCACAAGTCTGAGGCTGTGGCCTCACTGAGGACAGTCAGTGGAGAGTTACAAACTGAGCCTCGAGTGACTAGCCCTGCCAATGTCTCTGTACTTTAGGTTGTCCTGTGGGGTAGAAGGATGTTGGGAGTGGAGTGGTCATAAGGAAGTGGGGAATCAGGCTTGCCTGCACAATCCTGGCTAATCTATGTTCTCCCCTCCACAGCATGGCCCCAGGGGGAAGCTAGGGTCCCAGGAAGAGAGGATGGCATTCTTGACAACAAGGGGCTGGGGGCCCCAGATGAAAGGCCTTGGAGGCTGCACTTCAGTGTGATCCGTAACTCACTCTGACATCTGAACAGAAGGAAGGGCTGCCCATCCTCCCTGCCCCCCACCTTTCACTTAATCCACAGGAGGACAGGGAGCCGGGCCTTGGGGCATTGCTAGCAGTTCCTCCTGAGCCCCTAAGTTCTCCTTTGGCAAGTTGGGCTGGCCAAAGCAGCCTGGATAGAGTAGCAAGGCAGTGCTGGAGAAAGGAGTGGGTGCCCTCCCCTCCCGGCCTCAACCCCTCCCAGGCCTGCTCCAGGGCCAGCCACACTGGGCCTCATTCCTGGAGGGCCCTGTCTCTCGGCAGTGTTGCTAGGTGCGGTGAGCCCAGGCGCCTGCCACCGGCTGGCCAAGCCTCTGCCTGGAGACCTTCGGGGAGGCTGGGAAGAAGGAGCTGCATTATGTGGCTGATCCCTCCCTCCCGCCCCCAGCCTCAGCACAGTGAGCTTTCCGGAGGGATGGTTATGAGCCAGCCCATCCCCAGGCCTTCCTCTTTGTGCAGAGACCTCCCCGTCAGACCCCCCACCTTCGCTGGCTGCCCCCTCCCCCTTCCCTCCGGTTCAGTAGAGCCAGAGTTAAGCCTGGGGTTAATGCCCAGTGACACCTGCAGGTTGGCTAGTGTTGTTGACATGGGGCTGGGGGGAGGGGAGGGGGTGATGGGGGAGATCGTTGGTGGCTTTATTATGGAGAACTCAGCAGGCCTGGGGCCTTCCATTGTCCAAGTGGCAAATAAATAAATAGGAGAAAGTAAGTCTTCCCCATGGCTTACCAACGGGAGGTTAACAGCTGGACATGACATGACAAATTGGGCATTTTTCTTTGGGGACTGATCCTTACAGCAGCTAGCAGGGAGAGTGAGAGAGAGAGGGAGGGGGGAGGTGAGAGAGAGAGAGAAAGCAAGCCGGAGCACAGAACATGCTAGTCACAGAAGACGTTGAAGCTGTGTATGCATGTACATGAGTACGTGACTGGGGTGTACAGGGAACATGGCATTATATTTTGGTCATTAAAAAACAAAACAAAACAAGTATTTTGCATGTGACTACCTCAGAAGTAAACCCCAGAACCCCAAAAGCTGGGTATCTGGCTGTGGGGAAAGATATCTCTGGGATCTGTCTTCTTGGACCCCTCCCCCATCCTGCCAAATGGGAAACCAAAAGGTCAACATTGGCTCTGATCCCAAAGAAACCCCTCCCTCCAGATGGGTGAGATTACTGGACAGTTGCAAGTGGAGGGCAAGCAGCCTATCTCCAGCCTGGGACTGGAGTGAGGGCTCTTGCCATCATGCCCAGTTGGCTGGAGCTGATCCCTGCTGGACGGCAGAGCATCCCACTTGTCTCTGAAGCTGGGCTGGGGAGCAGCAGCTTTTCCCTATCCCTGTCCCACCATCTTCCTCTTCCCCAGGGGATGCCCAGCAGGAGGTCTGAGAACAGAGGAGAAAACCCCTCCTGAACAATGATCTCACTTGCCCACTGTAAACTGGAGTGGGGGTGGGAGCAGAATAGAGCAGGAGTGGACAGGAGAATGCTTGATCTCTGCCAGGGCCCCAGACCATCTGAGCCAAGGGCGGCTCTCCACCTTCTCCTGAGGCAGCAGACTGTGGTGGTGCTCTGGAGTTGGACAGACCTGGCGTCTCACCCTGTTTCTCTCCCTCTTGACCCTGTGGTCTTGGCATGTCATTTAACCTCGCTAAGCCTCAGTTTCCTCATAGGTAAGATGGAAATCATACTAGTACCTTCCACGTAGGCCAGTGTGAGGTTTTAATGAGTTAATGCATGTAAGAGTCTGACACACGATAAATCCTTTATAAAGGCCACTTAGTACTGCTCTGGGGCTAGCCAACTTTTCCTCCCTGTAGCCCTGTGTTTTAAGATTGACTAAGGGAGCTCTATGGAACTGTTCCCTGGAGAGAGAGGGAAGTGCACGTCTAGTTCACATTCTCGGAAGTTACCTCCCCGATCTCCAAAGGCTGGGCATGGATTAGCCTAGAGCCTTTGTGGAACCTCACCTGAAAGAATCACCTCCTCCCAAGACTCATGTTCTTGCAGTGGGCTGCAAGGAGAAGTCCTGCTGGCTACAGTTCTGCTCCACGCCCACTCCATGGGGGAAGCCTGGCCAGCGTTCCAAGGACATTTAGAGGGAAGAGAAGCTTCCTGATGTTCAGGAGGGTTTGTGGTGTGTTCTTCTGAAAGGCAAACTCTCCATTCTCCCTCTGGGACCAGAGAAAAACCACACGTGAAAAGAAGCTAAGGTAATTAATTCATCCAAGAAATACTTATTGAACACGTATCAAGTGTCACACGCGGCTCTAGACCCCGGGAATAGAGCCGTAAAACAAGGGGACGAAAATCCCTGCCCTGGAGGAGCTTACACTGCGGTGCTCTAAGAAGGCAACTGGGACACCTCCGAGTTGCCTCATCCTTTCACATGTACTTCTCAGTGTGGCCGTGGCCCACTGTCATCTTCGATGCTCTTCCTGTTGGATTCAAATCAGGAGAGCTCTCACAGGAAAGCCGGTTTGCAGAGGGAGCCTGGGAGATGTGCAGGACAGAGAGAAGAGCTGACGGAACATCTGGTACCTTCGCTTGGAGGGAGGGCAGTTTCTGATGATTAACAGAAGCTTTATTGAAGGGAGGTTTGAGAGGAGGAGAAACCTGGAGAAGAAAGCTACTGTGTGTTTCATGCTTATTCCATGCTGGAACTATCAGGTGCTTTACATATATTTTCTAATTCCACCCTCTCAGGCACTCTGCAAGGAAGTTAATATTATCCCCCCTTCCTCCTGTACAGATAAGGACAGCGAGATTCAGAGGAGGAAGTGACTTATCCAAGATCCACAGCTGGGAAGTGACAGGAAGTAGATTAGAATCTAGAACCTTTTTCTTTCCTGCCCCACAATGCCCCATAATTCTCCATGTGGTGTGTTGGAGAAAGCCTGCCAGAGGGAGCAAAGGCCACAGTGGAGGAGGTGGAGGCTAGGAGAGCTGGCCAGGGTGTAGAGGTGTCCACAGGGCAAAGGAGAGGAGAAGTCTGGGGGGTCCTAAAGATGAGTGAGAACTCTGAGCCTCCCTGAAGCAGCATCCTGCAACCTCTTCATCAGAAAACCTTTCACTTACGGTCCCTACCGCAGTGCAAATCTTTCTGTACTGAAAGAGGGGCAGTCTGAACCTGAGAGAGAGACAGGGGCTAGTTATCTGAAGATCATTGCCAGACCATAGAACCAAAGGGGTGGAAGGTTTACAGAAAGGAGGCTTGAAAGCTGTAGGGCCTTCACGTGTGACAAAGGTGATAAGCACCCGTGACAACTCCTCATCTGATGCAGATCATGAGAGGAATTGGGGGGCTCACTCTACGCCTTGGTTGTTCTGACCAGGCAGCCTCTTCACGGCCAGTACCAAAAGGCCAGATCCCTTGTCTTCCTCCCCAAGCCCAGATCCTTGGCTCAGTGGCCCCCAGGTCCTGCTAAGAACTCCCATGGCCAAGACGTCTACCTGGAGAATCACCTCTGCTGTAGGATCTGAGAGCAGGAGCCACACAGGAGCTTTCTTCTTCCAGGAAGTCCCTTCCCCCAGGCCCCTGCTACTCACTCCCCTATATAATATTCCACGTTAGAGCTCATAAATGCTGCTGCGGGTCCCCAGCCTGATTGAATTTGGAAGCCATTGTTTACAGACGTCTGGCTGTACAGGGGGATTTATTGAATTTTCCATGAAATGTTGCTCCCCTAATGCTGTAAAAGGCAAGCAGCCCACATCAGAGGAGCCCTGTGTTACAGGATCATGTTACCCCGAGATGGAGTGCTTGCTTCAGAGTCGCTGATGCACTGAGCTCTGGCTCCAAGCAGGCAAGAGAGGCCTTGGGGCTCACTCCTGACCGCTCGCTGGCACCCCAAAGCTGGGACTTCTGAACCAGCCTCTGCCCATGTTTGCCTCAGCCCACTTCCAGTTAGTCTCAAAGGCCTGGAGGCGCTGTCTTAAACATCTCTCCCAAATCGGAGCTCCTCTCCAGCCCACCTGCACTGCTACAGCAGCCTCTGCAAGCCCCTCCCTGCACCCTCCTTCACCTGCTCCAGTCCTGGAGTCATGCCCCTTCATGCAGATGATGCAGAGTAGGTGTTCAGCAAGTAAATAAGCAAAGGAAGAGCAGGAGGCAGGGCAGGAAAAAAGGAGAGAACCAGGGTGTCACGAGTGTCAAGGTGGAGGGGGACGCTTCCTCCAGGGTCCTTGGCAATCCTTGAGCACGAGAAGCCCCGAGATGGGGAAAGGCATCGCCTGCAAAACACAGCTGAAGCAGAGCTGTGTCCTTGCACACACTACAAAAATACAACTGGACTGAGTTTTCCCTATTTTAAAAGATGCAGTCCTTAACCCTCATCACTCCTTGAGCTTCTGTCCCCTTCACTGCCTCGCTGCCCAAAGGCTTATATATATGTAGCCACTTCCACTTCTCACTGTTGGCTCATTGCTGCCATTGTCCTTACCTCTTTGGTGAATCTGTTCTTCTAAGGGTCATTCACCCGAGTCCCCAAGTCTGTGTTAATGTTCACCCTTCTTCTCTTCAGCTAACCCTGCTGGCCACCCTCCTGAAACCCTTTCCTCTCTTGGTGTCTCTCGTACCACCTCTTGGTTCTCCTTGCAGACAGCTCCTTCTCTGGCTCTTTGCCCTCCTGCCACCCTAAATAAAAGTAGGTGTTTCCCAGTGTTCTGTCTTTGACCCTCTTCTCTCGGTGCACACTTTAATCTGATGAGCTCATCCGTTCCTGCAGCTGCAGCTATCATCTTTATTTAGAGGACTCCTGAATATAAAGCTCCAAATCTGACCTCGTGCTGCTCTGGTCCCATTTTTCCAACTGCCTGGTGAATATCTTCAGTGCTATGTTCCGTAGCCATCTCAAAATTGAATCCATCATCTAGCCCCCACTCGCGTGATAATTCACCTTCAGCGATCCTTATTTCTGTTGATGGCATTATCATCCTCTCAATTACCCAGCCATGAGATCTTGAAGCCGTCTTTGGTATAGACAGATGCTCCAGACCCCAAAACCCGCTGCATACTGAGTATCTCCACCTGGACTCTTAACGCAGCCATTATGACCCCCAGGACATACACACACAAACACACAACTTGTTCTCTTTCCTTTATTTCCTCTCTAGCATGAATAGCACCACTATCCTCCCAGGCCCCTGAGCCAGAAACCCAGGCGTCCTCACTCACTTCTTTCTTGGCCTCACATCCCCCATCCTCCATGAGTCACTAAATCCTGTGGATTCCTTATCATCCCTAATGTGTGTCCCCCAGTCTCTAGCCCCTGCTGCTGACTTAGTTCAGATCCTCAGTATATCTCACTTATGTTGTCTAAAAAATCCTCCTAACTGGTGTTCACCATCCAGCCTTCCCCCCTACCATCCACCTCCACACTATTGCTTACATGATCTTGCTAAAAGGCTGCTCTAACACCTGCCTAAAACCCTCCAACGGCTCCTCATTGCTCCCAGGACAACATCCAAACTCCCTAAGGCCTCCCTGTGTTTGCACACGTGATTCCCTTTACCTGGAATGCTCTACCCACCGCCAAGCTCTCTGCCCAGACCCTTCATTCAGCCTGTCTGGCACTCTCCCCATCATTCTCTAAGACCCAGCTCAGAGCTACCATCTTCCTCAAACCCTCCAGCACAAGTGGAAACCCTTTCTTTCTACTAAGCAACTACCATACTTGGTTCATCAGAACAGCTATGATGTAGCATTGTAATGTTTCATATACAAGGCCATCTTTCCCGACTAAACAATATCCTATTTGTTTCGCTAGCTCCAGCACCTAGCACAATGCCTTGCGTATAGGAGGCTCTCCCAACAATTGCTAAATGAAGGTCAAATTTAAGTGAAAGAGGCACAGCACACACGAGGAACTTTCATCTACAAGTGGGGTTTTTCTCTCTCCACCTTTTCTGTGGTTCTCAAAAGGGGTGGATTCCAAAAGTGATAGTCTCCTTCTTGCAACTCATTGTTCCCAGCCTGAGTCTTGATTTCCAAGAGTATGAGATATTCACCAGCCAAGAGGACCTGACGTCTGGGCGCTCCCACTCCCTCCCTCGGCCCTGACCAGCCTCATGTCTCCTCCCTCCCCGTTCTGCCTCCCAATCTAGTGACCCCTTCCTCCCCCTGCCTCTTAACTGGGGGACTCCAGTGTGACTGAAGGGCCTCAGAGGGAAAACAGTGATCCTCCAGAGAGAGCATGTGTTCACCACGTTAGGTAAACATGCCAAGCTGCAGGGGCCGCCTGAAGGAGGGGTCTCCAGCCAGGGATGGGGAGAGTCCCCACACCAGCCTCTGAGCTGGCAGACAGACCCACCTGCACCCTGAGTAGGGGGTGGGCAGTGGCTCTGAAGAGAAGTAGCAGGACATTGTTTTCTCAGACTTCATTGGTTTATTTATCCTACGCCTGGGCTCCATCTGTCCAACCTCCAAAAAGAGAAGCAGCAAGGGCTCCAAGCCACCAGAGGAGCCCTGTCCTCAGCCTGCAGCTTTGTGAGGACCATGAACTAGGCTGGATTGGGAGTTTATCCCCTGCAGAGTAAAAGTCCGGGAGGGCCTCGGGCCCTATGGCTCAATTGCCTAAAGAGATAGAGCAAATAGACCAGGAAGAGAGGGTGATTGCAGCCCTGAGCCCTCCTGGCTCCTGACTGGTGTCCCTCCTCAGTCCCCTTGGCAAGGCCAAGAGGTCAGGGGGTTATGAAGAGGTGGGACAAGTGTGCTCCAGGGAAGAAGCTCAGAGGGCCCAGTTTTGACCTTCCCTGCTGCAGCCAGGAGAGGCAGGTGTTGGGTGGAGATGTGTGAGTTATGGAGACATCCCCTTGGGGGAGCCTACTGTGTGCCAGGCTCAGGGTGCACATTAGCTGGGAAAGCTACTGAGTTCCATGTAGCTGGCCTTGGTTTTGCAGAATTCTTGACAGCATTCAGTTCCCTGAACTCAGGGACAACAGCGCAGATCTCCTCCCCTGGGTGCCTGGGAGAACCTGCGGGCTGCTTATCAACGATGATGGGATGATGGGAGGAATAAGAAATGGGGAAATCAAGAGAGCAAGATGTCCCGGACAGCTGTGGAAAGGTTGCTTTCCACCCTCAGGGGTAGGAACCTCTCTAGGGAGCAAAATCGTGGCAGCTCAGGACTTGCCAGCCCTGAGATTGGGCCCCAGGAGCTGCACCAAAGTATGACATAGCCAGGCTGCGAATGAAGCTTTTGTCCAGCCTGTTTAGTCCTGAGCCTATGAATGGCTTCAGCAGCAACTCAGTGGAGAAGCTCAGGGCGTTCGTGGGCCTGTACTGCTCCCTGCACTGCTCCTCTGTGGTCAGGTTGGATTTCTGTTCATCTCTCCCTGCCCATGTGCTCTCTGGTGTCACATGGCATCCCTGAGCCATGGTTTCCAGAGCTGTGAGGACTCTGAAGCAGGCCTCTCCTTCCAGAACCCAGACCCATCGCTCAGGCTGTTCATGAGATTTGGATATTCCCTAGTGCCTCCATCACAGCAGAGCAGGAACTAAAGTCACTGTCTCCCCTAAACCCACCAAAATTGGCCACCTCTCCTGTCCTCTGTGCTTCTGGATGTGGCACCCAAATTCCCTGTCATCTTCACCTCTCGCCTCTATTTGTCACCATATCTAATCAGACAGTAAGTCCTATCCATTCTTTCCCATATCCTTTCCCTTCCCACAACCACCCCCAAGAGGAAAAAAAATTACCCCTGATTGCAACTCCTAGAGATAACAGCTATTAACTATTTGATACTGTATTTCTTTTTTTTCAATGCAGAATTAAAAAAGCACAGACCTTAGAATCAGGAATATCTGAATTTGGATGCTGGCTCTACCACTTAAAAACTGTGTAACCTTGAACCTTTGTTTTCTCATCTGTAAAGTGGGCTATATAATATCTACTTCATAGGACAGTAGTGGGGATTAAATGAGATATCGTAAGGAAGGTCCTTAGCACACTGCCTGACATGTAGTAAGGCTAAAGAAATATTAGCTACAGATTTACAGAAAAATTACGAAGATAGGACAGAGTTCTTGTATACCCCTTATCCAGCTTCCCCTAAGGACATCTTACATTGCCATAGTACATTTATAAAAACTAAGAAATAACAATGTTATTATTTAACTAAACTATTAAACTACTATTAACTAAACTGCAGACTGCATTTGGATTTCCCCAGTTTTTCCACTGATGTCCTTTTTCTGTTCCAGGATCTAATCTGGGACACTACATTGCATTTGTATTGTGTTTTTTTCACTTACCATTTTATCAGGAGCATTTTATAATTCTGTTAAATATACTTCCAAAGTCCTTTTTCTAATGATATTAAAGTATTTCATTGTTCAGTGTATTTTAATATATTTAACTCCCTCTAATGAGTATTTAGACGGTTTCTTTTTTCTTCCTTTCTCTCTTTTTTGTTGTTTGCTATTATTAATAACACTGATGAATATTTTTGAACATGCATATTTTTGAGAATTTCTGATAATTTCCTTATGTTAGAGTCCTATAAAAGAAATTATTGAGTCAAAAGGTATGAACTTTTAAAAAGCTGTTGATACATATTGATAGACTACTTTCTAAGAAAGGTTATACCGATTCACAATCTCATCATCAATGAATGATTATACCCATTTTCTTAAACCATCATCCATATTATCAATTTTTAAATCTTTACTAATTTGATTAGCTGAAAAAAAAAAAAAGAACCTTTCTGTATTACTGTAGCAACATCCCATTGGTCTCCCTACCTCCAATTCACCTTGCACATCACCTCCAGGTTATACATCTTAAGATTACAGTTTTACCACGTTACTTCTTTGCTCAGAATCCTTCAGTCCTGCTCCCCCACTTGCTGTCTGCATAAAGGAGAGCTCCACAAGCTGACATTCCCGCAAGCCAAGCCTTACATCTTGTCTCCTCCTAACATGTACCTCCATTTTAACCTCGTCACGGGAGATGGTTGGCAGCCACCTCCTCCGAGGGCCTAACTCCAAGCTGGAAGTGGTTTGATGTGTGCTACTGGAAGCCATTGCCCCTCTAGTGCCTGGGAGATGCTATCAAAGCATAGACAGTAGGCTATTGAAACAGGACATACAGAGGCTGCTCGATTGGCTCTGATAAACCTTATCCAAGACCATCTCAGAGAAAGGATCTCTGGTAGCAAGCTCAGAATTTGTGTACACAGAAACTCCAGATCCTGGTAACTGGCCTCAGACGTGTCCATCTCATCATATGCTTATGAATGAAAATAAAGCTCCTCACCTGCGACCTCCTGCTCCTCATCCTCTTCATTTGCTTCTCATCTCCCTAATCACCGAAGTCAGAAGTGGGAGCAGTCCCTGACTCTTCCAACATGACCAGTCCGTATTCTACCAAGTCTCCCTGTCCTAGTCCAGGTTCCCGTATCAGCCTCTTAAGTGTCTCCCTCCTCCTATCTTGCCTCTTCCAATCCATTCATCACACTGCAGCCAGCTACTTAATACAAATCTGACCATATCCCTTCCCTGCATAAAAACCACCAGTGGCTCCCTGTTGCTCTCAGAACAAAGTCTAAACTTCTTAACACAGCCCAGAAGGCCATATATGACCTGATCTCTGCCACTTTCCCAGCCTAATCTCTCACCACTTTCCCCCTTGAGCTACAAATTCCACCCATCCTGAGTTTTCATTTTCCAAGGCACACATTCCAACTCCACATCTTTGCACAGGCTGTTCCCTCCTCCTTCTCCCTCTCTCTCTCTCCCTTTTTCCCCCACCCATGTCAACTCCAGGTCTTCCTCCAGACCTTAGCTTAAGCCTTAGATGCACTTCCTCTGGGAATCCTTCTCCATCCAGCCCCCGAGATGAGGATAGGTGCCACTTCCCCTCTAATACTTACCCCTCTAATAAGGTCATGTTATTACCATTGCCTGCTTCTCTGTCTTTCTCCAACAAAATTGTGTGCTTAGTGAGACCAGGATTACATTTTGTTTACTGTTTGTTGTATCCAGGGTGCCTAGCATAGCATCCTGAACGTGGTGAGTGCTCCAGAAGTATTTGCTGAGTATAAGAATAAGTGAATGAAAGCTCCATGCCATCCAGCTACCCAGTCCTGACCTTCTCTGTGTCTCAATTTCTCTCTCACTGAAAATGAGATAACTTCTTTTTAGCCATTGTTCTGTCTGCAAAGCTATAGGAATGAACCCCTAAGTAGGGCTGTAAGAAGCTGCCTAGGCCAAGGGGATGGGATTAGATTTCTGTTTGGTTTCTCTACAGTCTGCTCGTCAATCCAGCAGGTATAGGCACGTACTAATAAAGTATTGTAAGACTCATGGTAGACAAAGTAGGCTGGAATGAAATAGAACTTTCTAGAACAAATCTATGTCCAACTAGTGTCACATGTCTATCTCTGAGGATGCCTACTGTACTAGTCAGCGTTCTAGCAACAAACAGAGGCCCAAGAATGGGGTAACTGAGGACAGTTGAAGGAAGGGACCGTTTACAAAGAGAAGGTGAGGTACTCCAGAGCTCGCTGCTGTTACCACCCCTGAGACTGAAGAAGCCCATACCAGATCCCTGGAAGAACTGTGGCTATGACATGGCTGCAGTAGGAGCTGTGACTTTCAGTAGAGGAATGCTAACCGTGGCTGGCAGAGAAGGAGCCAGGGCAATATTCACCCCAACTGCTTCTCTCCTCCCGCTGTCTGATGTCCACATGTCGAACCCCATAGGAATCCTCACAGTAAGGGAGCTTGGCTGAGGCAGTCGACAGAAGTCGGCTTCCAGGGCACAAAACGGGATGGAGAAGGGTGGCATGTGGGTCTGCAGGGGCAAACAGATATCCATCCAGCCCAGCCCTGAGAGTGGAGATGTATGGAGACAAGGAGGGCTAGGTCTCCTTCTCCACTCAGGCTTCACCCAGGACTAAGAGCAAGAGCCTCTAAAGAGGAAAGCCCAGAATTCGGGGAGCTGGCAGCCTGATGGGCATTGAGGAGGCACTCTTACCACCGTTTAGGGAGTTTCCTTCTCAGCTGCTCTTACTCCTTTGCTAACTTACTCCCCTAGCATAGTACCAAGCCCCAGACTAAGACAGGATAGGAATCTGGCAGATATTTTGAGATTACACTTTTTGATCTACTCATACTCAACAACGTTCTCTGTCTTGGAGATCTGAGATCCTGCCAATATCTTCTTTATTGTGTATAGAGCAAAAAGCTCCCATGTCAGACCCAAGGACAGGAAACAGCTGGGCTGAAGGGGTCTCCACTGATCTGGGGCTTGGAATCAGCTGAGAAGAGGATGGAAGCACTGGGAGATCTACCTTTTCCTAGAAATCATCTGAGGCAAACCTGCGGGGCTAGGGGACCCAGGGCCCCGTAACAGAGCAGTTCCTTGCACACAGCACAGCCAGGCGGAGGGCTGGTCTGAGTCCCACTGGAATCTCACAGCCAGCAGGTGGGAGGTGATGGCCTTCCCAGCTCACCTTCCCCACCCACCTCTGCACTCCTGTTTGGTCTCTTCCTCTTTATCTCCACTGCTTCCATTGTTCTAGCTCACTCCTGTCCTCGACCTTTCTTTTAGATTTCTGCGATACCTTCCTAGCTAGTCTCCCGGCCAACAGTTCTGATTCTTTCATTCCTCCACATTGTTTTGAGAGTGATATTTCTAAACTGCAAATCCAATCGTGTCTCACTCCTTCCTTAACTCCCTTCAACGTGTGCCTGTAAGATCAAGCCCAGACTCCTTAGTGTAGCGTTCAAGGTCCTTTATGATCTGAGCCCACCTACCTCCCCAGTCTCAGCTCCTATGGCTCCTCTATGCATACTTAAACATTTTCCAGCTATACGGAACTACTTCTTTTGAAAGTACCAATTTATTTTTACCTCTGTGCCTTTGCATATAGCTTGCCCTTTGCCTAGAATGCCCACTGTCCTTCATCTGCCTATTGAACTCCTGCTCATCTTCCAAGACCCCTGCTAAAGTGACACACCCTCCTTGAAGGCTTCCTCGATGTTGCTGATCATGTCCTCCTTTGTGCCCCTACCCAGAACATATTTCTTTCACCACACCATTTTCTAATTATCTGTCCACATGTTTTTCTCCCCCAGCAGACTATGAGCTTTAAAGAAAAGTACTATATTTCCTTAGATTTAGCACAGTGCCTAGCATGTAAAACATGCTCAGTAGTCAATTAATGATGACCTGAGTGAGCAAATGACTCCCCTGTCTATCTCAAGACCCGGCTGCTGGTAAACCTGCCCCTCCCTCAGACTGGCTGGACCTATTCAGGTTATCTCCTTCCCTCGCTTGTCTCTTCCTGGTTGCTCCTAGTGTTCATTTTTAACCAAAGTTCTCCTCTGTACAAATGTTGCTGGACAGGAAGCGGGTACCCAAGGAGCTCACTGAGCTGAATGTCCTTGCCCACTGAGAACTCCAGAAGGCTGGAAGTGGCAAAGAGCATCTCTGTGCTAATGGGAGACCGTGGGGCCTCGTTCTGCATCTCTCTAGCTCTCAGCCAAAGGAGCATCTTTCTGCTTAGCTCGGAAACCCACCAGTTATTTTGAGTCTTAAATTTGAGAGCTCCTAGAATCTGTCTGCTCCTTTCCCTCTCAGGGCCTGGTTGTTATAGGATCATGAGGGCCTTGCCTTGGGAACCCTGACCCTGCTTTTACCCCCCACAGGGTAGACCAGATTGTTCTTCGCTGCTCATCTGACTCTCCTCTTTCACTCTCTGTTCTCCTCCACCCTCCTCCTGCCCTCTCTCCTCACCGTACTGTTGTCTGCACCTAAGCATAGCCTTTATTTTCCCACACCCCCAAATCTTGAGGCTTGTCATTCCCTCTTTCTGGGATATTTTCTTTTCTGCCTGCTAAAAACCAGCTTATTCTTCAAGGCCCATTTCAAGCATCACTTTCT
Organism: Daubentonia madagascariensis; assembly: GCA_023783475.1. Lineage (NCBI taxonomy): Eukaryota > Metazoa > Chordata > Mammalia > Primates > Daubentoniidae > Daubentonia > Daubentonia madagascariensis. Next base: position 13,189,915 of record JAKFHU010001129.1, on the reverse strand, counting down.
CTGTAAAGCCTATTTTGACCCCTACTCCAAACCTTGCAGAATCTCTCCCTTCTTTGTGTGCCCATAGTCTCCTGCATTTTTCTTACAGCACTCACTGTGTCTACCCTGTGTTGACAGTGTTCTTTCTAGTCCCCTTATAAAAGTGTAAGCTTCTGGATAGAAACTGTTGAGGTTTACAGCCTACACAACGCTTTGCACATAGTAGGCACTCCATGAGTATTTATTGCATTGACTTGAGATACCTTGAAAGCCAGAATCAACCTTATTCATTCATTCATTCATTCACTGAACAAACCCTGATTAAGGGATATATATGACAGTCTTTCATGAATGTGTCCAAAGACTTTTCAATTCATTTATGTTTTCTCCTAGACTCGCTGCTTGGGATAATGAGTAAGTTCACTGGCCACTGTATAAAATAGCAATCACCTTTATTCGTCCCAAAGATACTCAAATTTCAAAGCAAACCCACTTTGCCTACTGCAGTTTCAGGATTTTGTGAATATGTATCTAATCACCTTCTCACCACCATTTGTGGTTTCTTTCACGTCCCCCAGCAGCCTTCCCATTTGCAGACTGGACAGGGAATCATTGAGTCCTTCCTTCTAAGGAGGTTTTGCACCCTGGATCTTCTCCAGGGCAGGACAGGATGACACAGCCCTGCAGGTTGGACTGCTCCAGCTGGATACCTCAAGGAGTATGTTTTCCTTCTTCTTTGACAGCTTATTCACAGTTCTCTTAGCCTTTTGGCCAACAGCCTTGGGGAACTGTCTAAATGAAGAAGGATTTCCAGGTCCTTTGCCAGAACCATGGCTGACCATGCAGAGTTGAGCACTGGAGAGTGGGTTTTGATGTGTTCATCACAAAAGGCATTGCCTTGCACTTGTCCACATTTAATTGAGTCTGTACTCTTTTGTCCTGGAGTCTTCCTGCCAACTAGATCCAAAAGGATGCTGGAGAACAGCATCCATGGCCTGTCCCCCACCATATATATGTATGCACACCAAGGGCTGTACCTTTGGCTGGGTGCCTGGGGCTCTTTTATGGCACCATATGAAATATCAGAATCTCTTCCATTTCTCCCTGTCTGTCAAACAGGACATGAAACGTAAGACTTTGTCTAAGTCTTCAAGGACCTCACAGTAGGCTTAGGGAAAGAAAGAAACACACAGGATAGTACTGTTAACAGTAGCATTTACTTCTTATTGTGCATATTCTATGTGCCACGTACTTCATATACATCCTTTATATCGAGTATCAAGTTTAATCCTTACAGCAGCTCTGCAAGGTGAGTATCTTTACAGATGAAGACATGAAAGCACAGAGAGGCTAAATAAATTCCCCAAGATCACACAGCCAGTAAGTGCACAGAGCTAGAATTCAGACCCAGGTGTGTCTTATTCCAAAGCCTGTGTCCTTTGCCACTACATTACATGATCTTAACATATAACAATTAACACAACACAAATGGTGAAAGCGATCAGTTGTTGGACTGTTCTGGTTTCTCCCAGGTTACCTGTCACCTGTCTCAACCTAATCTTTTCTGACCTTAGCTTAAGCCTCATTTCCAAAGGGAAGCTTTCCCCAGTCCTGGTCATTCATTCCCATAGCACCTGGCCTTGTCCCTCACAGCTGTTATTTAGGCAATTGTTTGTGTAATGCTTTTCTTTCCTACTGGAAAGCAAGTCCGTGAGGACAGAGACAATGACAGTTTTGCTCCCTGTTTTGTCCCTAGAGCCTAGCCCAGTACCTCACCTACAGTAGATGCCCTTAAACTTGCCTTTCTCAGAACTTCTCCCTCACGGAACTTCACTTACTTTCCAGCCCTCCCCTACTCCCCTGCTCAGGGCAGGACACCCAGGGCAGCCCTCCTCTGCCATTTCCAGCAGGCCTCCAGAACTTCCTTCGGTGGTGTCAGCTCCGACATCCCCTAGCCCCGGTCCTCAGCCTTGCATTCTCTTGGCTATCCCAAGGGTTTTATTCGCGCTTCCATGCTGTTCTGTGGAGGCAGGACTTCCCCCCAGCCCCGGCAGGGCAGGTGCTGACAGGAGCAGCCTGTAGCCGGGATGCCAGGTTTCCCTTTGCTAAGCTTTTTCCTGGGAATGATTTAAGGCCCTGAACAGATAAGTGAAGAGCAAACCCGCAATGAAGTCAGCACTCTGCTTATTAAGTGGAAAAAGCTGTGCTCGGCTTATTGAAATGTTCATTAGACAGATATATAGCGATGAGAAGGAGGAAGGGAGGGCAGGCAGCACTACGGGATCAGGCCGCGCTCCCACGGGGAGGCAGGGGGCAGCTCGGGGGACACTTCAGTCCAGCCCAGGAAGAGACGCAAGGGGCTGGAGCCGGTGGGCAGTGCGTGTTAGGAAGAGGGGCCACAGCCCTAACTCACAGAAGAGAGAGCAGAGGGAAGGGGGCTTGCCTGGCCCGTGAGGGAGCTTTGCCAGCTGCTAGCTCCATAGGGCAGTGGATGGAGGGGACTCAGCCCACTTTAGAGAATGCTTCCTTCTCTGCATCAGTGTCGCTCTCTTTGTCCCAGGAACATAATTTCTGAAGAAATCTGACTCAGTTCATTTGCCCACTGTTGAAGACAAGAGGGTGACCTGTGCTTTGTCAGGAAGAATGGGCTTGTACAGAGAACCATGATGAAGCCGTCACATATCTGCCTTCTCTCTGGCAGAGCCCCCCCATGAGCCCTGAGCTTCCCCCAGGAAGAGCTTCTCCTGGGATGGGAGGCGAGGCTTGCCAAGGCCCCCCTCAGACCAGAACCACAGCTCCTTCAGCACCTCCCAGTTCCCTGGCTTCTGTCCTTCTCAGCACCTGTCTATGTAGCTGTGACAGAGCTCAGAGCTCCGGAATGGGGTAGCCTTGAAAGAGGCTGCAGCCACTTGATGACAGTGTCACCTCCTCACACATGGTGAGAATGTCTGGTGAGTGGGAACTAGGTCTAAATCACTGTGTGTCCCCAGCACTAGCATGGAGCCTGGCCCACAAAAGGGCTTCTTATATATAAGGTTTAGTTGGTGGCTGATGGAATGCGTGAAAATTCTGCCCCTCTCCCCAGTTCGGATACCGGAAGGGGAAGAATCATGGTGGGACTGGAAGGGCAGGCACTGTCCCCAAACAGGGAAACAGCCGCAAGATTTTTCAAAGTCTTCAGATTCTTTCTTGCCTTTGTCACTTTGGCTCCTGGAGGTGGAGGTGGTGGTGACCAAATGGATAAGCGAAAGGATGCTGGCAGGAAACTGTGAACAGAACCAAAAAAGTAATATCTTTAGTGTTTCAGAGTGTTTTCACACACAGGATCTCATGTAATCCTCATTCATTTATTCAACCAATGGTTGTTCTGCCAAGCTCTGAGCACTGGGGTCACCTCAGTGAGACTGACGTTCTCCCCACCCTTGTGAAGCATGTAGCCTGTGGAACGCAAATGTTATAACAATTCTTCATTCATTCTTTCATTCAGCAAATAGGATGCCAAGCTCGACTCCTGGGGATGGAGAAATGAATCAGACGTAAATCCTGCCCTAGAGAAGTTTATAGTCTTTGAGGTACACATACAAGTCAACAGATTGCTAACAGGTGATAGCAAACCAGTGTGACACCACGCTGAGCTAACCCGGCCCGAGAGGTTAGGCCAGCCTTCCTGAAGATGTTTGAGCTGAGCCTTTAAAAAAGAACAGACGTTTACCAAGTGTTCAGGAAGAAGGAATTTCTAGGCAGAGACCATGGCTTTGCGGGGAAATTTAAACAGTTCAGCCATGGAAGGAGAATGGTGGAAAATGGTGTTCGAGAGCTAGGCAGAGTCCAAATCCCAAAGGAATCTGCCTGCTGTGTTAAGCAGTGGAAGAGGGGTTGTCTGGAGGGCTGTCTAAGTGAGAGGTGGTGCCATCTGACCAGGGCAGTGCTGGTGGGAAGGAGGGCAGGGAATGGATCAGAGGGCTCCGCAGGAGGTGTGAACATGGCCTGGGGACCTGCTAGATATAGGAAGCCAAGGAGGAGGTGTCCATTTCACAAGTAGGGGAGAGGGCCCAGGAATGCCTCACCCAGGTGGACCCAGAGCAGGGTGGAGATGGCCCCCACAGGGAGCTCTGGCTGCTTCACCCCACATGGCAGTGCCTGCCTGCAGTGCTGAGGCTGCTGACAACTGCTCCCAGGCCTGATGACTCCATTTCCCAGCTCCCTCCCTCTGCCTCGCTGACTTTGGAGGTGATTAGTAATAAAACTTTAACAAGCATCCATAGGTGCGTCTCCCTGTCACTTTTATGAGGCCATTTCCTGAGCAAAGATATAGGAGTGCCTTCAGTCTCCCAGCCATGGTGTTGCTGCCACTGTCTCTGTGTCCGCCTTAGCCTCAGCAGGTCCCAGACAGCTGCAGGGGCTAAGGGGGGCATGGGGTGATGGTGCCTGGAGGAGACTGGAACATGCTTAGCTCAAGGAAGCCCAAAAAGGCAGGCAGGAACTCCCCATATGCCCCCAGGGGCTCTTTGGAAATTGTCACAGGGAAGCCTGGAGCCATTTTCACTGCTTGGGCCATTAGAAATCAAAGGGGCCCTCACTCCTCTCTTTCCCTCCTCCACCTGTGTGTCTCCTCCCCTCTTCCTACAGTTTTGCTCTCCTGCTTCATCGATGGATCTGGATCGATATGTGTTTATCCAATGCCACCACAGATGGGGCTGGGGATCCAGTCAGGAATTCTACTTGCTCCCTGCCCTGGGGCAGCTGGGGACCTGAATGGGGGTCAGCACAAGTGAAGTGCTGTGGTGGAAACCCAGAGGGTGGAGCACTTCACGAGGCCAGAGGAGGGGGCAGAAGCTGGGGATTGTTTCTCTAAGAAGGGGACAGTGGGCCTGGACCTTGGCGAATAGGAAGGGTTTCTGTGAGCTGGAGCAGAGGGAAGGCAGCCCCTATTTTCCCCGGCAAGGTCCTAGGTCCCCAGGGCAACTTCAGGCTGGGCTTGTGTGAGCTGAGGCTGAGGCAGGACCCCCTGAGCTGTGGGGCCCCCTGCCTGGGGAGGGGGGCTGAAGTGGCGCAGTGGTTCTGGTAGGAAGGGGCCCTACCCGTAACAGCTGAGGACTTGAGGGTGCCTAGCTTCCCTCCCCTGGCCCTGATGGTGCCTGTTTCAAGGCCATCAGGGGAAGTGGCTCCAGGTGAACAGGAAGAGGGGGAGCTGCTGCATTTGACACTGTTGACTCCTTCCTCATTCTTGAAATTCTCTGACCTTGGGTTCTGTGACACTGTTGTTTCCCGTATTATAACAGAGTGCAAAGACCCCTTAGAGTTGGACAAATATGTTTCCAATCTTAGCTCCTGAATTTAAGTCTCTAATAACACCTTAGGCAAACGGGCCACTCTGAACCTGTTTCACCATCTGTAAGGTAGAGGTAATAGTACCTACTTCAAAAGGTTGTTGTGCTGTTCTAATGAGACAACTGTCGGGTGCCCGGGATAGCCTTGCTGTGAAGCTGACTACTTTAGTCTGTTTTCCTCCTCCACCCCCACCTTTCCTGACCTCTCTGATTGTTCCTTCTAGTCTCGCCTGGGCTCCTTTTCTTCCATGAGCCCCTTAGCATTCTCCAGAGCTGATGTCTCCCAAATCTGTATGTTCTCTTCATATCGCTGTCTTGAGTTAGAGACTCACATTTACAGCTGCCCACTAGGTGCAGTTTAGTCCAGCAGTTCTTAGATACCTACCCTGGGAGAACTCTGCTGGCTCCTGCAGGGTCAGAGCTGGTGCCTGCCTTCAGAGTTTCACCCAGTGGCCCCAGTTTCTTCTGCGAAGTTATAATTGAGGTCGTCTGCTAAGAGTGTTGACAGTAGTGGAAATAGGGGATGAATAGGAGACCAGAGAGTGTTAACTGTTAAAAACAGCTAGAAGAGATATATTTCTCAAATTCCTCTCCCCCTTCCACCTTGTTTTGCCACCTGTGTTCAGGTCCCTGTCATTTCTTGCCTGAACTTTTGCAATAGCCTTCTAACTCAGTGGTTTTCAACCTTGGCTGAATATTGGAATCCCCTAGTTAGGTGGGGCTTTTTAAAAAAAAATCTGAAGCCTGGATCTCTCCCTAGAGATTCTGTTTTTTGGGTTTTCTTGGGTTTTTTTTTTTTTTTTTTTTTTGAGACAGAGTCGTGCCGTGCTCACTGCAACCTCAAACTCCTGGGCTCAAGTGATCCTCCTGCCTCAGTCTTCCGAGTAGCTGGGACTACAGGTACGTGCCATGATGCCTGGCTAATTTTTCTATTTTTAGTAAAGATGGGGGCCTCACTCTTGCTCAGGCTGGTCTTGAACTCCAAACCTCAAGCAATCCTCCTGCCTCGGCCTCCCAGAGTGCTAGGATTATAGGCGTGAGCCACCGCGCCTAGCCTGAGATTTTGATTTAATTGATCTCAGTGCAGCCTGAACATCAGCATTTTTAAATCTTCCCAGTTAATTCTATCATGCAGCCAAGGTTGAGAACCGTGTTTTTGTTTTCCTGCCTCTGTTTTCATCCCCACTAACCTGTTCTTCACATAACATACGGTGGAGGTGAGCCTTATAAAACACAAGTCTGGTGGTGGTGTTCCCTTGCTTACCTGCCCCTTAGATTGTAAGTTCCTCCAGAACAGGGACGATACCTGAATCAACTCTGTATCCCCAGCACCTAGCATGGGGCCTGGCCTTACAAAGTGCTTGGTCAGCATTTGGGGGAAGGAAGGAAGGAATGAATGAATGAGTGAATGAATTAATCAACCAGTAACCAACAAACTGACAGATAGATGTTGGTTCTGTGCCTAGGAATATGCTGGTGACTTATAGCAGTTCTCCACTGAATGAGAGAATAAGGCCAGTTGGGTACCAGTGTGGAAGCCTGGGGAGAAAGCAGGGAGGGTGAGGGGAAGGAGGCAGTGAGAGGTCAGAAAGGCAGAGTTTCCTGAGAGGTGAATTATCAGAGGGACCACCATGGGTCGGGCAAGCACCTCCACCAGGGAGTAATGGAGTTAGGGAGGAAGGCCCAGGCAGAGCCAGAGGGAGCCTCGGGAGCCACTTAATCTGCCCCCAGGAAGTGCAGGCTGGGGACGCGCAGGCAGGAGGCAGCAGGCCCATTCCTCAGCGCTAATGCCCCAGCCTAACACAATTACCCCTTCCTCCTCCCTCGGCCCAGGCAAGGGGGAGGTTGCATGGAGGGCAAGCATGCCCCGAAGCTGGGAGGATGGGGCACAGCTAGAAATCCAATCAGGAGTTCCACTTCAGTATTCGCCTGAGCCACCCACTTTAGCTGGAGGGCTCGCACAGAGGCTGGACTAGGACTGGGAAAGGATGCTGCTGGAAGGCCTGGGAACACCACCCCCCTTCCCTGCCCCTCCCTGAGTGCCAATGGGACTTGATCTGGGAGACACCCTGTGACCCAGGACTCCTGCCAGCAGCCTTACCTCTTCTCTGAAGCCATTTTACTGGTCCCAAACCCCACCTCGGGGCTGGCCCCCGCTGCTCCTTCTCGCTCCCCACCTCACAGCCTCTCACCCTCCCTCTCTGCTCCACATTGATATAAATGGAGGCTTCAGCTGCCTTTAAATAGTCCGATCTATCAGAGGGGCACACGCTGCCCATAAATCTGTCGGGGCTGATGGCTCCCTAAGTGGACTGATAGGAGCTATTTCCGGCAAGGTGTTCAGTTACTCTGCCCCTCCCGGCCCTCCCCCCAGTTTGCCCTTCCCCAGGGGCAGGGACCCCTTTTGTCATCTGGTAATTGGCATTTTTTCACTTGCACTTGGTCCTACAGAAGGAGTGCAGCGCCCAGCCCAGCCCCTAACTGGATTAGCATTGGCTTTCAGAGAAGGTCCCTCTGGAGTTGACCTTCCAGTTCAAGAGATCAAGATCGAGCTGTTGGTTCAACAAGGAAGGAGGCCGAGGTGGGAGGAGGGTACCCAGGGGAGCCAAGACTAAGTGTGGAGGGAGGGAGTGAATGAAGTCTCCAGCCCCTCCCTGGCTAAGCCTGCCCGTTTCCAAGGTCCCAGCCTATGGAGCATGGAAGGGACCAGAAGATAGACTCTGGAGATAGGGTCTCCATCCTGGCTGTCAGGGTCCATCTCCCCCTCCCCATCAAGGCTACCTTGTGCTAGACTTGAGCTTTCCTTTTCTAGAAATGACCTAGTGTTGAATGGGGGTTACAGGTCTGAGACTGGGTTGGTTTCTCCAGACAAGTGGTGTGGATCTGAGACAGATGCTGGAGAAGCTCGGGGCCAGCTGCTACACAGTAGGATGTCTGGTACAGGAGCATATACATTACCCTAATTTGGAGGATGGCTGCTAAGGGATAGATTTCCCTGGAAGAGAGAGAAAAGACCTCTGGAGGCTGGGCCCTGCTTGGGGAGACACAGAGATGCCCTTGGAGGTCACCCCAGTGACCTGTGGTCAGGAGGTCACCCCAGTGACCTGTGGTCAAGAGGTCACTATGGCCACTCAGATCACCACTAACATAGCTCTATTTCCCAGCCCATCCCCCTCTTGTTTTCGGAGGGCAGAAAGCTGGGTCAGCCTGGTTATACAGGCCCAGGCCCTTGCCCCTGCCAAGGACTCCTAGAATATTCCTGCTAAAGTTCTTGTGTCTAAAGAGGAGGAAAAGCCAGAGATGGTAAAGGGCGGAGAAGAGCTGCTGGAGAATTATTACTGGAACGTGTCCATAAGGCACTTGTCAGGCTTCTCCCCTGAAATCTGGGTTCTTGGGAACGGGATCGAGGAGGGGTGGGTGCTCCTCATCAAGGGGCAGGAAGTGGGATGTTCTTGCTCATGGAGTCTGGTTAGAGAAGCAGGAAGAGTCCAAACAGAAGGCTGGGAAGAGTGTCATTTTGAGCAAAACAAGATTTGCATATTACAATGACCCCATTTCTGACTAGCAGTTGGGGATTAGGACATAGCAGGAGGGTGAAGGGAAGGCCACATGGTGAGATTCCCAGCTGGGTGGGGACCTGGGGTGGGGACAAGAGTGGGCCACATAGCCCCCAGACAGAGTCTTGGAACTGAAGGGGACCTTTTCTCCTGCTCCAGGGAAGGGGCCAAGCCCTCGGAGCAGTGATGGACTGAGAAACCCTGTGAACAACCCACAGCGGGCTTGGGGGCATCACTAGCACTTCTCAAGGATCTTTCAGGAGACTTGGAGAGAGCCCACCCTTTCCGGCGTGGGGTGGGGGAAGAGCCTTTGCTTAGGAGCAATCCAAAGAGATCCTGAGGCGGCCACCGAAACCCCAGGGATAGCGTCACAGAGCATACGCTCTGCCCTCCCTCCGTGCACTCGTTTGCTCATTGAGTGCACTCTCGCTGCATGACCTGCCTGGTGCTGGTGCCTGAGGCTGGGAAAGCAACCCGCAGGGGGCTCTCATCTAGCAGGGGCAGAGACTGGAGAGCAGAAGATGAAACTCAGTGTGTGAGGCGCTGTGTGAGCCCAGAGGTCCCGGGTTCACCTGGGGAGCCCAGTCTCACCCTGAAGCTGCAGATTCCACCTGGACTTCCAGGTGTTGTTTGACCCTCAGATTCAGATTTGACTTGTCAAAACTGGACTTTGTGATCATGCCTCTGAGTCTGCCCGCCTCGGTGTCCCTAACTCAGTGAATGGCACCACAGAGAACTGGCACTGAGTCACCACAGCCGGAATTCTGGTTCATCCTAGGTTCCCTCTTCTCCCTCAATCGCCACATCCACTGGTGATCCCTCAGAGTGTCCCTGTTAGCAAAGTAGGTGACACAATGCTACTCCTCTGCTGAGAATCCTCCAGAGACGATCCCTCTCGGTCAGGGTGAAATCCTCACCATGGCCACAGGTCCTGCAGGACACCTTGCCTCGACCCCCCCGGCTTTTATCCCCCACCTCTTTCTCCTACTCAGGTCTGCTGCAGCCGCGCTGGCCGCCCGGCAGGTCCACAAACATTCCAGTAATAGTAATCATAGACACTCACTGTAAAATAAGCAGGTATTATTTCCATGTTTTATTTCACATAGGTATTTGTGCACCTGTTCTTGTCTTTCCCACCTGTGATCTTGAGCACACTGAATTTATCTTAATTCATCTTGTTGGCTAAATTCATCTCTGTAACCCCTGTGCCGAGCACAGTACCTGGCACATAGTAGGTGTTTATTTAGTATCTGCTGAATAAATAAATGGATAGGCAAATGTCAAATGGGACATCTCTGAATGAAGAAAGACCCTAGTCTAACCACTCTGCAGAATTTAGAAGGTGTTTCTCTGTAGACCTTGCCCTCCTGAAGTGCTGTCCAGACCTATGACGAGCCTAGACAGAAAGGAGCCAAGGCCATGTGACTAAGACCAATGAGCATGGGCCCACTATTCTCAGGTGCCCCCAGCATATGAGCTGGGTCTTGGAAGATGAGAAGGATGCCCGGACTGGGGACAAGTGAGGACGGAGTTGTGAAGGCAGGAGAGCTGCAGCCTGTCGAGGAGAGGCTTGGAGGCGTGCGGAAGGTCACCTGGGTGGAGTCCCAGCTCTCTCTGAGCTGTGTGGCTTAGAAGAACTCATTCCCCCTCTGCCTTTTTTTCTTTCCTTTATGGAATGGGATGAGGAGATTCGATGGGAAGATTTCTGAGGCCATTCCTACTTGAGTTTTCTAGGATGCTACAAAAGACAGTTTGAGTCCAGATGGGCTGGATCTGGGAGCTCAGCAGAGGAGCCTGGCTTTGGTCTTGTTAGCAGTTCAGTTTCTAGGCAGAAAAGTTTGGCTTCAGAACTTGGTCATTTCAGAACTAGAGGCAAAAACTTCCTTCCAGCCCTTTAAACAGACCTTGAGGTTTTTGGAAAATTGATGAAGAACAAAGACTTCATTTGCGGGCATTCTGAGGTGTGTGGAGCTAAAGAGAGGTTGGCTGTGGCAAAGGCGTCATCTCCCCAAGGGAGACTTTGGAAAGGGGCTTTTGTCTGTTTTTAGACTAGTCTCTCTCCCCGCCCCACTATCCCCAAAAATTATTATAAAGAATTATTGCCATTAGTACGTCTTTCCCACTGAAAGGAGAAAATCGCCTCATTCATAATTTATACCCTCAATTACTATTAATAAAGAAATATTTCAGCAGAAAATCGCCTGGGAAAATTACACGTAACATTGCATTAACATTCTATTTGAACATTTTCATCACATTTGTTATAGAGTTAATAAGAGGGATACGGTCCCCTGACTTCTTCATGAAATTATGGGCTGACGATGATAGTTTAATCTTTTAGACTTTATATAATATATTCACTTTACTAATTGAGCTATCCAAGGAGCAGTTAGAGATGTTCTTAAACGTGGAGACAGAGGAATCAGGGCCATGACTTTGCTGCCAGAGGCACCGCCTGTCAGGGTGGGGCTGTGGGCAAAGCCTGCTGACTTGGGCATTGGCTAGCCCAGACCCCACCCTGGAGCCCAGGACCTTTGCACTACCTTCCAAAGCAGCGGCTCCCCGGGCCTGTTGGGAAGGTGTGTGGGGCTGCCGAGAGGGAACAGAGAGGAAAGGAGAATGGAGGTTATAGGGAGATGAGGAAAGGAGACAAAAGGGGCGTTCCTTTCTAGACTGCTCCTTCAATAGTCACTTACTTAGATACCTTCTGCCTGCACTGTCCTGGCTGCCAGGGGGTGTTCATAGTCTAAAAGGGGTAGCGGGCCCATGATGGTCTGCGGGATCCCACATGGCAGTGGTTCTAGACACCAAGAGCTCCCGGAAGATCTGGCGTCCTTGGGGTAATCCTGTGAAGGCCCCTAGAGACAGGTGCTGGAGAAGGTGGTGCCCCTAAGGCCTTCCTAGCACAAAGGAAGGAGTTGCTTTTTTTTTCAGGTCTTAATGGAAATGATGGGTGTATATTTTGGGCAGTGGGGAGGGGAGATGAGCAAAGTTAAGACAACCATTTGTCACTGCTTTAGTCAGTATGCTTTTCCATCCGTTGTCTCAGTGAACACCCAGCAAAGCTGGGAGGCAGCCCGAGCAAGGGGCACAGGTCCTGTTCCTGTCTCACCTCTCATGTCACCTTCTCAGGGACTTTTCTTACACACCCCGTCTAGCGTTATCCCCTCCCTTGTCGCTTTCTATGACAGTACCCTGACTGGTTTTTTAGGTAACATTTCTTCTTACAATTGCTTGTTTTCTCCCTACTAGGATTGAAGCTCTTTGTTAGTTCCATTTGATGGTGAATGCCCACCGCCTAGAACAGGGCCTGAATGCAGGAGGCACTCCATGTATATATAACGCTGGACTAATGGAAGTGGAGTATAGAGTGATCAGATAATGTCCCTGAGACTATGCGCTTGTATCACAACAGACTAAAGCTGAAGTCTCCTTTCTAACTCACCTCTGTGTCTTGGAACCTCTTTTTACCTTGCTGACCCGACATATCAGAAGCAAGAAGGCGTTCAGACCGCTTCTCCTCACATCCACTGCTTAGGTTGTGGTGAAGGCCACCGTGGTCTCGCACCTGTGCCACTGCGATCGTCTCCCTGCTTCCTTTCCTGTCCTGCTACAATCTGTTCTCTGCACAGCAGCCAGAATAATCCTTTAAAATGTAAATCAGAGTATATTACTCTCGTGCTCCAAACTTTTCCATGCCTTCCTATCACACGTATAAAATCCAGCATCCTCATCCTGGCCTATGGGACCCCAGAGTCTGGCCCCTGGATCCCCCCAACCCCTGCCTTTCTCTCTCCGCTACAACCATATCAGCCTTGCTGCTCTTTGAATACTCCAAGCACCTTCCCCAAGGTCCTGAGGACCTTGAACTTGTTTCCTGTGCCTGAAATACTCTTCCCCCTCAGATCCCCATGCTTCTCTTCCTCACATCATTCAGATATCTGCTCAAATGTCACCTCTTCAGAGAGCCTTCCCTGGCTACCTGCTGTCCCTTTCTGTGCCTCCTTAGTCTGCTCCATTTCCTTTCTTTGCACCTGTCCCTATCTGACATGCTACAGTGTCTTTATTTGTTGGGAAGTTACATTTCTAGCACCTGGAACATATAGATGCTCAATGAATATATTGACTGAATGAATGAATTTTTGCCGCACTTTTGTCTGTGCACACTTTATCTGGGAGATCGCATCCTCTCCCATGTAAATATGACTCCAGTATGCCAATGGCTTCTAAATCTTGACTTCAATCCGAATCAATCTTGTGAGCTTTCAGCTCACTTTGCAACCATCTACTTGTCATCTCCCCATAAATATATGTAAGATGCACACATCCAAAACAGAATGTATCATTGTTCTCCCTCCTTTAGTTCCCATTTCATTAAACAGCACCACAAACTTAGATGCCCAATCCAGAAACCTGAGGATTATTACTGCTCTTTCTTTCTCACCCCTACCTCTGATCAATCTCTGAATTCTGTTAATCTTACTCTTCAATAGCTCTCAGACCAGTTTACCTCCTTCCACTTCCAAGGCTCCTGGCCTAATCCAGGCCACCATCACCATCTCTCACCCAAATGACTGCATCAGCCTCCAGCTGGTCTCCCTGCCTCCAATCCATCCTCTACAGGATATGTTTCGGTTAATCTAAAACATAAATCTGGGAGTCAGAGATAATATCCAGGCTTCTAGCTTGAGGAATTAGATGATAATGACTCCTATCACATTAAATGGAAGAGGAGGCAGTCTGGGGACATGTGACATTTGACTACCTTTGTGGCATTTTTTAACATAGCTGTCTCCTCCCACTAGGTGGCAGAAATCATCTCATTCATCTTTGTATCCTCGGTGTCCTCAGCACCCTGCACAGCGCCTGGCACAGACCAGGTGCTTAGGAACGTTTGCTGCCTGTGATTGTATCCTGAAATTCATGGGGAAGGGACTCCAAAATCCATGCCTCGATGGCACCCCGCCACAGCTGTTTGTCATATTATACCGTATTCCTGTTTAGTTATCTGACTCCTCACTAAACAACGAGCCCCCTTTCATAGCTAAATCATCTGCACAAAGTGGGTGCTGAATAATGTTTGTTAACTAAATGACAAACTGAATTTCTCTCTGGTATATTGCACACCCTATTTGCTGGTCCTTCTACCTCCTTCTGACCTGCCAGCCTCTACAGCAGCACCGCCAGCCATTCTCCCAGGCAGATGTTCTCTGGCCCAGCCACTTCTCAGCTCTCTTAGTGTCTGTGACTCACTGCCTCAAGGATAGCTTTTGATCTCTGCCATCAGCTGCTGCCACTGAGGATTCAGGTCATGCTTATCCCTCTTCTCTTCAATACCAAGTAACCACTGCTGTCTAAGAGAAATGTTTGTCCACAGAATTTTGCTCCTTTACCCTGCTCGGGGAGAGATGACCATGAGGCAGGATGATGGGGGCTTCTCCAGTAACCTGAAGGAAGGTCCTCCAGGTGCAATCATGTGATGAAATGGACAAGGATGTGCAGACTTGGAAGAGAAGTGCTCTAGGCCCTCAAGGAAGAAAGTGTGTAGGAGAACTGAAAAGAAAGACAGGCACCAGAACATGGCACAGGGTAGGCGCTTATAATATAATTGTAGTATGATAATGATATAATATAAATTATAATTATTATAAGAGTAATATGGCTATATTATGATGCTAAATGACCAGGCGACATGTCAAGTGCTTTATCTCATTTACCCTTCACTAGAACCCTATGAGTTAGGTGCTAAGGAGTTTGAACTTCATCTTGTTTATCTTGGGGACAGTAGGGATCCATGGAAGGTTTTGAAGGAGGAGAGTTGCATGGTCAGATTTGCCCAGGGCCTGCACATGGAACACTGCATCCAGAAAAGAGAGATGTCAGGATCAGGACAACCAAGGGGTCATTACTGAGCTATCAGTCCATGAGGACGCCAGGCCAGAGAGAAGAGAAGAAACCAGAATCCACAGAAGGAAGCTAGAGGTGGGCATAATGGGAAGCAGATCTGAGCCAGAGCACAGGCCTGAACAAGGATTAGGAGCAAGTCTGGAAGGAGATCAGGAGAGTTCATACTGGCTAGTTTGCATTTAAGGAGTTTATATCCACTGACAGGTGGATATAAGGGTCTGATACTCCCAAGAGAGCTCAAGGGTAGAGATAGAAAATTTAGAATCAACAGAATAGAGCAGTTGATTCCATGGGAATGGATCCCTATCAGGACAAAGAACTGGGCTTACCAGGCCCTTCATCATCTAACCCTTGCTTGCCCTCTGTTTTGTCCCTCAGTGTCCCCTCAGAGGGGCTGTCCCCTCTGGTCATACTGTACTACTCGGATTTCCCCAGCTGGGCCATGTTCTTCCTTCTACAAGCCTTTTCCTGAACTCTCCCCTCTGTTTAGAACTGCCTCTGCCCTACTCCACCTCACTTGGCTGATTCCTCCTTGTCCTTCAGGTCATATTTAAAAATTAAGTTTTAAATCGCTTACCATGGAGAAAGCATAGAACATATGTTTACCCATGGCTTCCTGTAGCCCGTGAGTACACCATCTCGCACCCGTCTATGTGCTAGTTTAAGAAGATCGGGTAGTGTAGAAAAAAGCTTCTCAGGGCTTCACTGTGATTCCTTAATAAACTTACTTAGGGAAGCCAGACCCAGACAGTTCACCAGCCCCAGGGCCCAAGAGCCTAAGGCCTGGCCCTCAGTACTATTTTGGGGGGACAAGGGAATAAGAGAGAGCATCCGGTTCAGCCTGCCTCTGCACTGCCATCAGGGATTCTGCAGGTTCATCCTTCCTTCATTTAATAAGCATATTTGTTTGCTGCGTCTTAGCTGTTATTTCCTCTGAGAAGCATTCCCTGATCTCCAGGCCAGTGAGGTGCTTCCTCTGCACCTGCTCAGCCTCCTGCACTGCCCCCTGTGGGATCATTGCTCTCACTGTGTTTTGTGGTGGTGATGGTTTTGATTTTTCTTTAAAAAAAATTTCTTTTATTGACATAATATTTGTACTTATTTATGGGGGTACGTGTAACATTTTGTTACATGCAAAGAATGTACAATGATCAAGTCAGGGTATTTAGGGTATCCATCACCTTGAGCATTTATCATTTCTATGTGTTGGGAACATTTCAAGTCCTCGCTTCTAGCTATTTTGGAATATGCAATACATTGTTGTTAACTGTAGTCACCCTACTCTGCTATGGAACATTAGGACTTATTCCTTCTATCTGGCTGTATGTTTGTGCCCATTAACCAACCTCTCTTCATCCCCTGCAACACACATGCCCACACACCCTGCTCAGCCTCTGGTAACCATCATTCTACTCTGTACCTCTATGAGATCAACTTTTTTAGTTCCAACATATGAGTGAGAACATGCAGTATTTGTCTTTCTGTGCCTGGTTAATTTCACTTAAACGATGACCTCTGGTTCCATCCATGTTGCTGCAAATGACAGGATTTCATTCTTTATTATGACCAAATAGTATTCCAGTGTATATATACCACATTTTCTTTATCCATTCATCTGTTAATGGATACTTAAATTGATTTCGTATCTTTGCTATTGTAAATAGTGCTGCAGTAAACATGGAGGTCAGGTATAGTAGACAAAGGACATGAACAGACATTTCTCAAAAGAAGACATACAAAATGGCCAACAGATACATGAAAAATGCTCAATGTCACTAATCATCAGGAAAATGCAAATCAAAACCACAATGAGATATTATCTTACCCCAGTTAGAATGGCTATAAAAAGACAAAAGATGGGGCCAGGCTTGGTGACTAACACCTGTAACCCTAGCACTCTGGGAGGATTGCTTGAGGTCAGGAGTTTGAGACCAGCCTGAGTGAGATGCCATCTCTACCAAAAATAGAAAAATTAGCCGGGTGTGGTGGCGTGCACCTGTAGTCCCAGCTACTCCGAAGGCTGAGGCAGGAGGATAGCTTGAGCCCAGGAGTTTGAGGCTGCAGTGAGCTGATAATACCAGTGTACTCTACCCAGGGTGACAGAGTGAGACTCTGTCTCAAAAAAAAAAGACAGAAGATAACATACTGGTGAGAACGTGGAGAAAAGGGAACTCTTATACACTGTTGGTGGGGATGTAAATTGGTACAGCCACTATAGAAAACAGTATAGAGGTTTCTCAAAAAACTAAAAATAGAACTACCTTATGATCCAGCAATCCCACTACTGGGTATTTATCCAAAGGAAAGGAAATCAGTGTATCAAAGGGATCACTGTGTTTTATTGCCTGCTGTCCCACTAGTCTGCAAGCTTCTTAAGAGATGTTTATTTAATAAATGAAATAATTGTGCCCCACTGTGTATCACATTCCATGGTGGGCCCTGGGGCCACCAAGTTGCCTGGGACATGAGCTCTGCCCTCGAGCAACTGCCAGTCACTGCCAGTCCAGGGACTTGATCCTCATCCCTGGAGATCAGCTGTTTCACTTGGGTGAACTGCCACAGATCACTTCTGTCAGAGTAACAAATGCTTTTCAAGTCTTTGCGTACACATAATTTCCTTTGATCCTCATGGCAGCTTTGAGGGGGGTGGTAGATAAGGTAGAGATTGGTTCCCAGACCTTAGCTACCAGGAAGACTGGGGGGTGGTGGGGAGAAGGGCTGCCATCTTTGTTGTCACAAGTTCACCACTTGAAAGAACAGAGTTGGAGGCCATGGGATTCCAGCAGTTCTTTCTTGGGGCTCCTAAGGGCAGAAGTTTGGCCATGGGGCCAGGCCTTATACCATTTTCACTCCATCTTGAGGCTGGAGCCTTCCCTGGCCCTTGAGCATGCAGGATCTCTCCCAACCCTATTGCCCCCCAGCCTAAGACTGGGGAGCCCTGGGCTAGGAGAGGCCACTGGCTGGGCTCTGACTCAAGCTCCCCAGCCCAGCCAGGACAGGATGGGCCCCAGTGTAAACCGGATTTGCCTTGTAAACAGCTGAGCAGCTGGGCTCCATCTTGGCAGGGGAGCCCAGCAACAACCCAGCGGGACAGCCCCAGCCCAGCAGGGCATTGTCCAAAGAAAAAGAGGGGAAAAAAGCTGAGTAAACAAAGAGGACTGGCCAGTTTTTTTGGCTCCGACTTGTTATTTCAGCCGGACAGTTGCTGTGCTGACGGTGGGGCTGGGTTGGGCTGGACCGGGCTAGCTTGGTTAAACTGGGCTGAGCTAAAGTCTCAATAATCCTCCTAACCTCATGTCCTCTCTTCTTACCTCACCTCAACTCACTTTGCCTTCCCTACTCTAGGCCCACTACTGGGAAAGGACCCAAAGGTGGGCACTGCAGGCAAGTGGGGCAGGCTCCAGGAGCTGACAGGAGGGTAAGGAATTGGGCATTTGTCAGGTTGCTATACATACATGGAGGTATATATCCAAGGTGCAGTGAAAACATAGCACAGAGGGTGATACAACAGATCCAAGTAGTCAAGACAATTTGAACAACATTGTCTTAGATACACCCACTCTGGCTCTCCTAAGCGAGGTCACTCTACCTTGCAATAGCTTGATCCCAAACTCTAGGACCAACATTCCTATAGGGTTTTGCATCCCAGTCATCTTTGGTCACTGCCCAAGTACAAGCCCCCGCAGGCTTCTCTAGTATTTTCATCCCCAAACTATTGTGCACTCCCCACCTTACTCACTGCCACATCCCCCCTCAGCTTCTCCCCTCTGCCATCTAAAGCCATGAATACATTCCCCTACAATCTCAGCTTCTCCACTTATATTTCTTCCATTTCCCAGCTTAACTGAAATTCAACTCTCTGCAAAGGCCTCTTTCATCTGCAGCTGTCTCCAGTGGAGGCCACTCATTCTCCAAAGATCCCGCTTCATTCTCCTCTCCTATGCCACCTCCAGGCTGTTAGTACTGTACCCTCATGGAAAAAAGAAATCGCTTTTCCCTTCAAGCTCTTGCCATTTGCTAGACCACCATTTATCACTTCCTGTTCTTACCATATGTTGGCTTCTTGGTTGTTGCCCAGTGTGTATACTTGTATCACTCTACCCCATTTCCTTCCGTCATCTTAGGGGATTTTAGGGCCCATGAGATGATGATCCATCCAGTACCCTCAATTATTTGCATATCCCTGATCCTGTGTCATTCATTCATTTAAAACATATTTATTAAGCACCTACTCTGTGTTCTCAGCACTGAAGATAGAGTGGTGATAAACCCTGTTATCAAGGAGCTTGTACTTTAGAGGTAGGAAATAGACAATGAAAAAATACAAGATATTTAAGAGAGTGAGCAGTACTATGAAGGAAATAAACAGCATGATAAGATAGAGCCATGGTGGGAGGGGCTATTTTATATAGGACGATCAGGAAAATACTCCCTGACATTACATTTGAGCTGAGGACTTATGGATGAGATGGAGTCAAACATGCAAAGAAGGATCCCAAGACAGGAAAAAAAATCAGGAATGATCAGGGAGCTGATAAGGAGGCCAGAGTAGCTAGAATGTAACAAGGGGTACAGATGAAGTCAGACAGGCAGGAAGGAGCCGGAATCGGTAGGGCCTCAGAGACTATGGCAAGGAGTTCAGATGTACTCTAAGTCCAACGGGAAGCTAGTTAAAGGCTTTTAAGTCATTGACTAAAGCCATCTTGCCTTTGAAAATTTCCATTCCAGCATCCTGTGCGTTCCTCTGTCTGACACACATGCTGTCCCTATGTTTCCTACCCCTCCCACCAAAAGGGGCAAGGACAGCATCTGTCAGGTTTCATCCCCATATCCCTGGCACATGATTAGTTTCCAATAAATGTTTTCATGAGGGAATGAGTAATTGAATGAATTATTATATAGTTAACACCTCTTCTTTGACTTCATCAAGACTGCCAGTACCCAATTCTAACATTCTCTCCTAGTGTGTCAGCACACCCTGCTCATTTACTTCTTTACCCAGACTCAACCCTGTGATTGTTCGCCTGAACTGTTTTCTCACCAGTGATCCTCAACTCCTCTGCTCCTGTCCTTCTGTAATACTATTTGGCAAAGTCCTAACTGTGCACCAAGGCTGTGATCTACTTCTATGCCCGTAGCTGAGAGTTGAACAAAATCAAATGACCCTGCAGACCCATCCGACTGCCAATGCCTGTCCTTCAAATTGTCTGTGTCTGGGTGTCTACCCTCTTCTATCCCTTCACTCTCGCTTCCTACTTTGTCTAAAAAACCAGGATACATGACATCCCTCAGCTTTGAGCCTCTTCCCTCAACTCCATCTAAACCCTTTCTTTTCCTCTTCTATCCTTCCCGGAGGTCTACCTCCTCTTGTTCAGGACCAAGCTTCTCTGCCTGCGTATAGGTCCCCATATGATCTGATCTCCATCAGTTTTTCCATCCTCATCTCTCTTTATGTTCTGCCTTATCCTTTATGAACCATGCTGTACATAAAATAGCCAACATAGCTAGCTTTTATTGAGACTTCATTACGTATCTGTCTCTAGTCTAAGCACTTTACATATGTTAATTCATTTCATCACCACAACCCCTCCTGCGCTATACTGCTCTATAATATCCTATACTATACATACCATGCTATAATTATCCCCATTTTACAGATGAAGAAATGAGGCACAGAGAGGCAAAGTAAATTGCCATTGTCACACAGCTAGTAAATGGTAGAGTTAGGATTCAAATCTGACCCCAGAGCTTATGCTTTTTGCTCTGCTATTTCTCTACTGGGAGCATCCTTTACCTCTACTTATTTGCCTAATTTCTACTCATCCATAAAGACTGAGCTCAAGAATCATTCACTTTAGGGAACATTCCCTTACTATCCTTCCCTAGTCTTTCTCCCAGGCCTCTAGCCCCCCTGCTGCCAATGTCTAGCATGAGATGCCTGATTAAAAAAAATTTTAACAGCATTATTAGGGTATCATTCACATACCATAAAATTAACGTGTATGTGTGTGTGTGTGTGTTTTAGTATATTCCTAGGGCTGTGCAACCATCACCACAATCTAATTTTAGAACATTTTTGTCCCCCCCTAAAAGAAACCCTGTTAGCAATCAGTCCTCATCTTCCCCTTCCACAGCCCCTGGCAACTGCTAATCTACTGTCTCTATAAATTTGCCTATTCTGGATGTTCATATAAGTGGATTCCTACAATATGTGGTTTATTTTGTAACTGGCTTCTTTCACTTGGCATGTTTTCAAGGTTTATCCATGCTGTAGCATGTGTCAGTCCTTCATTCCTTTTTATTAATATAACCGTAATATCCTAGTAAATAGCTTTGAGTATGCAGTTTGTCCCCATTCTTGTCCTGCATGCTAGGACAAACAGGCCCTTCTAGGTGACGGAGCCACTCCCTTCCCAGGCCCCATGGCACCAGAACTCACAATATTCTATTGTGTGGATCTACCACATTTTGTTTATCATGCATCAGTTGAAGGGCATTTGGGTTGTTTTCAGTTTTTGACTATGATGAATAATGCTGCCATGAACAAACCGTCACATACACATTTTCGTGTGCGTGTACGTTTTTAGTTCCCTGGGATATATACCTAGGAGTGGAATTGCTGTTGGGTCTTCCAGTAGCTCTATATTTAATATTTTTAGGAAGTGCCAAACTGTTTTCCAAAACAGCCGCACCACTTTACATTCCCACCAGCAAAGGCTCCAGTTTGCCTACATCCTCACCAACACTTATTATTGTCTTTTTGATTATAGCCATCCTAGTGGGAATGAAGTGTTCTGTCAAATACTTTTTAAATTAAGTTTTAATGTAGGAGTTCTCCAAGAAGATTGACCTTGGAGTCACGTCTTGAAGAACGAGAATGAATTCACCAGGTAAACAAGGAAGACCTGACACAGCTGGCTGCCAGGCACAAGGTGCGTTTTTCTCTCTACTGGCTCTGAAGTAGGGAATTTTCACAAATGACGTAGAACCATGTTGATGATACCTGCAGAAGACACAATTCTAGGAAGAAAAATGACTGAATCATAATATCAAATGATCTTGATTAGCTCAAACGATGAATAGAATTTTCCAGCCAGACGAATACAACTGGGATAAATATTTGAATTTGAGTACATGCAGAAAAAAGGAGACTAAGCTAAAGAGAAGCCCTGGGGGTTATTTGATAGTAAGTTCAGAAGAAGCCGGAACATGCTGTAGCTACCCCCACGTATGTGGTATCATTTGGATCCCAGAACACTTGAGAGGACAAATAATTCTGCTCCACTCTGCACTGATCAGGCTAGTGGTCAGTCCACCTAGAGGACTATGTCCAGTTTGGGAGAATAGGCACTGATCAACAACTCTAATCACAGAACACGGACCCTGATAGTTTGCCAAGAATGACATTTTCCTATTATTTAGCATCCTTGACCTTCACAACTGTCCTGGGAGGGGGATAATAATAATAGGTAATATTTATTGAGTGCTTCCTGGGTGCTCACCATCCTTTGTTCTAAGTGTTTTTGTTTATAAAATCATGTAATCCTTGTAACCTGATAAATTAGGTAAATTAACTGCATATTCCAAATGAAGAAACAGCCACTATGGGAATCAGCACTAGCTGCTTCAGCAAATACTGCTAGGCTGGCCCTTAGTCTCTGCCTAGACTTGGGGAGCCCCAGTCTGAGCTTAGACACTGGAGTTCTGGTGCCATGGGGCCTGGGAAGGGAGTGGCTCCGTCACCTAGAAGGGCCTGTTTGTCCTAGCATGCAGGACAAGAATGGGGACAAACTGCATACTCAAAGCTATTTACTAGGACTTTGGGCCTGTTAGTTCTGGGCACTTGTCCGAGACAGCCAGCTATTTGTGGATATTATTAACTCTTTCTGCCCCTCTCCTCATGCTGTGACTTCTGCTGACCTCCTCTGCTTAAGTAGGTCTCCACTGAGGTCCTGGCCTGTCCTTGGACCACATCCTGAAGTTGTTCCAGTGAGAAAGTTGTCCCTTCATCCAGTGTTAGGATAAAGAAACTGAATCTCAAAAAGGTGAAGTAACCTATTCAAATTCGCATCGCTATTAAATAATGAGCCTGGGGGTTTTGAACCTTGGGCTTCTGACCCCAGATCCTGTGCTTTTTTCCCCCTTTCCCACCATGACAATAGCAAATGGGCACAACATTCTCAGTGGAACAGAACCGGAATGCCTGTGGGTCAGGATACTTGAAATCAGGTCCTACTGGGAATCATTGAATGGACCAGGACTGTTCAACCTAGAGGAAAGAAGACTCTAGGGGACATTATTGTTAGTTTTAGATTCCCAAAAGGCTATTGTGTGGGACGGAGATCAAACCTTGTCTGTCTGAGCCCAAGGGGTTAAAAACAGACCAGTGAGTGGAACTTCCAGGGAAGGAGATTTTAGCTCAAGCTGTGTGTGAACTTTCTGAACAGCCAAAGCTCTCCAGAGCAGCAGTGCTGGCTGGGGATGTCTGGAATGTCCTGACCTCAGACATATTTAGGCAAGCCACCTGTCAGGAAGATTGTGGAGCTAGGCTGGACCAGGAGAACTTTTGAGGTTTTAAGCAGAAGAGTCTGGGGTTCTGGGCTCCAAACCCAGCCTCTCTCCCTGCCTTCCGAACTCTGGAAGCCCCTGAGTACCACACCTGCCACCTGGCGTGCTCTCCTGGTGGTTTGTCCTTTCTTCCTCCAGCCTCTCCAGGGGAGAGGAGAGGAGAGGAGACCAGCACGCCTAGGGCCTGTGTCTAGCAGGGCCTCCACGTGCTGGGTGGCTGCCTTCTCCAGGTCTTGCTCTTCCCTTGAAGTTGGGTAGACCTTCCCAGAGCAGGAAGTGGAGTCAAGGCCAGGCCCAGAGCCCGGGTCTGGAACAGGGCAACTTCTCAGGAGAAAGGCTTATCTGTGCACATGAGATGAAGTCTAGGCCAAGTCCTGGCTGAGAGAGGGAGTGTCCTGAAGGACTGCCTGTCTGGTGCTGAGGAGGGAAGCTTCATTTGATGACATCTTCATTAGGATTTTCCTCTCGTCATACGGACTCTGCACCACACTCACACACATATATAACTATTGGAAAAACGATTTTAATACCCATGGCACATTGTCCTTGTGTGATATAAAATCCAATGACATGTGGCATTTGGAAAAGGTCACTTCTCCCATCAGGATTCATTAGCCTGTTTCAGCCTCTACGCCTGCAGGACGGGTCCCAGCTGCCTGTCCCCTGCAGTGGGGCCAGCTGGACAGGTGGAGCCCACAGGGACCCTCCATGGAGAGCTAAGGGCCTCCCCAGGGTGCTGGCCAGGGATTCCCTGCTTTGGCCAAGCTCTTTCCCACACATGCCTGAGAAGTAGGGAGGGGTGGTATCCAGAAAAAAATGCAGCCTCTGGCCAGGCAACCATGGCCTTCAGGTCTGGAGTCTCTGGAATGGGAAAGGACTAAAGCCTCAGTGTTTTTTCCTAAGAGTAGCATCCTTTGGGCAGAGGGCGGGAGATGTGAGATGTGAGGGAGTCTGGAGAGAGCTGAGGGGACAGGGTGGATGCTGTGAGGAGGTGAAGGACAGGGGTTAGGAAGAGGCCTGGGAGGCCAGGGGGCAGCATCCCAGGCCTTCCTTCGGGGACCTGACTAGAGCCCAGGGGTTGCTGGTATTCTATCTGTTCCTCTTTGGCAAAGCGAGGGCCCAAGCCTGGTCCTCTTACTCTACTCTTGAGTTCTTTATGTGCTTGGATTTCATATCTGGGGGTGAGGCAGCTGTGCCACTAGCCAGGTCCATGGGAACAGGCGTTATCCATCAGTGCTGGTGTTGGTGTGGCCGAGGGATGGGCCTGCCAGTGCCAGCATCTGTGCCTCCTCCACTTCCCGAGTGTGGCCTCTGCTGGTGTTGCCATCTGCATGAAACACCCAGTGCTCCCCTTGGGGCGTTATCTCCTTAGCAGCTAAACGGGAGCTGCTTCTCCAGATACTTGGGCTCTTGGTTTGTTTGAAGGGAGTCACCAATAGGTCACAAAAGAACTCTAGTTTTAGAGTAGAAGAATGAGGACCGTCAGAGGAGGAGAGACTTTGAAAAAACTAGGGCTGGGGACCAGGAAGCCAGTGGGCTTGGGTGAGGGGGACAGGAAGGAGAAGCACCCTGAGGCAAAGCCTGAGAAACTAGCAGCCCACATAAGCAGAGCAGGTCCTGGTTCCTGAGCTGCGATCCACTCCCACCCTCACATGCCCACCCTTGTGTGTGTCTCCTTGCCATCCGTCTGATATTTAGAGGGTGGGACAAGGAGGGGCTTCCAGCAAGGAGCATAAGGAGTGTCCAGCGAGGCAAGAGGAAACGGGAGAGTGTGAAGTGCCAGGAGCCAAGTGAAATAAGTGTTCAAGAAGGGAGTGATCTATTGTGCTAAAGTTGCTTCCAGCAGAGTCTAATGAGGGTCACTGAGACTTCACCATGAGAACTGGCAAAATGGGAGACTTGGCAACCCTGGCTAGAGCTTTCGAAAGAGGATGGGAGTGAAGGAAGAGAAAATGATGACTATTGATGTCTCTTTTGAGGAGTTTTGCTCCCAGGAGCAGATATATACATTTATACAAAGATTAATTTATTCATTTGAGAAACATTAGTTGAGCCCTAATCCCTGCGAGGTTCTGTACCAGGCTTCGTGTACCCGGAAGTAAGCGGCACAGTGCTTGACCTTGGCACCTCACAAGGTAAGGGGCGAATGAATGAAATGAAGCCTCAGTTCTCCCACTGGCAATTTTAGCTTCATTTTTATACCTGTTCAAACAGAGATATTAGAAATCCCTGTCCTCTCTGTTTATGGAACTCAACGTGTCCCAGGTTTTCTAAACTGTCCCATTTCCAAATGTTTTGACCTATTGTCATACCACGTGGTCACATTGGATCTAATTTTTGATTTAGGAAACGTGGCCATTACCGCACTGTTGTGAGAATCAAAAGAATTAAGCACATGAAAGTCTTCTGTGATGTGCCAAGTGCTCTGTCAGTACAAGGCATTATTCAAAACCGCTTGGACTTGTGAGGCAGGCTCAGCCACTCCTCTCTCTGTACTTTCAGGGTAACTTGTACATCCCTCCTTCCCGGCACTGATCTCGCTTTATTCTTAATGTGTTTTAAGGTGTGTGCTTCTCACTCCAAACTGTGTCTGACGCAGGGCCTGGTGTGCAGTGTAATTTCTCAATAAAGATTTATTGAATTTCTGAATGGATGGATAAATGGTGGGAGCCATAGACAAGTAGACAGCAAATTATGATTTAAGACAGAATGAAATGATAATTACCGTCGCTAACATTTATTGAGGACTTACTTTATACGAAACGCAGAGCTAATTTCCTTACGTGATCTCACATCACTCTCACAGCTACACTGGGAGGTAGATAGTATTATGTGTCTTACAGGTGAGGACAGGGAGACTCAGAGAGGGTAAGTGACTTTCCAAGGTCCTGAAGGCCTGGGGGCTCCAGTATGAGCAGCCCTCTGACCTAGCCAGAGGGTTACAGGAAGTGTCCTTTGGCCCTTGGTTTGTCCCTCCTTTGGTTCACTCAATTCAGAACCCAGACAACTGGCCATGAACCCACCACTTAAATCTTCTCCCCTCCTTCACCAGGGCGGGCCAGGCCACGCTAGTCCAACCCTAGCAGCCCAGAGCCGTTCATTCCTCTTTTACAGCCCTTGTCAAATTCCAAAGCAAGTCGTAAATTCATTAACCTCGTAGGGATTAAGCTGTACAGCTTACTTAGCACCATAAACAAGATCATTGGGATGTTGATTTTCCCCTTTTATTGCTTCACTCAAGGAAAGCCTAGCTGGCTGTAGCTCTGGAAATAGGGGTTGGCCGCTGGGGAATCCTAGATGGCTGTCCCTCTATAGTCGCTGGTATAGGCAGGACTGGGGCTTGGGGCTCAGGTATTGGTAGCCCAAGAATCGCTCCCCCTGGCTTGTCTTGGCACAGCCAGAAGTAGCATTTCTAATGCAGTCACCCGAGCTCCTCTCTCTGGAGTTGGCACTAGGAACCCTGGGGAAAGGCAGTTACCCTCCCAGTCACCTGGCTCTCCTGGCAAAGATGGTGTTTTGGTTTTTTTTTTCTTTCAGAGACTGGGTCTTGCTCTGTCACCCAGGCTGGAGTACAGTGGTGTGATCATAGCTCATTATAACCTCCAACTCCTGGGCTCAAGTGATCCTCCTGTCTCAGCCCTCCTGAGTAGCTGGGATTATGGGCACACGCCACCAAACTCAGCTAATTTTTAAATTTATTGTAGAAAAAGGATCTTGCTATGTTGCTCAGTCTGGTCTTGAACTCTGGGCTCAAGCGGCGATCCTCCTGCCTCAGCCTCCCAAAGCACTGAGATCACAGACATGAGCCACCGCACCCAGCCAAAGATGGTACTGAGATGGTATCTCCCTTCTCCTGGCTACCCCAGCCTCTGGCAGTTTCCTCCAGCCCAGCTCTTCCCTGGGAAGGCTCCCATTATTTGTTTAACCCAGCTATCTCTCCAACAGATTAATGTCCCTCATGGGCAGGAATTGTTCCCTTTCCTAGCGCTTGGAATCCATTTTCTCATGTCCTTTCTGAGGCTTGGCTCTGGCAGTGATCATCTCTCCTGGAGCTGCAACTGTCTTCCATACACTAAAAAGAAAAACACATAATAATCATTCCCCAGTCCCTGTGCTCCCTGAGACAATCCCAGTCCCTCGCTCTCTTCCCTGCAAGTTCTGGAACAGGTTGTCCACACTTGGCACCTGTCTGCACTCCTTTCCTCCCATGTACTCCTTAAACCACAGCAGCTCTACCGAGGTCCTTACCTCTCCCTTGACCCTGCTTTGGCCAAGGTTAGCAACTACTTCAAATTGTCAAATCCAATAGATAGATGCACTTTGGTCATTTATTTGTACTCTTTTACTCAACAGATATTTAATGGGTTCCTAGATGCTGGTGGCACAAGAGAAGCAAAACAGAACGAAACTGAGCCCCTGAAAGGTTAAATATAGCAAAGTGGTCATAAGCATAGCCTCTGCCAGCCCACCTGGGTCCATATGTTGGCTCTGCCTCTTACTAAGCTATTAATACGAGACCTTGGGCAAATTCCTTAACCTCTCTGTCTGGTTTTCTGTTCTCTAAAATGGGATAATCGTAGTATTGCTGGGAAGATTGTTGTGAGTGTGAAGTGAATTATAAGGTAAAGTCTTTAGGTCAGTGCATGGTGCACAGCAAGTGCTCTGACTGTGTTTACTTGAAGTAACTTGCCTAACATCACACAGCTAACAAGCAGCAGAGCCAGGATGTAGACCCAAATCCACCTGACTCCAAAACCTTCACTTGCTGGTGGTGTCTTAGTCCATTTGTGTTGCTATAAAGGAATACCTGAGGCTGGGTAATTTATAAAGAAAAGAGGTTTATTTGGCTCACATTTCTGCAGGCTGTACAAGAAGCATGGCACCAGCATCTGCTTCTGGTGAGGGCTTCGGGGAGCAGACAGCAGGCATCACCTGCGAGAAGGAAGCAAGAGAGAGGAGGAGGTGCCAGGCTCTTTGTAAGAATCAGATCTCACAGAAACTAATAGAGTGAGAACTCACTCATTACCATGAGGAGGGCACCAAGCCTGTCTTGAGGGATCTGCCCCCATGACCCAAACACCTCCCACCAGGCCCCACCTACAATACTGAAGATCAAACTTCAACATGAGATTTGGAGGGGACAAATATCCAAACTATATCAGGTGGCATCATGCTACCTTCCTGTTCTTCCTGCCTCCCACTGGCTGGGCTGTTTGGGCTTTGCATGTGCTAGTTACCGGGAAAATATTGACTCAATGTGTTAATTTAACCAGTAGCTCTATGTTTTGGGAGTCTAGGTGACCAGACAATAGTTACTTAATGGGTAGAAATGGGAAAGGGAGCCATTTTGAAGAGAAGATACTCATTTCTAATTGCAGTTTGTCTCATTTGAGGTGACAGAAGAGCATCCAAGTGGATTTGTCCTCTGGGCATTTGACAAGTGAGGATGGGGTCCAGGAGAGACATGAAATTGCAGGCAGGCTTGGGAGTCATGCGGAGAGTTGTAGAAAGTTGATGTCTGTGAGGAAGAAGATAAGTCCTCCAAGAGCAAAGAGGACAGGTGTGAGCCCTGAGTCAGAGGACCTGGGTGGAGGAGACCAGGTGCCGGCGTCAGGTCAGCGGAAGGGGTATGAGGGACAAGGTGAAGACAGGCATCGGTGTGGAAGGCAGAGCAGGAGCCCTGAGGAAGAGGCCACGGCTTCCAGGGTCCCCAGGGCACTGCTGAGGATGGCCTTGTGGTGGTGACACTGTCAGGGACAAGTGCCCATCCCAGGTGGTAGAGAAGGAGATGAGACAGCAGGTGCAGGTCCTGTTCCAGGAGGCAGATTAGAAGACAGAGGAAAGTTAGGGGGGAGGGTGTAGGAAGTAGCAAGGTCCAGGGAAGGGCTGGCCATTTTAAGAGAAAAGTCACACACAGGTAGAAGACAGAGGAGAAAAGCCCACTCTAGGGGCAAAAATGCAAGAGCGAGAGGAATACCTGTGAGGATGAGGCCCCTGCTGAGGACTGAGGGAATTGGCTCTAGAGGACAGTAGGCACTGGATTTGGAGAAAGGGCGAAAATTCTGAAAATTGAGCTAAAATGGAAGGAACAAGGTGGAGGCAAGTGGTATTTGAGCTGAAGAGAGGAGTGGCCAACTCCTTTTGCGTGGCCTTCTCAGTAACAGAATAATCACACCAATAGTAACTTAAAGTTTATTGAGTAGCTCCGATTGGGAGGTACAAATATGAAATATTTTCCCCCTCCAGTCTCTACCAACTACACCTTGTCAAATACCTTTCCTTGAGTGGGTAGTGGATCCCTTAACAACATGGGCAAGTCCCCCCTAATTCCCAGTTCCTTCTGGGTTTTTTAAGTTTGTGCAGTTTGAAATTCCTCTCTCATATCCAGTTTAAGGCTTATTCCCCCTTCTCTCTCTCTCACCTTGTGGCAAAGGGGGTAAGGAGTAGGTCCAGAGCCTTCCTGCCCCCTCTGTACTAGCCTCCAGCTCCTCTGACAGGGCAGAAGGAGAGGGGGTGGCACGGTCTCTCTTGCCCTGCAGGCTGCTGCAGAGCCTAGCTCTCCGGTGGTGCTGCTACCTCCCTAGCGTGCACATGGGGCATCTCCGTAGAGAGGGTTCTCTCGTAGGGCACGTGTGTTCAAATAACTTAAACTGCCTGAGCTTTAGTTTGCTTTCTCTTTAATAAAGTGAGTTACACTGGCTTGGACTGACCTTACAGGAGCAGCGCTAAGGTTAGACGAATGCTTGTAAAGCGCCGTACACACAGTCCTTGCTCCACGAATGGAACTCGCATTACCGAATGTGTGAGTAGGATAGCTCCTGCGCGTGAATGTGCATTTGCGCCTCTGTCAAGAAGTGAGTGTGTGTACCTGTGTGTGCAAGAGAGAGTTATGTGTGGGCTGGGGATGGGGCACCCTGTGAGTCAGCTATTGTGTGTGTCATTGCCTACAGCTGACCCCTGGGCTGTAAATCCTGCGCTGTGCCCGCTAGAGTGAACACTTTATAGCCCAAGGTCAGACCCATGAATCATAAGTGGGGCTGGCAGGAAGCAATCTGGCTGAGCTGAGTGGAGCTGGGCCGGAGGAGGTCCCAGCATTCCGACCACTTGGACGGGAGCCCTGGGCACATCCTGCAGTCCTGATCTCCCGGCTGTTCTCAGCAGCATTGCAGCTTCCCTGGAGCCTTCACAGCAGCCCTGTCCTCCCAGGACAGGCCTCTCCTGTACCCCGGGCTCGGCACGGCCAGTAGGCGAGCTGCTCTTCAGGCCTTTCCCTTGGAGGATGCGGAGTCCTTAGCCCAGAGCTCTCAGCCTGGTGGATGTGGAGCGGCCGCCCTCTGAGCCAGATGCTTTTATTTCTTCTTTGCCTTTCCAATCTGTCTTGGGGAAAGTGGCCCCAATAAGGCAGCCCTTTCACTCTGAAACCTTTTTATGACTCTAGCCATAATTAACTCGAGTAATAAAATTTTTCAAATCCAAATAGATATAATTAACATTTAATGCCCCTGGTTGGTGCTGGTGGCTGGGCCCATTAAGAGCACAGTATTGATTGAGAAGGTGAGCCAGCTGGGCGTGCTGCTGGGCCCGGGGGCAGAGGTGGCTGGAGCCTAGGGCTGCCTGTGAGCAGGGCCCCAGCCCAGGTGTGGGGAGGGTGGCAGGTGGCCAATCCCCCCACTACCTGCGGGATCAGGGCACCGCTACCCAGGCTGGGGTGGACACCCTCCTGCCCTCAGTCTCTGATGGCTCTCCCACCTTCAGACTCCGTGATCTCAGGCCCCTCTTGCCTCCAAGCACTTCTACACCCACCCTCACGCTGCCTTTCTCGTGCCTGAGGCCTGCCTCCTCTCCTAGAACGTATCAGGCTTCCCAGGACAAGGCTGCGTCTTCTCCCTGAGGAGCCCCGGCTTCAGGGCATGCCTGTTCCCACTATTTCTCCTCTCTGACTCGCCCTGCTCCGCTGCGTGCTTCGGGTTGAGCTCTAGACACGGTTGGTGAGATGAGAAGCCTTATCTGTCTCGCAGACATGACTCGCACCTCCCACCGCACTTCACTTCCCTCCGGAAGCCGCAGAGTGACACAGGGAGCGTTCGTTTCAGCCCCTCCACTGCCCTGCTGCGTGACCCTGGGCGAGTCCCAGGTCATAGGAATGACTGTCTCCGTTTTATGTGCAAAAAACAGGCTTAAGGAAGGCAAAACCCTCATGCCTGTGTCTTATATTTCTCTGTCTTTCCCAACTGTTAAATTTAACATATGTTTATAAACAACACCCATATTGGAATGAACGAGATGATTCTAAGATGAGGCCCCTGCACTCAGGGTGCTCCTAGTCTGGAGGGTACAGGCAGGAAGAAGGGGTGCACATGATCGGCTGGTTTAAGTTACAGCTACATAGGAGAAGGTGTGCAGGCTATGGGCCCTGGTGCAAGTTGAGATGCAAAATTCTATGAAAGAAATGGGTGGAGGTCACAGGCCCAAGTCAAAGGCAGATATGAGGACAGAGGCACTTCCAGGGATGGACAGGGGCTCTGTGGCATGGGGGTGCTGGCCCAGGTATGGTCCTCAGAGAATGTATTTTCTGTGTTAAGCCCTGAGCTAGGGAGCAGGCACCTGGTGCCAGGATTCACAGGTGTGGGTTGTGACAGCCCAGCTCATCCACTGGGCAGTTAGAAGGGCCAGGCTCCCAGGTAATCAGCCACATGAGACCCTTTGGTGGGGTGCACAGCCCAGGCCCTGCTAGACAAGGAGAGCCCAGGTGGGGGTTGGGGAGCTGCATTCCTTCCTCTGTCCACCTTTGCTTCCACTGTGTCCCCTTGCTCCCAAGCTTCTAGTCCTCTGCTCTCCACGAAGCTCAGTATCCCCTATACTTCAGGGGCTTTCTCTCAGTGGCACCTTCCCAGCCTTTGGGAGCCCCAGTCCTCCTCGGAGCTCTCACAGCCAACAGTGACCTTCCACTAGGGGCCCTGAATACTTTCTGCGTTAGGCCAGGCCTTGCATTGACTTAAACTTGGGTAAGTCTCTGCTCTGTCCACTGCCTGCCTCCCCAGAGTGTTCGTCCCTGGCAGGCCCAGGGCTGTGCTCAGGGCCATCTCTGTTCCTTGAGCCCAGCCCTGTGCCCAGAGCTGTTACTCAAGAGGCCGTGGGGAGCGGATGCTCCTGCTGCCAGAGCTGATGAACAGGAAGGTGGGGAGGGGGCGTTCGCTCACCCTTCCACTCATCACTCACTTGACATCACCCACTGTGCCAGGCCCTGTTGGAGCAATAGGCGAGTGAAAGTGTAATTACAGTTAGGTAAGGCTTGGGGGCTTGAGGGCACACAGTCTAGCCAGAAGGTTCCGACGGTACGACTTCCTAGAAGAGTCAACCTTGAAGCTGAACTCCGGAAGGTAGTTTTCCAGGCAGAGGGAACAATGTGTTTAAAGACCCACTTGGGAAACCGAGAGAACTCAGTGGGACGAGGGCCATGGTGAGCAGGGCGAGGAGTGGTGAGTGAGGAGGCCGGGCAGGTCTGCACACAGTGCCCTGGCGGGCCTTGCTGTGGAGTGCAGGCCTTCAAGCCCCAGGTTCATCACGTGCTGGTGGTGGGACTCCAGGGGTCTCACTTGACTTCTCTGAGTCTCGGTTCCTCAGTAAAATGGAGATAAAAATCCCAGCCACATCCACCACATGTAAGGATCAAGCTGCTTCATGCCAGGCCAGTGCCTGGCTTATTAGGGTGTGGTATGGCATGGCCAGGGCATATCCTTCTGCAAGGGACTATTCTAGTCGCAAGTCTTGATTCCCTGTCTGAATATTGATGGGCCTCAACAACACCGTCTCTAAGTCCTCCTAGCTGTGAGACACCTGCAGAGAGAAGGCCCAGGGGAGGCCCCACTGACCTTATAGCCTGCACCCCATCACTCCTCTGTCCTGCTACTCCAGCCCCACTGGCCCTGCCGGGCTGCCTCTCAGCCTTTGCCTTTGCCTTAATTATTGCTCCATTCTTCCTTCCCTGGCCATCGGACACTCCAGGCTTCCCTCCTCCAGGAAGCCCTCTCCCTGTCTGAGCCCTGCCCTCCTGCTCAGCCCTTCTCCCTGCAGCCTTACAGTGGTGTCTTGTGTGTCCCTTCTTCCCCAGCCTGTGAGCTTCTGAGCCTGGGCCTCTCTCCTCGCTCCACACCCCCAGAGGACTGGCCTGCAAACTTTGAGGGTGTTCCAGGACTAAGTTGGGACAGGTCGTGATAAAAATGAAAGGGAAGAGAGAGGAAGGAAGGGCCAGGCAGACCAACAGACAGAGGGAGCGAGGGCAGAGGGACGGCTCTCCCTTGAGCAGACCCAGCCTCAGCCGTGGTACACTTCACCCAGATTCCTTCCTGCAGCCCCACTCCGTGCTCAGAGCCGAGAACTAGGAGAGCAAGGGAGCCTGGACTGGCGCCTTTCGGCTAGGGGTAGCTGGTGGTGGCAGGGCTGAGAGGCCCATTGCGCAGCTGGTAACAGGCTGTGCCTGGCCGGGCCTCCCAGCTGTCCCTCTGTCCCAGGCCCTCTTTGCACACAACCTCAAGCCCAACCCCCAACGCAGCTGCCTTCCTTGTGACACAGGCCTGTGTTGTCCTGTTGACCACCGACCACTGTGCCTGGGGAAGGGCAGGCCTTCATGGGAGGAGGAGCGCAAGAGCCCACCGTGGGCAAAGCCTCCCCTAGGCTCCCAGGCGGCAGCAGTTCCGTGGTTTCCCCTGCAGGCAGCAAGTCCCCGTACTTCAGGGGATGCACACGCATCCCATTCCTTAAAGCAATGGGAGGTGGGTACTATCGGCCTCAGTCTCTGGGCAAGGAAAAGAAGACTCAGATGGGTTATGGCACTCGCCTAAAGGCACATGGCTAGGAATGCTGCAGCTGGTTTCAGCCCGGGTCTGTCTGACTCCAAAACTCATGTTCCCCTCCCAGGCTCCTTGCCTAACCACTGTTCCCTACTTCAGCCCAGGCCTGGCCCCGAGATTCTGCCTCTGACTGAGCCACCAAGACAGAATGAGGGGAGGAGGAGGAGAGGGAAATGCCATGTGGAGAGAAATGACAGGGATACAAGCTTGAGGGGAGAAGACGACGTTTTTCGTGGGGGGATTGGGCCCAGAGCTGCTACGGTGTCTCTCCAGTGCGGGCATTTCCTCTCTCTCTCTGTTGTGGAAGCCCAGTAGTCAGCCACAGAACAAATCCAGGAGCAGAGCATACCCTATCTCTTCTCCCGACACAGACCAGAGCCTAGGCCGGCCCACAGGGGACCCATCAGTTTCCCCAGTGAGGCTGCCTTCCCTGTTCCCTCCCATGCCCTAGACCCACAGAGGGCAGGGAAAGATTAGGCCCACCATCCTGCTCAGTCAGCCTTTCCTTCCCGATAAGCATTACTTTGGCCAGATGTCTGCAGTGTAGTAGGTAGAACACAACACCGGACTATAGGAGCCCAAATTTTCATTCTTAAGCTTACTAGCAACATGACTTTGGACAATGATTTTTACCTTTCCCTACCTAGAGAAACTTTCCCTAAGGTGCCAAATATCCCAAGATGTTAATAATAACAATAATAATAAACACAACATAAAGGGCTTATATGTACCAGGCACTGTTCAAATGACTTTATACATAACCCTCTAAAGTAGGTACTTTTATTTTTTCCATTTTACAGATGAGAAAATTGAAGCACAGAGAATTAAGTAGCCTTTTCAAGGTATTCAAAAAAATCTTTTTATTTAAATGGCTGATGAGAAAGCAATTTGCAAAACTGTAGAGATATTTTGTAAATGTGAAGGTGCTTTATAAATGCAGAGGTAGTTTTTCCAAGTAGAGGTGTTTGTAAATGGTGAGGGAGGTGGGTGCTTTTTAAAGGCAACAGTGTTGGTACACACAGGACTATTTTAAATTGCACAGTGCTTTACAGTGTGAGAAATGGATTCTTCACTGATTGGACCCATATCCTACACTCCACACTTAAGGAGTGGGTCACAGTGGGTAGCCCTCCAGGCAAAGCCAAATTGCTCCTATTTAAAATTGCATTCCTACTTAAAAATCACAAAATGTCAGACTTGGAAGGAGTGAACTCTTATAGTCCAGCTCATATAACCTATCATCCCTGCAGGAATCTGCTTCTGTACTATCCAGAAGGGCCAGACAGTGGACAGGAATAGGAAGGAGGAAGGCCCCTCAGAGAAACTTTGATTTGGAAAGAAAAGCCTTGGAGGGTGCTCTGCCTGCCCGCCCTTCACCCCCAGATATACACATTCTCCCTTTTCCCCTGCAGTCGGGGTGGGGCTGGTGGACATACTTCCTCCCTGCCTTCCCCATATTCTAGGAGCAGAGCAACATGGGGTAAGGCAAGGACAAGACTCCTCCTCTCCGCAGCAGAAAGCACCTTCCAGGAAGAGTCTGGGGAATGCAGGTTCTCAGCTAGACACCACAGTGCTTTTCTCCTCCACCTGAGCTCCCTTGCTGAGTCCTAGAAGAGCTTGGTCCGGGTTCCAGCTCCTGCTGCTCGGCTGTGCTGGCTCAGGCAGAGGACCACGAGGCCATCAGAGAGGCTTGGGGGCCCTAGGTCTTGGGATAGGACTGCAGGAATGGCTAGCCCATTGGGAACTGGGGTTAATTCAGGGAATTATGACTGGATTTAAGTTTAGATTCAAGTTTAGGATTTGGGCTAGGAGCTAGGGCTGGGTTGGCTCAGAGGACTGGGGTTAGGTTTGGGTTTAGAGCTTCTCTAGAAATTGCCCACTTCACACTGGTCTAGGTAAGCCCATCTCCAAAAAAGAGGGGCTCTCTCAGTTACCCCTGGCCTCTGATTTTGAACTTTATCTAAAGACATAGGAGTGAGGGCGAGGACTGCAGCGGAAGAGAGCAGAGCCGGTGCCCCCCACTAGGGAGCTATGCGGTTAGGGCCTTGCTGTTCAAAGGGCAGCCCACAGACAGCAGCATCAGTGTCCCCTAGAAGCTTGGCAGAAATGCAAAATCCTGGGACCCACTCTAGAGCTACTGAATCACAATCTGCATTTTAAATGAACCTCAAGTGTTCCATGTACACTTACGGTGTGAGAAGCCCTGGGGAAGGCTTTCCGGATAGCAAGGCTTGAGGTAGGGCGGGAGGCCAAGGGGCACCCAGCACCTCTGTCTGCTCCAGAGCCCCTGCCTAACACCCCCTCCCAGTGCTGGAGCCACAGCGACACCTGCTGGCCATGGGCACCTAGGCCACCCCCCTCCAGGACGCTTGGGCCCTATGGTCCAGCCCTGCCTGGCCTGCACCCCGAAGCAGGCATTCCTGAGTTCTAGGGATCTGGCTCCCCCAGCTAGCCTGGAGCAGGCACAGGATGGGCCAGGGCTCGATGCAGAGCAGGGATGTGTGCCGGATGGGCTTTGGGACCCAGTGTGAAGAAGGCAGAACATGTGAGCAGGTGTTTTCTCAGACGCACGTTGTTCAGGTCACATCCCTAGTCCTGGTGTCCTCTCCAGACTCGGTAACTCTGAGCACATGTTTGTCTGCTCTCTTCACATAAACCCTCAGCCAGGATGCATAGGGTGCACTTCCCATTCCACCCAGCATCAAGCCGATGCCCTATGAGGAGGAAGGGTTTGAACCTATGTCTAAATGACTCTTCCTGGAAGCGTGCTTTTAGAAAGGACAACAATTAAAAAACATCTCAGGGAATGGGAGCAGGTAGGATATTTCTGGGATATTTCCAGGGTGGTGGTTGCTGGAGACTCTAAGTCAAAAGGGGAAACTGAGGCCAAGGGGCAGAGGAGTATAAAGGTAGGGAAAGGAGCCAGCCCACTTCCAAGGCAAGGCTCAACTGATTCGTCCTAAGGGACCTGGCTCACCTAGGGCCCCCAGGAGGAGAGGAGGGCTTCTTTCTGGGCAGCAGTGATCCCCCTCCTGTCGTTCCCAAATCCCAGTTACTGTTGGATCTCCTCGGTCTAGTCCGCTCTCAACTATGAGAAGGGTTTTGCCTGGGAACTAAATGGATGTGATTGCCCACCAGTGTCTGCCGTTAGTGGTGATTAGTTAAAACATCAGCGTCTAAACAGTCAATTGGTTCTAATAATTAATACTATGGCTCAGCTGTGATTGAGAGAGAGTGAGAAAGGGAAACAGGATTGGCAGAAGAGCCCCAGCTCTGTAGCTACCAGTTCTTGACCTGCGTACCAGATGCTGTGCAAGGGCACATCTGCCTCCAAATTCTGTGCCCTTGCAAGACATTTTACCTAAATTACAGCTCCGAGTTATCCCAACCACCCTGCTAGGCAAGTGTAATTATTATCTCCAGTTTATAGGTGAGAAGAATGAGTCCCAGGAAGGTGGAAGCTAGTAGGTGCTCAGTAATGACTCGATGAGTGAGTGGGTAAATAAACGAAGGGAGTAGCCAGA
Source organism: Daubentonia madagascariensis (assembly GCA_023783475.1). Taxonomy (NCBI): domain Eukaryota; kingdom Metazoa; phylum Chordata; class Mammalia; order Primates; family Daubentoniidae; genus Daubentonia; species Daubentonia madagascariensis. The sequence goes on along the minus strand of JAKFHU010001129.1, from coordinate 13,152,200 downwards.
GCTGAAATCCAAGCTCAGGTTAGCCTGACGCCAAAAACTTTGCAGGGGAAAGGAGTGGGGAGGGGAGAATTTGAAAAGACAAAGAAAAAAAAAAAACAGAAAATACACACCCTTCTCTCTCTCTCGCACACACGCGTCTCTCGTACAAGCCTCTCCCTCTCGGGCTCACACGCTCACTCCTCCCTCGCTCTCTCCCAGCCACGCTCTATTTCTCTCTCACACGCGTCTCTCTCTTTCTCACATACTTACGTGCACCTCTTTCACATACACATTTCCCCCTCTCAGGGCCCTTGTCTGTCCTCCTCAGTGCTGTATCTCCCGCTCTTAGAATGTCACTGGCCCGTAGCACGCACTTAAAGTGTTTGGGAAACGAAATAAACATGCACCTGTCTGCCTCCTGCACATGCACCACCTTGTCCCCGTTCCACACTCCACCCCACCACACACACAGCTCTCTCCCGCACGAAGGCCTGCACTCTGGGCCTTATCCCAGAACGAGCCCCCTCAGGCACCCCTGCTTTCTTGCCCCCTCCAGGAGTCAGGCCCCAGAGGCCTCCAGCTGTGCTCTCTCTGGCTAGGCTTGCTCATCAGTGAACTGTCCCCAGATCTGAAATGGCCATATGGACTTCCCTGCCTGGCGATGGGGAGGGGGCTAAGCCTAGAGTCCTTAGTTATCCCAGAGCAGGCTCAGCCACTCCCCATCCCTCCCCAGGTCACGAGCAGCAGCAGGAGCTGCGCGGGAGCAGGATGGCTGTGTGTGCATTGCTATTAATCACCCCTCCTGGTCCGCTAACGAGGCTAATGCGGTAAGTGACAATAGCCCATCTTGGTTCCTGATTTAGGGGCTCAGGACGGAAGCTGGGCTCCTGGGAGTGAAGACGTGAATTCTCCACGACACTAAACCTTCAAATAAATCTCCTCCAGTCAGAGAAGCCCAGGGCACTAAATCCCACGCGCCGGTAATTGAAACCCTTAGAGCTTTCTCGGGTAGGGAAATTGCTGAGAGAGAACACGAGCAGCCCAGGGGTTCCGGGTGGGGCAGTGGGCCAGCAGAAAGGCTGCAGAGGGCTCTGGGATGGGGGCTGCTAGGGACCCTCTAGGAGCACATGGCTGGCTGGCTGTCTTGGCATATTTGTATGTCTGTCGGTGTTTCTAGGCATGGGATTTTACTGTCTGGTTACATTTACGTGGTCACTGCCCACCCATGTCCCACCAGGTCTACGAACACTTGATATTTGGAGGGGGAGAGCAGTTATGGAGCTTCTATCTTTTGAGAGCTTCTACATTTTAAAACCCTTGGGGCTTCTGACTCTCACTGACCATGAAGCACAGCTCCGTTTAAGCAAAAGGAGTTTTCAATATTACCTCAATTGCCTTCCTTCCCCATTCCCACCTCTCACCCCGACACTTCCCCCACCCACCCACCCCGTCTCTCATTCTCTTTCCGGACATTCTCCTGCAGGCCCTTCAAGTCCTCCTCCCATTAAGCTGGTCACCGAATCATTTGCAGTTACTGACACCCACTCTATGCTGGACCCTATGCATAGGGTCCTGAGTGTTCCAGGATGAATCAAATAACCTCCCCGCCCTCAAGGAGCTCAGGATCTCCCAAGGAAGGTAGATGAACAAACGAATAATTGCAATATTACATGGTATGTGCAATATTAGAGGCATAGACATATAAGGAACATAGCCTGAAGAAAGAGAGTAACTATTAGGGAAGGCTTCAAAGAGGAAGCATTGTCTGAGTGTGGTCTTACAGAATAAATAGGAGTTATAAGTTGCCCGTGGGGAGGTGGATGTCATGGACATTATTGGCAGTGAGAATGCTAGGAGAAGAGCCAGGACTTGTGAGGCTGGAGAGAGGCTTGTATATTTATGCTGTTGCTTTGGAAGCCAGGGAAGGGTCTTAAGCAGCTGAATGATAGGATCTGATTTGTGTTTTAGGAAGATCCTTTTAATCACAGGGATGGAACTGGATTAGAGGGGAGAGAGACACATCAGGAGATGTGAGAGTAAAGACTGAAGATGAGGATGCCTGAACTAGGGCAATGGAGAGAAGCAGATGGTTCTGGCGGGTACTCAGGAGGTAAAAACAGCTAAGGTGTTGATTTACTGGATGTAGGGGTCGGAGTAAAGAGTAAGAGTCAAGACTGTCGATTTAGGGAAGTCTGTGGATGGTGATGCCACTCACTGAAGCAGAAAAAGCAGGAGGAGGGCAGGTCTAGAGGAAGACAAGTCCCACTTCCAAGCAGAGAATCTCCTACCCGGTGCTGTACGTGGCTCAGATTGGACGTACAGTCTGAGGGAATGAAACCAGAGTGGGGACACGCACAGAGTGTGTGGAGGGAGAAGTGAATGATGACAAGGGCAATAGCTAATGTCAGAGGCGGTAGTGTAGAGCGGCGAGAAGCACGCATGGGCTCTGGGATCACCTGGCCTGGGTTAAACGTCCAACACCACCACGTACCTCATAACTGTGGGCAACTTAAGAACTTCTCTATGCCTCTGTTTCCTCATTTATGAAGGGGGGATAAAACAGTACAGTGCTTGGCACAGAGTAAGATTTGATCAGTATTACCACTTCCCTTCCTCCTCAACTCTTCAACTCCTACTCATCCATCACATCTCAGCTTGTGTCTCTTCCTCAGGGAAGCCTGTCTGGGTTTCTCTGAGCAAGGCAAGTCTCTGTATGATGGGCTTCCATAGCACTGTTGACCGCTTTCTGGCACAACTGTAATTTTGCAATTGTTTGTCTAAGTATTTTATTGCATCTGTTCCCACACTTGACTGTGAGCTCCGTAAGGACATAGATCTCATTGTATCCCTAGACCCTGGTATAGCCTAGACATGGAAGACACTCAACAAATATTTATTGAATTAATAAATAAATGCATATAACTGGAGTAACCATTGTATTTGGCAATTGATGATCATCAAGGACCTGATTGAGAGCAGTTTCCTTAGAATGATGGGGATGAGACTCAGACTGCAGTGAGTTAAGTAGTGGTTAGGAGATAACAGCAATACAGACAGCAAGTAAGAGTCTTTGGAGTGTCTTAGGTGAGAAGGGAAGGGGGAGAAAGGGCAGTAGCTCAAGGTGCCACATGGAAGAGAAAGAAGGGTTGTTGATGCTGCTGCAATACGGGAGAGACTCGGGAGTTTACGTGCTGATGGAGAGACGCATGAGGAAGGAAGGCGAGGCGGCAGTGGAGGGGGAACCCCTCAGTTTTCCCAGGGGACAGGGGCAGGAAAGGGATTCTAAGCCCAGGAGAAGTGATTAAGCTAAAGCAGGAAGATGAATAACTCTTCCACTGAAACTGGAGGGAGAAAGGTGAGTGTGGATCTGGAAGTTGAGCAAATTCATGCCCGAGGACTAAATTTCTGAGTGAAGGAGGAAGCAAGGCCACCTAGTAAGAGAGAGGGGGACAGAAGATGGGGAGAGGTCTCTGATAGTAAAATTGTCTCTGTGGGAAAAGGGAGCCAGAGCTGACCAAGAGCATGTAAAAGGATTGCTTAGTAGTGCTGAGATTGGAAACTGTGAATTTTTATTGGCACATATCTGCGTGGTTTTGTGATTTTCCCCAGCTGTGCTTAGCCGCCTGTGTGTCTGAGACAAAAAGGAGAATAGTTGGGTTGTAGAGAAGGCAAAGGAAGTAAAGAGGTTGAGTGTGTTGGCCAGAGGGTGTTGAAATGATGCACCGTGGGGTCCAGGCCAGCGTCCATGGGTACACAGTGGCTCAGGAGTTGGGAGATAGCTAGAGGAAGGAGCAAGTATAATGGGTACAAAGCCTTGAGGCCTTGGGAGGGAGAGAGTTCTATCACGGAGCAATTTAGTTTATTGACAAGGTCCTCCAGGAGGAAGTAGAGTACAGGAAAAAATAATCGGAGCTGAGGCGGTCAGGGGCTTGGGGGAGAGAATGGAGAATGGTAGGTAACAGTGACATGGTGGGATGCTGCATGGTACTTGACCTCAAAGACCTATAGGGTAAAGACACAATGGACTGGAAGACACCGGCCTCACTTCCTAGCCTGAGGAGCATGGAGTTTGGAGAATAAACTACTTGCCCTGGGGAGGACGCAAGGAAGTGGTGTTGCCAGGGGATATGCCAGGTTTCCGGAAAGTAAAGAGAAGAAAAGGGGGTAGCTAGAGACTGCAGGTGGAGAGAAGTTTATTGGCATAGTACTTGGTCCCATGACGGGAAGGTGGCAGAGAGACATCTGCTGGAGCCACCTCCACATCTCTCCTGGGACTGTCTGCATCTCCAGCTTTCCTCCCCCAACTTGATGTCTGTCCCCTGCACTATCAACTCCCCACCCCGCCCCACACGCACACATTCCCCATTCCATCCACGCATCCATCCCTCCTCTTCCCACACCCATCCTGAACTCTGCCCCCACCAGGACCCTTCCCCTGCCCTGCCCCACCCCAGCCGGCCTGAGTGAGCAAGAACCCCTGCACCTTCATTTCTCAGGTCACTGCTTGGCTAATGGGCTATTAATTTGCTCAATCGTCCCCTGTGAGGCAAACTCAATTTCTGCCAGCCAGTCGTCCCTCCCTGTCGACAGCGTGATTGATTGGAGGAACAGCTGTCACCGCCCGGCTGCCTGCTCCCTGCCTCCTTCGAGTCCACACCACCCCTCCTCCTCGGGCCGCCGCCCTGCGCCCGCAGAGGCAGCGCACCCCTGCCACCTGCCCAAGGATCTGTCGCTAGCAATGAAAAATGACAGAAATATTTAAGGACAAATAAGGTTTCCCAACGCAATTGAAAATGATTACAGGCAGCTACAGATGGGGCCAATCTGATGCGCAGCAGCAAATCAAATCGAATTTCCTTATCGGCATATTATTTTAGGCGTTATCTGGCACGTTGATGCAGTTATCAATTCGATTTCAGCCACCGGTCTGCTGTTTACTGTCTCGCCTTTGCTGGGAAAAGGTAAACATGCTCAGCCCAGCAAATTAATTTCTGGCTGAAGCCAGAGGCTGCAAAGGACTGCTACCCAGGATCCACGGCCCCCACCTTGGCCCTGGGCTACAGCAGGCCAGGCTGGCTGGGCCTGGGGCAGGCCAGAGCTTGCCCAGGGAACAGAAGCCCCACTAGCTGCCTGCCCCCGCCTGGCCCCAGTCCCAAGAAGGATTCAGAGCTCCTAGGAGGCTTGAGGTGACCGTTGTTGGCTCCTCTGCTGCTGCCAGGGAGAGGTGAAGGTCTCCCATTAATTCCCAGCTAAAAATGACAAATTCATCTTGGACGACAATTAAATGAAGTCAGTAATTGATGCTAATTGATCTCCAGATGCGAGGGCTCCCCTCAGCCTTAGCAGCACGTGGCTGTCTGCTCGCTCTCCCCACCCTGGCCCTTCTCTTCCTCTACCTCCCTCTGTCGCTCTCCTAGTCCTTGCTCCCTCCCTAGGGCTCTGGGTCTCTTGACCCTGCAGGTCTGAGGGAGGCAGCTGGCCTGGGATGGGCTAGCAGGCAGTGCCTGGGGCCAGGCAGCTGGCCCCCTGCCCATCTAGCCCTGCAGGCACTTGTAATCAGTGCCCCACAGTCCACCCATCAGCCTCCAGAGCAGGTAACACTGCCCTCCTCAGCGGTTCAGGATTTATTGCCCACAGCTGTGGAGGTTCCCACTTCATTTTTATAAGCCCATAGTCAGAGCCAGCAGGGGGTAAAGCGCACTTGAAGTTACTTTACTTTAAACAGTACAGTCTCAGCATTTTGGCTCCACAGCAAGGAAGGCACTGGGAAAGAGTAAAGTGTGTGGGTGTGCTGGGGAGAACAACAGGTATACTCAGTCTACACCTGACTGACGCATAGGTGCTCAGGTGTGTCTATCTAGATGGGAGAAGATACCCACATTGTGTGAGCACCTGTGTGTGTCCAGACACTTGAAAGGATATGTATGCATGTCCATATGTGGATATTTGCCTGAATCAGGCCCTTTATGCAGTTTGTAAAGCCTAATCCCAGGGAACTCTGGGAGGCCCCACCTGCCCCACCCACCACTGGTCCAGCCCAGCTCAGGGAACTGTCTGGAAGTTATTAGCTAAGGGAGGAGGGGAACTTAATTGTAGCTCCACAAGAGAGAGGCTACAGTTATGTTTGGAGTAGCCAAGGTCAGGGATGTGAAATAGCTGTAGCCCCTGAAGCCCAGTCTCTGAACAGGTTGGCTGGTGCACTTGCCAGGAGGAAAGGCTCATGGGGCCAAGGGTTAAGGTTCCATGACCAAGACTCAGTGAGCTTGATTATGCCTTGGCCTGGAACTTTTAGCTCCAGCTCGAGCCCTAGTCTGAACCTACGCCTGTCCACAGGTTGACCTCACTTGGCTGTCCTGCAGATGTTTGCCACTGGCCACCCAGGAGCCACGTCTGGCTCAATCCAGGTGCCCTCTATTGCTAGAGACAGTAAATAGTGTCCATCACAATAGGGGTCAGGGCACCAGCCAGGCTCTTGTACCTGGAGCTGGCTGGAGGCCATGTAGAATGCCAATCTGAGCTTGTGCAGGCAGAGTGGAGGGAGAAGGGAAGATGGCAAGGGCATATGGGCATGAATGTGTCACACCTGTGTATTATATCTAGGCATGTGTGTCACATGTAAGGAACCCGACACTGGGTGAGGGGGCCTATACATGTCTTGTGGAAAGAAGAGGAGCAGGTAAAGAAGAGCACATATAGCAGGATAGGTGACCAGACTAGACCAGGGTCAGGGTGGGGGCAAGGAATCAGAGAAAAACCCCATGGTGTCTCCCAGCTGATGTCTGCATCTTTGGGGATTTAGAAAGGTTGATGATCATTTATTCATTAATTCAAGTAATATGTATTGATTTCTACTATTACTATGACTATTCTCTTACTTTGGGCTATGCCCTCTGCTACATGCTGTGGCTATAGCAGTGAACAAGTTAATTTTTGCCCTCAAGAAATTTATAATCTAAAGAGGTTGATAGACATATAACAGGCAACAATAATTCTGTATGACAAGTGCTGTGACAGAAGTAGCACAAGAGGCTATGGGAACACAAGGGAGGCACCTAAGACAGTCTAGGGGAGTCAGGGAAGGCTACCTGGATGAAGGAGTCCTAGGTTGAGTCCTGAAGGATAAGCAAGAGTTAGCTAACTTGTGCAGCTGGCCCCTGCCATATCCCTTTTGGTTGTTTGGCAAGCCTAAAGCAGAGACAAATAGGCCTGTTGGGTTCCAAGTGACTCTGGAACTGCTGAAAATGTCACCTTTGCTCCTTGAGCACCAGCCATTACCCTGGGATCTGGTCAAGAGGGTGCACAGCTGTTTTCAGGGCATCCCTGGGCACCAGCAGATAAGTATGGGCCATAGCTAAATACATGTTTCTCCCCTGCCCGCCCTACCCCCACCTCCTCGACCAGGGATGCCTATTAATCCTGACAAATGATGACTTACGAACATGTAATGCAAACTGATTCATCATACATTCAAATCCGCCGCCCCGCCCCAGCGGGAGGCCCCAGCCAGACAAGTGTATTACACGGATAATGTATTTGACGTATTAATAAAACCAGCCGCATTGCTCTGGCGCGGGGACTGGGGAATGCCAATATACGATGACAGATCACATATTGATGAAATCCAGATGTTTGGAATCATAGTCTTGGGGCCTTGTTCATATTGACTGAAGGTAAAAAATGCCGTCTGTCAGCATGTTAACTCTTCCTGGCCCACGCTCAGCAGAGGTACCAATCATGGTTTTCTGGAGAGAAGGAGGAAGGGAATGAGTGAGAGGGGAGGGTGGATGAGGAATTAGGTGGTTTGGATGGATGATGGATGGATGAAGTGGAGGCTAGACAGTTGTACTGTGGATAAAATGAGTGGACGGGACACTTCATGCCCTATGTTCTTGACCTCTCAGCAGCATGTGACTCTTGTGATGGCACTCCCTCCCTCCTTGAAAGTCTTCCTTTCTTGACTTCACACTTTCCTTGTTTTCATCCTACCTCTTGGCTGTTCCTTCTTCGTCTTTGATGACTTAAACTTCCTCTGCCTGTTAGAGTTAATCAAGGTTCTATTCCAGATTCTTTAGTGTATACTCCCCTCTCCCTAGGTGATCTCACTTACTCTGAACTTTATTCATTTATTCATCAAGAAATATTTATTATTTACCATGTGCCAGACATCCAGACATTGTTCTAGGCACAGAGGATCCAATGATGAACTTCCATTCTTACCTATATGTCAATGTCTCCCAGGTCTATAGTTCTAGCTCTGGCTCATGTATAGTGCCTACTCAGCATTTTCACATGGATGTCTTTAAGAGTTCCTCCAACTAAGTATTATACTTCCAAACTGAACTCATTTTCTTCCTTACCAAGCCTGCTGCTCATCCTCCTGTCCATAAGTCAGTAAATGGCCTACCACCTAAGAGGTGCTCAAGCCAGAACCCTTGGAGTCATCCTTAACTCCTTTCTGTCTTTTAACTCCCATGTCCAATCCATCTGCTTCTGTTCATCCCCATCATCATCATGCTAAAGCAAGTCACCATCATCTCTCCCTGAGTTAGTGAGATGACCTCCTGAACAGTCTTCCTGCATTTGTTCTTGCCCTCTTAGACCATTCATTACTTTGCAGTTAGAATGATCTTTTTAAAATGTAAGTCTAATATGTCACTCCCCTGCTTAAAACTCTCTGATGGCTTTTCATCGTATGTTAAAAATAATAACCAAAATCATTAAGGGTAGTTAAAAAGTCCTCCAGAGGATGTGGCCTCTATCTCATCAAATCTCAATGGTCTGCCCCTCACCCCTTCTGTTCCAGCCACACTGGACTTTTTTCAGTTCCTCACTTAGGCTCCCTCCCCTCTGTACCTTCAAACACGCTATTTTCTATCTAGAACACCACTTCCCCCAATCATTGATGATTGGTTCCCACTCATCCTTCAGGCCTTTGCTTAAATGTCACTTCCTTCACCTTCCACACCAGATGATATACTCTCATAGTCCCATGTCCTTTTCTTTTTCTAAGACTATTCTGGGGACAATTGTTTAATGTTTCTGTCCATTGTTAGGTCCTAAGCTCCTGAGGGCAGAGATTGTGTGTGCCGTACTCATTATTGTCTGGCATCTATACAATGGCAAACCCATAGCAGGTATCCAATAGACATCTGTGGAATAGTATTGAATCATTAGCTTGGTGAGTGATAGGTAGGTAGGTAGTTGGATATTATTCAGGTTTGGAGTAAGACAGACCTGGATTTAAATTCCTGCTCTGAACTTTGTAGCTCCGTCACTGCATTGTTCTGAGCCCCACTTTCCTCATCGGTGTGGTGGAGATAATGACACCTACTTCGTAGGACTGTTGTAAGGGTCAAATGAGGTAAAATATGTGCAATGTTAACCTACAACCTAATATATAATGACACTCCATAGTTGTTGTTATCAGTGGACAAACAATGGATAAATGGATGGATAGACAGAAGGATACGTTGACAGACAAACCAATAAATAGATATATGGGTATGAATGGACAGCAAGAAGAAACTCCATGTACTTGAGGTACTCAGGGTATGTACTGAGTGGTAAAAGATCTTGGCCATAGCAGGGAAGAGGGCCAGATATAGGGCAAGGCAAGGCTGGTGTCAGGATGGAGTAGATGTAGCCACAAACAACAAGCTGTGGTAGTGTGCTAGAAACAGTAAGGACTCCTCACTTGTACACAACCCTGATTTAACTGGATCTTCACAAAAGTCCTCACAGCTAGATATTATTATCCTCATTTCACACAAGGAGAAATGAAGCTCAGAGGTGTTAAGTGATTTGCTCGAGGTCACACGGCTAGTAAGAAGGAACTCCACTGAATTCTGCTGGAAGTTCTATTCTGTGTTGTGGTCACTAGGAAATGAAAGCCCTTCCATTGTGAGGCCGGGGGTGTGATATATGTATGTACACACAAACACACGCATACCCCCACATACATACTCTTTAAAGTGCTAGCCTCCATTGCCGTTGTCATTAGAGTCACCTTCACCCTCATTTTAACCACCCCCCTCATCCCTAGTTAGGCACCAGGCATGTCTTCTGCGGTCTGTAGAGAAAAGATAAGGTGGTATTTGCTGCTTGGACAAGCAGAGAGGCAAGAATGGAACCCCCATGCAACAGAACCAGGACAAAACCAAACAGGCTGAGCCAGAGAGGCAATCACGTCGTGGGGAGCTGCAAGGCTAGATGAAGATTAGTGACCGAGGAGAAGGCTTTCCCTTCAAGTGAGACCCTCCATATGTCCAGTTCTGCACCAGCCTTCACTATGGAAGATAGCAGAGAAGGAGCAGCCTGCACCAGCCTTGAGTGGCCTGTTCCCAATGGTCAGCGACTCCCAACAGAGGGGGGCAGCAGAGGGCTGATCTAGGGCCCCAGGTACCCAAGGCCTTGCTCCAAGGCTTAAGGGCTGCACTGGCTGGAGTCTGGCCCAGGCTAGGGAGAGAACTGCCTTGCCTTGACCTCTGCTCTCTACTCAGCAGGCCCATCCCTGTTCACTCCTGTTGGAGCTTCACTGTTGTCGGATGGGAAAGGTATTCTAGCAGCTCAGTGAAGGAAAGGGACCCTCTGGGGGTCATATAACTAGGGAGCCTCCAGCTAGGACCTGGTTACCCTGACCCTCAGCCCCTGCCTCTGCAGTCACCTTTGAGCTGGAGTTGCCCCATGTAAGGCTGAGGATAGGGGCAGGTCCCCTCCCCTCCCTGCCCTCGTCCTGCTTGCGGGGATACCTGCGGCAGGCAGCAGTGGAGGTGGCGTGCGGTAATGAATGTGGACGCGAGGCGGAATGAGCGATCCATCTTTGCGTGGGAGGGGAGGGGGCCGCGGGCGTTCCCCCCACGCACTCACACACTCAATCAGGCGCTGTCAGACCTCCGGCTGCCTGGCATTTTGGTGAAGAATCTCTCAGCTAAAAATTGTTGTCAGTCCCATTTCCTCGTTATCAGTGCAAGGGCTGAGGCAGCGCCCGGGGATTAGCGGGAGCGCCGTGCGCCCGCACCGCCATCGCCATCCGCTGCCGATAACGCCGGCCCCCGCCTCACCTCCCCCATTCATCATCTTTAGCACTGACAGCCCGTCCCAGTCCCTGTCCCCGTCCCCTCGTGCGTCCCGCGTCTCCCCACATGCCGCTCAGCCTGGCTCCTGACCTCCCGAGGGAGCCAGGCCTCCTGGAGAGGGACAGGATTCAACCCGCACCTGCCTGACCTAGGCCCACCTGTGGCAAAGGGGCTTGGCCAGCTATTGGGGGCTGGGGGTGTCCTGGGCGGGAGAGAGGAACGCTCAAGGAGAGGATGCTTTCTGACAGCCTGCCTCTGGTGGGCTTGGGCTGCCTACCCTGATGCTGCCAGCGGTACTGGAGCAGGGATTCCTGCCTCAGATGCGCAGCCGCAGCCGGGCTGAGGATTTGCCAGCCTGAGATGGACTCCCAGATTCTGGGAACCGTGGAAGGGAAGAGCCAGAGGATGCCTCCTCCCAAGCCTGGGGAGAGTAGGGGGTTGAGGGCTTCGTTTCCTCCCCAGCAAGACCACAGCCCCCTCCTCTTGGCCATCCCCAGCAGTTTTATGGCCCATTTTATGGCCACTGTAATGGCCTAGGTCAAAAGCTTCAGGGAGCTGTATTCTGGGAATTATGCAAACGAGGAGCAGGCCCAGGGCCAGAGTATGGATTTTGTCATTAAACCTGGGCAGGCCATGTCGTTAGTGCAGTAAAACCCACGTCATGACCACAGGTCTCAATATAAAATTATAGGGAACACAGCGGGGGAGGGGACACAGGGGGCCCATGGCCATGCTGACACCTGCCACTCTAACCCCTGAGAAATTGGGGGTGGGATGGATGGCATAGGCTGCAGGGTCCCTCTGCTGATCCCTGTCAGTGCTCTTCCTGAAGCCGGGAGCCAGGAAGAGGGCCCAGTGTCCCAATAGGGAAACTGAGACCCAGCTCAGAGAAGTAGAATATCCCTGTGGCAACAAAGCAGATGAACTGAGAACAGGTATCTGGGAATGCTGATGCCAGGTCTCCAGACTTGGAAAGAGAAATCTGGACTCCAGGAAGCCTGAGGGCCAGACTTGGTGTCTTAGGCTGAAGGGAGCTGAACCCTTAATATTTCCACTTCAGCGCAGACCCACGTCCTGGATCCTCCTGTTTCTCCATGTCCTCTCTTAGCACTTCCGCCTTTATACCCCAGGCCCTGCCTCAATGGTCTACCCCTTGCTCACCCTTCGTGCCTCCCTCATGGGTCCTCCCAGCCATCCTCTACCCTCCCTGCCCTCCCAGGGTACCCATTTGTGCCTCCCTCGTAGTTCTCACCTGCACTGACCGGGGTCACTGGCTTTCTTTTTTGGCTTTCCCACTAATTCATGGCCTCCTTGAGGCCAAGAATGTGTTTTATTTACCTCTCAGCTCCAGTATCTCCTAGAATAATACCTGACATAGGAGAATTGTTAAATAAATGTTTGCTGAGTGAATAAATAAATTAAGCCATGAGATCAAAAGGCAAGTACAAGGGTCCATGTCCAGTTCTGAGCCTCAATTTCCCTATCAGTAAAATAAAGATAATGGCCTGGAGAATGTCTAGGGTCTCATTCACCTCTGAGATTCTCTGGCTAAGTGAAGTCAGGGGCAGAGCTGAGACTGGAGTCCTCATCTCCCACCTGCCAGACCAGGGCCACACCTACTTCTTTCACTCAGAGCTGCCTTCCAGTCATCCCCTGAGCACTTGAGGCACAGCCACCAAGGAACATGATCAGTAGGACTTCTTCCCTTCCTCAGAGACCTAGCTACACAGACTGGAGACATACCCACCCCACCCTGGCCCACACAAGGCCACAGCTTGCACCCCAGCCCCACAAAGATTATCTGGCTTCTAGAACAATCTACATTTCCTTCCCACCTTTCTTCTTTCCCTTCCTGCTTTCCTCTCTCTTGCCTCATCATTGAGCATCTAGTCTATGCCAGGCCTGCAATAAATTGTCTATGAGTATAAAGATGGATAAGAAATGGTCCCTGCCCACAAAGAACTCACAACTTATTCATTAACTCATTCATTTGCTCCCGTTCTCTGCCTGGTATATTTCTAAGATACAACTTAAATTTCACTTATTTGGTTAAGCCTTCTTTTTATTCCACTCCTCAAAACACACACCCAGAATGAATTACAACTTCCTTTGAGCCCTCAGATGCCTCCATCTGGGCATCCGGGAGAGCCGTAATCATCCTCAGTCTTGAGGGATGATTGTGTCAATGGGAGACAGGTTCTCGTGCTCAGCCTGAACTGGGAGCTCCCTCGGGTGTAGGGCTGCTAGATTTAGCATATGAAAATACAAGATATCCAGATAAATTTGAATTAAAAAAAAACAATGAATAATTTTTAGTATAAGTATGCCCCAGGCCATATTTGGGACATACTTATACTAAAAAATTATTCATTGTTCATCTGAAATTCAAATTAAGTGGGCATCCTGGATTTAATCTGGCAGCCCTACTCAGGCAACCATCTTGGTCATCGCAGGCATGGCCTTTATCTCTCCGAAAGCTGATTTTGACCCTCTCCAGGCACCAGTGGGAAGATGAAGGGAGGAGGATCTGGGCTAAGCTAAGGCCCTTTCTATAGTCAGAGCAGATGAACGAGGTCATCCAGCACGCGGAATGAGAGGAACAGAGGCTGGGGATGGAGCTTTGGGGAAAAGTGAGGAACCGGAAGAGAATGCCACCGTAGGAGTCACCTGGTCCTTCTCAGTCTTTCTGAGTCTTTCTGAGGGGCTCAAGGACAGGGACTAGATCTGATCCCACTCTCTGTCCCCACTGCTCTGCACTGGTCTACTCAGGTGTCAGAGTAGACAGCAGGAATGCTTGTGGAATGACTGCAGGAATGAGTCTCTTTCTCCCTTTCTTTTTGTCCTTTCTCCAGACCTGGGGGATGTGAAAGCAGTGAGGAAAGGAGAGAGAAAGAGGGGCACTGGATATTCTGGGGATGGGATGATTAAACACATGTGACACGGAGGGATCGAGGTTGGATTGCACAGAGCATTTATTGTGTCCCAGTAGATATCTGAGTGGGGCAACTGGCTGAGGAGGCACCATTCGTGGCCACAGCCTCTGGAGCTGCAAAGAGCAGTGATGCTCACAGGCTCTGAGACCCTCAGGCTCACCCCTCCTCTAGGCCAAGAAGCCCTAGGGGGCAGCAGCAGGCTTGGGTTGGAGGACTGGAACACTGGGTTTCCCTCCACAGACTAGCCCAGCTTATGTGTCTGTCTCTTCTTCCCTCTCCAGGTAAGAAGAAAGCAGCAGCATTGTTTGACAGCCAGGCCCCAATTTGCCCCATTTGCCAGGTCTTGCTGAGGCCCAGCGAGTTGCAGGAGCATATGGAGCAGGAACTGGAACAGCTGGCCCAACTGCCCTCAAGGTAAGCCACCTGCTGGGGAGCCTGCCAGCCAGAGGAGTCCAGTCAGGGTTCTGGCCACCAGGTCCCAGAGCAGCCGCCTGGCCCATACCCCCAGCCTCTAGGGAGCAGACAGGACCCTGCTGCCATCCTCTGCTACTCTGCTTTCAATCCTCAGATCCTTCAGGTGAATGGTGCTGCCTTTCTCTTCTTGCTCTATTTTTGGAGATGGGAGGAGAGTGACCCCTCCAGCCCCAGCCTCCAAAGAGCACAAGAGGATCTAGACAGGGGATGAGCCGTGCCGCAGGCCCAGCACTGCCATGTTGAGCCTCCGAGCAAGATAAAAGAAGCAGGTCCTGGGCCTGGCAGCCCCTTCAGAAGTACAGCCTGGTCCTGTCACCCAGGGGAGTGAGCACTACCTTCTCCCTGCATCTCAAGATCTGAAAGGTGACAATCTTGAGAATGTGCACAGGCATGTTCCCTGCTGTCCCACCCCACCTCACCCCCAGCCTCCCTCCCCTGTCCCTGCCTGAAGGACTGGACTGAGCCTCCTGGTGGAGGGAGCAGGTCACCAAAGAGAGCAGACAAGGGGTGTGACAAACTACCTAAAATCCTAGCAGTTTAAAGCCACCACTTCATTATGCTCCTGGAATCTGTGGGGTCAGGAATTCAGAGAGGGCACAGAGGGGATGGCTTCTGTTTGCTCCAGGATATCTTGGGCCTCAGCTGGGAAGACTCGGTGGCTGGGAGCTGGGGTCATCCTAAGGCACCTTCACTCACATGTCTGGTGGTGGATGCTGGCTGTCTGCTGGGACCTCAGCTGGGGCTGGAGCCAAAGTACCTACACATGGCTTCTCCACGTGGCCTGGGCTTCCTCATGGCTTGGCAGCCTCAGGGTAGTTGGACATCTTACATGGCAGCTTTGGACTCCAAAAGCATATGTTCCTGCCAACAAGATGGAAGCTGGATCACCTTTTATAATCTAGCCTCAAAGTCACCTAATGTCACTTCCACTGTACTCTATTGATTGAGTACAGTACAACCAGAATTCAAGGGGAGGGAACATTCACCCCCTCTTTTGATGGGAGGAGTGGCAAGGTCATATTGTAGAAGAGTATGTGGGGTGGGATATATGGTTGCAACCATCATTGGAAAATACCACCTGCCACAGGGGAGCAGCCTGCCCCACTCCTCCCAGTCCCACCCTTGTTCAGGTCAAGTCATTAGACACAACTCGTCCTCTGCCCTCTGCCTTCTCACCTAATGCCCTGTGCAGGGTGCATGGGAGTCAGTAGTGAATCAGAAATGGTCCCTGCCCTCAGAAGTTCGTAGTCTGAGAGTACAGGACGGAGACTGCTAAATGGGAAGAACTAGAGCTGGAGGCACCAAACCCAGCACAGAGCAGAGAAGCCTTCCTCAGGGAGGTGAGACCTGAGCTGAATTTTGAAGGAAGAAGTGTCAGTCACCTACTACTGTATTACAAAATTACCCCAAAGCCTAACAGCTTGAACAACAGACATTTATTATGGGTCATCAATTCAAGAACAACTTAGCTGGGTGGTTGTGGGTAGTTGTGGCTCCTTGCTCGGAGTCTCTTGTGAGGTTCAGTCACAATGTCAGTCAAGGCTACGGTCATCTGAAGGTCTGACTGGGACTGTAGGATCCCTTTCCCGGATTGCTCACTCACTCCTGTTGGCAGGAGGCCTCAGTTCCTCCATATGCGGGTCTCTCCATAGGGTAGCTTTACCTTCCCTAAGACGTGGCAGCTGACTTCCCACAGAAGTGGGACTGGGCATGTGACCCAAAAGAAGACTAAGGAGGAAGCCACAGCGCTTTTTAAGATCTAGTCTGGGAAGTGACACCCTATTGCTTCCCCTATATTCTATTCTTTTCATCAGAAGTAAGTCACCAAGTCCAGCCCATAATCAAGGGAGAAGAATTAAGCTCTATGAGCTCTACCTCTTAAAGGGAGGAGTATCAAAAAATTCACGGGCGTAGGAGAATATACTAATGATACTAATAATAATCCTGTTGAACACTCACTATATGCCAAGTACTTTACATTGCATTAATTTATTTAATTTTCACAGCAACCTTCTGAGGTAGATGATAATTATTACCCCCATTTTACAGATGAAGAAACTGAGGTGCAGGGGAATTAAGTAACTTCTCTAAGGTTGCACAGCTAGTAAGTGTTGAAGATAAGATTCAAACTAAGCAACTAAGATTCCAGTGTCCATGCTCTAAATCACTCCCCACCCCCACCCCCACCCCACACACCCCATTTGCCCACCAGGGACAGAAAGTAAAAGAAACATCCTTCTGCAGTTGAGTTCCACACTTCTGCTGTCCAGGAGGAGTTCTGTGAAATTTGCTCCCAGGGGCAGGCTTCTCCCTAACAGGATTGGAGTATACAGGCAGAGATGGAAGGGCCTGCGGAGCCTTATAAAAGCAGTGTGCAGGCCGGGTGTGGTGGTGGCTCACGCCTGTAATCCCAGCACTTTGGGAGACCAAGGCAGGAGAATTGCTTGAAGTCAGGAGTTGGAGACCAGCCTGGGCAACAAAGCGAGACCACATCTCTGCAAAACATAAAAAAATTAGCTGGTGGTGGTGGTGCACACCTGTAGTCCCAGCTACTTGGGAGGCTGAGGCAGGAGGATCGCTTGAGCCCAGGAGTTGGAGGTTGCAGTGAGCTATGATGACCCCACTGCCCTCCAGCAGAGCAACAGAGCAGAAACCCTGTCTCAAAAAAAGAAAGAAAGAAAGCACTGTGCCCTGTGGGTCTGGAGAACGTCCCCAACCTCTTCTGCCTCCTGGGGGGGGGGCACACTACAATCTAGTCCTAGGGGCCGACACGTGCACTGCCCAGGACATCCACTTCTGCCAACAGCCTTCCTTGTTCCACCACCACCCATGACCCTGCACATCCTTTCAGAGCATCCCCGACTTCCACACCCTTATCCCCACGTCCATTTCCCCACCGGAGCTCCAAGCCTCTCGCGGCTGAGCCTTGCGTGCCCCTCACGTCCCGGCCCAGCCCAACACCCCTGCACCCATGTCCCCTCGGTCCGTGCACGCCCTGCGCCCCCGGCACGCCCCCCCACCGGGTGTCTGACAGCCGGACAGCGGGATCTGCACAGCAAGTGAAATTCCCGTCGGATCGATAAAGCCGAAGCGCTGGCGGCGACGGGTCGATGGTTTTATCTGTCTCGGCCCCGCCGCGCCCGGCGCGCTGACAGTCGGACCGGCCGGCAAAGGCGTTCAAGGGCAGCCGCGCCCGCCGCCCCCTCCCCTCGCCTCTCCTGTCCTCCCCTCCCTGCGGCCGCTGCGCCCGCCGGACTGCAGGCTGGACCGGCCCACCGCCGCCCTCGTGATTTATCTGGATTTTTAATTGGAAAAAATTTGCGAATTAATTGATTTCAGGAACTTGCCAATTAACATTGTAATTGGGTGCGTGATAAATTCCCAAGGAGCGTGTCAGCTCCCTCCGGGCTGACGGCCCGCGCGGGGAGGGCCCCAGCCTTGGCTGCCCTTGCCCCGCCCCTGCCCGCTCTGGGAAAGGGGAGGAGAGCGGAGGAGGTTGGGAAGATGAGACACGAGGGCTTTCCCCTCCCCACCATCAGCTGCCTGAGCAGAGAGGGGCCTCAGACCAGCCATTTCACAGATGGGGAAACTGAGGCCGGCAGGAGGGCAGAGCCTGTGTGTACATCTCACAGAGCCCAAATGAAGGCATCCCCATCCATGGCATGTGGCCGAGGCTTCCTCCAGCTCTTCTGTCCTCCCCTCTCCCTTTTGCTCAGTACTCCCTTCTCTGTGCTTCCCTCCTTCCTCTCCCCTGCTGGCTCCTCTCTTCTCTCCAGCTCGCTCCTTCCCTCACCTACCCTGCCTTTGCCTCCTTTGCCCTCCCTGACCCTTCCTCAGCCTGGCCAGCTCCCGAGCCTGTGGATGCTGCTGCAGGTGCCCTCCATCATCCAGACATGTCCCTCCCTCCACATGGTTGCTGCCTAAGGAGCTCTTCAGGGTGGGCCTGGTGTTCTGCCTTCTGCCTCCATCTGCCCAACGGCACAGAGCAGACCCCCCCGCCCCAGGTGCAGGCTGCTATTTCAGATGCCCCCAAAGGCTCACAGAGAGAAGCAAGGACCTCCCAGCTCCAAAGATAGGGCTGGCTGGTTTTCACAGACACAGGCACAAACAATATATATATACAGGGACACACAGGTGCACACACACAACCCCATTCCAACACACAGATCTGCTCACACACTCCCTGAAAGAACCACCTTCCCACATATGTCATCCCCACAGGTATATGGGCACAGACACAGGAAGGGCAGATAGAACTCCTGTTGGCAAAGCCCATACACTTTTCAAAGCACTTTCGCATTTGAGACCGGAGGCTGTGCCCACACACCCTCCCTCACCCCACCCTTTATCTTCCCCCTTCTCAGTCCTGCACAGGGGCTCCATTAGACCCCAGGACTTGGCCAGATAGAACAAAGAGGGCAAAGTTAGATGGAGGACAGATTGTGGAGGGCCATCAATGCTGGACGGTGTCCTAAAGGAGGTGGGGTAGGTAGAAATCCATGAGCCAGGATGGAGCGTGATCAGAGAGACGAACTTTAGGGGAATGGCTCTGGAGGCAGGTGTGGAGTAGGGCTTGGGGGTAGAAGCAGGGGGGCAAATGAGGAGGTTGGGGTGGGTCCAGGGGAAAGATGGTGAGGCTGACCCAGGACAGCATCAGTGGCGGTGAGGATGCACAAGAAGGAATGGTGAGAGACCAGTGGAGGAAGAAACCGGAGCACTTAGCTGGGGTGCTTACTGGGGGGAAGTTTTCTGACCTGGATGATTGGGGGTGGCAGCAGAGAAGCAAGTGTCTGAGGGCAGGAGAGCACCACAGATGGGGCTCTGGGCAAGCTAAGCCTAAGATATCTCTGGGATGGTGATGGGGTTGGGACTGGATGTATGCAGAGACACGCAGGGGCATAGAGAGATGAGGGCTGAAGATTGAAGGGGGGGCTGGCCCCCAGACTTCCCTGTGGCCCTTAGGCAGTAGCTTGGACCCAGAGAGAAGAAGGAGGCTTGGGCACGGAGAGACTAAACAAAGATACAAGTGGGGCTTGGCGTGGTGGGGCCTGAGCTCAGAGATCTTCCCTGAGAGACTTCCAGAGCCACCATGGGATCTGGCCTCTGGGCTGGGAAGCCAGGTCTCTGGCCAGTGCTTTAAAAGGGCTGAAATAAGCCAGAGGGAGGCTGGGTGAGTCTAGAGAAGAGGCGGGGTGTGGAGATGGCAGTGCCCCCACCCCCACTTAAGCCTTATTTAAGGCCGGCCTCGGTGTTTGGTTGGGTAATGAACTAGATAAACAATTCCCCAAATAGATTAAAACGAAGTGTAACTTACAAAGGCGGCTGGTGATGATGGTTTATTCCCAGGCAGTGCACCATTTCTTTATTTCCAAGGATAATTCAGTGTAAATCACCTTAATTAAAAGTGTCAGCCCAGCCCATGAATATTGTACTTAGGAACGCGTTTCCTGGGTCCCAGTTATAATTTAAAACCCATGGATCACTAGGCAGCGAGTGACTGAGTAAGGGAGGAAATCGTTGGGGGCGGGCTGTGGAAACAGGGAGGGAAGGAAGGCCCAGCTGATGGTCTGGGTGGGAGCCAGGCTGCCTACAGCTCCAGGGCTCAGACCTCTCTTCTGCATGGCAGGCCCTGCAGCAGACTCTTCAGTCTCTGGGGAGCCAAGCAAACTTGGAGGTGAACAGGTTGTTGGAGGGAAGGTAGGGAGAGGCCCCTTGCTCAGAGAGGGGAAGGAGTCTGAGGTAGTATTAATCCAGTGCAAGGGAAGAGCGTTGCTGGGAAAAGGTCCAGAGGAGTGGATCGCAAAGTGAGAGGCTCAACATTCTGGCCCCAAATGTACCCACTTCTGTACACCAGTAGAGTAAACTGAAGCCCAGAGTCAGCAGAACCCTCCCAAAGTCACACAGAAAGCAGAGAAGAAAAAGAAGTGGAGTTCTTCCCTCTTCCTAAGCCCTGAGTATCTTAGGGAGACAGTGTGGGCAATTAAGAAGTGTCACTTTGGACTTGGCTAGACACCAACTCAAATCCCAAGCCCTCCATGGACTGTGTGAGAATATAGAGGTGTCATTTGACCTGGTAGTCAACTTTGTAAAGTTTAGAGATAACACATATTAAAGCCCGTGCCTATCATATATAGTGGGTGCACAGTCATCATTCACTCCTTCCTTTTCTGCTCTCACCTGATCCAACTCAGATAACACTCAAATCCCAGTCGGGGCGGGGCGGGGCAAGCACAGTGTTATACAGTAGATGCCTATTTCTATACCTGTAAGTCAGAATGGCCATGGCAGTATTTGTTTACTGAGTGAAAGAAAGAGTGAAGGGATGATAAACGTCATGAACTCACAAACTAGTTGCTCTTTGAGAGCAGCGCCACGTCCTCTCTATGTCCCCAGTGCCTAGATCAGGACTGGCCACATACCATACAGGAACAAAATGTAATTGAACGGAACCTGTTCTGGCTGCGTTGCTCCCACTGTGTGATTGGACTGGCTGACAGCTCTGTGTTTACACTCAGCCCTTGGCCTCACTCTGCTGCTGATCCTAGTAGCCTCTGCACTGTGATGGATGTGTGTTGGTATGCGTGTGTGTGCATATGTATCTACATTTATGGGTACACGTGGGTCTGGGTGTATGTCAGTACATATGGTGTCTATATGCATGTGTTTATGTGGACTTGTGTGCGTGAGCAGCTCTCACCTAGTCTGTGTGGCTGTTGTGAATCTGTCTTTATGGACATGTCTCTGGGAATATGACTCTGTGGCCCTATGCATCTGTATGCATGTCTGAGTCTCCAGGAGTGACTGCATGTATCTGTGTGCCTATTGGCAGAATTATAGAGAGTCTATGGATATGTGTGTATCTGCCTTTACACTAGGGTTTCTCAACCTCGGCACTATTGACATTTTGGGTCAGATAATTCTTTGTTGTGAGGGGCTGTCCAGTACCTTGTAGGATGTTTAACATCCTCTACCCACTAGATACACATAGCAAACTCCCCTTCTCCCACCCAAATTTTGACAATTAAAAATGTCTCCAGACATTGCCAAATGTCCCCTGAGCGGGCTCCCCATTGAGAGCCACTATCTTTATCCAAATCTGCCTATGCTTTGGCTTGCATATCAGATGTATCTGTATCTGGCCCTGTGGGTGCCTGAGCACATCTGTGGGTGTTCCCTATGTCTACACTCAGCAAGTCCCTATGTGTCCCATTTATTCTGCCTTGGACGTGTGTCAGTGTGTCTCTTGTGCGTTCTGGATACATCTGTGGGTGTGCTCCACATGTATACCTCGTATGTGTGTCTATGCGGGACCTTACGTGAACGGGCTGTGTCTGCCTCTGTGCACGTATAAGCCAGCATCTCTGTGTACATGTATCTGTGTGTGTGTGTGTGTGTGTGTGCATGTGCGTGAATGTTGTGAGAACAGGTGTGGCGAGTGTAGTGGGGGTGGCAGGCAGGGAGGGACAGGAACAGGGATATTAATGTTTCTGAAGTGGATCTGATTTGATACGTCTTGTTCCATTGTCAGCATCTGTTTAGCGGGGATTTGTAATACTTTGTGGCTCTGGATCACTCATGCTTAGCGTGGGATGTGGCCTTGCATACCAATTTTGTTATTAAACACAGTCCTCGCCTCCCCCACAGCCCATCCATCACCTCCACCCCCAGCCCCCGCCTGCTCTGAGCCGCCCACCATATTTCAGGGCCCAGCTCCCGCCCGCCTGCCGCACCCGATGCCGGAGGGCCTGGGGCTGACAAATTGAATCAGGGGGAGATCATTCCTGGCCTAACACAGTTTGCAGCATGTTGGAGGGAGAATTGACAAGAGCCATGTCAGCTCCATCACCCCAATCCCATAGCAGCTAAGAGCAGGCTGGGGCTGGGGTTGGGGAGAAGGGGCCTCCAGGACAGGCAGAATCTTCAGGGCTGATATCAGCAGTCAGGTAAAGCCCCTTTCCTCAGATCACTGGAGAGTCTACCATGCCTAGTGTCTGTGTCCCCCCTCCAGTGACTGGCACTGGCCCTTGACCCATGACAGAGGCTGAGCTAGGCTGGGCCACTGGGGTTGAATGGACTGGGTGGAGCTTGGCTGAGCTGGGTTGGGCTAGGCTGGCTATACCTTCTCTCTCTGGGGTCTTCTTGCTACCCTATCCTTGCATGCCCTGGGCAGCAGGTAGAATGGTCACCCTGTTCTCTTCTTTCTTGGCAGCAAGAATTCCCTTCTGAAGGATGCCATGGCTCCAGGCACCCCCAAGGTAGGTGGCCAATTATGTGTTTTCCTCCTGCCTGTCCTAACCTAGACCCACCCAGAACTGGTTCCTCCTGAAAAAAGGAGCTCTTCTTGGACCCCCAACTGTCTCCAAGGCTTGAACGCCAGCCTGAGGCCTAGGGCTGCTCTGTGTGTGTGTGTGTGTGTGTGTGTGGTGTATGTGTGCACACTCATCTGACTTCCTCCTCTTCCAGCCAGAGAAGGGTCAGCCATGAATGGCCTGGGGGCTGTGGGTGACCCAGACACTAAGGCTGGGAAGACTGAAAGGAGAAAGGTGAGCTGTACCAGGTGAAGAAAAATAAAGAAATGCAGATCAAGACAGACAGTGCAGGGCCTTAGAAGCCAGACCTTGGTGTGGTATGTGCGGGGCGGTGGGGGCGAGGGTGTACTTTGTCCTGAGGGCGACAAGGAGCCAGGAAAGATGCTGGGCTCATGTGGGGAGACAGTCGGCTCGTCTAAACAAACATGATGGAAGAGACACTTAGAGACTTAAAAGCATCAGACGGAGAAAGGAAAAGTGAAGAGCAAGTATCTGGCTCCAAGGGGGGGCCAGAGGGGCCTTAGCACAATGACACAATTTGTGCCAAGAACTGCCCAGAGGTGGCCACAGGCAGTTGGTACTGCTTCCCCAAAGGTGATGATTTTGAGGGGATGGAGACGTGGGGAGGACTAGCCCCTCACTCACTGAGCATTCCCTTCCCCACACCTTGGGATGAGGCTCCGTCCTTTCTTATAAGTTTTCACAATAATCAGAAAGGCAAGAATCCCTAGCCCATTTTATAGGGAGTGAGGAACGAGTGCTGAAGCTTTGGGAGTGGATGGAATCAGTGAGGGAGAGTGTACAGAGAGATTAGAGCAAAAGCCAATAAGAGACTGCGGGGAAGTCCTGCGCTTAGGGTCAAGATGGGGTACAGGAGGCCAGAAGGAGACAGTGGAACAGTCACAGGATGGCATGGTATCTCGGGATCCTAAGGGAAAAGGTTTCAAAATGCATGGGGCACCCTGCAGTCAGATAAGGGAAGGCTGGAGAAGGGTCAATTGTACTTAGAAGTCTTAAAGTCACTGGTGACCTCTAAGAGAGCAGTTTTGGGAAAAGGAGCCAGAGTGACGAGGATCACCTCCATGGGGTAGGTCCAAATACCCTGCAGGCCTTTACAAAGTGTGAGAGTAGACTTTGCACCTTCATTCAGAAAATTCATCAACTGCAGCAAGCTGGGAGGGGAGGAAAAGAGAACCCAGCCCAGCCTTCGGGTGGTGCAGGCCCTGGCCAAGGAGGCAAAGCTCTCCCAGCCCTAAAAAGAAAAGGTAGGGTCTGTGGGCTCACAGAGGTAGGGAGCCACACTCACCCAGCGTGGCCCAGCCTGCAGCATTTAATGGTGTGGTTAAGGAAGGTCGTGGATAAGCTTCCAGGTCTGCCGCCACCACCCATGACATCTGACACCTGAGCATGGCTGGCAGGGCTGGGGACTTGGACACCAGTGAGGCATGTGTTCTAAGGACAAACCCCCAGCAGACACAATCCACCTCCATACCTCGCTCCCCACATACACAGACCCACATACACACATATAAGAAGCTTTAAACATGCAGATTCCTGCAACCACAGACACAGACATATTGATCATCAGACACAGAGACAAGGGACACTTGCTCACCCACTTTCAGATATATGCTCAGACCCCCAAAGCTGAACAGGCCAGGGTCTATCCTCTGCCTTGACCTAGGCTTTAGGGAAGCAGGTCGTGGGTGGAAGGGGCCGGAGGCAGAAGGTTCAAGCAAGAGCCTGAGAGGACAGGGAGAAGGAGGGAGGGGGGAAGAGGAAGAGAGGACAAGGGGGCCTTAGACAAGATTGATGGCCTCGTTGCCATTAAGAAAAAAATTAGCCGGTGGCGGCTATCATATTAAAGGGTGAAGAAGCCGTGAATTATTTTCTTAAAGATCTTATCGCTTACAATGATAATTTTACCTTCCAAAAGGCCACTTTTAATGAGGCGAAGAGCCAGGCAAAAAGTCATGATTTAATGCTGGGATTTTTTTTTCAAAACACATTTTACTGCTTTTTGGTCCATGTTTAAAAAGCGCCAGTGACCTTTTTTTATTCCGCTTGCCCCAGGTGTAATGCTGAGGCCTCTTAGGGTTTCTAACCTAGAGAGAACGAGAGAGAGAAAGAGAGAGCTCACAAGCATGAGCTTTCTCATGGCGGGGGGGGGACCCACACTGTTCCCCCTCCTCAGCATCTTCCTTGGGACCAGCGAAGGAGAAGGACATTTCCTGAGAGCACCTCCTTTCTAAGCTGGGGACTAATTCACCCACTAGACCTCCCACTGGGCTTGGGTGGATGAAGAAGGATCTCCAAGTTGGAGGGAACCCCACCCAGGCCTTTTCCAGGGCCTCTTCCCTCCTCCAGCTCCTGGAATGTGGGCATGTCAGGGAGCCCTGCCAGACCAGTAGCTGTCCCTTCACTTCCCAGGGCCCTTGCCTGAGGATATGCAGCATGGCCACCGCATGCGGGTCACATCCTAAGGCTCAGTTGGAGATGAAGGATAAATGGCTGCTTCATCATGCCCAAATTGCTTTCTTTGGGCTGTCACTGGCGATTTGGCATGGTTTTCTAGGCTGGGGAGGACTCCTAGGGAATTGTGTGCTTCCGGCTCAGAGCTGTGCAGGCTGGGGAAGGTGGGGGCAGGAAATATGGATTGCTTTCAGGCCTCTGGTCCCCAGTTTGCTGCTGAGCAGTCCTTGGCAAGAGCTGGCTCTCAGGCAGAACGTGCCATGTGGTATTTAGAATTGTGGTGCTTACACACAATTTCAAGCAGACAGTTTATTAATCTAAACTGCAGGCGTATGTAGAAGAGGCCGTGCAGGATTGACATGGGGGGATTAGTTTTGCTGGGGTTTGTGCTGGGGTCATTGCCGTAGCACAGGGATAAATGGACCAGCGTACATCCCTAGCTGCTCGCAGGAAACTCATACATACTATTTAATTTACTGTCTCCATAGCAGGGCTGCCATCAGCCTGTATTAGGGGCAGGCAGGGTGGCGGGTATGCGGCTTTACCCCCAACCCTTCACGGGGGTCCCAGAGTCTCTGCTCTCTAAAGGAGAACAACGCATGTATAGTCTCAGCCCACTGGGGCGAGATTAGCCTAAGCAGAGGCCGAGGAGGTTTGGACTCCCTCAGGGGGTTTCTACCCATCCCTAAAATCAAGCCACCCTCTTCCACAACCACACCCCCGGACCTTGAGCACGTGCCTTCAGAATCTTAAGAGTGGTCCTTCTGTCCCTCTGCCCCCCCTTCTCTTTGCCTAGCTCCCCAAAACTCCCCAGAACTGGAAACTCTAGGGAGTGACTATATGTCTCATTCGGCCTGAGGCCACATGTCCTTATTTCTTCTTCCAGTCCCTCCTGTTGTCTGCTTCCATCAAGAGGGAAGGAGAGTCTCCAACAGCGTCACCACACTCATCTGCCACTGATGACCTGCACCACTCAGATAGATACCAGGTGAGGAGGGTGTGGTGGGTGGCCATGAGAAGGAAGCCCACTTGGGTGAGAGCCTCAAGGTGTGCCTGGTGCTAACTCCTCCCCTCCTCAGCAGGCCACAGGAGAGGCCTGAACTGTGTTTGGTTCCCCCTGTGTCTAATGCTCCTAAGTGAACTCAGAAGGCATAGGTGTCAGGGAATGGGCCTTAAATAGATGGATTTTAGGGAGAGATGCCAAGGTCACCTGGGCTCTGGTGGGCTCTGAGCACCTCTAAAGCATCCTGTCCATCAGAAAGTATCCTATGGAGTTTGGTTTCATGAGGGACCCAGAGACATAGCCCAGAATCACCCGAAGATTTTAGACTTCAGAAGCAGGACCCCTTAAGCAAATAACCATTCAGTCCTGCCAAACGTTGGTATCAGTCCCAGATAGAGAGACAGGTAGACACTGCTTGTGTCTTGGGCAAACAGGAAGGAAGTAATCACACAGTCCTAAAAGATCAAAGCGGGTAGGGGGGGGCCTAAGGGTACCATCTTAGCTATAGATGGAAGCTTTGTGGTAGGAAGGACAAAGAACTTCCCCCAGAAACTTTTGTCTGAGGAGAGGCAGAGCCCTGCCTTTGGGAACCCAAGTCAGATGAAAGAAAACAGGACATTACTCCAAGGAACATTTGTCTAAATGGCAACAGGGCTTCTCAAGGAGCCCCGATGTCAAAAGGGGAAAACAGCCCTGGTCTGATGTGGAAAGACAGAGCAGCAGGGACCTACAAGCTGAGGCAGAGAACCAGGGTCCCTGCTGGCACACACAAGGTCTTGGTTGGAATTAGAGAAAGATGTTCTCTCTGGCACCCTTTCCTCCCAGCTGACACAGCCTGGCCTTAGGGTGCAGAGCTTGGAGAGTAGAGTGCCAAGTGTAGGCTGAACAAGCCTCCGCTGGATGCCTTCATAGGGGACTCAAACTGCATAGCCCAAAGTGCCAGCCCTGGGAAGGGATTCCTTCTCTCATGAACTCTTGGGAGACATTGCCCTGATCCAGATAACACTGGTCGAGGCAGAGAAATGACCCAACCCTAGGAAACTCTGGTGTGAGAGGGAACAATGACAAAGCTCTGTTCTAGAGAGTTCTAGTCTGAAGGGACAGAGCCCTGCCTTCAGAAGCCTATCCTCTCTACTTCATCCACAGCATCAGCCTCACCATCTGGTGAACTAGGAAAAGAGTAAGCATCAGGTAAAAATTGCCTCAACTCCCTGGCCCCCGTTCCTACCCCCAAAATGTTGATATTTCTTTTATTCTCTAGAGCAGCGGTCCCCAACATTTTTGGCACCAGGGACCGGTTTCATGGAAGACAATTTTTCCACGGACGGGGGCAGGGGGGATGGTTTTAGGATGATTCAAGCACAGTACATTTATTGTGCAATCAAACCTCTCTGCTAATGATAATCTATATTTGCAGCCACTCCCCAGCACTAGCATCACCGCCTCAGCTCCACCTCAGATCATCAGGCATTAGATTCTCATAAGGAGTGCGCAACCTAGATCCCTTGCATGCACAGTTTACAGTAGGGTTCCCGCTCCTATGAGAATCTAATGCCTCCGCTGATCTGACAGGAGGTGGAGCTTATGCAGTGATGCCAGCAATGGGGAGCAGCTATAAATACAGATGAAGCTTTGCTCCTTCACGGCCACTCACCTCCTGCTGTGCGGCCCAGTTCCTAACAGGCCGCAGGTACTGGTCCGCAGCCCAGGGGTTGGGGACCGCAGCTCTAGAGAATATGAGGAAAGCTATGGACACGTTTGCCTTAAAAAAGTACACATATGTCCACATACACATACCACACATGCACACACTCATTCGCATGCAGTATTTTACATACAACTTCAGGAAGTCAGGAAACCTCTGGAACCCATCCAGGTACCCCATAGAGATCTTTCAAGCCCAGATTAAGACCCAAGACCCTGCTCTAGACTCTAAGTAAAACTCCTAAAGGACAAATCAGATTAGGTTATACCTCACAACATAAAGCTCAAGCTCCTTATTGTGGCACCGAGACCTTCTGTGATTTAGATTCAACCTGTATTTCCAGGTTCCATTCTGAATACAGCCCTCTATGAATCCTAAGGGCCATGTTCACTGAATTAATGCTAACCACTCCTTGGATATGCCACTATTTTCTTGCCTCCATGTCTTTACACATGCTATTTCTTCTAACAGGACTATTTTACCCCACCACATCAAATTTCTGTTTACCCTTCAACATCCTGCCCAAATATTATCTCATCCAGGACGCCTTTCTGGATTAGCTATCTCTAGCTCTCTCTTCTCATGACCCTTGTGTGTGTGTCCCTGTTATTGCCTCATCACCCTATGTTGTGATCATCTGTTTAGGTATGTTTCAGGTATCTACTTACGTATAACAATCCATCCCCAAACTTGGTGGCCTAACACAATGCATTATTTCTTATGATTCTGTGGGTTTACTGAGCATTGCCTGACTCATGCAGCTCATTGAGCTGGAGGAATGGCTGGGCTGGAAAGTCCAAAATGGCGTCACCACATGTCTGGAAGATTGGGGTGCCTTGGTTTTCTTCCACGTGGGCTCTCATCCTCCAGTAGGTTAGATCAGCTTCCTTACTTAGCAGTCTCAGGGCAGTATCACATCAAGAGGGTGAAGGCCAAAGGTATAAGGCCTCTTGAGGCCTAGAATCTGGAACTCGCACATCACTTCCACCACTTTCTTTTAGGCAAAGCAAGTCACAAAGCTAGCCCATAATGAAATGAGGAGGAAATGCAGCTCTTGGTAGGAGAAGCTGCAAAAAATTTGTGGCCATATTTAATCTACCACAATGAATCTGACTCCTCCACTAGACTTGGAGTTTCTCCAAGACAAGGGCCTTGTCTTATCCTTCCTTTACTCATACATTTATCTAGTACTCACTCATACTCAGCCTAGTGTCCTTGTCTTCAAGGGGTTAGATTTGGAAATAAATAATTACAGCCCAGTGTTTTAAGTGCTATGACAAGGATATAAATAAGTTTCTAGGACAGCACAGTGGAAGGAGAAGAAAATCAGAGCAAGCTTCACAGAGGAGGTAATGACTGAACAGGGTTTTAGAGGAGGAATAGGAGTTCACTTGGTGGACAAGGAAGAAAGGATATTCTGGATAAAGGAAACACCATGTGCAAAAGACATAGAGGTATAACGGAATGATGTGTTTGGGGAACTGTTAGCTTTTCAATTTTGTTAGAAAGTAGAATGCAAGGAAAGTTGGTAGGAGATGAAGCTGCAAAGTAACCCAGGGACCAGCAGATGAACCTGCAAAGTAACCCGGGGACTAGCTTGGTATCCCACCCCCTGCTCTTTACATAATGCCTGGCAGGTAGTAATTGTTCAGTTACATTGGATTTGAAAAATCACTGAGCCTGGGCACGGTGGGTCATGCTTGTAATCTCAGCACTTTGGGAGGCCAAGGCAGGAGGATCACTTGAGGCTAGGAGTTCAAGTCCAGCCCG
Organism: Daubentonia madagascariensis; assembly: GCA_023783475.1. NCBI lineage: Eukaryota > Metazoa > Chordata > Mammalia > Primates > Daubentoniidae > Daubentonia > Daubentonia madagascariensis. Next base: position 13,122,480 of record JAKFHU010001129.1, on the reverse strand, counting down.
GGCAACATAGTGAGGCCCGTCTCTAAGAAAACATTTAAAAATTAACTGGGTGTGGTGGTGCGCACCTATAGTCCCAGCTACTCAGGAGGCTGAGGCAGAAGGATCCCTGGAGCCCAGGAGTTTGAGGCTGCAGTGAGCTATGATCTAACCAAAGTACTCCAGCCTGGGCAACAGCATCAGACCCTGTCTCTAAAAAAATTTAAAAAAAAAAAAAAATTTTTTTTTAAATCATTGAACTAGGCCTTGAAAGCAGGGGGTATTGGTTTCTGGTTTGAATTCCCATTTACGTAGCCTAAGTAACTAATCCTCTTAACCACTACCTCACTTAAACCTCATAGCAACTGTACAAGCCAGGACTTATTGCCCCCAATTTATTACTAAGGAAACAGGCCTAGAGATGGGAAGTGACTTTTCTAAGCACACATAAATTATGAGTAACAGAGTCAGGATTTGAACTTGAGATTCTAGGATTTGCCCTGGATCCTAGATTGTTTCCCAGCCCTGTACTGGGCTCAGGGCTTCCCTTGTAACATCCTTCTCCCCTTCCCACTGATATATCTTTCATGTTAGACTCTGTGCTGGGTAAACAGCTAGAGGTGACCTCCCAAGTAAAAGGGACAGATGTGTAAACAAACAATCAAAATATACATGATCATAGGGATACATAATCAGAGGGAAGCTGTGGACCTGTGGAACTCAAGGAGGCAACAAACCCCGCCTTGCAGGGGGGGAATGAAGCCTTGCCAGAGACCTGAAGGATGAACAACAGTTAACCAAGCAGGGGATTTTGGAGGGCACAGAAGATATCCAGCCCAGAGTATAGAGCATGGAGTGCTCACAGACCTACAATTAGTTCTGCAAAGCTGAGTGTCAGAGAGTAGGAGTGTAGAAGAGTCTGGAGAAGCAGACAGGGCAAGGTAAGGCAGGCCTGTATGCCATGTTGCAGATCTTCTCAGTGGAGAACAAATGTAGGATTTAAAGAAGGGGGAGACGGCTAATTTGGCACAATAGAAAGATCACGCTGTGTGTAGTGTGGAGGATGGGTTGCAGGGAGAGAAGCTGGAGACCAGATGGGAGACAGCTGCAAATTTGGAGAGCTCATAAGATTAGGAGCTAGAACAAGGACAACCAAGGTTGGTATAGCCCTTGAAGACACTCGACTTGCCTATGCCAAGCACCATGCTAGGCTCTGGATCCACCCAGAACAACTCACACATGGCCCCAAACCTGGAGTGGTCGGTCCACTGATAAAAATCTACACAGGCTACAATGAGGGTACAGAGATGGAAGTACTCTTACAGGAGGGAAAGCTATTTTTCAATTAAGCCTGGAAGGATGGGTAGGAAATACACAGAGGAAATGAGGAAGTTTAAGAGATCTTTAAAGGTAGACTTCCAGGATCTAGAAAAGGATTGAGTCTGAGGGCTGGAGAGGGTGGGGTCAAGGGCAACTCTCAAGTTTCTTGTGAAGGCACACCTGAGTAGACGGTGGTATCCCCTTATGAATTGGGAACCCAGGAGGAAGGCGCCTGTTTGGGGCATGTTGAGTTCAGTGTTGGCCATGTGGGCATGCGGTGCCTTTGGGAGCTCCAGAGGATGTCCAGCAGACAGCCAACATGTTGGGAATCCCCTAGTAACAGGACTGGGACGGGTAGAGGCTGAGGGCGGGAGCGACTGTTAAGAGCATGAGGTGCGATCGCCCAAGGACGATCGGGAATTCCGACAAAGCGCCCGCCTCGGCGCAGCTACCCCACGGCAGCCGCGCGGGAAGCAGGAGGCGGGAGCCGGGGCCGGTGTGTGGGGCGTAAGGAGCCCCGCACTGGGAGGGGGTGGTGGAAGGACCTCGCAGCTGCTACAGCCGGGGCGGGTAGGCTTTACCGGCAGGGGGAGGTACCCGGGGGCGGCCCGGCTGGTAGCTACCAGAGTACAAGCAGCGTTTCCTGGTCCCGGTCCGGCCACCCCCACCCCCACTGTGAACTTTCACCCCCAGCGCGCGACGGCGGCGGATCACGTGATCAGGGCCAACATGGCCGCCGCCGCCGCTGGGAGCTGAAGTGCCGCCGCCGCCGGGCAGCCGGGGGGAATCCGCCCGCATCGCCGCCCTCGCCGACCGGGTGGCCGTGGGGCCCGGAGCGCCGGAGGCCGGGGCTGGGGCGGCACCGCGCGGTGGCCACGGGGTCCCGTTAAAGTAGCCCCCGGCGGCTATGCCGAGAGCCCGGAGCGGCCGGCGGAGCAGGGGGGCCGGCGGGAGGGAGGAAGTAGGTTTGTTTACGGGCAGTTTGGGGTGGGGCAGGCCTGCTTGGGGGTCTGGAGCGGGGGCGGGGGCCAGGACCCCAGGCCGCGCCTGACGTTCTGTTCTTTTTTTGCATCTGCCCGCGATCTTCTCCCAGACCTTCCTACGAGTGCGAGCCAACCGGCAGACCCGACTGAATGGTGAGTCCTGCCCGGCCCCTCCCTCCGCCCCACCCCCGGCCTCCTCCCTCCCTCACTGCCTGCAGCTCCTGGTTCGCCTGGGTCTCTTCGACATTAGGGCCCATTGGCTTCTTCGCAGTCACAGCGCCTGAGTATGTGCAAACCAAGGCTGCCACCCTCAGTTTCCCCGTCTGTCTAATGGAGGTATGGTTCCCAGCTCTTGCCCAAGCCTCTCTAAAGGCCTTGAAGAACCCTGGGGGGCAATAAGTGCTGGAGAATGAGGAACAAGCTACACAATTCCACTCGAGAGCTCAGCTTTGAATTTGCAAACTGCTGGGACCTCACTATACAAGCCGGCAGGGCGCTGAGAATGTTTTTCTTCCAGTTTTTAATCAGTGCCCAGTAGTGTGAATACAGCCTCTCTGCTGAGACTTGACAATGCAGTCAGATCTGGAGTTCCCACGGCAACAGGAACTAACTCATCCCAGGGCTCTTTGAGTTATCAGTCGGCCCACATTTCACAAAAGTGATCAGCGTGGGCTCGACAGCTCTTAGAGGCCTTCTCTGAAAGCAGGCCGTGTGTGCACTACCTGGCAGCCCCCCTTTCGGATTCAAACCTCTGGAGCATTCCTGTGTCCCGAACACAATTGAATGATCCTAGCTTTTTGTGCTGACTGAGGTGTGGTATCTGGGGATTGGCTATAAGGGGTTTAGGGTCTCTAGACCAACTGGTAAGTGAATGAGGCCATGGGTGTTCAAGATCCCCAGCTCTTACCACTTGGTTTCTGCTGCCAGGCCAAGCCCCAGTCTGGAAAAGGGAGAACATTCATGATGGGCTGGCACCATGTTAAGCACCATTCTCATAACATCTCTAAGAGGAAAGTGTTGCACACCTTTGTAAATAAGGAAACTGAGGCTCTGAGAGGTAAAAGTGATTTGTTTAAAATCACATAGCTGCAATGTAACTGAGCCATGTATGAACTGAAGTTTGTTTCCCACCAAAGCCTGTGCTCCAATAATGCCATGCTGCCTCCTTGGCAAAGGCTTTGACTCTCCTTACTCAGAGGTAATCTCTGGGTAGAAAATAAAACTTAACCACACTTTAGTAAGCTTCATTCAGGACTTAGAAGATGAATGGCAGGGGAAAAACCAAATCTGCCTTGCTTGTCAGAGAATTTCCAGATGAAGCCCAGTCCATCAAGGTGCTTTCCTCGGACTCCAGGGAATCATTTGCTGGCCTAGGTGTCCTGGGCAAGGAAAGCATCCAATATCATACCCTACCTGATCGTTCTGTGAGATTCATTTCCTATTTAATCGTTGAACAGTCCCAAATTACCTAGGGAGACACTCCCTTGGACTCTGGGCGAGGTAAATGAGGGACCTTTGTGTTGGCACACTATTCCATACTAGGCTTTTAGAATTCCCAGGGTCCCTTGCTCAATGCATTTCTGATGTCTCACATCCCTTCTCTATCCAGAGCCCTGGCTCTAGAGCTGTGTCCCCAACCCCCAGGGTCTGTGGCCTGTTAGGGACCGGGCCACAGAGCTCCCCCCCACACCCCTGTCCGTGGAAACTGGTCCCTGGTGCCAAAAAGGCTGTGGACCACTGCTCTAGAGTGTGAAGGCTGAGAATCCAAGGGTTAAGTCAGCCAACGTGAAGGGATCTGTATCTTTGTCCACAAAGGCAAGTAGGGTACCAGAACATAGTCATGTCTCCTATAGTGAAAACACAGGAAATTGAAGAGATGGGCTGGGCTATAGATCAAGGTTTCTCAAACTCCATGCTCAATTCTTGTGGGATGGTGGTTTTCCTTTTGGTTTGGGTCTTTCTAGTGCCACTCTGTTTTGGAGGTGGAGTAGCTCCCTCACTCAGAGCCACAACAGGCAGGAGTTCGGGCCCTAGCATACTCACTGGGATCAATCTTTGTTGATGCCACTCAGTCAGGGGGACCCTTAGAACAGGAGAGCATTCTAGCCTGGTTTCCTATCTTGCCTTTGTCACATTTTAGCTACTTGGACAAGTGCCTTGATCTCTCTAAGCTTCACGTTTCTTCATCTGTTAAAATGGGACAATGCAAGCTAGCTTTAGGATATAGAAGTAAATGAGCTACCTTGTGTAAGCTACTTGGCTCTGAGCCTAACACATGGTAGAAACTCTTAAATTGTAACATATCAACTCTCACCTGTGTTCCCCTCCCTAGACTGCATTCATGAGCTTCCCATCAGAGTCAGTGTCCATGAGAGAGTTCTTCCCGGCCCTGCAGTGGGGAACCTTTCCCTCTTTGGCTGGCTCCTCTTCATCCCATGCCCTCCACCCCCATCAATCTGGTCATAGAGTGGCCATCTCTGATCCTGCTGGGAGGGACTAGAGGGAACAGCGTCCCTTGTTTTGACCCCTTCCTGCTTCAGTGACAGGAGGGCTGCAGAGAGGGATTAGTGAGCTAATTAGAAATGATTGCATCTCTCAGCATTAATTAGCAGTGCTGTGGGCTTGTAGTATGCGCTTTGGAACTGAGCCCCCTTCGGGACAACATGGCAGGCAGCCCTCTGCCTCTGGGGCCTGCCAGCCCCTGTGCACTGATTAGAAGTGATGGAACAGGTTTGGGTAGGCACAGTAAGGGCCCTTTCAAGGTACCCTGAGTCCTCTGACCTGGCTGCTCAAGGTCTGATCCAGACCCTCTTACCTTTATGACTGGCCTCGGTCTCCTCTCCTGTAAAATGGAACCAATGGACATCAGAGAAATTCTTCCTGGGGAGATTCTAGGTGGGATGCCAGGAACTGTACCTCAGCCTCTTGGCCTAGGAACAAAAGGGATTTTAGCTGATGAGGAACAGCAGACCATATCAGACCCCTGGAGGGACCTTGGGTTCAAGCCAAGAGATGTTCTTTAGAGTTATATTTCCTGACACCAAAAGAGCTCATGGTCTTGGCCTTCTGGAGAGATACCTAACAAACATGGAGTGTCTTTGCCCGTTGGACTCTTACTGAGCACTGCAGATGGAAAAGTATGGGTTGACCTTGCGTCATCTGTGGCCAAAGAGTGGTCACTTCCCTGGCCTAGCACCAATGTCCATCCCAGGTGCTCTTGGCAAAACTTAGTCCCCATAGGAGCAGGAGGTGGTGCAAGATGAGGGCCAGAACACACACTGAACCAAAGGGCTAATGGCTAGCAGGAGGTCAGGATGTGTCAGCTCCACTGGGAGCTACAGTGACCATCTGTTCATTGTATGCTTTGTTTTCGGTTCCTCCATGCAGCTCGGATTGGGAAAATGAAACGGAGGAAGCAAGATGAAGGGCAGGTATGTCCCCTGTGCAACCGCCCCCTGGCAGGATCGGAGCAGGAGATGAGTAGGCATGTGGAGCATTGCCTTTCTAAGGTAGAGGGGCTGTCACCACCCACCTTCCTTCCCCCCTTCCCCCAACACTAAGCTGCTGACTGCCCCTAAATCTGTGGGCTCTTGGGGTCCCCACGTGGTCTCAGCGGCTTCTTCCCTTCTGTTCTGTGCCCTCTTCCTTTGCTTTCACTCTCACTCGCCCCCCCCACCCCCACCCCCACCCCTTGGGCTCCAGTGGAAAATTATTGGGAAGAGGCCCAGGTCTTTGACCTCTAGATTGGTTTGCTTCAAAGGAGCCCTAGAGCTGGGAGCCCATCTGGCACCACAGCTGGGCCTAGGGCTGTGCCTTCCTTGCAGACTCTGGGGGGCAAGTAGGGGTGACCTGGGCCCAGCATGATCCTGCTCTGCTCTTCACAGAGAGAAGGCTCCTGCATGGCTGAGGATGATGCTGTGGACATCGAGCATGAGAACAGCAACCGCTTTGAGGAGTATGAGTGGTGTGGACAGAAGCGGATACGGGCCACCACTCTCCTGGAAGGTGGCTTCCGAGGTACAAGCAGCTGACACCTAGGCAGTGGCACTCTGGTGCCAGGCCTCTGCTGGGTACCCATCTGTTGGGAGCTGAGAGGCCAGGGCTGGTGGCTGGTCATCCATTCTACCATGTGGGACTGCTGCTGGTGGGGCTCCTTTGTGACCGTGCTGCCTGCCTGTGATGTGCATATTAAAATGGATGTATTTGGGTGGGGAAATGGAATTGTGAGGCTGCAAGCTAGGAGTGACGAGGGGGGCTCTCAGCCTCGGGTGATGCATTGAAGGTGACAGCCAAGCCGCGTTAGCACCTGCATAAAATATTAAAGGGACGGTTATGCATTTATCACTCCATCCCTCTTAAGGCTGATAAATGAGAATCCAGCAACCTGCTGTACACCTCCAGCACTGGGGGCCCTGAGGGCTTCCAGGCAAACACATTGGATTTTCCTCCTCCTCCTCCTCAGCCCTATGTCAGGGAAATCAGTTACAGAGGAAAGAGTGAGTTATGGCAAAATTTGACCTCCCATGAGCTTCACTGGTGAATCTAATTTTAGCTCTGATCCCATCCCTTCTCCCTGGGTGCCCTCTGCCCTGAAGCAAGAGGGGCCTGGGCCCAGCTGCTCCCTGCCTCCCTTGGGCTCTCCCCAGTTGCTGCAGAGGAGTCTGCAGGGCTCCACCCATCTCCCGTGCCTACCCAGCTCCTTGGAGGAATATGGCTTGGCATCCCTTACGAGGTCAGACAGCAGAATTGGTTGGGAGCCCAGAGTCAGTGTCCTCTTGTCAAACTCCCCAGCCTTGGAAAGGGGGAGCTGTCTGCCTCCTGGCCTCCAGCTCTTCTCTTTTCCTGTGCATGAGCACAGCTGGCACTGCAGCTTGTGGTCATTAAGTAAGCCAATCTGCTTCCCGTCTGCCTCCCATTCTCTGGGCAACACCCTTGGGAGTACCACTGTGTGTGGTCCCTGGAGAATCTCACAAGCAGCTGGGAAGAGGGTCTCTGCTTCCTTAGGGCCAACCTACCTGGGCTGGTGCTGAGAGTGGTCTCTGCAGTGCCGTCCAGTGCAGACTGGCTCCATGAGGGCGCTAAGAGCCCAGATGGGACATTATGCCTCTGGGCTTCTCTCATATTACCCAAGCATTTGGGGGCAAGCCAGAATATAAATCGGGAAGGTTAGACCTAACTGCTTCTCTGAGCCTGAGCTGGAGAGTGTAAATTTGCCGTTTCATTCTGGTCCTGTATTGCAGGGTTAGAGTTTCTGAGGCCCTGGAAAAATGAGCAACAGAGCCCACAATCATTCCCTGTCCCATGAATTGTACACACAGGTGTCTGGTGGCAGCCCATGCAGGGTCAGTTCCGGGATGCTGCTCTGGGTTAGCTCTGTTGGCAGCTGCAACTATTCACATCCTCCATTGCGATGGCAACTTCTTAGTCAGGTTTCTTGGCACAGACCTCGACCTGATGGCTTCTGAGCACCAGGCAGGGCTTAAGGGGGATAAAGCTGTGTAGGGCCTGCTGATTTGACAAAGCATTTCCCCCGCACTGGGATGCACTTGCAGAGCAGTGTGAGGGGCTCTTAGGCCCTGGGCGGGTATCAGTTTTCCCTGAGTGTTTACACTGTGAGGTTGTTCCTTTCAAGAATTCCTGAGGGGAGTTCAAAGGGGGCTTTTCTTTGAGCGATTTGGAGAGCGGGCATGAGAGTGAGACTTGAAGAGGGAACAGGGGCCGGAGGTGCCTTTATCTGCAGAGAATTGCTCCAGCTTTCCTGATAGAAGCTGCTGCCGCCTCTTAAACAGCTTAGTGCAGTCAAAAGACAGGCAGACTTGAAAGGCTGTTTTACAGCGAGATCAGCGGGGGCCACGAGGCAGAGAGCGGGGCGCAGTGGAGCGGAGGAGGCTGAGGCTCCTCAGTGGGGGGGGCTATCAAAGGGAGGCCCTGGCTGATCCTGACTGCCTCTGCCCCCAAAACCTGTCTGCAAAAGCTGGCCATCTGTCAGCGTACCCTCCCTGGCCAGGACCGATAGGCCCAACTCTTGGGGGGTTGGGTGTGGCCCCGCCAGGCGGGCTGGTGTCAGTGCAGTGCATTGATCGCCCGCCGGGCAGGCCGGGGCCCCAAGCCGGGCAGCACGTGCTTAATGTGATTGAAAGGCAGTTAAAATGGCGGTGACCTTTTCAGGAGGAATTAGATTGCCTGCCAAGACCGGTTAGAGGGAGTGATAACGCCAGCTGAAGGAGCTGCCCAACGACTTCAGAGAGAGGGAGGCAGAGGCAGGATGAGCAGGCGAGCAGCGAGGCCCATTTAAGCTGTGCTGTGCGTGCTGGCAGAACAGAGATTGCTGTCCTTGTTAGATATGAAAGAAGTGAAGAATTGCAGATAAGTTCCTGTATCCGATCATCCCCATCCCTTCTCCCAGACTAGGGCCTCTTCGTCATCCTCAGCAAAGCTTCCCACCAGGCCCACTGGGAGCTGGTCTGGTGGATCAAACTGGTTACCTTGAGTGTAATCTGCTGTGGGAGGCAGTGAACAAGCAAGAGTTTTGGTGAAGATACTTGGCTGAGGGGAACAGCCCTTAAAGATGGGGACCTGTGGTTACTGAGGGGGAGGCCCAAATATCTCAGGCCTGGGAGTGCTTAGAATTGGTATTTTACGACAAAATGAGGGACCGGATAGAACAGGAGAGCCCGAGATAGGTCCAGCTGGAATGAGATTTTGAAAACACTGAAGGAACTAGGTAAAGATTTTAAGAGAGTAAGTTGGAAATGATTTTTGCTATCTAGGAGGCCCTCTGACCTTCCCAGTTCTAGGAGAAATGCTTAAGCTGTGTGCCTGAGCTGTTGATTATCCTTTCAGAAACATAGATTTTCTAACCTTCTACTGCTCTTTGCATAGAGGCAGCACACAGAGCCTAGTGCTTCACCAACTGTCCCCTAAAGGAGATCAGTGGATAGGAGAAAAAGATGCTCTTCTAGGGCACCATGCCAGACCTGGGCAGAGCAAGGGGCTTCTAGGCTAGAAAAGCAGGCCACAGGTAAAAAGCTAATTGTACATTCCTGAGACAAACCTGCCCCTATATGTTGTCAAAGGAGGTATGTGGCAAATAAGCCAAGCCTTTCCTCTCATTTCCCACATCCTGCTTCTGGATCCTGGAGAAGAGACCTGTGGTGGTGAGCCTTTGTCCCTCCCCTGTTTTGGTTGCCAGTGAGAGTTCACCCAACTGGATTTGGGAACCCAGAGCTCAACATATCTGGAAGGGACAGGCTGGACAGAGGACATGGGAATGATTGGTTTCAAATAAGGTGGCAATAATGTAGTGGGCACAAGAATGGTGAGATGGATGAATTTCCCAGGAGGCTGTACAGGAAATGGAAGGTGTTTGCAGCTGCATCTTTAAGCCCTAGAGGTGAATGCATTGCTAGAATCCAGCATGAAGCCCCTTTGAATCAAACAGGTGCAGTGGGTGATGGAGAGGAAGGGTGCTAAGACAATGGGCTCTGCAGGTTTCTGCCCCACCCAGATCTTGGCATAAGGACTGCATCTTTCTTGAGTCCCTGTCTTAGATGTAGGCTGGTTCCAGGTAGCCTGGGACGAGAAATCATGGAGAACAGGCAGAGCAGCTTTGGCGCGAATCTTTTAAGCAGCTGTTGCTTGATAAAACTTCAGCACCAGATTATGGGGCAAGGGGGTGAGAGGTGTTGTGAGTCCAAGGGCATGGGCATATAGGCCTTGCCCTAGCTGCTGCCTCCTTTGGTGTGTTGGTTCTCAAGAGATGGGAGTCCCAGATGCTAAAGATGTCCTTCAGTGCAGCTCTGCTCCTGGTCCAGCCAGTGACAGGTATTGGAACAGCACACTGCTGGAGGCCGTCTGAGAATGGAGAGAGTTAGGGCTGCTGCCTTCTAACTCCCCACCACCTTTAGTTATCACTGTCGCCTGTTGGGAGGGGGGAGGAGAGGTGGCAGGGAGCAAGGCACCTTCTGTCCCCTGTGGCAACTGACGGGATTTAATCGCCTTTTGGAACACAATTGTTAAGCTGGGACACAGGGAGTGCAGGCAGAAGGAGCAAGTATCAATGGTTTTAAACGGCGTCTGTCTCTGTGCGCCTCTCCTGACGTGAGGCAGTGAAACGCGTTATCGAGGAGGCCCGGAAAGTGGCTAAGTGCGTTTGACACACGCCAACTCCCTGCCTCCACACTGGATAATTGCATTGTCAACTGTTCAGCGAGGTGGCAGGTGACACTGCAGGCCGATTGATTGTCCCGCATCGCAGCTCCCCAGACTGTCAGCTCCCCAATCGATGGCGTTTACACAAGACACCGTAACTGCATCTGTAACTAATTCCAGTGTAAAACTCTCCGGAAGCTGCCGCCCCTGCCCTCCACATTGGAGAGCACAGGCCTCTCAGGGCCCCAAGACTTTCCTTTCTCCCTGGGTTCTGGTTTGTTGGGAGCAGCAGGTGAGGAACTCGATGGCTCCTTTTTTGTGGTTTCAGGTTCCAGGACGTTACTGCCCTCAGTAAACGGGCATCTCCAGTTTCTCAATCGATCACCTGATCAATTGATTAAATTAACACTGATTTTTTTCCCCCCTTCTCAATGATCCAGGAAGAAATGAGTTTATGGGAGAAGGGTAGTTTCTATAAAATTTAGAGTTGTGTATCATTTCTGCACTTAACCCTTTCCCTTTCCGTTGCTAAGTATTCACTGGGAGGAGAGGAATTTTTTGCACTGCCACCTCCCCACCCCCGGACTGGGCAACTCTAGCACCCACTCTGCTAGGTATCATTGACTGTCAGGCTCAGTTTGCCTATGGGTGGGGGTCCAGCCCTTTATGCCATTTTAAGGGGGGGCAGTACTGTAGCAAGAGGGCCTCCCTGGGCCATTTTTGAGGTCCTGGGGGCTGAGTTCCCTCCCTGGATAGCAGCAGCAGGAGTGGCAGCTTGCCTGTTATCCCTGGAGCTACATGGAAGAGGAGCCAGAGACTTGGAAAGGAGCTCTCCGTGCCATCTTGCCTCTGAGTACTGGCTTGGGATAGTCCAGCAGCTGAGAACATAAAATGACTGTGGAGCCTTCCTCTCCAAGCGGGAGGGGGGGGCAAGCTGGCGGGGGCGCTGTCTGCATAAAACGGCTTTATGGCCGTTTCTTTTTATTATGATTCTGCCAGAAGTCAGCAAGTGACATTTCATTAAGAAAATAAAGTTTAATGTGCTGGGAAAGAGGTTGGAGCAGGCTGGGGCAGCAGAAGAGTGAAATTGGCGGCGGCGGCCTTCTGAACACCTGTGGGGGTAGGGAGAGGTTCCCAACATCTGTCTCAGCTGGGAAATGGGGTCAGGGTCAGGGTAAACTGCTCAGACCAGAGGCAAAGAGGCCTTTTCCTTGGCAAACAAGGTGTGTCGTGCTGTCCACCCTGCCTGACTGGTCAGAGGAACAGAAGGCTGCTACCTAACTGGGAGTTGGGGTCTGATGGGGAAGGTTGTGTCCTGAGAGGTTTCTCCAGGCCACCAGCTAACCGGGACTTAATAGAGCAGTGTTGCCGGTGTTTAGCCAGTACTGCTGGGGTATGCTGTGTGGCACCTGCTGTGGGCCTGGCTGGCTCTGCTGAGATCACAACAGTGAGTCAGGCTTGGGACCCTTGAAGCTCTCAATCTAGTGAGGGATAATGACAATACATGGTAATAAATTTGATCTTGGAGTTGCACAGGAGTCTGGGTGGACACCAAGGAAAGCACACCTACGTATAAGTACCTGGGGAAGTTTCATCCACCCCCCAGAACACCTTGAGGATGGGGATCAGGTGTTGAAGCTCTGTGTTCTCAACACTGAGCCAGAGGATGAGCTCAATAGAGGTTGAAAGAGTGTTGTTGAGGTGAGAATTCCTTCCATCAGCAAGGATCTACAGAGCAGCTACTCTGTGTAGGTATTGTGAGTTAATGGTAGCAGGCCTGGTTGAGCTGAGTCAAACTTGCCAAATGAGCAGGCATTTGTTTTGTAGACCAGGAGGGACAACATTCTAGGCAAAGACAGCAGGAGGTACAAAGGTGCGGGGGCATAAGAAGGCATATGGGATTTGGGAGACCTCAGTGGCTGTGTTCACTGGGCCAGGCATGGCAGGCAATAAGACTGCAGAGGAAAAAACTTCAGGCCACAGGGCTGCTTTATGTGCAGTTTTGGAGTGCCCTGTTTTCTCTGCTTTGCTGTGGGAGCTGTATTGGGCTCAGGAGAGGTACCAGGGTTCTCTGTTTTCCTTTTTGCCCATCCCACAAGGCAGGGCTGGGCAGGGCTGGGCAGGGCCAGGCTGAGCAGAGGATGTGAGACTGGCTGCTGAGCAGCGTGTACTTGGGGGAGGGGGTTGGCAGGGCTCGGAGGGTGCAGGCTGTAAGTGAACCTGATAGCTACATTCTGATTGATGGCGGAGTTTGTCTCCCAAACTGTCAGAGGGTTTATAGAGGTGCCACTCACCCACAAGGCAGGAATTGCTTGTCAGGACACCTGGCCGTGAACAGGAGACAGAGCTGTAACTTGGTGTTTTCTCAGCTTAATGACCCTGCTGCTGACCTGCCTGCTGCCTCAAGTGTGTCGGTGCCTCCAGGGAGGGGGCAAATGAGGACTGTCGGGGAGGGGTGGAGCCCAGGCTGTGCCCAGCCTCTTTCTTTCCCTGGTGCTTCTTACCTCTGGGACAGGCGGTATCTTTGTGATACTTGAGGGGTAGAAGCGAGAAGGAGGAACAGGAAGAAAGTGCTTTTCAGGGCTTGAAAGATGGAGAACATTCCAGATAGAGTAAATAGCATGAGCAAAAGGCTTAAGAGCAGGATGTACAGGGTATGTTTGGGGCATGATGAGCAGCCTCCACGTCCACAGGCATCGGGCTTACGGGGTGGAGGGCAGAGAAGTAGATGCTCCTGGATCTTCGCGGGTCTGGCTGAGGGGCCAGGACTTGGTTGTGCGTGCAGTGGGGAGCCATAGACAGTTCTGGAGTCGGGGGAAAAGGGTCAGAACTATATGATAAGCAGGAAGAGGGAAAAGACAAGAGACTTGAAGACCCATTGCAAGACTTATCCTAATGAGAGTGTAAGGACTGAGTGGAAAGAATGGACAAGAAGAAATTTCCGAGCTCATCAGGCAGACCCCTGAGCTGCTTCGTCTCTCCTTTAAGGATTTCCTTGCTGATCCCACTAACCACAGAGCGCATCGTTTTCTTTTGTCCCTGGCAGGGCTGCTGGCTAGTGAGGTGTGGTCTGAGACCCACTGGGCAGAAGTGGGGTGCTGGGGGACCAGCTCCATGGCCCCTGACCTTGGGCTGTCAGGAAGGATGGTCCTAGAGGCCAGATCACCTGGCAGGTGAGCAGGCCTGGTGTAGCCTCAGCAGCTTACCCCTCCCCGTGAGCCAAGGGTCTGCCTGTGGCTATGCCAAATGCACCTCAGAGGGGTCGGCCCCCTGCCTAGCCCTCGGCCTGGCCTCAGCTCAGCCTGGTTGCCTTCATGAACCGCTTTGAGAAGCAGGTGTACATGCCTATCCTCCCTCATCTGTCCCTTCCTAATCCCTTTATAACTGCACTTGTCCAGGAATCTGGACTGAGTGAGGTGGAGATGAATAATTAATGTCAGGCGCTTCAGACACCAAATATTTGAACAGCTGCCTGTTGTTTTTGCTGGCAAGGACCTAGCGACCAAAATCAGGATGTTGGCTTGGGGTCCCGCTCTATGGCTCTGATTGGCCTTAGCCAGTCTGCTCTCCCCTCTGATGGACTTAACAGGCTGGATGATAGGATATAGGGGAGCCCAGGTCCTCCCCTGTGAAATCCCCAGGCCTGAATTTTCCTGTCCTCTTCCTGATCTTCCTAGATCTGGAAGACAGGTGGATAGGAGGTCTGGGTGTCTCCTAAGGACCTGACATAGTGTATGAATGGGCTAGTTTATGAGCAGAGACCACTTGGAGCTGCGTGCAGTGGCAGAGAAAGATGAGGTATGCAGAGTGAAGGAACTGAAATGTCAGTGTTAAGGGCACCGAAGTATCTGGCTTTATATATCTCAGGCTCAAGTTTCTATGGGCCTTAGCTGGCCCCAGACCTGACCCCTGCCTAGAGCCAACAGCAGGGGCACCCTTGACCTAGTCTTGTTGGCCCCTGGCCCTCCTCACTCCCTGCTTCCCACAGGCTCTGGCTTCGTCATGTGCAGCGGCAAAGAGAACCCGGACAGTGATGCTGACTTGGATGTGGATGGGGATGACACTCTGGAGTATGGGAAGCCACAGTATCCTTGGGGCACTATGGGGCAAGGTAGGGCTGGTGGGGCAGGCCAAAGGGAATTAAAAAAGTAGCTAGCATCTCTGGTACTTGCCCACACCCACCCCAGGCTGGAGTCTCGGCTTTGGCCAGGGGAAGCCCTCCTGAGGATTCAACCCTCACGGCCTGCTGCAAACTAAGATCCACTGTCCTTGACCACGATGCCAGATACACGGAAGCTGACGTCATCCCCTGCACAGGCGAGGAGCCTGGTGAAGCCAAGGAGAGAGAGGCACTCCGGGGCGCGGTCCTAAAGCAAGTGTGGGCACAGGATTGGGCGGGTGGGATAGAGGAGGGGTAGGAAGCCCTGAGGCAGGGGTCAGCCCAGTACCTACCCTCAGGGCTGTCCTGCCTGTCATAGGTCTCACTTTGTTCTTTCTCCTTCCTTTCCTCCAGTGGCGGCCCTCCCAGCACGCGCATCACGCCTGAGTTCTCTAAATGGGCCAGTGATGGTAAGTCCTGACCCATGTTAGGAGTAATGGGTGAGAGGGGGCATCCCTAGGTGGTGGTGACTGACTCAAGCCCAACCTCACCTGTGCTGCCCAGTCTGGCCGCAGTATGAGTTGCCCCTCTGTCCCAGCAGAGATGCCATCCACCAGCAATGGTGAAAGCAGCAAGCAGGAGGCCATGCAGAAGACCTGCAAGAATAGCGACATCGAGAAGTGAGTGTGGTTGGCCAGGAGGGGGGCCCCTGGGATGGCAGTTCAGTGGGAAGGATGGGGCCCTTTTCTAGCAGGAAGGTCTGTTGCCAGGGCTTCTGGCCCTCCCAAGTGCAGCTTAGTCCTGCTGCCCTGGGCACACAGCCGGCAGCGGAGCCCAGCTGGTGCTAAGCGTGACTCTGTGAATTGATCGCTGGGCCATGGCCCCGGGAGCCTTGGCGGAGGGAGGAGCAGTCCGCCTGCCTGCCTGCCTGCTGCAGCGGCCTCCGCCCGGGGAATGTGATGTATGGCCGCCCAGCCCAGCCGGCACACTTGATTCATCTCCAGTTTCTGTTTCTTAATCGGGAGCTAAATTGGTTTCATTTTTCTTGTCCCGGGTGGCGCTTGCAGTGGGTTTTAGGCAGGAGCATTGGGTCTCATCACTTGTGGTAGGAATTTTTGGCCTGGGTTCTCTGGCAGGGGAAAAGAGAATCCATTAACATTTCGCCCAGGGCTTGGCCTGGATCTCCTGGAGCCACAAGGATTTGATATCAGCTGGGCATCTCACTGCCTTTCCAGAAGCCCAAGCAAGGCCAGTTCTGGCCCCAGGAGGTGGCATTGTCCAATCTAGGCTGCCTGGAGCTGCTGCCATTGGCCATTGCTTAACTCCTGCACCTACCCCTCCCTCCAGCTGGAGGCTAGGTTGCCTGGGGTTAAAAGGCAGCCTCTTCATTCCAGGGCCAGTGTTCCATCTTGCCTCCTGCCAGGAGAGTGGATTGCAGGCCAGTGCAGGGCTGGGTCGGTGGCCCAGGGTCACCTGCCATTTGTTTCCCTCCATTTTGTGTTGTCATAAATTCATTCCAGCCCGTTGTGGTTGATCAGTTTATCTCGGCCGGGGCCGCGAGTGCTGCTGGCATGATGTATGGGCCGCGGCGCAGGGCCCGGCTGCCCATGAATCACCGCAGCTGCTCTGTGTCAGCGCCAGAGCGGGCCGTACGGGTTCGGCGCAACCAGCTTGTGGGGTGGGGGGAATGACGTATGGATGTTTATTTAATAATTCTCTCCTACTCCAGCTGAGCGGGGCGGGCAGGGTTGTAAGGGGCGCCCACCCTCGTCTGGAGGGGCTGCTCATAAATCAGAAAGACAAGATCATTAATCAGGGATGGCGCCCGAAGGGGAGGTGGGGGCCAGAGCCAGTGGCCATCCATGAAGGTACTACCCACCCAAGACTGGGGGAAGTCAGGATTTCTGTCCCACCTGTATGAGCACAGGCACCAGTAGGCAGGTATCTCTGGGATGAGTTGGGGACTGGCTTAGTCATGTGCAGAGACTTCGTTGGATCTGGATCTGCTGAGATTGGGGCCCTTCAGCCCCCATGACTTCTCTCTTCTTCGTCCAGAGTATAGGTTCCCACCCTAGGTCTGTTTCACAGCCTGGGAAAGGGGAAAGGCAGGATGCCATGGCTTCTTTCAGGAATCTCTTCACCCCATACCCCAGAGGGGCTCAGGAATAGCTCAAAACCAGCCTAGGTCAGGGGCTGGAGGATTGGGTATTTCACCAGAACAAAGATCACAGGCCAGGTGTGTGCTGAGCAAATCCTGGGTAGGTGGGATCTGGAGTTAGTAATTGGCCCTCGATGTGGCCTTGGGGCTCTTGGAGATGGAGCAGGAAATGGATTCATTATCTCCTGGCCTCATCCTTTTTTGCCTTTCCAGCTCAAGTTCATCCTCTGATTTAGGGTTGGGGGTTCTCCACTCTAGGGTAGGTTGCCCACAGCTCCAGGCCTTAGTTTCCTAATCTTTGAAATAACTACATAGGACCAGCCTGGTCCTTGGAGAGAAAGGGAGCACAGCTACCCATCCTTGTCTCCATGTCAGGATTTTACCAGCAATCCAGACGGCATTGGGCAAAATGCCAGGAGAGCAGCCAGCTGTTTGGGTGCTTGTGAGGAGGGAGGGGGTGCTAAAAGTTTCCAGAGCCAGAAGTTTGAATAGAAGCTCCCAGGGAGTCAGCCAGTACCAGAGGAACTGGTGTCAGAGCCTTTCTTGTTGTCCCTGGAGGGAGGCAGGGCAGAGAGAATCGTGGACCCATGGTGTGATAGATCTAGAACGTCCCTGATATAGGGACACAGTCATTAGAGAGTCATGTTCAGTGTTGCTGCTACCACCCTAAAAGGAAAAGGTCAGATTGAAGTGTGATGTTGCCCGTAAAATATTACCACTGCCCTCTCTGCACCCCATTATCACTTGCATCCAGCAGTGACAGACTACCTGTAAGCTCTCGAGCTTTCTGAGCTGATTGTGTCTCCTAAGCTGGCAGAACGGGCCCCCCCAGGAGAATGTCCTTGTCTACACCACACTTCACTTGTGATTCCACCTGTGCCCCCCCAGTTCTAGTCTTTGCTTCCTGAGTGAGTACAGCTTTGGAACCTTGGCTCTTACGTATACCCCTCTTCCAGCATCCTTAACAGCTCCCCATTGCCCATGAGATAACTTCAGTTCTTGATTGTGGCATTTGTGGTCCTCCCACACACAATCTCTTTCCTCACTTTAGCACCTTCTACTCACCTACAAGTGAGCCTTCCAGCTCGGCTGGCCTCTTGGGCCTCTTGGCCTTTATTTCTACTGTTCCCTTAGTCAGGTGACCTACCTCGTCCTTGGCAGAGCCAGTATGGAATAATGGTTAGTCACACAGTTGTGAGTCGATCACAGAATCAGTCTGCTGGGTGTGAATCCCATCCCCCCACTCTGGGAACCTTGGGCAAGCTACTTTGTTTTTCTGTGCTTTAGTTTCTTCATATATAAAATGGGAATATTCGAATCTTCTTATGGGGTTTTTGTGAGGTGTAAATAAAATAATAATTATCAATCCCTCAGTACAATCCCTGGCATTTAGTAAGTGCTTAATAAATTTTAGGTATTTTATTTGTATTATCATCATTATTACTCCCTAAGGCCTGTCTCCAGTACCATCTTTTCTACTCTTCCAGGAAGCATTCTTCTCTCTGTGAGCTCCCTTGGGTCCTGTTGGCTTGTTTTAGGAGGGCTGGGAGAGTCCTAGCTACTGTCCCTTCAGCAGTGCAGGCCAAAGTCCTAGAGACGTTTCAGGGACCTTCTCGTGCAGGGCTTGAACAACAGGCTGAAGACTATCGGGGCATATGGTGTGCCTAGGAAGAAATAACAAGGAGGTGGGCCAGGCCAGTGGCAAAGGGACCCAGATTATGTGGGACTTGTCCAGTCCCTACATCTCCTACCCTTTCCCTGGAGGTTGGACTGGCCCTTGCTTCAAGTGTTTCCCATGCTCACATGCCTGAAGTGAGGCTAACTTTGAGCAAGCAGCCTGCCCTCAGGGAACACAGTCTAGCAGGGGACAAAGACCTTTGCAGTGACACTGCTAAGGTGGAGGTCAGTATAGGGAGCTCTAAGAGCCCCCAGCGGTGGTGCTGCCTTGGAGGGTTGGAAAAAGCTTCTGGGAGGAGGTGAGAACTAAACTCGGCCTGAATGATGAGGCAGAGCTAGTGAGTTAGGAGGTGAAGGGATCCAGAGGAAATACGGTGCAGGGAGGCCGAGGGGGTGAAAAGGGTGGTGTGTGTGGTGACAGTTTTGTATGGATGGAGCGTAAAATAGGGGGCAGGGTGTCGCCGACTAGGGCTGGGCCAAGGAAGACAGTAGTAGAGCTTCACTCTGAAGGAGACTTTGAAATGTTGGAAGTAAACATGATCAGATATGCTTTTAGAATGTAAATTCTCCCCAGTGTTTCTAGATATAGCATCATTAAAAAAAAAAAAATTCTTCTTGGTGGTGGGAGAAGGGAGTAGAGGTGAGAGGCCTGGAGGCAGAGAGGCTATTGAGAAGGTTAGTGAGGTAATCCAGGAGAGCCCAGTGGAGAGAAGTGGGGACATTCCAGACATATTAGGACAGAGATGGCAGAGTTGGGGGTGACTGAGGAGTGGTTGAGAATGGTTCCCAGGTGTCTGGTTTAGAAATCCATCAGGGTGGAGGTGGAGGAACAGAGAGGGTGAGGAGTTTAGTTCTGGAACACAGAGTTTGCAGATAATTGGCTAGCGGGGAAGGGGGCAGACAGGGATGTCTAGGGGACGTTAATGTATGTGGTTCTGGAATTCAAGGGAGGTGTGGGCTGGAGGTTCAGATTGGGAATGCTAGCCTGCTGTCCAACTGTGCCATCCTCTTCACAGAATCACTGAAGATTCAGCCGTGACCACGTTTGAGGCCCTGAAGGCTCGGGTCAGGGAGCTTGAACGGCAGCTATCTCGTGGGGACCGTTACAAATGCCTCATCTGCATGGTGAGTAGGAAGGAATCCAGGGGTGCTCTTAGGCTTCCGTGCCCTCTGGGGTTTGGAGGGGTCTCTGCACTGTGATCTGGGCTCTTCAGGGAGTGGGCCTGCCTCCGAGTGACCCCTCTCTGCCCACCTCCTCCCTAGGACTCATACTCGATGCCCCTAACGTCCATCCAGTGTTGGCACGTGCACTGCGAGGAGTGCTGGCTGCGGACCCTGGTGAGGTGGCATGGGGGTCGGGGAGTGGGTGGCCATCCATACTTATGTTTGAGCCTGCTTGGGGGACATGGGGAGCAAGGGAGAACAGTGTAGAACACAGCCAGGATATTTACCCCCAAGCACACTACATTCGCTCCTCCCCCACTGCAGGTTTATTAAATCCTCCCCCTCCATGGGTTGACTGCTCTCTCCTTCCCCCTCCCCCCGCCTCCCCCCAGAAGGCCCACTGCACCATATATACTGGTGAGACCCCAGGTCAGGAGGAGGCTGGCTGTGGGTAAGCAGGACCAGGGCCCCACCCCTCCCCCTCCCATTACTAAGCTCCTTCTGCTCCTGCCCCTGTTCTTCGCTCAGGAGCAACCATTAAAATGTCGCCCGGAGACAGCAATAAAAGGCTCGGACGTGGGCTCTGTGTCCTGATCAAAGGCCGTGTGTAATCTCGTTAGGGCCGCGGCAGCCACAGCTGGACCCAGCCTTGTTCTCATTACCGGGGCTCCCGCTGCGGGGCTGGCCAGGCGGTTTGATCCTGGCGTCCCCCCAACACAAGAGCGTTCCTGCCTGCTCACAGAGGCTGCCCATGCATCCCCAGCCTGGGTTGACAGGACCAAGGTCCCAGCACATGCTGGCTTAGAGAGATGTGGCTGCAGGCCCCGGTGTTCACATGAGCAAACATGCAGCACATCATGTGTAACCAAAGCCCTCTGTGTTCTCCCTGCAGGGTGCCAAGAAGCTTTGCCCTCAGTGCAACACGATCACAGCACCCGGAGACCTGCGGAGGATCTACTTGTGAGCTGGCTACCCCAGGCAGACCTTGCCTCGAGCAGCCCCACCTGCCCCCAGCCTCTGTGCCAGTAACCCTCTCCCCTTGTATATACTTGCACACAGGTTCCCCCTTGTACATACATGCACATACATGCGTGTGCGCACACACACACACACACACACACACACACACACACACAGGACTCTGGAGCCAGAGTAGAGGCTGAGGCCCAGGCACTACCTGCTGGCTCCCACCAAGTTTGGGGGCCATACCTGTTCCAGGGTGGGGCAGGGAGGTGAGGGTGGGGGGAGCAGCAGGGCTAGGCTCCTGAGATCCAGCCCCCAGACTGACGAACAGACATGCAAACACCAGACTGAAGCACATGTAATATAGACCGTGTATGTTTACAATGTTGTGTATAAATGGGACAACTCCCCACCCTCCACCCCATTCCCTCCCCCTTTGGTTGTATGATTTTCTTCTTTTTTTAAAAACCCCTGGAAGCAGTGCCCCCTTCAGGGCTGGCTGGGGGCTCGGCCCATCCACCTCTTGGGGTGCCTGCCTCTCCCTCTCCTGTGGTGTCCCTTCCCTCTCCCATGTGCTCGGTGTTCAGTGGTGTATATTTCTTCTCCCAGACATGGGGCACATGCCCCAAGGGGCACGATCCTCTCTTTAGTCTTAGCTCATGGGGCTCTTTATACAGAGTTGGGGGTGGGGGCAGGAAGTGGGACCGAGCTGAAGCAGAGGCTGAGGTTGGGTCAGGATGAGGGTGCTCCTGGCTGCCCAGCTTCTGCTGAGAACCTTTCCTGGGATTAGAGCTGCTGCTCCCAGGGAAAAAGTGTTGTCTCCCTCACCCCTCACGTGGGCCCCATGGTGTGATACTGTGTCTGTATATTCTATACAAAGGTACTTGTCCTTTCCCTTTGTAAACTACATTTGACATGGATTAAACCAATATAAACAGCTGCTGCCTGTGTATAAATATGTGAGGGGGGAGCTGATGGCTGTGGGGAGAGGTGGACTGAGGCAGTTAAGGGGTTAATTCCTGGCAGCAGTATGGGGAAGGGCTTAGCTATAGGTGTGTAAAGCCATGCAGGGTTGGTCTGCTGGGGGCCCTGGAGTATTGGGCTGGGGTGGGGCTGGGGACCTGGGCTCCTGACTATTGATGGGTAGGGGCTCTAGGTTAATTCCTTATCGATGCAGAATCGTCAGCTCATTAATCACAGAAGAGGTCAGAGCTTGGGGGTACAGAGGGGATGCAAGCTGGATCCCCCAACCTGGGGCAGGAGCAGCTAAGCTTGGGTGAAAACACAAGCCCCAGGTTTCTATACCTTTCTAGTCTGAAACATACCAGAGATCAGTGGGATCACCATCTCACTCTCCTGGGCTTTTTTCTATTCTCCATCCTAGTGACCAACAGCCCACTGTAGCTACTGCCTAGATCCTCAAATGGAAAGAACAGAAACCCCTATTCTCCAAGGTGGACCCTCAAGTTGCAAAACTGAAGCTGGGCTACTAGCACTGGAGAAAAGCACTTTGTCTAGTGGTCATCCCCCAGCTCCCACTGCCAGTGAGGCAGGGCAGCATCCTGGGTCCCTCCCAGGCATGTGCTCACAGCTGCAGATGAGTCCTCACCCACAACAGAAAGCGGTCTTGAGAAAAATAGATCTGAGGCCCCACAGTATCTCCATGACTCCAGATTTCCCTTTATGCCTTCTCACACACCAGTCCCCTCTTCCCAAATCCCCAGCTTTTGGCACCCATTTCTCTGGGATGCCCACAGTGGCTACTACAGAACTGGGTCCAGGTGGCAGCTCTTGCCTCCCCTTGCACCCAAATGAAGCAGGGGAGACAAGTTATCCAAGGTTGGAGTCCATCAAAGGTCCTTCACAGCCCCACACCCAGTTTAATAGTACCAAATATCCTGAACACAGGGATCCTGGCCTCTGTTGAGGTGAGGTGGAGCAGCCCCAGGGAAGGCTAAGGGCTTGGGAAAGTGGGTTTGGAAGAGTGGGTAGGAGGTGAGGGCAATGGAGATGAAGAGGTGGCTCTTAAATGCCCAGTTCCCGTTAGGCTGACTTCTTTTATCCATCTACTCTCCCTGCCCTGGACTCAGTAGGTCCTTGATGGCTGGTTACCCCCACCCTGGGGGCCATATGCTGTCTAATAGGGGACATTAACCCAGAGAGAGGGCATTCCACTGAAGCCCGCCCTGCTCTGGGAGCGTTGAACTCTCATGGCACAGGCGGCACTGCCACCTGTTGGCTGTGGCTAGGAATGCAGCCACCCAGCACAGGAATCGCTGCCACAGTAGTGGGGACTCCCAGAGGGCTGATGGGATGCACAGTCCAACATCCCTGAGAATGTCAGGGGTCAGCTTCCACCCAGAGATTTTTCTAGCCGTCTCCTTCACTCCTTTTCTAGCCTGTCAAACTTTTCAAAGCCCATCCCTGCCCCCAAGTCCCTCTGTCACCACAATATTCTCATTTGATCAACAAGTATTTATTGATTACCTACTGTGTGCCAGTGTTGTGCAGCAGTGACTTACAGAATGAGAGATGGTACAGAACTGTAAGGCTGAAGCCACCTCTCCTGCCTAGAGAGTATCCCAGGGGGGTCTCCCTTCAAGGAGATGAAGGAGTTTGTTGTTTTGGTCCAAAATCCCCTTACCCTGGTTCTGGTCTTTAGGGCTCCAGAGTTAGCCTGTCCCAGCCTCCATTAGAGCACTGCTGCCTTCCTGCTCCCCACCCCATCTTGCAACTTTCCTGGATCCAGTGGCTTCCTAGCAAAGTGTGGAGCCAGGCAGGCCCCCAAACCCTGCATCCTCAGCTCCTCATCTGGCTTCTACCTCAGACTCCCGGGCAATGAGGTCAGACCATAGGGATGGTACTTTACGCTGTGGGACTTTGCCCTCCTGGAGCTGAGATCACTGCCTGTGTATCCCCAGCCTGATCCTACCCCTAACCCAGAGTTACCCTCTAGCACCTCCCTACAAAGTTCCATTCAAGGAATCAAAACTCAACTCTGGTAAAGGGCATAAAGTTTCAGTTATGCAAGATGATTAAGTTCTAGATTATGCAAGATGCAAAATTATTAAATTCTAGAGATATACTGCGCAACATTGTGCCTATAATTAACAGTAGGTATTGTTAACTATCAGTGTATTGTCCACTTAAAATTTTGTTAAGAGAGTAGATCTCATGTTCTTATCACAAATTTTTTAAAAAGTTAACTCGGGCTCATCCTCAGTCCCCCCTCCCTACTTTGTTAATCTTTATACCCTAAATGCCACAGGAATCAGCAGCCTGATTGTTGCTCTTGTCCAAACACAACCAACTGCAAGGCTCCCGCAGACATGCCCAGGCACTCCCACCCCTTAGGATCCTGGGGTAAGCAGACCACCGGCAATCCCCCAGGACAGAGACCTGTAGGAGTTTTCTATTTACGGGACCACAAAGTCCCAAAGGGCCATAGGGAGTTGAACCAGAAGGGGGCCCCACAGATGTAGATTGTGGGGAGGTATCAGGCATTTATTTCCGGAGCAGAGATAAGGTGGAGCAAAGTCCTTAGCAGTGGACACAGTTGCGCATGAAGTTGACACAGAGGCTTGTGTAGTACGTAGGGTAGTCACGGAGGTGGCTGACATGTGCAGATGACACAAAGTCCACAGAGCGCACTAGGACCCGGTGTGCCAGGCGTGCCTCCACCATGCGTTCCACATCTCTGGCCAACACTACCTCGTCAGCCCTTGAGTAGAGGTAGAGCTCAGGCCAGCGAGAGCCTGCATCCTGTAGCCTGTCATAGAAGTGGGTGTGGAAGAGGGCTGTGAGTGGAGCAAGCAGGATGTGGAACAGGACTGCCACTAGGGCGAAGGCCACCAGGAGCAATAGGCGCAGTATGGCAGGCCGGTGCTCCAGGACGACTGCCAGGGCCCGCAGAGCCCCTACCAGGTTGCTATCACCAGGACCACTGTCAAAGATGGTGCCCACCACACGCAGGTGGCAGAAGCGCCGATGGGTTTGCAGGAGCTCCAGCACGTAGCGGTACAGCATGACACCAGCGTTGCTGAAGACGTGGAAGAGCAGGGGCTCCTTCTCAATCTCATAATCAAAGAGTAGCTCAAGCAGCTTCTGGGCCAAAACACGAAGTGAAGGGATGCCCAGGGACTCAGAGAAGAAGACCATGTGCCACGGGGCTGTGTATCGGATCACTATGCAGCCCTGGGAGAGAGGAGAGAGGCCTGGTCAGTCCTCACAGATGGGGTGGGGGGAGTGGGTATGAGCTAAGGTCAGAGGGACCCAGCAACCCCAACTTCCATGGGGCCCAGAGTCCAGCAATGCCCTAGGCCCTGCTTCGGCCTGAGTGCTGGCTCACTACTCACAGACACAGGTGCCTTGGACTAACTGCTTCATGCTGGCCAAGCCCCCTCGGCCTGAGATGGAGCCTGGAGCATATTTTGGAGACATCTGGGCTGACCAGAAGGAAGTCTCTTCACTCTGGTTCCCTCCCTATCTGCCCCCCACTCTCCACCATCCCCCATTGCACATTTCAGGCCTTACCACTTGGCTATAGCATGCCCTGGTGACTCTGCTCTGCACTGTCCCCACCTCCCAGACACAAGTACCCCCATGAGACCAACACCTGAGAAAGGGCCAGTAGGACCTAGCCTTGGCCACCAGAGGCCACTTCTGAGCCTGGCCCACATCACATCCATCTCTGGTCTCTGTCCCCTCCCTCCCCAGGGCCCTAAGAACAGAGTCCATACTCTCTGGACTCAGGAGCCTGACACCCAAATCAGTGTGGTTCCCAGGTCTGGGATCACTCCTCACACTCGCCCTGAAATTCCAAATATAGTAAATGCTGTTTTTCCTCAAATTCTAAAATCTGGGCCCATACTCCCTCTAGGTTTCTATACCCCTCACTGCCTGGGCCAGGTGTGCCCCCAAATCTCCAGACAGGTCCCCATGTAGGCCAGTTAGAAAAGCTCCCCTGTCTGGGTCCTAATCCCCTCTCATCTACCTGTTGCAGAGACTAAGGGCCCTTTGTTGGGGGAATCTGAGTTGGGCAGGTGCTGGGGTAAGACAGGTCTGAGTTCAATTCCTGGCACCACCACCTATTAACAGTATGGACAAAGAGCAACTTACTTCTTTCTGGGTCTGTGTCCCCATCTATAAATTGGGATAATACCCATCTCATAAGCTTATGGTGAAAATTAAATGAAAAACAAACGTATCTCAAGTGACCAAAACAGCACCTGGCACAAAGTAAACTCTCAACAAATAGCAGCAGTAACTAGTGGTGGCAGCAACAAGGAAAATTATATGGGCACAGTATTTGAATGACCCATAGCCGAACAGGGATGGTCGGCTGAAGTAACCTGCCACCGGCCACTGACCTCTTTCCTCCCTCCCTATACAACAACCCATATCCCAGAGACTCTTCCTACGGATTCTGTCACACCCTGCTGGGTTTTCTTGTCCACCTTTGGCCACTCCATCTTCTCTCACAGGACCCTTTTCACCTTTCACTCTTTTAAGTTTGAGCTCCTCAGGGCTCTGTCCTAGGCCCTCTTCTTTTCCTCTACACACGCCCAGGGGGATCTCATCTACCCCAGAGCCTATGGTTTCTCTCCTAGTGTTCCCATCTGAAAAAACACACCCCCTCTCTCCAAGAACCCCAGCCAGAAACCTGGCCTTACCCTGCACCCCTCCCTATCCCTGTGCCTGCACCCAATCTCTCCATTCTACCTCCTGCAAGCTCCTGGATCCATCACCTCCCTTCCACCTGCACCACCAGCCCTGAGGTCCTGACCACCCTCACCCTGGATCGCTGTGACTCCCTCCAAATTCGCTTCTGGTTTCTGGTCCCAGCCCCTCCAATCCTTCCGCCACTCTGTAGTGAGGGACCTTCCGACTCTCAAATCTAACATCACACCCCTGCTTAAATCCCCTGGGGACCTCCCCAAGCCTCACCTCTTGACACTTGCCCTTTCTTTCATTCTCTGTTCTAGCCACCCTCAACTGTTCCTATTCCTCTGTCTGTCCTCAAGGATCTTTGTCTAAAGAAGAAACCGGACGGACAAGCCTAGCCCAGTGAGTAGAATTCAGAAGTAGCTGAAACTATAATACTTGCAGAGTAAGGCAATCTGTAAAAGGTAACGCCAGAGGACGAGCCTTGTTGGCTGCAGGGAGGCTTTAAGCTCAGAACTACGTTTTTCCCCCGATCGCGCTCCCATTCCAGGTGGGATCCACCACACACCTTGGGCAGGGTGCAGCTGTGGGTCAGTGGAGGGAGGCCAAGGGACTGGGGGCACCAGCTAGCTCTTCTCCCAAGTGACTCCCACTGCTCAGTCCAGGGCTTCCAGCTGTCAGCTGGGGCTGTCTGTACTGATACCCCTGTAGTAGGCTGCTTTAGGGAGATCTTGGCTCAGGAGGGCAGGGCCGAGCCAGAGGCCAAAGATGTGAAAGGGGCTTCCAAAATATAACCAGGCCCTCCTCAGGCTCTCTCCAGTTAACACAACCTCTATGTCCAACTCTTGGTGCAGCCTAAGAAGAAGCACGACTCTCTTTTCCAAGAGGCCTTACTACTCTGGGAATGTGCAAGGTGCCAGGTCAGTCCTAAGACAGGGCCTCACCTGCTCAGAAAGGGAGACAGCCCTGGAGTAGAAACTAAGCCCAGCACATACAGCCCAGGCTCCAGCCACCCAGAGAAGCATCATCCAGCCAGCAGGGACTTGAAGCCTGGGCTGTCACAACTAGGGGGCACCTCAAGGCTGGGCAGCCTACTCTGGGGTCCAGGGAGCAAGAAAGGGGAAGTAGGTCAGGAGACTGAAGGGGCCAGACCAGGACCTCATGGAGCCCATGGCCCCATCATCCTCACAGGCTGTTCTTAATGCCATTCCTTGGCCTGCCACATAGGTGGTCAGCCTTCACTGCAGCCCAGAGGTGAGGGCAACCAGAGGCTCAGAGTTCCCTACAGAGCCGCCGCAGGTGGGAGGACCCCAGCAGGGCCCAGTGCCCATGTGCCTGCAGTACTCACCCTTTTATGGTAGATGGCGCTGTACTTGGCAAGGTTCTTGTCCCTGCAGCCACCCCAGCCCAAGAGAATCACCACCGGCTGTCGAGTCACCACCTCCTTCCCACCTTGGCTGGGGCTGTTCTCTGAAACACAGAGACACCAGAGTTGGGGTGGGGGATGGGGGTAACTGGCCAATCCAGAGCCAGCACCACTCTGGCTGCAGGCAGGGAAGCAATGGGTGCCAGGCCCAGGCATCCTTCCAGCCCCTGTGCCCCAGGCTCCCATGGGGCTCCTTCCCATCCTTCTGCCCCAGCTGCCTTGTGAAGGGCTCTCAGGAGGCACTGTGGGGTCAGTGGACAAACCCACACGAGGGCACCTTTCTTTAGTGACTCAAAGACAGCCCAGGCAAGAAAACTAAATACCTTCTCCATGCCATTACACCTTCTAACAGCAAACTACGACCCCAGGGCCAAATCAGGCCCACTGTCTATTTTTGTATGGTCTGTGAGCTAAAATGGTTTTTACATTTTAAATGGTTAAAAAAAATCAAAAGAATACAATTTTGTGACACATGAAAACTATATGAAATTTAAATTTCAGTGTCCACAAATAAAGTTTTATTGGAACACTGCCACACTCATCCATTTACTTAGTGTCAATGGCTACTTTCATACTGAAACAGCACAGCTGAGTAGTTACAACAAGACCATATGGCTCACAAAGCCTAAAATACTTACTGGCCCTTTACAGAAAAGTTTGCCAGCCCCTGATCTAATTCCAGGAGCAGATGGAAGAAGAGGGTCTTAAACAGAGAAATGGATAAAACAGTGCAAGCAGGGGCATGAGGCAGACTAGCTGTAGCCCATACCAAACCACTCACCCTGTCCTGCCAGAGAATAATAACAGCCTATATTTACTGAGATTTAACCCTCATAACAATACTATAAGGCAGGTACTCTTATTACAGATGAGGAAACTGAGGCAGAGTGAGGTTAAGTTACTTGCCTAAGGTCACAAAGTTTGGAAGCAGAGCTGGGAATCTGGCCCCTGCTCCCCACCCTAAGTACTCGAGCACCTTCTGTGCCATGGCTCCATCCACAGGTAAAAGCATGTCTCCTTTGTGATGTGCTGGGAGACACAAGCCAGCTGCCACCACCATGGCTGCTTCTGAGGAGGCCTCCCCACAACCTTATCAGATAGACCTCACCTCATTTCCCCTGCAAAGTGAATACCCACCCCCCACCTCAGGGGGACTTCTGTACAAGGACTGTCTCTAGCTAGTTATCTGCCCTCCCAAAAGGGCCAGCATGTACCCTTCCAAGGACCAAGCCACTTGGCTATGCTCAGCTGCCACCCTGAAATTTATGGATGCTGGTGGTGACCTGGCAACAGTAAATTTCAAGGCTAGTTAAAAGGATGGTAAATATAAATCACTAACCTTTGGACAAAAGGAAGACAACAATTTCCTGTGGAAATTAATGTGATTGAAAAGTTCAATGTTCCTGCTCTCTAGTAGTGGTGACTCTGGCCTTCAGAGATTAACTGCCCGCACCCACGGGGATCCCAGGCCGGGTTGCAACTCAGCCTGGAGCAGAAACTGCCAGTGCCTCAGTCCCTTGCTGACACACCTGCCAGCCCACTGATGCTGGCCTTGGCCGCGGATGAGGGAAACAGTCCCACAGCGCTAACTGGCTGCTCCGAATACTCTCACCACTTTCCCAGCCTAGTGTCCCCATCTCCTGCCAGGGCAGCCCTTTACCTGCACTGGCCTATCTGGTGGAGAGGCCACGTCTGGGCCTCAGTGGCGCCTCAGCCCAACCTTGCTGGAGATAACTCTACCCATGAGGCTCAGGCTGAGGCGGCCTCACAGATAGAACCTGCCTTTGCATCTCCAAGGTCAAGCAGTGGGATTCCTGAGACCAGGGCCCAGGGAGGCTCTTACCTTTGTGCAGCTGTCTGAGAATAGGCTCCCCTGCCCTGCCTATAAGGTTTCCCCCCATGTGCCACCACCGAGACTCCGGCAAAGGGCTTTGGGATTTATCTCAAATACAGAGAAGGCAACCAAGGAAGGTCCCATCCCCTGGTGGCCACCGGATGTCAAGGCCAGCCCTCACCAGCAGAGATGGTGCATTCCCAATCACAGGAGGCTCACACAGATCCTACCAGGCCTCCGAACTGCACCTCCCCCCATGGCTGGGATTTATAACTCCATTTTGCTGGCGCTCCTGGCTTCAGCTACTCAGGCAAGAATGGCTCTTCGCCAGATATGCACCTCCCTCAGTTTCTATGAAGAAACCCTCAGAATACTGGCACCCTGGACTCACTCACTGCCTACTCCCAGAGCCCAAGCTTTCTGTAATGTTCTTAAAGGGAGGGAACTGGTCCCTCTGCTCTTCAGCCAGACACTCAAGGGTGCCCCCTAAGCCACAAGGTATTCTTCTTACCCGTGGGCATCCCCCACACCCCCTACACATTCCCCTCCCAGTGCCCTACTCTCCATGCCCATCCTAACTCAGAGAGTTTGTCATGACCTTCTCCCCACTGAAGCAATGCTGCCCCTTCTGATTCAACACATGAAGTGCTGTAATTCTGGACAATCCAAGGTGCTCTGGGAACATGGCTGAGAGAGTGATGGTGACTGGGAAATGTCTCCCAAAGGAAGACACATTTGCTATAGTGGCCTTGAAGGACCAGTAGGAACATGCCAGGTGGACAGAGGGCAGGGGCAGGAGGCTGTGGAGATGTCACAGTCAGTCTGGGGCACAGCAAGCAATCCTGGGGGGCTAGAACCCCGAGTGAGGGAAGAGCAATGGTCAGGAGAGCTGCCAAGAGCAGGACTGAGGCCTGATCCTGCAGGGCCTCCATGTCATGCTTAGGTTTTTAATGTATTTATTTATTTTTTAGAAACAGGCTGTTGCTCTGTCACCCAGGCTGGAGTGCAGTGGTGCAATCATAGCTCATTGCAGCCTCAAATTCCTGGGCTCAAGCGATCCTCCCACCTCAGCCTCCGGAGTAGCTGGGACTACAGGTGTGTGCCATGACACCCAGCTAAGTTTTTTTTGTTTTTTGTAAAGACGGGGACTTGCTATGTTGCCCAGGCTGGTCTCAAACTCCTGGCATCAAGCAATCCTCCTGCCTCAGCCAACCAAAGTGCTGGGATTACAGGTGTGAGCCACTGTGCCTGGCCCGGGAGTCAGGATGTTATTCCACAGCAGTGAAGAGCAAATGAAGATGCTGAAATGGGGGAGTGGCATGATCCAATCTGTATTGATTAATGACTTACACAATTATTTGTTTAATGTCTGTTTCTTTTCCCTTAACCAGCAGGTTCCGTGAAGGCAGGAAACTGGTCTGTCATGTTTATCACCACATCCCCAGTAGCCAGCACTGTAGCTGGCCCATTCAGCACTCAGTAGAGATGTGCCGAATGAATGAACACATGGTTGCGAAGTGAAGGATGGATCTAGGGAGAAAGAGCTGGCATTCTTCTTGTTCCCCATTGCCCTTTCCAGAGCAATAAAAGTAACTGCTCTGGCTATTGTTATTTATTGCCACATCTGGATCATGCTCCCTGCACTCTCTTATGCAAACCCTTGCTCCTTTCTTGCTCATTCCATTGGCCATATCACCCTCTCCCCATCCTGCTGCTCACATATCCCAGCCTCTAGAGGCAGCTGCCCTGGAGGCACCAAAAACTTTGGTCCCTGGTTCAGTCTCCCACTCTATTCCAAGACTTACTAGGAATCTATACTTTGTTCCTACACCATTACAAACCTCTCAGCAAACACATACAGCATTAGGTGTCAGGCACTATTCTAAGCACTTTACATATCAACTCATTTAATCTTCACAACACCCTTATGAGTAAGAAACTGTTACTATTCTCATTTTACAGATGAGACACTGAGGCACAGACATAATAAATTACTTGCTCAAAGTTACACAACTAATAAGTAGTAAAAATGAAATCCAAACCCAGGTGATCTGACTCTAAAGACCAGCTAGGATCCACCACTGTAGCCAGACCCCTGGGTAACAAAACCCAAGCCCCTGCTCATGACCAAATCTCCATCACCTCAGCTCCAAACCTGTACACACAGCTGCCTTCTGTACAACAGACCCAACACTGACCCCATCCACCTGCTCCTTCTTTGGAACTGGCCACCCCAGCCAGACCTCAGCATGTGCTGCCTCATTTGGTCCTGCAACCATACTAGGAGTTAGCTATTATTACTATCCTCATAGTTTTCTTATTTTACAGATAAGAAAACTAAAACACAGAGAGGTTAAGTCCCTTTCCCTCAAGAACACTTGGAAGTGGCAGAGCGAGCAGCCACTCTCTGACCACCAAGCTATACTGCCTCCACCTTTGGGACTGTGCACATACTGTTTATTCCCCAGCCCAGGATGCTGATGCGCCACGTTTCTGCTTTGCTAATGCCCACTTTACCTACAGAGTCAACTCACTGTTCACCTCCAGGAAGGCCTCCTTGATGCCCTCACAAACCCCTTCTCACCACCCCCACCCCAAATCATCAGACTGGGTTAGGTGCCCCTCATCTGTACTGTCACTCACCCACCACCACCACACCGCTACACTTACCACGCTGTATTGACAGCATTCATTAGGAACATGTAGGAGGCTACTGTAACAGGCAAGGCAAGAGACAGCAAAAGCCTGAACCAGAGCTGTGGACAGACAGGTAGGAAGTGGGAGGCAAATGACAGGGAGAAAATGAGTCAAGAATTTTGGAACATGTATCAAAAATCTCAAAAAACATGCAACCTTTGACTTAGGAAATTCCACCTCTAAGAAAGAAAAATGTTGAATTACATGGAAATATTCAATAATACATTAATATATCTAAGATCATAGATATAAATGCAAGAGCTAAAACTATAAAACTCTTAGAAGAAAACATAGGAATAAAACTTTGTGACCCTGGATTAGGCAACAGTTGCTTGGCTGTGACACCAAAAGAACAAGGAACAAACAAAATAAATAAATCGAGACTTCATCAAAATTTAAAACTTTTGTACTTCAAAGGACACAGTAAAAAAAAACCCACACAATGGAGAAAATATTTGCAAATCATATATCTGATAAAGAGTGTAAGTATCCATTATATATAAAAACTCTTACAATTCAACAATAAAACAAGAAATAAACTAATTTTTAAATTGACAAAGGTTTTAAATAGACATTTCTCCAAAAAAGATATGTAAATGGCCAATAAGCGCATGAAAAGATGCTCGACATCATAGCCAAGGGAAATTAAAATCAAGACCACTATGAGGTATCACTCTATACCCACTAGGATGGATATAATAAAAAAAGTCAGATAATAAACAAACATTGGTGAGGATGTAGAGAAATCAGAACCCTCATACACTGCTGGTGGAAATGTAAAAATGGTTCAGCCACTTTGGAAAACAGTGTGGCAATTCCTCAAAAAAATTAAACATAGAGTTACCATATGACCCAGCAATTCCATTTCTAGGTGTACACCCAAGAGAACTGAAAACATATGTCCACACAAAAGCTTGTACAGAATGTTCCTAGCAGCATTATCCATGATAGCCAAAAGGTGGAAACAATCCTATAATCTGTTAATGGATAAACGAAATGTGATACATCCATACAATGAAATACTATTCAGTCATAAGGAGGAATAGAATACGAATACCTGCGACAGTGTGGATGAACCTTGAAAACATCATGCTAAGTCAAAGTAGTCAGACACAAAAGGCCACATATTGTATGATTCCATTTATATAAAATATCCAGAATAGGCAAATCCATAGAGACAGAAAGTAGATTAGTATTTGCCAAGGGCTGGGGGGAGCAGGGAATAGGGAGTGACTACTAATGGGTATGAGGTTTCTTTTTCAGGTAATGAAAATGTTTTGAATCAGATAGCAGTGATAGTCTCACAATTCTGTGAATATACTAAAAATCAATGAATTGTACATTTTAAAAGGGTGGATTTTCTGGTATGTGAATTATATCTCAATAATGCTATTATTTTTTAAAATAACAGTAATACATTAAATGAAAAAACACGTTGCAAAGCTGTATCACAACAGAATACCCTTCTATTTATCTACACGGACACACACACACACACACACATACACACACATTTTTTTGCATAGAAAACAGTAGGCCAAGGTAGGAGGATTGCTTGATGCCAGGAATTTGAGACCAGCCTGGGCAACACAGCAAGACCCCGTCTTTACAAAAAATTTTTTAAAAATTAGCCAGATATGGCTGCACGCGCCTGTAGTCCCAGCTACTCAGGAGGCTGAGGCAGGAGGATCCCTTGAGCCCAGAAGTTCGAGGTTACAATGAACTACGATCATGCCACTGCACTCTAGCCTGAGCAACAAAGCGAGACCCTGTCTATAAAATAATAATAATAATAATGCATTAAATATTAATAGCAATTATTTCTGGGATTAGAGACAATTTCTTTTTCATGATTTTTGTACCCATTTTCTAAAATCAATACGTATAACTTTTGCAACGAGAGTTAAAATGATATTTCAAACAACGACAACAGGGCAGGTAGTCCTGCAGAGTCAAAAGCAGTTGACAAGTCAAAAAGGTCATGGATGCCCAGAAGCCCCGTGGCAATGAGGAAGTATTCTTTTCAACCCTGGCACTTCTTGAGCACCCCACAAAACAATCTGATCTCATAGGCTTCCCGTCCTCTAGAATTTCTCAACAAATAACACTGACACTGATAATACAAGAATTACAAATACATATATTGTACCACAGTTCAAGTCATAAAACTAAATCCTAAATTAGATTGTGTATATCCCAGGGGCATATGGGGAAGACAAAGGAAAAGGCTGACAGGGCATAGGGTTCTGTGGTACGATATGTGTTTTATTTGCAAGCCTGAGTCAAAATACAAAGAACCTATGTTTTCTTTTTAAAATGCAAAGAATAATTTTTTCTACTCCCTAGAAATACTTTCTAAAGTCTCACAGTACCTATATTTAAACCAAAGTGCTTTATTTTAAATTTACTGTTTGAAATAACAGCATAGTAGAGTAGCATAGTATCTAAGAGTACATATTGTACAAAATCATATCTGGGTTCAAATCTTTGCCTCTGCCACTTAATAACCATGACACTGACCTTAAGCAATTTCCTGAACTGTGAAATGGGGATAATAATAGGATTAAAAAGGATTAAATAAGATAATGACAACAGACCTTAGTAGGGTACCTGGCACAAGGAAAGTGTTCAATAAATTGAAATTATTATTACTTCACAAGTAACGCATGCTCACTGTAGAAAAAGTAGAAAATGAATATCTAATAAAACTGGAATCATACTGTTTGTAATCTGCTTTCTTCCGTTGAGCAATATATTGTGAACATCTTTTCCTGTCAGTTTATATATTTCTACACCATTATTTTTAGTGGCTGCAGAGTGGCTGTAGAATGTTTCATAATTTACAGAGACCAATCTCCCATTATTGGACATGATGTCGTTTCCAATTTTTTGCTGTTATAAAAATACTTTAATGTACACCCCTTTCTTTGTGCATATCCCTAATTGTTTTCTAGAAATAGCATTGTATTCAGGCAGCCCTTCCTAATGGCAACTGAAATCTTTGCATGCACAGCTTTGGAGTAAGGCTCTAGAGCTGAAATCTGGAATTACTTTGGGCAAAATACTTTACCTCCCCCCAAGCATCTGTTCCTCATCTGTAAGACAGGATTAAGAGTACTCCCTTCTTCACAAGGTGGCTGTTAGGATTAATAAAATAATGAAAGGAGCTCCTGGCTGGCCTGGCATGTGGATAGGGCATGGTTAACAGTGTAAGTACAGCAGACACTCAGAGAAAAGGGGGCCTGCACAGGGTGCATCCGGTCTGGATCTCAAATCCAGGGTCTAGTACAGCACCTGGCATAGAACAGACACTTAGAAAGGGTTTCTATCAATGGGTGAAAGAAAAGAGATCATGATTCAAAAAAATAAATGAAACTCCTCTGTTTAGAGGAGTTTAAAATGCCTTTGGGATCCCCACAGACAAGATGAGGATCAAGTCCCAACTGACTCTTTACCTGGGTCTTTGAGGCCTGTCTGGTGTGACAGCTCTTGAGGTTTTTGTCTCATTAGCCTCCTGCCAGGACCCTGCCCTGCTGCTCCATCCAGCCACTTGCAGTCCTCCCTCAGGGCCTTTACTGCTGCACTTTCTCCCATCCAACTAGCAACCAGGCCCAACCCTGCTTAGCTTCCAAGATCAGAGGAGATCGGGCACGTTCAGGGTAGTAAGGCCATAGACTTTACTCCTGTACTTCCTGCTGCTCACCATGGATCTGTCCGCCCTCCTGAAGCTTCAGGTCCAGCTTGGGCTGCTCTTCTCCAGGAATCCACCCCCACCACAGGGTTCACCATGGTAGTCCAGACCCTTCAGCACTGTTTCCCATGTGCCAGTGAAATCTTCCTGAGGGTTAAGATGATGTCTACATTTCTTTGACCCCAGGCAGGGATTAGCAAAAGGGCAGGCTCACGATAAAGCCTGGAGAACTAAAACCCCTCAATTCCCCTCTCTGCGAGCCCGTAAGGCCTTCTGTTTACTTTAAGAGCAAAACTCTTGTCCCAGCCCCAGGGTTCCAGCCCCATCAATTCTATGAATGAATTATTTTTTAAGATGTTTACTGAACACGAGAGCAACATGGTGCCTTTAAGAAGGCTGCCGGCCTACTAGCAAGCCGCAGAGGGGACCTGGGTGGGACTTGGCTGACCAGTCTCTGGATGGGAGGAGGGGCAGCACAGTCTGGGCCTGGGATGTCAGAGCAGCTCTAGCTTGGGCCCACAGTGCTGCCAAGGGACTCCATTCAGCTCACTTGGCACCTCATCCCCGCAAGGCCCCAGCAACAATGAGTGAAACCATCAAAAGCACTACAGTGACAGGATAGCACAGGGCTATGGGAGCCCCAGGAGAGAATCTTCCCAAAAGAAATAGGAGCTGAGAATTAGGAGAGTGAGGGGATCACTGGCCCAGGAAAAAGAGGGGGAGGGCAGATTCTGGGCTAAAGGAGGGGCATCAGCAAAGGCCTAAGCAGACTATCCTTGGTATGGGCAGCCATAGGTCCTGGCTGGTGGATTCCCAGTGGCAGGATCCTGCACTGCCAGCCTGACCCACAAGGCCCAGGGCTCTGAATGACCTGCAGATCTGCAGCTCTGCAGGTCATTCAGCTACCCAATGTGCCAGCATCAGCTGTTCACCTCTCTGTCAACTCACAGCAATGCTGGGCTCTATGATCTTGATTTTCAAATAGGAGGGAAAAGTAATTTCAGAAACTAAATATGACTGTCCTACACATTTCTCCACCATTAACAGTAATTGCAAAAGAGAGACAATCTCCGGGGCCCCAAAAGACTATCACTCTGCGAAGCCATGTCAATCTGGAGGGTAGCGCTCTGCAAATGGGATGCAAATGGATTCAGGGTATCACAGTGTTGTAACCTCCTTCTGAGGGGTTCTGCAACCTCTGGCTCCAATTAGGGCATGCACTGTGAGAGGGAAGGGCATGACGAACTGGAGCTGGTCAGGAGAAGCAGTCAGAAGGAGGGGGAAGAATTGAAGGCCTTGGAGGTATTTCCCATAGAGAAGAGAGATCTGTGGAAGGCATGAAGCTGTCCTCTTGAAGAGAAGAACAGAGATTACTTGCTCTGTGTTGTACTCACCACAACCCTCTAGCCCTGCAGTTACCACATCATTTTGAAACCACCTGCTTATAAACCCTCACCCCCTCCCCAAAACCTCAGCTCTCTCAAGGGAGCCTGTGCGTGAGTCACTTCTGAGACACCAGCAACTAACCCATGGCCAGGATACAGCAAATGCTGAACTGAGAACGGAAATGACAGGAAGGCCTATTATGGCTCAAGAAAGGTAAGTGCTTTCTAACAATCGTAGTTGCCTCTAACACGTCAGGATATTTGGGTGGAAACATTCTGTCAGGGAAGGTCTGTTAGCAGTGGAATGCCCTCATGCTAACAGAGGAATGCCAAACAAAAAGGCCCCCTGAGATTTCTTCCAGTTCTAAGACCCTGCCTCCTGAAGCAGTGAAGGGGACTCTAGGAGAGGAAAGGCTCTGACAGCACCTGCTCTGTGCCGGGCACACACATGCAGTCACTGCCTTGTTAACCCCCACAGTCCTGTGAAGTTAGCGCTATTATTATTCCCATTTCACAGTGGAGGAATATGAGGCTCAGGGAGGTTCAATAACTTGCCAAAGATGTGGAGTTAGTAAGAGGTGCAGGTGAAATGCAAACCAAGACTGCTACGCTGCCCACCTGGGCTGAAAGAGAACATCTGCCCTCGTGGCTGTGCAGGAGCCAGCTCCAAGCCCTTTGAAGCTGAAGGCTCTCCAAGGGCAATAATATTAACTGACTTCATCTCCCGCTGATGCCAAAACTTGTCAAAAGTACTTTTACATCTACAAGCCTAAGAGCCCTAAGCAGCTCTAGGGAAAAACAGCTGGTCTGGAGCCATCTGTTCTGCGGGAGCCTAGGGGCTGCCCTCTCCTCCTAGACTCCAACCAAGGAACACAAGATGCTACAGGAGGGGTCTGGGAAGGCTCTCCTGAAGGAGGCAACATCTGAACTAAGGCTTCAATGATGAGCTGGACAAGCATGGGCAGTGTGGGCAGCAGACAGGAAAGGGCATCCCAGACAGAGGAAACAGCAGGAGCAAAGGCAGAGAAGCAAGAAGTGTATGGAGAATCACAAGCCGTTTGGGGTTACCAGAACATAAAATTCACATTGAACAAAGGAAGGACATAGTGATCAAAAAGGTAAGCAGAGGCTGCTAAATTATGAAGGATTTTGAATGCTATGCCAAGGAATCTGGACTTGATTTAACCTGCAGGCAATAAGGAGCCAATGAAGGGTTTTACACAGAGCAGTGATAAGATCAAACCTCTGCATTAGGAAGATCACTGTGGTAGCAATATAAGCTGACCTGCTGGCAGTGAGACTGCAGGTGTGAAAGCAATGCTGGAGTAAAGAGATATACTGTTACTACTTCAAGGATCCTCTACCGTAATTCCCAATGGGGCCAAACATTCCTCTCACTGGGCCCCCAAACCTACTCACAGTCACGGACTCAGGCCTGTTTAAAGGCTACTAATTCTGTGAAGCCTCCCACACATCCTTCTTTAATGACATGACTGTA
Organism: Daubentonia madagascariensis; assembly: GCA_023783475.1. NCBI lineage: Eukaryota > Metazoa > Chordata > Mammalia > Primates > Daubentoniidae > Daubentonia > Daubentonia madagascariensis. The sequence goes on along the minus strand of JAKFHU010001129.1, from coordinate 13,083,794 downwards.
GGGGGAAAAACAATGCTAATCCTAAATGCCAATTACTGAACTCACTCTACACGAGACATTATGCTGGGTCCTTTACACAAGTCATCTCAGTTGTGCACTCAACAACCCTATGAGGGAGGTGACTGTTGTTACCCCTTTTTGCAGAGGACGAAATTTAAGTTCAGAGAGGGTAGCTTACTAAAGGTCATCCAGCTACTAAAGGGAGGAGTCAGGATTTCAACCGAGTTCTACCCGACGGCAGAGACTGCACTGTGAACCACTGCCGAGAAGACTGGAGAGGGAGGGCTAAGGGTTGAGTCCCAGAGAGCCTGTGAGCACACTGCCCCCACCCCCCACCCCCGCCCCAGTTCCAGTTCCTTCGGGAAAAATAATGGGTGGTACTCCTAGCCACAACCGCCGAAGAGAGGCTAGATGTGGGAAGCCCGATCCCAAACAAAGGAATCAGGAGGGACTCTGCTCTCGGCAGCCTTCAGCTACGAGGAGAGAAACAAGGGCATGGACCCGTGAAGCCCGGACTGGAAAGACAGAAAAAAAGGCCCCAACCCAGCCTCGGACACGGACAAGGGGCGGGGCTCGGAAAGGAGCGCATTCTGGGGTGGGGCTTACAGAGGGCGGGGCTTTCTGGGCCCCACAAAGTCTGGGATCTGCATGACCGTACGAGGGGGCGGGTCGCGAGAGGGCGGGGCCCCGAGAGGGGCGGAGCTACAGCCTCGCTCGCAACCCACAGACTCGTTAGGTCACCTCCCCACGACCGGACCCAACCTCGTTCCATAGTCTGGCTCCAGCAGGGCTGATCCGGGATCTCGATGGTGTAGTCCAGCTCAGCTGAGGCCATGGTGAAGGCACCGGACCTCAGTACGGGCCTCCCGCCGGAACACCCGCTTGCGCACCCGTGCCTCACCCGGGCGCCTCCTGGGCACCGCCCAATCGCCACCCACCTCCCCTGACACTGCCCAATCCCTGAGCCGCGCTCTGTGACCTCCCACCCTAGCAACCACCGAGTCTCTCGCACAGCCTCTCACCGCACCCCACTAGCTCTGCCCTGGCAACCATGCCCCGCCCCACCCTAGCCCTGGCCCTCAGCCATTGGCTGGCTCGCTTAATCTGGATCAGGTATTGGTCAGCCGGGACGCCGGTCAGGAAGAGTCCCCACCTTCCTGTGTAGGTGAGGGTCGGCGGGAGAGTTGCTGTATTCTGGGAGTGGGGAGGGTCTCTCGTCCAAACGGAGTCATACCCTACGTTGCGGAAGTGCCCTTTGATTTGCACCGACTAGCTACCTCTGCCATCCTCTACCAGCCGCAGCTTCGAGGGCTGGAGGTAGAAAATCGTACAAAACGGCCTAGGGGGCGCGTGCTGACCCATCCCCCACCCAATGGGGTCTGGCTGGGTGGGTGGGTGGGAGGCGGTCTTCATTTGATTACTTGAGAGAACGACATGTTTGTGGGGGACACCAAGGGGCTGGGGAATACAGCTTTCTTGTGTTTATCCATGCGTTCAACAAATATTTACTGAGCATCTGTTATGTGCCAGAGACTGGGCTAGGTAAGGTTCCTTGAGCTCTAGTGAGGGTCAAGCTTTTAGCCCTAACTTTCATGTCTTAGTGGGAGGGGAAGAGAAACCATGCCAATTCTGTGCGTGGGATAAATACTGCAGAAGAGTAAGGATTTTAGGAGCTCAGAATCAGAGTGAAAGGGCATCTATGGCAGTGAGAATGACTCCTGAGGTGGGCCTTGAAAAACCTGTGGAGATAAGGAGGGAAAAGTACTCCTTGCAGGAGCTCAAAGAACAGAAAATGAGAGGTGAGAGCCAGAAATTACATGAGGCATCTTTTGGCCAGAGGAGAGACTAATGTGAGAGAAATCTTGGAAAAACAGTTAGGCCTAGATCCTGGAGAGTCTTTGATGCTAAGCTCAGCTTTGTGCTTATAGGTAGATCTTGCTGATAGTAAAAATTTTCCACTGCATTTTATACCTTTGAGGCACAAGGCTTAGACTTTACTCTGAGAAAGTAGGGAGTCATTGCAGGGCTTTAAGCAGGGGAGTAACAATTAGATTTGTGTCTTAGAAAGATCAGTGCAGAGAATGGATTGTGGATTGGGAGGAGGGAGACCAGTTAGGAAGTTGTTTTAATAGTGAGGAAGAGGCTGGACACAGTGGCTCACACCTGTAATCCCAACACTTTGGGAGGCCAAGGTGGGAGGATAGCTTAAGGCCGGGAGTTTGAGACCAGCTTGGGCAACATAGTGAGACCCCCATCTCTACAAAAAATAAGAAAAATTAGCTGGGCATGGTGGTGCACACCTGTAGTCCCAGTGACTGGAGGCTGAGGCAGGAGGATTGCTTGACTTTGAGGTTACAGTAAGCTGTGATCACACCACTGCACTCCAGCCTGGACAATAGAGAGAGACCCCTGTCTCTAAAAAAAATAGTAGTGAAAGATTATGGTAGCATAAAGCATGGAGTAGCAGCTGAAATGGAGAGGAGAGGATGGATTCCTTAGACACTTATAGCTAGAAAGAACTGGACTTGGTGACTGATTGGGTGTGGGGGAATTAGGAAAAATGAACGATGACTTCTTGATTTCTGGTTTGGGCAAACAGGAAGGAGAGGAAGCAGGGTTTTTAGGAAGGAGTCAGTTCTGGGCATGGTGAGTCTGAGGTGCCATATGGAACATCCAAGTGGAGATGTCCACAAGGCAGTTGAATATGCCTGACTGGAGTTCACAAGATAACTGGAAGTAGAAATGTGTGTATAGGGCCTTATAGATGCCAACCACACCAGTAGATTTGTTGAACTTACCCAGGGAGTCTGTGTAGAGTAAAAAGAGAAGATGGCCTAGCATAGAGCCCTGAAAAGCACCTAAGTTTGAGGGTCTAGCAAAGGAGAATGAACCTACAAAGGTAATTGAGATGAAGTGTCCAAAATGATAAAAAGATTCAGCAGTAAAATGTGGTGTTTCAGAAGTCAAGAGAGGAAAGTATTGAAGGCTGATGACTAATCAAGTAAAATAAGGTCTAAAAGAATCCACTGGATTTAGAAACAAGGAAGTTGTTGACCTTTGCAAGTATAGTTTGAGTGGCATGATGGGAGCAGAGGTCAAATTTCAGTGGCTTGAGAAGTGGATGGGACGATGAGGAAGTGAAGATTGCATGTGCAATACACTTGCAAGAAGTGTAGCTATCTAGAAGAGAGAGAGAAGGCAGTAACTGAAAGGAGACAGGATTTTATTCAGACGGGAGAAGTGTTGTTGACATGGATCCAGCAAAGAAGAAAATGGTAAAATTATAAGGGAAAGAAGATAACTGAGAGAGTGGTGCTCCTGAAAAAGGACTAAGGTAAGGGATCCACAGCACTGGTGCAGAAATTCACTTAGAAACGTATAGGAACATTTGCATTATGGGAGGAGGAAAGCACGTGTGTTGAGATTAGTACATTGGTAGGTTTGGTGGCAGGAAGCTGAGGGAATTCTTGTCGGATGGTTTCTGTTTTCTCTGTCAAATAGGGACGTGCTATCAGCCAGTGAAAGTGGGACTGGAGATGGTGTATGAGGTTGAAAAGAGCAGAGAAAGATTGAAATAGCAGCAGTGGAGAACAGGAGTGAAATGACCAAGATAGCACCCATACCTGTAGGCCGTTATGATGGCCCTGTTGAGGTTGGTGACCATTGATTTGTAGCAGCAGCAGTCTACATGGTTAGATAATATGCATCTTTCCCCCAACAACATTCAGCCACCTAGTGGTGGGTGGAGAGAGGTTATGAATTGATCTAGGTTTGAGTGTTACCAGGTGAATGCAATGGAAGGACAAAGGACAAGGAAGTTGAGGATCCTGGCAAAAGAATGGTTGAAATGAAGGGCCTTAGAACCTAAACTGGATAGGAAAGTGAAAAAGTCTTATGTCCCGGAGGTCCCAGTGAAGTCAGAGAACCTATATCTTAGAAATAGTTGAATGAGAGAGTTGTGATCAGAAAGTGGAGTAATAAAGTTTGAGTAGTTCCATGGGAGTGAATGGCCAAAGTAGAGTACAGGAGACAGTCAGGATGCTGCAGTGACCATTGAAATCCCTCTGGATGGTGGTCAGACTTGAGGAGGGGAAAGGGAAGAGGATGCTTGTGCACTAGGTACCAAAGTCTTTGACGAATAAAGCAGGTTGTTCTGGAGCCTCTAGATCAGCAGTCCCCAACCTTTTTGGCACTAGAGACCGGTTTCATGGAAGACAATTTTTCTACACTGAGGGGTGGTAGGTGGAGCTCAGGCGGTGATACTAGCGATGGGATGCAGCTGTAAATACAGATGAAGCCCACTGCTCACCTCCTTCTGTGCTCCCCCCTTCCCTAAGTTTCATGGAACACAATTTTTCCACGGAGGGGGGTGGGGACCTGGGGGGGGATGGGCGGGGTGGCAGAGCTCTGCAGCCTGGTCTCTAACGGGGTTGGGGACTGCAGCTGTACCTGACAGCATGAGGAGGGGCAAAGTTGGGACAGCTGAATGGCATGACCCTCCAAAAGGAGTTGGAATAAGGAACTGGGTTGGCCTTTGGCGAGGAGACGCTAGCCCCACCCCCCAACCCTTAGATCTTGGGGGTGTAAGTATAAGCAGCCTCCACCAGGAGGGCCATGCAGAAGTGGAGCTCTGGGGTCGAGCCAGCTTTGGGCACAGGCTGGGGGTGGGCAGAGTGACTGGAGAAGCTGAAGATGAAGGAGACTAAGCTGATCAGGAACGAGGGTCTTCGAGGGCAGAGTAAGAAGGTTGGGAAGGGAAGGAAGGGTAGGAATGAGTCAAGTAAGATGAAGCATAGAGCATGGAGGGGTGAGGTTGACCCCTCCATGTGGTTGACCTAGAGAATTACATTTTGTGGGGAGAGCATGAGGGTAGGTTTGTGGAGTAGAGTTGTAGGCAGAAGTGAGCCTGGGGAGAGGAAAAGTGGGGTGTGTGTGTAGTGAATGAGGGTGAGTCTGGCAGGGGATGAAGGCAGAGGGTTTTGTAGGAGGGGGATGGGGGAAAGGAGGTTGGTGGGGAGAGGACAGAGTAGAAGGGCAGATGTGGGGAAAAGATGGGGGCAGATGGAGTCTGTAGGGAAGTGATGGGTGGCAGTGGAACGGGGGTCTGTGAACAGGGTACGAGTGGGGAGCAGAAGGGGGTCCATGAGAAGGAAGTGATAAATTGGAGTGCATGTGCCACTGAAGTGGAAGTAAAGGTAAGGACACCCTCTTTGGCTGGGCTGGAAGTTTGGGGGGAGAATGTTCTCTCTCTCTCTATCTCTCTATTTCTATCTCTATCTCTGAATAGAGAACTGAGAGTAAGGAGTCAGGGATGGGAGCCCACGGAGAAGGGCCTCTGTCTCATTCTGCACGTGAAACCTGCAGGAACAAGATAGTGACTGCCTTGTCTCTGAAGGCATCTGGGGACAGTGAGCCAGGCTGGCCCATGCCTTGGAGGCCTCTTGTTTTTAGAAATGTGCCTTTTGATATAGGGAAGAAAAAGCCCTCTGGGAGATTTTATTTAGAAACAAGACCTATTGACCTCTTGATTTTTAATACCTCCCTGTGATTGTTGCTAAGGACCTTTGGCTTAGCATGAGAGCTGGATTTTTTGACATTTTGTGATTTTAGTTTCCCTGCATGAAGAAGAACCATTTGGCTGCTATAGAAATGATTTATGGATGAGTCCAGATATATTAATCACCTCTGAAGATGGAGAGGAAATTAAAAACAAAGAGTCCACTCTGGGCTAAAGACAGAGTAGGTTTGTTGTCCTTGCAGAAGACCTTGCCAAGGTTAGAAGGCCACAAACAAACCAATTTGGACCGAAGTTCCTAATCTGGATTTTAATTTCATGTGCTTTGATTTTTCATACCATTTTCTCTCCAAGGTAAAATAGCGACTATTTTAATTGGCTGCCACTTACAGAGAGATTCCAATAAGCATGATGGCATACGTATATTTTTCTCTGGCATTCCATGTGTGCTCCAGTTCTTATGATCAAGCTGGTGAAGCTGACTTTTACTGCATGCTGCATGCCATGATCAGTTGACTATAAATTAAATCCTCTTTTCCAAAAGCCATTTTCCATTAGTGCTAATTTGTTTGCTTCTCATTTCCACTGATCATTAGAGTCTCTGGTTGTGAGCACCAAATTGGAAATAATTTCTTTGACATTTCAAAAAATTTTCTCCCCCTCTTGAATGCCATTTGGCTGCAGCTAAAGAACATTATGGTTTGCAGAAGAACAGTTCACTCCAATTACAATTTAACTGACCATCCATGGCACTGAATCCCTGTCCTTAGTGTCCAAAGATGACACTGCTGCTGACATTGCTATTTCCTGTCATAGCTGTAAAATGCCTCATAGACTTTGCACTGGCCTTCTTGGATGGAGATTCTGCCACTCTGCACATGGCGGCTTTGGGAAGTTGGTAGTTTTATGGACCTACATATCATGGACATTCAGATATAACCATCTAAACAGGAACTGGCTGATTTCTTCCCTCATTCACCCAGTGAGCATTTATTAAACATCTATTTTGAGTCAGGCATTGTACCAGGCCCCAGGGCCACAGAGATAGGGAAGACCAACCCCTGCCCTTGAGAACCCACACTCTGGTGGAAGGGATGGGTAGAATTTACAAGATAGTAGAGGAAGAAGTGGTATAGATGGGACCAGAACCAAGAGCCCTAGTTGTCTCAGGGAGTTTGCCAAGGGCAAAAAGGAAGCTGGCCATTCCAGATGGCAGAGTAGCATTGAGATGCAGGGGGCTCTGGCAGGTCCTGGGGAGTTGAAAAGATGAGGACTGTGGTAATGTGGAAGTGACTACAGATGAGGTTAGAGTAATGCCAAGTTTGGAAGGGCCTTGAATGCCATTCTGACGTTTTTTTGTTTTGTTTTGGTTTTGGTTTTGGTTTTCTTTGAGACAGGATCTTGCTCTGTGGCCCAGCCTGGAGTGCAGTGGCGGGATTCATAGTTCACTGCAACCTCAGACTCCTGGGCTCAAGTGATCCTCCTGCCTCAGCCTTCTGAGTAGCTGGGACTACAGGTGCATACCAGCATGCCCGGCTCATTTTTTTAATTTTTTGTAGAGATAGTGTCTCACTGTGTTGCCCAGGCTGGTCTCAAATGCCTGGCCTGTCAAAGTGCTGGGATCACAGGTGTGAGCCACTGTGCCCAGCCTCCACTGTGAGTTTAGACTTTAGCCTGTAGGCCACAGGGAGCTAATGGAGAGACTTGAGGTGAAGAAGGGAGGAAGTAGTCAAGGAAAGGCTTTGTTTATGTATTTATTAGGGTTGGTGGGGATTGAGCAAGTGTTTATTTAAGAGGAGCCCGAGGAGATGGGAAGATTGAAGATAGAGGGTGGAATCTAGCGCACGTGGCAAGGCTGGGTGCTGACATGGGAATGTTAAGAATGGAGTGGAGAAGAGGGCGTCGCACTTGATTGGCCCTATATTCTCTGTGAAGTGGGAAGCGGTGATCCAGGCATCCTTGATTCCTCCCCCTCTTTTGTCCTCCACAGCCAGTTAACCACCAGGTCCTGTTGCTTCTGCCTCTGTGACATTTCTAATTCTCTCCAACCCTAGTGTCATCAACATCTTTTGCCAAGTTTACAGGAATGACTTCCCAACTAGTGTCCCACCTCTAGTCTTGCCCCCTTCCAATCCCTTTTCTACGCTGCAGTCGTAATATTTTCAAAACAAAATCTTTTCTTGTCACCCTTGAGTTAAAACCCTTCAGTACCCTCGCGTTGCCTTCAGGATAGCGTGCAGACCTTGCAGCCAAGTGTCTAAGGCCCTTCATTCTCTGGCTTCTACCTGTTTTTCCAGCCTCATCTCTTGCTTGCTTGAAATTGCCTGTCGGCTCTTGGGTAAGCAGGAAGACTTACGTGTCAAAGTCGTTGGTGAATGTGAGGGAGTGGCCAGTAGATCAGCGCTGAGGCAAGGTAGAGGGGGAAGAACAGAAGGCCTGACCTCAGAGGAGAAGTGGCTTAGAAAGAGCAGTGGGGAACAGAGAGAATGGTTGTGAAGTGTGGGGCAGTGGGCAGCCTCCTCTTGCTTCCCGCTAGGAGCAGTGACGTGGGGTGGAGGTGAGGGGTGGGGCAGAATTTAGCTGGAAGTTCTTTGGGCTAAAATGTTTCAGACTTTATTCTGAGGGTAATAGGGAACCACTGAAGAGTTTTAAGCAGGGAAATTTGTCAGGTTTGTACTTGAAAAAATCTCACATCACTGTGTTCAGGATGGGGTAAGCCCAAAGACCAGTTATCATATGAAGGATGAAGGTGTAAAACTGACATAGTGGCACTGGAGATGAAGATACATAGACTGATTTGAGGGAGGTTTAGGAGGTATAATTGGCAGAACCTGGCAACAGTTCAGGTAAGGAGGGTGAGGCAGAGGGACAAGTCAAAGGTAGCTCTTGAGTAACTAGGAGGGTAGGGACCCAAGCACTGAAGTAGGACCAACACAGGGGAGCGGCAGGTGTGAGGAGTTGATGAGTTCAGCCTGGGACCTGGTGACTCGAGGAGCCTGTGAGACACACCAGTGAGGAGTCCACTAGTCATTTAAGCACAGGTAGGATCTGGGGCTCAGGCAGGAGGCCCAGGCTGAGGCATCAGATTTGGGAGCTGGAAGTCATAAACCTGTCGATATAATTTGAAGTGATGGGGTGGAGAAGGTCACCCAGGAGATTACAAAGCAAGAGAAGAGAACTGAGAACAGGAAAAGGACCTGCAAAGCGCCCTGAGGGGGACGCAGAGAGTCAGGAATAGAACCAGGAGAGACTGGGGTTAGGAAAGGAATCCTGAGGAGAGTTGCTCACGGCCCATCAGGCCAGGCAAAATGGGACTGCATGCGCCACCGAATTTGACAGCAAGAGGTTGTTGGTGACATTTTGGAGCACAGGGGAGAACAGGATCAGTGCCTGTGGCTTGATGGAAAAGAACCTGGACTTTGAAGTTATACACAAATCTGAGTTCAAATCCTATTTCCACCCCTCTTCAGCTGTGAGGCCTCCAATAAACGGGCAAACCTTTTTAAACTTTAGTTTCTTCATCTGAAAATTGTGAATGATAACTACCTCCTAAGGATCTTAAAAGGATTAAAACAAATAACGTATATTTATATATGTACATAAAGTGGTATGTGGCTGGCTCTTAATAAACACTCAAAAAATATCAGTCTCTTCTCCCTGCTGTCCTTCCTTCTCCCCTCCCCTCACCAGGAAAGACACATAATACCTCCCCTCCCCTCTTCCCTTGGTGGTCAGGAAGCATCTAAGCTACACAATTTATCCCAGCAACTGACTTGAAATTGGCATATTTCTCTCCTCTTTCCACTATTCTCCTCTATTTAATTCTTTTAAAAGTGGTATTTAATGGTTTTTTTTTTTGCAATCCTCCATCAAGTCTTACTTTGAAGAAAAGTAGAGATGAAAATAAATAAATAATATGTGGCTAGAGCCTCTTGATTGGCATGACCACTGCCCTTTATCCCACCTCCCTTCTCAAAACCTCAGCAAATAACAGTAAGGAAATACAAAAAGGCATGAAGTCACGAAAGTTCAGACAAGGAGGCGACAGCAAGTGAAAGAATTCAGCAAATATTTGGAAGGTTGAAGGCAGGTGGGGGGATGTTAGCTGGCTTGAAGCAGAGGAAATTGCCAACTAAGTGCCAAGGAGAGATCAGCAACAGGAAGTCAGTCATTTAAATCAGCCAGTTCGACCTCTAAGAGGGTATTGTGACTTAGAAGGTCAGAAATGAGACATGGATCTGAACACAGAGGGACTGGCTGACGTCTGTGTGCTGAGCTCTTCACCCCCACTCCAGAGCTCCTCTCTCAACAGCCAAGCAACTACTCTAAACTCTCTTGCTGCATGAAGAGGAAGGAAATTGGACCCTGGAGGCCTCCATATGGACTCAAGGACCTCAGGGATAGCTTGAAGGGCAGGGATGAGACATAGGGTGGAAAACCGAATGATGGAGGGAAGGTCTACGTATGGTATTGCCCCAGCCCCTTCCCCCACCCGACTCCCAGTGTGCCAACAGCCAGGCATTTATCACCCCCACCCTCCCTGGGAAAGTAGAAAAGTCTTTTCTGGAGACTCTGATGATGGTAGGAGGAGGGGAAAAAACCCTCCAATGACTGACGTTTATGAATTCTCCAGTGAAAAAACTAGTTGCCTAATAAAGAAATTTCAAAACACTAAGGGACATAGCACCTGATTAAAAGAGCCCACCAAGGGCCTAATAAGTGAAAAAAGACTTGCACCAAGGCATATCATCATACAGTTTCAGAAGAGGTTTTAAGGTCATCAGGAGTGAAAAACAAGCCACAGACAAAGCCACAGGAATCAGAATGACATCAGACTTCTCATCAGCAACAGCAACTGGGGAGGCTCAATCTGAGGGAAGCTTATTTCTAACATGGGGTATTATACCCAGCCAAGCTGACGTGAGGTCAAAAGAGGTATTTTCAGACTTTCCAGGACACACAGCCACACATGCAAAAAAATGCTCATCTCTTAGGAAGCCATTAGAGAATGTGCTTCAACAAAACAAGGGGATAAATGAAGAAGGAGGAAGATGTGGGATCCAGGAAATGGGCATCCAACAGAGAAGCATGGCAGAAGCGGATCCTGGGACATTTGTGCCCCAGGCTTAGTGAGCAACCAGTCCCAACTAAAGTAGAAAGACAGAGATCTGTGGGACAGAGATTTCCAGGGAAAAGATGGAACTGATCAGTTATGGGTTGAACATTTGGAAAAATTATTGCTACCTGTTTAGAACACTTGGAAAAAATAGCTCTAGGTACTTCACACTAAACAGCTGAAAAGAGAAATGATAATTATTAACTCCCAGGTAAAACCAAGTGTAAGAAAAGGAAATGGAATAGTAGTATACTGCCCAAGGGAAGAGTTTATTTACTTTGTCGATAATGTAGACACTATTGATTTAATGGTAAATTGTGGGAAACTATATTGTGAGGATGGGGAAGAAAAATGGGGGTTAGAGTGGTGCAAGAGAACAAATTCCTCAACTGCTAGAGTGATAACTACATAAATATTGTCTAGAATTGATAAATCAAGTAATAGTAGTGTATTAGTTTGCTAAGGCTGCCATAACAAAGTACCACAGACTGGATGGCTTAAGCAACAGAACTTCATTATCTCACAATTCCGGAGGCCGGAAGGCTGAGGTCAAGGTGTCTCAGGGTTGGTTTCTTCTGAGGCCTCTCTCCTTGGCTTGTAGATGGCCAAGTTTTCCCTGTGTCTTCACATGGTTTTCCCTCTGTGTGTGTCTGTGTCCTAATCTCCTCTTCTTATAAGGACACTAGTCATATTGGATAAGGGCCCACCCTAATGACCTCATTTTACCTTAATTTCCTCTTTAAAGAAAATAAGGTAAGGAAATAATCTCCAAATACAGTCACCTTCTGAGGTACTGGTGGTTAGGACTTGAACATATGAAATTGGAGGAGACACGATTCAGCCCATAACAAGTAGTATAAGCTCGTTATTTGGAAATACGGAGGTCAACACCAGAAGAAATAGCAAAAGAGGTGAAAGTGGCTGCCTGTGTGGAGAGAGACTGGAAGGTGGCAAGGGGTGGCAGGTACTATTACTATTTGATTTTTTACAAAATTGCAAGTGGCAGAACTGATCCTTGAACGCAGTCTGACTCCAAATCTCATGTTCCTCCACTCTGCCACAAGATGGGGAGCTCCTCAAGGGCCCTGCAGTGCCGTGTTCATCTCTGCATCTCCCACTGTGCCTTTATACAGAGCCACATGCTGGGACTTCACTGCATACTTAAGATTTAGAGCTGCATCGCTGTGACCTTTAAAGCTGCCATGTGTTGGTTTTTCTTTTCCTGTTTCGAAAGGAGAAGATAGGGGAAGACGGACACCCAAGGAAACCTCAAGGGGCCATGACGTAGAGTGTCCTGCTTAGAGTTTCCTACCCTTGGTGTCCTGGAATTGCTGAGTGCATCCCTGCTAGCACCTTGAGTTTTGATACTAGAAAGGGTCCATCCAAGGCAGGTCAGGGGCACAGGGTACATTACTGCCTGATAAAGCTAGTGGTGTCTCTGTCCCTCCTCCCTGGGCTCTGGAACAGCCACTCAGCCTCGTTTTCTTGAGGCCAGTTTGGTTGTTGAAGGTGGCCACAGGCTCTGAAAGTTATTCTCAGACTTACGACTATAATGGCATTCACAGTGAATGATGGATGATCCCATGAGGGGTTCTGGTCATTTTTGTGTTTAGGTTGGTCCACAGTTATTCACCTGGTTCTTAAGGCTGGCTGGATTCTGTGACTGTCTATTGCTGAGGCTGCGTGGACGCCCTTCCTGGGAGCACATATCCCGTGTCCTCTGGGGAGCGGTGGAGGTTGGTGTGTATGTGTGTCTGTCTCAGCATGCCTCAGATTATTGCTTCCTAATAAAATTCTGATAGCTGGGCCCCATCAATATCTCAAATACATGTGAGGAAACGTTAATTTAGAATCAATTTTAGGATGTTTCAGACTGTAAAGTCCTTTTAACTAGATCTCTGGCGAAGATGTAGAAGCACTTTATGGGACTGTAAATTTCATGTTGAACAGTCTTGGTGAAATACACATCTCCCCTACACACAAGCTGTTCTCTCCATATCAATCATGGCCCCTGCAAGTAATGTTTCACAAATATTCTGTAAATCACAGAAAACCCTATGATAATGTGAAATATGACTTTCACTTGTCTGTTAGACAAAAGAATCACACATGCCTCTCTCCCATCACCACTAACATTTGTTATGGATAATAACACTTTCAATCACAACTATTTTTGGAAAACGGGTTTATTTTAAACCTTCCCTCCCCCACTGAAAACATTCTCCCAAGGACACAGACTCCTACAAACCACAGCCCATTAATCCAACTATGGAATGGGAACTTTTCCTTCCCACTAACTTTTTTTTAAGTTGTTTTAAAGAGTTAGTATAAAAGCCCAAGGTACAAGGTTAAGGAGCACGTTACCTTAGCAGATAGGCATAAGAGGGGGGCCAGGTCTCTCAAGACCCCAACTCTCTGACACTGTGTGACAAAGCTGTGAGAGAGGCCCAAATTTTTAGTAGGTACCTTCATCTCAGCTGGATCTTTTAGTTGCTGGCATCAGTGGAGAAGCCAAAGAGCTAAAATTTCAGCTCTTAAGGAGCAGACATTTAGTACCTTGATGTTCTTAATTCCATTACACCTCATGTAACTACACCCACGGGCATGATAGAGACTCACCCTCCTCCAGTTGATTGTTGGAAAAGCAAAACCACAAAGTAATGGACTTGCATGATTCTAAACATTCTGGTAACCTGTATGTTTTCCCTCCCTCTGTAGCCAACTTCAGGACTGATTGATCATGACTTCTATAAAAGAGCAGGCAGCAATTAGCAGGCTCTTAAGTTTTTTACAGGAATGGGACAATGCTGGCAAAGTTGCAAGGAATCACATCCTCAACAATTTCATTGAAAACAACCAAGGCAAAACTGCCCCTGAGTTGGAGCAGGAGTTTTCCCAGGGAGCCAGCTTGTTCCTGGTACGCTTGACCACCTCGCTTAGAATCACGTATCCTTTGCTGAACAGAAAAAAACGAGGCAACCTTCAAAAGAGAAAAAGAGAGAAGATTGTCAAAGGAGTTTTCTCTTGATTCTCTCTAATATTTTAGAACAGGACATCTGGTGATAAAAATGTCATCCCAAAAGTCAAGAACCCCCTCAACTTCCTGTCTTCCCACCCTATAATTGTATACTCAATCTCACCCCTAAGCTCTTTTGCTCCCGTCAGAGTTGAAGCAGGTATTCCTTCTGTCTGGGGCTGATCCTCTATTTGTACTACATTTGAATACCCTCCCATCCCCCTATTCTTTCTCTCCTATAGCTTTCACCTTTGCCTCTTATTACCAGCCTTTTTCATCAGCATTTATATATGCTGAAATCTCTTCGACCTTAAAAAATAAAATTCAATCCCTATCTCAAGCCTGTATTTCACCCAGCTTCTTCCCTTCATGGTGCCTTTTTTTTTTTTTTTTAAAGAAGAGGGTCTCACTCTGTTGCCCAGGCTGGTCTTGAACTCCTGAGCTCAAGTGATCCTCCCACCTCAGCCTCCCAGAGTGCTGTGATTACAGGCATGAGCCACCATGCCCAGCCTATGGAGCTTCTTGAAAAGGTTGTTGACTCTCCCTCTCTCCACTCACTGCTGTCTGACTTCTGTTCTTCCCGCTCCACTGAGGCAGGTCTTGCTAAGGTTACCAATGTTTTTCTAGTTGTAAAACCCAGTGACCTCAGTCCTTATATGTGACCTCTTAGTGGCATTTGTCAATCAACCTTTCCCACATCTCAAAACACTCCTCCCTTGGTTTTTGTGAAATCAATTCTCTTGGTTTTCTCCCTTCTGTCTGAGCATTCCTTCTCTTCTTCAGCCATCCCTTAAATGTTGGTGTTCCTTGGGAGTCCATCTACTTCCCTCTTCTCTGCTCACTCTCAGATTCTCCCTGAGTGACTAATCATTGTCATGATGTCAACACCACTCCAGTTTGAGGACTCTCAAATGTGTATCCCTGCCCAAATTTCGTCTGGAATCTGAGTTCCATACCTACATATCCAACTACTATCTCCACTCATATGCGACAGGATGAGTCTCACATGTCTGGCTTAGTGACCTAGGGGAATGGGTGCCATTATGCAGGAGAAGATAAGAAGAGGAGCAAGTTTGGTTTGGGACTTACTGAATTTGAGGTGCCTGGGCTCAGGGTCCCTGGGGGCAGATTAAGGCTAAAGACAGATTTGGTCAACATCAAGGTGATGGTTCAAGTTATGGGTGGATTTGAGGATATTCCTGCTCTGTGTGCCTACAGCACTCTATGGCTTCATCTCAGACCCTCTTATTGTATATTTTTCTCCTTGTCTCCCATTCTCTAAACCCCCTCCTTGTGTGACTAACTCCTACTCTATTATTCAGGTCTCAATTTATACATCACTTTCTCAGGAAGCCCATTTCTGAGCCCCAGACTAGCTTAGGTCCCCCTGTTATATCTACTCATAACACTTCCTCTATCTTAACAGTCATAACATTTCGTTGTTATTACCTGCTTAATATCTCTCTTTCCCCTCATTAGATTGTAGGATCTACGAGGGCAAGAATTGCATCTGTTCTACTCATTTCTCTATTTCTAACACCAAGCGCAATACCTGGCACATGTTTGCTGAGTAAAGGAATGAATGAACCAGACAGTCTGCCCCTGGGCAGAACTAAAGGTTTTAAGTAAACACAGCTCTCTTTTTCTTACATTTAAGTCATTGCTAAAATTATTATTCAGGCTCAGGCCTATAACACAGGCCATAGGAAATACTACTGAATACATGTCTAGGTTGAGGTTGAACCTTATGTTCTCTGATATTGTGGTACATAAAAGAGGTTCAAAATGCAAATTACCAGTCTACCTCCCCACTCCCACCCCCAAGGTTCTGATTTAGTAGACGGAGGGTGGTCCCTGGACTATTCATTTCTAACAAGCACCCTGGGTGACTCTGGTGTCAGTGGTCCACAGATCATGCTTTGGGAAACACTGCTGCCTATAACCTGGGTCCTGTCCCCACAACTCATGACACTAACTTCACCAAGCTTATTAGCAACCTCTTTGTAGCCAAATCTAGGATTCCGTTTTCCTTCCTTGTCTCACTTGACAACATTTTCCATTTGACCACAGGGTGAGGTGAATGAGGCAGAGGCAGACAAGTACAGGGTAAGATCCTGTCTTTATTTAAAACTTTGATATTTTATTCATCATGGATTTTTATATTAACTTGATTCTTTAAAATATTGCATTGAAATATTATTTGATTACTGAGTTTTTTAGTGCCCCTTTGAATTTCAGACCCAAAGCAAGTGCCTCTCTCACCTCATCCTGGTGTCCTGGCCCTGCTTTTCCACTGCTCCTTCTCAGGCTGTCCTCACTTCTACCTCCTTCCGCCACTGTCTCTCAGTCACTATTACAGGATCTTTCCTAGCTATCCCTTAAGTGTTACTGTTTCCAAGGATTCTGTGTTCAGCTCATTTCTTTTCTTACTTGATCAGCACACTTATTGCATTAGGCATTATATTATTCTTCTCCATATCTCAAGTGCCAAACATAGCGCCTAACATTTAGTAGGCACTCACTCAGTGCTTACTGAATGACTGAATGAACCATGCTTTTAATACACTGTCATAGATTCTGTTTCTACACCTAGAATTACTCATAATTTCCTAACTTTTTGTGACCTTGTCATACAACAGAGGAAATAGACTGGCTAAAGTATTTTGAATTAGTGATCTCACTTCTCCTCAGGTCTCCTGTTATGGTGGGTTCTAGAGGAAAAAAAATCAATTATGTTTTGCAAAATTGACTACCACACAATCCCATATAAACCCTTTTTCAACCTTGAACTTCTAGAATAGGTCAGTAAAACTAAGGATTTTTATATTATAATGACAAAATTATTAGTCACCATTGTTTGAGTCTTTTTGTGTTCTAGGCGCTGAGCTATATTCTGTGCAAATATTATTTCATTTGAGCCTAACACCCAGCCTAATAGGTGAGTGGTATTATCCCATTTTATAGATAAGAAAGATGAGCCTTGGAAAGATTGACTAATTTACTAGTAAATGGCATAGACAAGGTTTGAACCTTGTGTGTCTGTCCCAAAGCCTTTAGGCCATCCACTGCACTTCAGTGTCTCATATTCAGCAGACAGTGCAGCCCACAACTCCACCTGCATCACCACACAGGGAGTTTATCTGTGTACATAGCCCCAGCCCCTCCATTTGTCTACAGGCCAGAAGGCCTGACAGTAAGAGCTCAGACTCTGAGTCATACTGCCTAAATTCAAACCCTGGTTCTGTGAAACTGGAGGTTTCCCAAAATAAAAAAAAAATAAAAAAGAAGGAAAAACAAATTCTGGTTCTGACAGTTCACTTTGGGACCTTGGACAGGTCATTAACCTGTCTGAGACTGTGACCTCATGTTACTCATGTAGTAAATGGAAATTCTAATGGTACCTGTGGGAGGGCTGTAGCGAGGATTATATGAGACAATGCAAGCAAAGCAGTTAGCACAGTGCCTGGCACACAATAAATGCTTGTTAGCTACTACTGATATTGTGGCAACCTTCTGGAACTAATTGCTGAAAATAATAGACCAGAAATACAGTGGGTGATTATGAAAACAAGACTAGCCTGGGATGGAGGGAAAAGAAGGTGACAAAAGTTGGTCAGCCTAGCTGATAACTGATGAAAAGGGGGAGAATGCACTGAGGCAGGAACAGAGTCAGGGGTTGAGGGAGCAGAGTAGGGACAATGTAGGAATAAAGAGACCATCATAGGTGCTGAAGCCTGGCCCCCAGCTATGGCGGCAACAGGCAGGGGAGCCTGGCTCCAGAACAAACACTATTTTTGCAGTAAAGAGCCTTTCCTAATGAGCCAATCTGTCTCTACTTCTATTGGCATCCTGGGAACCAGGGTGCAGCAGAGATAATTTGCTTCACACCAGCCCCCCCAAACAAAGCACCATTACCTCCAAGCCATTACATTAGCCTTTATCAGTCTTGGAAGCTCTCAGTCATCCTCCATGAGCTGCAATAATTTCAGCTAATTTCTTAAGTGTTCTAAGAGCCTGTGATGTGTTATGAGCCTAGTAATTGTTGACTGGTTCCTTTTCTGTTGTGGCTTGATTTCATACCTTGTATCTGAGCTGATGCGTGCTCTGGGTGCTTTATTACAATGAAGCTTTTTGCAAAGCCTCACATTAAAAAAATAACATTAAATAATGAGGTTGTTTTAAATCAGAGTTTAATTTTTCCACCATCTCCTGTTATTCTTATTAGGAAGCCAATTCTTCATAAGGATAGTGACCTCCACTGTAAAACTTTGAGCAAGTACAAAATTGAGAATTAACAACAAAGCCGATTCTTTTTAGAGAAGTCTAAGAGTGAGGTACAAAGTAATGAACTGTACTGAAACCAAGGGTGCAATGGGCACAGTTTAGAGAGGTTTGGGAAATTGACCCCCAGCTTTCTCCATGGACCTTTGATTCATCAGAGCCTCCTTGCTCCTTAGGGAGCTTGTCAGAGCCAAGGTGGCCAAACTACCCTTGAGGAGCTTCCTGGAGAACAGTGAGCAACCTAGCACCCCCATCTCCCTCCACCCCACTGTGAATATTGCCACTCCCCTTGAGCTAGTGGTCCTTCTCAGGGTAAAGGACACAATTCAGCTGTTTGGTCATCCTGGGCCCTAGGCGGTACCACAGATCAGACATAGGATCTGGCTTCTTTGTGAAAAACCACCCTGAAACTTACTCTTTAACTTGTCACACAGTTATATGACTGGCTCATGTTTAGAAAAGCTTCTAAGGTCCATTGGCATCTTCTTATCCGCTGTAAGCAGGTGAGTTCTGTTCTAGGGAGATTCTGGGGTCTCAGTGGCATCTCAGGCATTCACACCACATGGGGTGATGTATTCTAGTTATCAGTGGGTGCCCAGTAGCCCTCAGGATGGGCCCAGAAGTAGTGTCTGCCATGGTTCTGCTCTAGTGGCTCCTCCATCCCATGTTCTCCATAGGCACTTTACTAGTCAGCACCCTCTCAGTTGCGAATTACAGAAATCCAACTCATACTGGGCTCAGGAAAAGGAAAGTTATTGGCTCACTTAACTTGAACACCCAGAGGGTGGAAATACATATTTCAGGCCTGACTAGATCCAGGGGCTCAAACAATGTCATCAGTACTTGGTCTCTCCCTCTCTCTTTTCCTTCATTTCTCAGTCTGTTCTCCTCTGTACTCATAGGCCTCTGGGTGCTGTGGTCCTCAGGAGCTCCAGACACACATCCTTATAGCTCAGCCATGTCAGAAAGAGAGCATATCTTTTCCATGGCTTCTCAAGAAAGTCCCGGGTTTTGAGCCTCACTGGACCAATTTAGGTCACATGCCCAACCCCAAACCAATTTCTACAGTCAGAAGGATGACATACCCTGTCACCAGGTCAACTCACCCATGAGTTTTTCATGGCCCATGAGTAGCAGAGGGGTGGCTCCCTGAGCAACAATTGAGGTGCCATTAGAAGAAGAAGGGGGAATAGATGTTGGAAAGCCAAAACCAAGAAATTTCTATTATATTTAATTCCAGTATTTCCCGCTGGAAGGAAGAATTTCCAATCTCTTGTGTCACTTACCTATGGACATTTCCTGGGTAGGAGGGAAAAGTATGTAAAGTGAGGACCTTGGGATCCCTTAGAAAGCTCAGTACCAAGAAACTTGACAAATGTTTTATTTCTACTCTTCTATCCCTCTGGACAGTAATCGGTACCTTATAGAATTTCTTGAGGTGGGAGGTGTCCTAACACTCTTGGAAATACTTGGGCTGGAGAAGATCAAGGAGGAGGACAAGAAGGAATCCATCAAGCTGCTTCAGGTTGTTGCAAACTCTGGCAGGAAGTACAAGGAGCTCATCTGTGAAAGCTATGGTGGGTACTGTGTAGGAGAAGGGTGTTGACTCCCAGGTCTCCCTAGGGCCCTGGATGAAAGGCTGGCAGCATCCACCACTGCGCTGGGGAAAAAAACCATCAGAGAACTGGTTGCACAGGAAGCATTTTGTGCTCCTGTCCATGTAGCCACTGAAAGACCTAGATTTATGATTTTCCTGATTCATCGTTTGCTGAAATTTTTCAATGGTGGTTTTAGAAATACTTCTCCTTTTTAAATATATCCTCTTTCATGCATCCATTCAACAAAGATTTACTGAGCTGTTGCCCCAAATCCTTTGTGAAATTGAGTTATGAATAACTCTAGAAATAAAATTGAAATAAAATTATTGAATACCTACTGTGTACTAGATATATGCTAAAGTGCTAGGGATACAAAAATGAATAAAATACAGTCCCTGCCCTCAAAGGGCTTATAGTCTGGGGAGAAAGGTATATAATCCAGTAATTTCAATGTAATCTAGCAAGTGCTCTGGTCGAGGCATGGAAAAGAGATGCCATCCCCCATGCCTCCCTTTTTCAAAGCATTTCCCACCCTGCACTCTCATCATAGTTCTCCTCTCTGTCTCCCCTGTGGCCTCTCTGAGCCTCAGTGTCTTCATCCATAAAATGGGACTAACATCTCCCTCTCAGTATGGTTTCTGGGATTAAATAAATTAGTATTTGTGAAAACATTTTGTAAGCTGAGCACTAAACAGTGTTTATCATATAGCAATAAAAAATGCATGTTTTATGTGTACATTTGGCAGAGCCGTTTTAAATTTTAAAACACAGATTTTGACATGCCTGTGCTGAAACAAATCCTCCAGCCACATAGATATAAGGTAAACAAGACAGTGAGAACATGACAACCGAACCTCAATTTTGCTTTGGTTGAACAGACTTGGTTGAAGAGATCTTAGTCCTATTCATACCATGTAATCTTGAGTGAGGATTGTTTTTATAAATCCTTCCCAATTTAGCATTTCCTCTCTTCTTTGCTCAGGTGTACGATCCATAGCAGAATTTTTGGCAAAGTCTAAGTCAGAAGAGACCCAGGAGGAAGTGCAGGTTCTGTTGGATTCTTTGGTCCATGGTAATCCCAAGTACCAGAATCAAGTGTATAAAGGTCTAATAGCTTTGCTGCCCTGTGCATCCCCCAAAGCTCAGCAGCTGTCCCTGCAGACACTCAAGACTGCCCAGGTGAGCCAAGGCTGCATGCTTCTGTGGTTCTGATTCAAATGCAGTAATCTTACAATTACCTTCCACAGTTGCTCTCCACACAGGCATGAGAAACACAGCTCAGCCTCCCACTGCATGTCTGTTGTTCAATCAGCGTTACTTCCAGAAGGCCAGGGCAGGGCAGAGAGTTCATGTCTCCCAGCAGACTGATTTGTCCTGTTTACTTAAGGACCAGAAAGATGTTGGCAGACTGAAAAGTGGTTGAGACAAGCAACAAGGACGATGAAAGGACCATAGAAAAGATTAAAGGAGTCGATTTGATAGGGAAAGAATCATGGTGCATTTGTAGACAACATGTAAGTGAAGAGGCCAGATCTCCAGTACTTGGGAAAGCTCCTTTTTTGTTGTTGTTGTTGGCTTCTGCCCTCCTCTCAGACAATGCCCTAGAATGTGAGTAAAATCAGATTTGGGGTGTGGTGATCATATGGAGACATTGTGCCTAGTAAGGAGGGGATAAAGGCTCAAAAAGTGGTTTTAAGATGAACCTCAAAAGCTCTCAAAACAGCTCCAGAGGATGGGCTTTAGGCAGGGAGAAAATTAAGAGATCAAAGAGGTGATAAGGCCTGAATAGTGGCAGTGGGAATAGAGGTGACCAGGTTGGTCAGAAATTTCAGAGGTAGAAGCCATGAGACTCAGGGGAGTTAAAGAAATGGACTCGGCCGGGTGTAGTGGGTCACGCCTGTAATCCTGGCACTCTGGGAGGCCGAGGCGGGAGGATCACTTGAGGTCAGGTGTTTGAGACCAGCCTGAGCAAGAGCGAGACCCCGTCTCTACTAAAAATAGAAAAAATGAGCGGGACGTGGTGGCGTGCACCTGTAGTCCCAGCTACTCGGGAGGCTGAGGCAGGAGAATCACTTAGGCCCAGGAGTTTGAGGTTGCTGTGAGCTAAGCTGACACCACTGCACTCTAGCCCAGGCGACAGAGCAAGACTCTGTCTCAAAAAAAAAAAAAAAGATTAAAAAAAAAAAAAGAAATGGACTCAAAGATGACACACAGCTTTGGGCTTGGACAGCAGGGTGAATTGTGCATCACCAAGAGAGAACAAGAATAAAGAGAAATCAGTTTGATTTGGGAGGAGTTAGGTTTTGAGCCAATAAACTTGATGGGCCTTGGTGGTTCCCAAGTGCCTATCTGAGGAGCAGGCCAAGCTGGTTGCAGAAGATGTAATTGGGTCAGTTGTTTAAAGAATATTGAATCCCAAGCCTCCCTCCTGTAGAATCTGACAGCTCTCAGGTTGGCCCTCGGTAGTGCTTTTTCTTTTTACGCTCCCCAAGTGATTCTGATTCCTTGCTTGACTGAGGAATCACTGCCCAGGACAGCTAGTAGAAATGCCCATTGGGCAGTAGAAAATAAAAGTCTGAAGTTCCAGAGAGAGGCCTGAAGTGAAGATACCAGTTTGGATTTCACAAGCAGAGAAGTGGTAACTGAAACGGGAGTAAATAAGACCACCAGGTGAGATACGCCAAGTAAGAGAAGAAGAAACACCTCCAACACTGAAGAAGTAAGCTGAGGAAGAAGACCCAGCAAAACAAATCAGACTGTCATTACTATTTCCATGGTTTCCATTTATGAAGCGCCTCCTACACACCAGGCTCTGATTTACACTGTCTCTCTTAGTCTTCACTATAGCCGATGGAGGGAGGTATTATTATACTACCTATTTTAAAGGTGATGGAACTGAGCCTCAGGGAGGTGTGTTAAGAGACTTATCCAAGGCCACACACTAAGTAAAAGGTATTTACTAAGTGGGGATTTAAATCCGGCTCTCTCCAAAGTCTTTCCACAGACTCTGCCTCTTTGAAAAGGAGCAACGAAAGCAATAGAAGGAAAATGGAAAAAATGGGGCTGGGAAAATGAAGGGGAAAGAGTTTCAATAAGGAGGCCTTGATCAGCTGGGTCAGATACAACAGAGGGATTAAGTAAGAGTAGAATAGAAAGGTGGTCCCAGCAGGAAGAGTTTCGGTGAATTAGGAGCCTGTCCTATGGCAGGAAAAATTAAATTGCAGCAGCCTGTCAAAGGATGAACAGGGGATGAAGAAGTGGCTTCTCTTGGAAAGCTTGGGTGTGAAGGGTAAAAAGAGCAATAGCAAAGGAGAGACAGAGTTGAAGGACAATTTTGTTAAATACGGATGAGCTTGAGGATGTTTAATGTTAAAGGAAAGGCACCAACGTGTGGGTGAAGTCTGAAGAGGTAGAAAAGAGATGTTGACTGCTGCGTGAGGTTCCTGAGGAAGAGGAGATCTTAGCAGCCTGGATGAGTTCCACTCTCCCTGCCTGGGGTCCTCCCTTCCCCCAACCAAGGTAGTAGATCTTGTTCCTGTACCTCTAGCAGGTGGCCAGCCGACCTCGACTAATGCCTCCTGAGCTACAGGGTTCAGTGGCAGCCATGGTGGATTCTCAGTCATATTCTTGGCTGCCCACCTCTGCCCCTCCTCTCTGTGGTGTGGGGCCGAGACCCAGTGACTCACCACTGTCCTCCCTCCCTTTCCCCCATTCACCCCCAGGCACCAAGCTGTTTGGAGCTCTTCGTTTCATTTCTTCTGGGTAGGCAAGATCTAAAGAATAACCACCTTGTCCTGTTGTCTGTCTTGTCAGTCGATCATTGGAACCACACACCCCAGCATCGTGGACTGTGTGCTGAAGGTGCTGGGCACGATGCACCTGGAAGTCCAGTATGAAGGTAGGGAGGCCTACTCCAGATGGCAGAAGGTGGCAGTGAGAGCTGAGCAGATCAGCTCTCAAAAGCTTTCTCTTACTCACAAACAGCCTTATTGATGAATGTCTGGGAGGGCCCTAGCAGAAAGTAAGGTGCTGGTTCAGTATCCATCAGTGAGTTATTCAGAAAATGACAGTCACATTCTGTGCTTTGAATCAGCCCATGGTGCTTGAACAGTTATTAGAATCTGCCTGGATTCAGAGCTGGCTCTGGTTCCCAGTCTTATGTGGTGCTTCCCCTCTAAGCAGAAATCACCCTGAGGAATGTCCTTCTTCTAAGAAATGAAATTGGATAATGGTAGTATTAATAAGTTTTCATTTATTGAGTGCACCTATGTGCCAGCCACTTTCCATACATCATTTCATTTAATTCTCAAAATAACCATGAGAGTACAAAGCCCGGTTCATATTAGGTATTCAAATGTTCAAATGAATGCATAGTGGAGATAGGTATTTTTATGTTTTCCAAGATAAAACACTGAAGCACAGAGAGATTAAATGTGCTTTCCAAGTTTATACAGCTAATTGGATCCAAACCAATTGGACTCCTGTGTCCAGGATGATAGGCTGAACCCCAGGTCCAGGGAGCCTGGGAGGGACGTGAGGCACAGGAAAAGATCAACAAAGGTCTGGAGGCTCACTTCCTACTTAGATTATTTTGGCAGCAGTGTTTAAGCTGAATGTCAGTCATATTATTCCTTCAGCAGCATTATCAATTTCATGTTTGTTTGACCCCTACAGGTCCATGTGCATATGTGGGCCTTATATGTTGAGAAGTAGTGCTATGTTAATATCTATTACCAGCTGGAGCATAGTGTCCTTGCTGGGGAAGAGTTGCCAGTGAAGATGTGGAGTGGTAGAAGGACCTAAATAAGGGTCAGACCCAGAGGCAGAGGGTTGTCACTGGCACTGGAGCAAAAGAGACTAGATTAGGCGGCACTGAGACTTTCCTTTCCTCATCCCACCTCCATGCGGCAAATGTGACCATTCCTACTCATCCCTCACTTCTGAGCTTACACATTTCTTCTCTAAGGCCTTCCTTGACCCTGCCTTCAACCCCTGCCCAAATGTCAGCCCTCCTTCCTTTGAACCACCCTGCCCCCACATCCCCTCCAGTACCTGCCTTCATTAAACCTGTTGCCTCCAAAATGATCTATATCCTCAGCCCAGTCCCTAGCACGTTTGTGGAATGGGTGAATGAGTGAGTAAACACTGCACATACCTACTGCATTAGTGATTACTTGCCTGTGTGCCTTTCTCCTCCAGACCTCTGAGCAACTCCAGGGCAGGGACTGGGTCTGATTCATCTTTTTCCCTCCTGGAACTAGAACATAATGGGTGCTCAGTACAAGTTTGTCAAATAAATTTATGGAAAAAAATGGTTTATGCTGATGAAGTCCTCCAGAGTTGGAACGAGCCCAGCCACTTTCCCTGCGGCCTTCTCAGGAAAAGAATGTCAACACCCACCCCCCCAACTCACACGTGCAGCATGGGAGGTAGAGTGGACATTGCCCACTTCCAACATTGCCTCAATTTAGAGCCCCTCTGCATTTATTCAGAAACAGCTAACACTGTGGCAGAGGCAGCAGGAACGCAATACTTTGTCACTGCCTTTTTGGTTTGATGTATACTCATGTAATAACAGTGAAACTGTGCACGTCAAAACAATTTCAGATATGCCAGACTCATAAGAGGCGCTCAAGAAATGTTTGTTGAATGAATGAACCAGGTACTTCAAAATAGTTTTCAGGTTGGGCACGGTGGCTCACGCCTATAATCCCAGCACTTTGTAAGGCTGAGGTGGGAGAATCCCTTGAGCCCAGGAGTTCAAGACCAGCCTGGGCAACATAGTGAGACTCCATCTCTACAAAAACTAAAAAAATTAGCCGGGTGTGGTGGTGCACACCTGTAGTCCCAGCTACTTGGGAGGCTAAGGCAGGAGGATCCCTTGAGCCCAGGAGTTTGAGGTTGCAGGGAGCTATGATGACTCCACTGAACTCTTTAAAAAAAGAAAAAAAAAAGTCTTCATGTAACTTGGAATATAGAGAAAATGTGTATGTAATGATTGCCCACTAGGGGAACTGTTTCCCATAATCAGTGTAGACTTGAAGTTAAGGGAGAGAATAAGGCATGCATTCAGCTTCCACTGAAACTCCTCCCAAGTCAGGGGAGGAAAGTTCTGACAGGTCTTAAATGTGACCCTAACCGTAGGTGACTGGAGAGGATCAGAGAATAGGTGGAGCCCCCCAGGATGATGGCAACAGAGTAGAGAAGCAGCCTGTGACCAAGAGGAGTCTGGATGACAGTGACGAGAAGAGTTAGTGGGTGACGTGGACTGGCCTGAAAAGAGCAGGGTTTGTCTTTTTAAACAAGTATTTGTTGGGTATCTGTAGTGTTCCAAGAACTATGCTTGATACTGGGGTTTTGTTTGCGTGTGTTTGTTTGTATTGAGGAGGAGAAGAATGAGTGATTGGGAGGAAGGGTAAGGGCAATGTCCATTCTACCTCCCATGCTGCACATGTGAGTTGGGGGGGTGGGTGTTGATATCTTTCCCCTGAGAAGGCTGCAGGGAAAGTGGAATTCCCAGGGAAGAGTCCAGTGAGAACAGAAGCCGGAGAGGCTTAGGGTGATCGTTTGCTTCACAGGGGGTGTCAGTGATGGAGGAGCCAGCCGCCAGCCTCACCTCCTTTTTCATCAAGATCCCCACCTTCCCACCACCGCATCTGCCAATCTGCCTGACCCATTGGTCACATTAGTCACATTCTTTGCTGTCCTTCCCATTACAACAGAGTGTCCCTGTTCCTATCGTAGGCCACCTCTTCTACTTATTCTCTGAAGCACATTCCCTCAAAAACTTCACTTCTGCAGTTAACCTCTCCCTTTTTCTCTGTTGGATCATCTCCATGACATGAAATATGTTCTGTATCTCCCATCTTAAAAAAGAGCCCGTCCTTGGGAATCTATAGATTAAAAGAAATTTAAAAGACATGTCCAAAAAAAAGGTAAAATTATACCATTTAGGGATGCACACCCCTCCTTGACCCTGAGTTCCCCTCCAGCTAATCATTTTTCCATTTCCTTCCTGCTTGACCTCTCAGCAGCTTTTGACTCAATTGACCACTCCCTCGCTTTCTTCTATTAGCTTCTGTGATACCACTGTCTTCAAGTTTTCCTCCTGCCAGCTGGTTTTGCCATAGTCTCCTTTGGTACTTTCTCCTATTTCTCTACCAGACTGCTGTTGAGTCAGCCTACTTCTCATCTTTTTATCTACACTTTCTCCCTAAGTAATTTTGTCTGGGGCCATAGCTTTAAATTCTCTCTCTCTCTCTCTCTCTCTCTCTCATATATAATATATACACACACACACACACACACACACACACATACCAAATCTGTATATTTGTATCTCTGGCCCTGATCTCTCCCTGAAATCTCCATGTGGATGTCTAATAGATATCTCAAAAGTTATGGCCAAAACAGAACTCTTGATTTTCTTCCCCAAACCTGTTCTTCCTGTTTTCCCTATCTCAACCACCAACCAAATTGCTCAAGTTAAAAATGTAGGACTAATACCAGATTACCTTCTTTCTCTCGTCTCCCACCCCATCCCATGCTTACCAAGTCTTCTTGGCTATATCTCCACTTACCTTCCCTGTCCCCACTGTGATCACCCTAGTCTTATCCACTGTCCTGTCTCCTAATTTATCTTTCTGGTTCCATTCTGTCCCTCTGTAACACATTCTCCCACTGCAGCCAGAATGATCATTTTAAAAATATAAATTAGACAATATCACTCCTTAACTTCCCATTGCACCTGGACTGGAATCCACATACCTGCCATGGCCTACAAAGTATGGAATGCTCTTTCTCCAGACCTTGGACTGATGAGAAAAGAAAAATAGCTCAGAACAGCCTGGGCTATGTGAGGTATGCAAAACTTATCAGGCCCAGAGAGACATGAGTATGGGGTTTCATTCAGGCTGCACTCCTCCCCCCTCCCCCCCCAACACCAATGCCCGGGGGCAATTGTTTAAAGTCATTTTTTTCCTGACTAGCTGCCTCACCAATCATCTTCATGTTGCTGGAATCTGTGATGCACAGAACAATGTATACCCAATCAATCACTTATGTTATTTTTATTTATTTATTTATTTGTTTGTTTGTTTATTTAAGAGATAAGGCATCACTCTGTTGCCATGGTGCAATCACAGCTCACTGCAGCCTCAAGCTCCTGGGCTCAAGCAATCCTCCCTCTTCAGCCTCCTGAGTAGATGGGAATACAGGCACACCCCCCCACACCCGGCTAATTAAAAAATTTTTTTGTAGAAATGGGGTCTTGCTGTGTTACCCAGGCTGGTCTGGAACTCCTGGCCTCAAGCAATCCTCCCACCTCAGCCTCCTAAAGTGCTGGGATTATAGGCGTGAGCCACCTTGTCCAGCCACTTATGTTATTTTAATGTAAATTATTGGTAGACAACTCGGGACTGCCTGTTCTTTTCCTTTAAAAATCCACTTATAACTGCTGCTTATCGGAGTGTATATTCAGGGCAACTTGAATCTGTGCTCCTGGGTTGCAATCCTTAAGCTTGGCCCAAGTAAACTCTCTACTTGTGTTGATTTGCCTCAGCTTCTTCCTTTTAGGTCAACAATGGACAATTCCTCAAACTTCAGATGTAAACTCAGATGTCACCTCTGAGAGAGGCCTTCTGTGACTCCCTTTCTAAAGCTTCTCCATTCCCTCCCACCACCCACTGCAGTCCCTCCCCACCAGATCACATCATAATACTTATCTCCTATGAAAATTATTTATTTATTTTCTGTTCTCTGCCAAATAGTTAGCTCCAGAATAGCCGAGACCACATCTTTTTTGTTTACCATTATATACCAGTGTATAAACAGTACTGGCAAAAGTACGTCCTTAAATATTTGTTGAATAAATGAATGAATGAATTGTGTATACCCTGATGTCTGCTGACAGTCATTGTACTGGGAATAGAATTTGAAATACCTAGTTTTTTTATCCCAGGTGTCCAACCATAGTCCTAATGGCTAAGGGGAGGCTGTGAGTCTTAAGCAACCCTTTATTTCTTGAGTTCTTAAGGCCAAGGAAGAGGATATGGAGAAGGAAGGAAAAGAGAAGGCTCTTGAAGGAAGGAAGGAGATGGTAAGGACTCTAGAGCTGTAGGTGGTTCTTCTAGTTACCTATTGCTTGTAACAAAACACCCCAAATTTAGTACCATGAAATTACCACTATTTTATATGCTCACATATCCTTTAGTTCAGGAATTTGTACAGGACACCACGAGATGGATTATCTCTGCTCCATGATGTCTGGGGCCACAGCTGGGACTAGAGGCTAGTGAGGATCGGTATCACTGACTTTTCCTTTTGCCTCAGGCTCCGGTATGACCCCACTTTGCACTCTTGCTGATCCTGTCTTCACTTGACATTTTGACATGTTGTTCATCATGAATTTTTTGCATTGATTTTTGATTTTTTAAAAAGACTACATCAAAATTGTATTTATTTTAATTTTTGA
Source organism: Daubentonia madagascariensis (assembly GCA_023783475.1). NCBI lineage: Eukaryota > Metazoa > Chordata > Mammalia > Primates > Daubentoniidae > Daubentonia > Daubentonia madagascariensis. The sequence continues at coordinate 13,054,796 of JAKFHU010001129.1, read as the reverse complement.
GTTTTGATCCTACCTCCCTTAAATTTTGCACCTGAGGCAAGTGCCTCCCCCTAGTCCCAGCCTTGGGTAGCACATTTGGGGCCTTGGAGGTGGTATAATCAAGTCCAAGCTCATACCATTCGCCTCAGGACAGCCAATAAATCAAGAGACAAGGTGTTGGGGCAAGGAAAGTGACTTTTATTCAGAGAGCCAGCAAACTGAGAAGATAGCAGACTAATGTCCTAAAGAACCATTTTAAGTTAGTATGAACTTTAGGCCCCTTTTTATGTTAAGGGGAGGGAGGAGGTTGCAAGAGGTAGCAGGCATCTGGGTGTCAGTGAGGGTCTGAGAGGTTGTAAAACTTCTTTGCTCTTGGTCAGTTAACTTTGGATGAGTAGGTCAGATCATCATGTTACTATAAATCTTTAACATAGCATTGTCACTTGTGTATATACTTTTCTTATCTCCCCAGGAGTCAGTTTTGGGAAAGGAACAGTTATCATCTTTCCTGTAGCCTAGGTGCAAAACTAAGCAGAAGCTTTTAACCTAAAAGACATTACTAGAGGGGGTCAGAAGCAAAATGGAGCTAGTTATGTTAAGCCTCCCTTCCACTGTTACAATGGGACTCAACTGGGACTGTCAACTGCAGCACCTATACGTGGTCTCTCTGTGTAGCCTTGGCTTCATCACAGCTTGGCGTCTGGGTTCCAAGAGGCGGCAGCCAAGAGTAAGCTTCTAAGACATTCTAGACCAAAGCTGTATGGCCCTTTTTGACCTCGCCTCATAAAGTCACACAGCATCACCTCCTGCCCAGATTCAAGGGAAGCACAGAGACCCCACACCTCAATGAGAAGAGAGTCAAATAATTTTGTGACCAAGTTTTAAAGTCACTACAGTGGGCTGTCTCGGACCTGGGGGACATATATGGTGATGGCTCAATGTCCAAGTGTGATAGGTTTCTCTCTCTTCCTTTTCCTCCCATTGTTCAATATTTTAATGCAGTTTCCTGAAATATGTTTATCTGCCAGAGCAAGGTTCATAAAATTGCATCTCCTTCACACGTGTGCAGGTGCCTGTGGAGGAGGGTGGGCAAAGGAGCATTGTGTTCAATGCCACAGGAGTGCCCGATTGTCTAGTCCCCACCACAGGAATTCAGATCGTCTATTCTGGTTGCGTTCTTCACTTTGAAGCAAAAACAACCAGGGAAAGAGGACTCCTGTGTCCACTCATTTCTTAGGTTTTTTATCCTAGAATTAAGATTTTAGAATTGCTCTTAATAAAGAGCCCATTTGACCTCTGAGAGCCAAAATCAGAATGAAGGGAGGACTTGTCCAAAGTGGTCTTGCCTGGAATTTATCTCCATCTATAATTGCTTTTAAGTGAAAAATGGCAGTTTCCTCGCAGAGAGGATTGCTGTTCCAGGAATTAGTGGTATCAGAACTAGCAGTCTAAAGCCACGGAAGTAGTTGTTCATTGGTCTCCCTCCCTAGAGAAGAGAAATTTCAAAGCCATAGAAAGTTTTTTGGAAGAAGAAATTATTGAATTCTGTTGGGAATTTGAAATGTGTGTGTATATAAATATATTAGTATCTTTTACAAATAAATTATTACCTAAGAACATAAAAATTACTATGTATGACTTAATTAGAAGCAGACCAATTCACTGTAAATTAATTTGCCAAATGCATGCTTGCCAAAAATCAATTGGCCAAATGACAATTTGCTGAGTGGCCAATTCGCCAAATTACCAATTTACTGAAAGCATGTTTCCTTCAAATGTGTGTAAAGTTTATAGCAGTTCACATTGGTTGTATTAGTCAGGCCTAAGAGAGCTAGGAGAAGCTAGAACTTCAGAGTTCTTGGGGACTTCAGACTCTCCTCTGCCTCAGTATCCCCTTACTGCCCTTTGTTGGCCCCTTTGCCTCCCTTTCCCTGCCCCACCCTGTCCCCATGCCCTCTTCTCAAGGACAGTCTAGACCATGCAGTATGGTGACCTCTAGCAGGTTCCTGCCCCTGTTCACTGCCACTGCGCTCAGAGAGCTTACACAAAGACAAATGAAGGTTCCTTAAAATGCTGCTATGAAGACAAAATGAAAGCCAGTATATTCAAACTTTGCATAAATCTACAAAAGCTGTTAAAATCAGGCCATCTATATCAGTTACCTATTGCTGTATAACAAATTACCCCAAAACTCAGTAGTTAAAAACAGTAAACATTTATCATCTCACACAATTTTTGTGGGTCGGGGATCTGGGAACAGCTTAACTGAGTGGTTCTAGCTCAGGGTCTGTCCTGAGGTTGCAATCAAGATGTCAGCTGGGAGTGCAGTCACCTGAAAGCTTGACTGGGCCCGGAGGAGCCATTTGCAATGTGGCTCACTCACATACCTGGCAAGTTAGTGCTGGTTATTGGCAGGAGACCTCAGTTCTTCACCACGAGAACGTCTCCATAGGGCTGCTTGAGTGACCTCACAACATGGCAGCTGGCTTCTCTCCCAGAGCAAGTGATCCAAAAAGAGAGAACAAGGAGGAAGCCCCAATATCTTTTATAATATAATGTCAGAAGTTGTACACTGTCACTCTGCTCTATTCTATTAATTAGAAACCAGTTACTAAGTCCAGCCCACACAAGAGGGAAGTTAGGCTCCACCTCCTGAAAGGAAGCATACTAAAAACTTTGTGGATGCATTTTAAAACCACCATACCATCTAATAAAAATTGTTGAAAAGTTAATAAATATGTATAAGAAACAAGTTTCTGGTAAATGGAACTGTTTATGAATTTGGAAAATGGTCATTTGGAGAATAAAATTTTTGTCTAATTGACCTAGAACCTGGAATTAACTTGCTTGACTTGCTAATAAAATGATTGTGTTTCACATAGCAAAGTTGAAAGTATGGCTTATCAGCCCCAAAGTACAACAGCAAGGTTAATGGCTAAGCAAACTACTGTACTAACATAGTAGAATCCTCTAGAGACGTTAGTGCAGGGAAACAGTAGCCCTATGTGACCAAATAGGACAGACATGGACAAGTCTTTGTGTGACAGCTATTCCCCCACCCTCTTAAGACCTAGAGAGACTGGCAGTGAGCAAGAACCTCATTGTTAATTTTCTTAGGTTCTTGGCTGTATAAAGTTACTTAGGTTCCTAATTCTAAGAAGTATGATTTACTCAGAAATTAATCACAGATTTGGTTTACTTCTTTCTTTTTCATAAAATTACTTTTTTGTTGTTTTTTTAGAGACTAGGACTCACTCTATTGCCCAGGCTGGAGTGTAATAGTGCTATCTTAGCTTACCACAGCATCAAACTCCTGGGCTCAAGGGATCCTTCTGCCTCAGCCTCCTGAGTAGCTGGGACTATAGGCACACACCACCATGCCCAGTTAATTTTTAAATGTTTTCTTAGAGACGGGCCCTTGCTATGTTGCCTGGGCTGGACTTGAACTCCTAGCCTCAAGTGATTCTCCTGCCTCGGCCTCCCAAAGTGCTGGGATTACAAGCATGAGCCAAAGTGCGCAGGCTCAGTGATTTTTCAAATCCAATGTAACTGAACAACTACTACCTGCCAGGCATTATGTAAAGAGCAGGAGGTGGGATACCAAGCTAGTCCCTGGGTTACTTGGCAGCTTCATCTCCTACCAACTTTCCTTGCATTCTACTTTCTAACAAAACTGAGCTGCTAGCAGTTCCCCAAACACATCATTCTGTTATACCTCTGTGTCCTTTGCACATGGTGTTTCCTTTATCCAGAATATCCTTTCTTCCTTGTCCACCAAGTGAACTCCTATTCCTCCTCTAAAACCCTGTTCAGTCATTACCTCCTCTGTGAAGCTTGCTCTGATTTTCTTCTCCTTCCACTGTGCTGTCCTAGAAACTTATTTATATCCTTGTCATAGCGCTTAAAACACTGGGCTATAATTATTTATTTGCAAATCTAGTAGCTGGGACTACAGGCATGAGCCACTGTGTCCAGCTCATAAAAGAACTTTTTAAATTGAGATACACAGGCCAGGCGCGGTGGCTCACGCCTGTAATCCCAGCACTCTGGGAGGCCAAGGCAGGAGGATCGCTTGAGCCCAGGAGTTTGAGACCAGCCTGAGCAAGAGTGAGACCCCTGTCTCTACTAAAAATAGAAAAATTAGCCGGGCATCATGGTGCACGCCAGTAGTCCCAGCTGCTCAGGAGGCTGAGGCAGGAGGATTGCTTGAGCCCAGGAGTTGGAGCTTGCAGTGAGCTACAATAATGCCACTGTACTCAATCCAGGACGACAAAGTGACACTCTGTCTCTAAAAAATAAAAATAAATAAATTGAGATTCACATAACATAAAATTAACCATTTTACAATGAACAATTCAGTGGCATTAGTATATATTTACAATGTTGAAAAAAACACCTAAGGACAGACAACATCACTAATATGACAGTAAACCATATTTTAAAAATTGTTTTCTTAGCTTCATGCCCTTCACAGCCTTAAGCAAAACTACAAGCTCTCTTTTAAAGCTACAACTTTGCCTTGCAGAACCTTGTGCCTTTGTTTTGCTCTTCTCAGCTGACTTGAGCAGTAGCTTCACCCTTCCCTGCTGTATAAGAGGCCACCTGTCCTGTGTAACTTCACTGAACAACAGTCACAAGACTCTGACGCTAAAGGAGACTTTCACATAAACATCTGTTGGCTATTTTTAAAAGATGCATTACTTCCCCAAAATTATATGCTCACTTCAACTGTGACACTTTATTCAGCATTTATAAAATTTTATAATACAATCTTCCCAGGGGGTTAGGTAGAAAATTCTGGGGAAAAACTTACTTCTAATTTGCCTGGCCCTCAAAACATCTGTGTCCTGCCCTTGCCTGATACTGCCTCCTCCTTGGGGACAGTGGTGGTTGATTCAGGTCTCAAGAATAGTTCAGAGTACCAGCACATGGCTGGTAGGACTGGGTGAAACTTGCTTGGAAGAGCAGATACCAGTGGAAGACACACCATAGTTTTTCTTTATTTTCTTAGCAAAGGCAAAATCATAGTAATTCTTGATCCAGAAATACATATACCACCATAGCATGTAACATTAATTATTTTGTTGCCTGGTTTTAAAAAAATAGTGCATAAGATATATTTTTAATATTAATATTTCAACATTGGGCTTTGAACAGGACGTGGTGAAAGAGGTATTGGGATGTACAGGAATCAGGAATATCATGTAATTGGTCAGGAAGAGCCTGCTGTCTTCCTTGCAACGGTGCAACACACCAAACATAAGCATATGGGTGCCCTGGCTGGAAAGGAAGAAAACCGCTGTGTGGAAGCGCACTTCTCACATGTGGCCAGTAGGTGGCAGTCTTGTCTGGAGTGCAGAGAAGGAATCGGGACACTGGTTTTCCAAGGCTCTAGGAGCGAAGAACTAGAAAACAAACCTCATCAGTGCTGTGAGCGCCTTGGAAATGGCTGTGTGGAATAGGCACAGTTCCCAGGTGTGATGCCATTTCTAAGGCTCCTTCTGCCAAAGGAATACTAAGCCTGCTGCTACAGCTCTGTCTCTCGTTCACTGTGATTCTCTGGGCCAATCATTTGTTGTCAGTTTCTTCATCTATTCAATGAGGTGATCAGAAGGGTGATCATTAAGGTTTCTTATGGTGCCGACAGGCTGTAGATTCTATAGTTCCTCTCTGGATTGGAGGAATGAATCTTACCTCTTGCACCACTGTAGTTGCCATGGAGTGTGAGTGGCAAGCACTTTGCGTCTGTTTTGTTCACCACTGTTTCATCAGCACCAGCGCTATAGCTAGCACATGCTCGATCACTGTTTGTCAAATGAATGAGCATGGGCTCCACAGAGCTGCTCCTCAACTTCATCAGGCCTGAACTCTCAAACGTTCAAGCCCTCCTGATCACACCCTCCTTGAATACCCTCATCCTTCCTTTTGTACATTCCTATTCCTCCGCCAGTCCTTTAGGTGTTGATTTTGCAACAGCATTCAATGCCAGGTTCTCTTCTATTTCTTTGCTGTTTGTGGTACCTCATCCACTCCCACGGCTTTAATTGCCACCTATAATGATAGAAACAATACTAGCTAACCTTTATAAAGTGTTTATGCTGGGTACCGCTCTTGCTCTTAACTCATTTAATCCTCACAACAAGCTGATAAGGTGGGCACTATTATATCCCCATACTATGGGTGTAGGATAGAGTGATTGAGTGACGTCTCTACAGCTCAGACCACTCTCCTGAGCTCCAGACTCATGTTTCCATTTGCCTTCTGAACATGTCCTGTTGGATGTCACCAATGGACACCTAATATTCCAGCTCCAAAGCTTTCCTTCTGCAAGGTCCCAATCTCAATGAAAAGTAGCCAGCCACCCAGGCTAGAAATGTGGGTAATTGTCATCTCTTCCTGCTTCCCACCTTCAACCAATCTCTAACAAAACCAGTTAATTCTAACTCGTCAATATTCAAATGTTCCCTCTTCTCCATTCATTCTCCACTGCTGTACTTCAGGTCTTCGTATCCTCACTGGCACTGCCCTCTAAACTGGCCTCCATCACTCCAATGTGGTGCCCACACACAGTCTGTTTTCCTAGTCCACCACTAGAGTGGAGGCAGTAGAGCTGAAGAATATGGACTTTGGAATCAGACAGTCATTCTTATTAGCTATTTGATCTTGGCCAAGCTACTCAACCTTTTGAGTCTTAGTTTTCTCTGAAATGAAAGATGAGAAAACACCTGCTGTATAGGGTTGCTGGCTCATGCAAAGCCTTTCCGAAGTTGGGGCTGGCCCACCTCTACAGGCTTAGCTCTGACCCATGACCCAACACCCTATGTCCCAGCCAGACCTCCCTTGCTTGCCTGGCCACAAATGTGACGTGGCATTATCCAACATGGCACTTGCCACATTCTATATTTCAGCCCCTCCCTTTTCCCCATGGCTTTGCCAACTCAAGTGTCACCTTCTCCAAGGAAGCCTTCTCTTGATTCTCCATCCCCCACCCCCTCAATTCCATCACCCAGCCTGGCTTCCTTTGTGCTCCCATGGCCTTTATAACACTATATTATAAATGCCAGTTTCCTTACTTGTGTCCCCCCATTAGATTGTGATGGCCCTAAGGTCAGTGATTATATCTTAGTCCTCTTCAGAGCCCTGGCACAGAGAAGATGCCCAATAAGTCTTTAGTTGGATAAATGAATGAATCAATGAATAAATCAACAATTGCTTAAATTTAGGACAGTTGGGTGTTAATAGCACCACAAGCTTTAGGCAAAGCTGCCCAAAATGGTAGTCTCTTGTTGCCCCTTGCTTTCTGAATGAATCTGCTGTGCTCACTAGCAGGACATCTGAAGAGTTGTAACTGGCTGTGGTTCTTGTGGAGACATTTGGGCAGGGACTAGCACTTTTGCTTTGGGTGTAAACAGTGACAGCTGTGAATTTTAAAACTCAATCAAAAATGATTCAGTGAGTAAATCTTCATTTTTCCAAGGAGTTATAAGTGTTACAGATACATAATTAATGAAAGATCAAGCATTTAGTGTAAAGTGAATAGGCAGAACTGGATATTCTTCTCCTGGATTACTTGGTCCTATGTGGGCAGAAAATGTTATTTGTGGTCAGGGAGATTTCATAAAAATATCTTTACCTATTCATTTCTACCCTGAATGTCCACCAAATCATGTCTTGCTGCAGGAAGAGCTCTCTTAGGCCCAGTATATCCTGGCACAAAGGTGCTGCCAGCTTGTGCCTGGGAAGAGCCCAGCTACTACTGAGGAATGTGCTACAGCTGACAAAGCCAAGTGTCATCAGATACAAGGAGGAGCCAAACCACTTGGATCCAAAAAATGAGCTGTACTAATTCAAGAAGAGGGAAGAAAGTTTTTTATGACCAAACAATACAGAACAAGTGAGAAAAACTTGGGGATTTCAAGCACCAGCCAGTGCAGGCAAACAGAAGTATCTGAGGCTGAAATTTTGTTCAGATGAGAGTATTTTGGGGAAGCCAGAGGGGCTCAAGGTGCTTTGCACCTTCCCAGGGCTGGCCTCTTTCCCTCCACAATGTTACTGGATCTGTGATTCCAAATTAGAACTACGTGTGGACAACCAGAGGCTGACAGTGGTAGACAGTGAGATTGCACCGGCTACTCTGAAAGACCTGGACAAAAGGGGCAGATCAAAAGCAGTGGCTGGATGGTAATATGGAGTGTTTCTGACTGAAGCAGCTGTTTCTGAATCAGGAAGATCCACAGAGGAAAGGGCCTACTGCAGAGTCCGTCCACAGAGTGCCGACAAGCACTAGAAGGGCTAACACAGGGTGTCCGTGAAGATCTTCACCTAGGGGTAAATCTTTGATTCTGTAACTGGGAAAATCAGGATGAGACAAAACTGGCTTTGTGCAGGGCTTCAGGACCAGGCCCTCTGGTATGCCCCATGGCTCTGGAGCCTGGGGGTAGGTGGGAGGCGCCCAAGATCTGGCACAAGGGCAATTTCGGGAGGTAGGCTACCAATTTCTATTGGTAGCCTTTCTGTGCCTTTCCTTAGAGCGACTCACCAGTCAAAACTGGTTTGCTCCTTCCTGCTGAAGGGCACTCTGAGCCTGGTGGGAAGTCAGCTCCCCGACCCTGTGACAGTGTTTGCAGTGGGTGATGTTCAGCAACTAGAGGAGAGTTGAGGGTGCAGTGTGCAAAACACAGGAGGGAGCTGCTGACTCTCCCCCCAGCCTCTGCCTTCCAGACCACTGCTCTGTGGGTAATGGTCAATGACAGTCTTCTGACAACATTATAAATCACCAGCACATGTTCATTTTTAGGCAGCCTATGTTTGCTTGGAGTTAAGCAAGTAAGTTTTCCAAGAGCTGAAAGCAGTCTCTTGTGGAGACCTGTTCTGTGTGCTCTGAGGATCCATGCAGTCCCCTTCACTGGCCACATCACCAGGCGCCCTGTGTCTCCCACTGTGAGGAAGGGCCATGCCCTTCACTTTCCATCGTGCCTGACTCATATGAAGTGAGCATCCATGGAGTGTCGCTCAGTTCTGGGTTGGCCAAGAAGTATGAGGTCCTGACTTCAAAGAGCTCTCCCAAAGTTGGCCATGGGGGATGGGACCAGGGCTGCAGCGGTCCTGGCTTTCCAGCCTATGGAAGATTCAGAACTGGCAATGGTTCTGTAGCTCAGTGTGGATGAAGGCCACAGTGGCCAGAGCAGAGCCCCTCTGGAGTCATCTACCACCAGACTGGCAGTTTCCAAGCATGGTCCTAGGCTGCCATGACCAAAGGGGCCTTTAACATACAGGAACACAGAATCCAGTCAGTTCTTTTCAACAACATTGATGGAGTATGCATTGTGTACCTGGAATGGTTTGAGGCTCGGGGTAAACAGAGATGTCAGATATGTTCAGTGGAGTTCATACACTAGTGAAGAGACAGACTGTTACTGGATGGTAGCAGAATATTCTATGGCAAGAGAACAGCGCTGTGGGGTCAGAGACGCAGAATATCTACTCCTGAGTAGAGAGTGGAGGCAGGAGGAGAACTGGCCAGAGACAGCTTCCTGAAAGTTAATTTCTGAACTGAGTTTAGAAGAATGAATAGCAATAGCCAGGTGAAGAAGACTTTCTGATAACGGTAGACTGGGCAAGTTGGACCAGTCTTCCTCCTGGAACGATTAAAGTATCTAGAAGAAAAAAAACTGTAATCTCCGTATTAGCATTGGAGAGTAGTACAGTGAGGAATTACCAGACCCAAATCTAGGGAATGATGAGAACCCAGGAAGAAAAGCCTAACACTCAAAGAAACTAAGAAGCATCAAAAGGCAAAGGAGAGGCCAGGTGGGGTGGCTTACGCCTGTAATCCTCGTGCTCTGGGAGGTCGAGGCGGGAGAATCGCCTGAGCTCAGGAGTTTGAGACCAGCCTGGGCAAGGGTGAGACCCCGTCTCTACTAAACACAGAAAAAAATCAGCCAGGTGTGATGGCACGCGCCTATACTCCCAGCTACTCGGGAGGCTGAGGCAGGAGGATCGCTTGAGCCAGGACCTTGGGGTTGCAGTGAACTATGATGATGCCACCATTGCACTCTAGCCTGGACAACAGAGTGAGACCCTGTCTCCAAAAAAAAAGGCAAAGGAGAGAGAAGGCACCCAGAGCCTGCCCTAGTTGAGATGTCTGAACCTCTAGCCTAAATACTATAACCTGGGATCCCAGAAGACAGTGCCTCAAAGTGAGGATGAGCCAGAAGTGAGCCAGAAATAAGCCAGCCCTATGGAGTATACAACCACCTGGGTGGTCCAGGAAACCTCAAGTCTTGAATGTGGACAGAGGTCATCTAGAATTGTTAGTGCCCCAAGTTCCTTATAGAAACAAATGAAAATTATCTCTGGAAGAAAGTGTTTCACCTAGCTCTCAAGTTTTTCCTACAATTAATTTTTCAAATACAAGACCAACCCAAAGTATAAGATAACCATGCACACAAGGAAGTCATTATAAATTGGAACTAGCAGACTAGAAACAGACTCACAAAGACGTCAGCCAAATTATTAGATACAGACGATCAAAAACTAAGTTTAAAACAAAAGACAATCTTGTAAATATCTTTAGGGAACAGGAAACTGTAAAAAGTGGCATAATAGATTTGAGAAACAACCAAATAGAATTTCTCAAACTTAAAAATGCAATAGCTAAAAGTAATTACTTAATGGGCGGGGGGGGGGGGATGTTTGTGTGTATATGTGTGCTCTGTGTGTGCGTGTGTTTTTTTTTTTAGAGACCAGGTCTTGCTCTCTTGCTCTGTCACCCAGGCCAATGGGCAATTTCAACAGCAGAGTATACACAGGTGAAAAGAAAATTAGTAATGTGGAAGAAAGGACAGAAGAAACTATTCAGAATTCACTACAAACTGTCAAAATGATTAAAAATAGAGTAGAGGTTAGAGGACAGAGTAAGAATGTCTAATAGAGACAAAGAGAAGAAAAAAGAATGAGGCAGCAGTACCATTAAAGAGACAACTGAGGTCAGGCGCAGTGGCTCATACCCATAATCCCAGTGCTTTGGGAGGCCAAGACAGGAAGACTGCTTGAGGCCAGGAGTTCAAGACCAGCCTGGGCTGCATAGCAAGACCTAGTCTCTACAGAAAATTTTAAAATTAGCTGGGCATGGTGGTGTCCACCTGTAGTCATACTTACTCAGGAGGCTGAGGCAGGAGCATCACTTGTGCCCAGGAGTTCGAGGCTGCAGTGAGCTGTGATCACACCACTGTACTCCAGCCTGGGTGACAGAGCAAGACTCAATCTCTAAAAAAACAAAAACAAGACAAACAAACAAAGACAACTGAGAATCTACAAGAACTGATGAAGGATACCAATCCACAATAAAATCTAAGCAGGATAGATAAAAATAAATCCACACATGACTCAACTATACACTGTCTCCAAGAGACTCACTTCAAATAAAATGACATAGGCAGACCTCTTCCTAAGCTGGCACTGTGCAAGGAGAAGGCCATGTTCAGTTCAAGCGCCAAGATCATGAAGCCCAATGGCAAGAAGCCAGACAAGCTCAAGTCTGGCATTTCCCAGGCTCTTCTGGAGCTGGAGATGAACTCGGATTTCAAGGCTCAGCTCCGGGAGCTGAATATAACAGCAGCCAAGGAAATTGAAGTTGGTGGTGGTCGGAAAGCTATCATAATCTTTGTTCCCGTTCCTCAACTGAAATCTTTCCAGAAAATTCAAGTCAGGCTAGTACGTGAATTGGAGAAAAAGTTCAGTGGGAAAAATGTTGTCTTTGTTGCTCAGAGGAGAACTCTGCCCAAGCCAACTCGAAAAAGCCGTACAAAAAAAATAAGCAAAAGCGTCCCAGGAGCCGCACTCTGACAGCTGTGCATGATGCGATTCCTTGAGGTCTTGGTTTTCCCAAGTGAAATTGTGGGCAAGAGAATCTGCATGAAACTGGATGGCAGCCGGCTTATCAAGGTTCATCTGGACAAAGCACAGCAGAATAATGTGGAACACAAGGTTGAAACTTTTTCTGGTGTCTGTCTATAAGAAGCTCACAGGCAAGGATGTTAATTTTGAATTCCCAGAGTTTCGGTTGTAAACAAAAATGACTAAATAAAGTATATTCACAGTAAAAAAAAAAAAAGACATAGACAAGTTGAAAGCAAAAACATGGAAAAGAAATATCATGAAAACATTAATCAAAGGAAAGCAAGTGTGGCTATATTAGTATCTGACAAAGTAGACTTTGGAGCAAAGAAAATTACCAGAGACAGAGAAGGACATTATATAATGATAAAAGGGTAAATCTTTAAGAAGACACAGCAATCCTAAATGTATACGCACTGAACAAGAGATCTACAAAATATGTGAAGCAAAAACTGATAGAATTGAAAAGAGAAATCTACAGTTATAGTTGGAGACTTCAATACCCCTCTCTCAACAATTTATAAAACTAGACAGAAAAATCAGCAAAGATATAGAAGAATTCAACAACTCCATCAAGCAACAGGAGCTAATTGACATTTATAGAACACAATTCTACACAATCTCTTCTAGAAAATAGAAGAAAAGTGAATACTTCTCTCACCATTAAAGAAAACGAATCCGTAATTTAAAAATTTTTTCCATAAAATCATGAAACTTCACCAAAGAGTTCTATCAAACATCAAGAAGAAAATCTAGTCTTATACAAATTCTTCCAGAGATTAACAAAAAAGGGCACATACTTCAACTCATTTTATAAGGTTAGTATAATCTTAATATTAAAATCCATCAATGACAGCATGCATAAGAGAAATTATAAACCAATCTACTAATGAACAGAGATACAAAAATTCTATACAAAATATTAGCAAATTGAATCTAGCAGTATATAAAAAGTATAATGTCATCTAGAAACACACATATATCATTTTAATAGAAAAAAGCTTGAAAAAATTTAATCTCCCAATCTGATAAGAGGTATCTACAAAAAACTATAGCAAATATCATACTTAATATATAAAACATTGGAAACTTCCCCTTTGAGATCAGAAATAAGGCAAGGATGCCCACTATCACCATTTCTTTCAACATTATACTGAAGGTCCTAGACAGAAAAGTAAATCAAGAAAAAAGAAATAAGAATTGGACAGGAAGAAACAAAATCATTGTTTTCAGATTATGATTGTGAACATAGAAAATCCATAATATCTACAGATAAACTATTAAAATCAATAATAGTGTTAAGCAAGGCAGCTGGATACAAACTCATATAAAAAATCAATTATAGCAGTGGCACATAAATCAATTGTCTTTCTATATACTATAAACAGCAGTTATATAACTTAAATTTTTTTAAATACCATTTACAATAGCATGAAACTACCTCTTCCTAGTAGTAGGAATAAACTGAACAAAAGATGTATAAGATGTCTACAGGGAAAAATTATTTAAAAGCCCCCTCCCCTTTTTTTTTGAATGACTGAAAATAGACTTTTCCTTTATTTGTTCATAGGCAGTAGCATACACTATACTTCTTAAACACATCATCCCCCCCAAGTACAGAGGTACCTCTAGATGCCCCAGTGGCTCAGGCATATTGCCTGGGGCCCACGGATCTATGGTCTCATACTTGGTCACTTCACAGGGGTCTTGCTGACACTGCCAATGCCATGAATTACTGCTGCTATATGTGGACAGGGAACAGCAATGTGTAGAGGCAGAGCTAACGACAGGGAGCAAAGATGTATAAGCTGACTCTGTTGCAGTTCTGTGTAGCAGCTGCCATGGCTAGTACCAGCAGATGTCATCATCTATGTCATCAGGGCCTGGAAACTGTTGGACTCCATCTTTTTCTTTGGCTCGGGACAGCACAGTTATGGGCAGTGAAGTAAAGCAAAAATGTCTTATGGTTGAAATTCCTGAGCCTCCAAAAACATTTTATTTAGAAATAATTGTCATATATAGAAAACATTTTGTTCAGTTACTGTTAGGATACTGCTCTCTCACCCAGGCTGGAGTGCATAGGCGTGATCATAGCTCACTGTAACCTCAAACTCCTGGCCTCAAGCAATCTGCCCACTTGGGACTCCCAAAGTACTGGGATTGCAGGCATGAGCCACCACATCCAGCCCTCAACTGTTGAAATCCAGTCCTGATCCAGAATCCCAACCGACTACAGAATTCTGAAAATCAGGGTTTTTAGTTCAACATGTAATTTTATAGATGCTTGATTTTCATTTTATGTTTATTTTGAAGTATATATATTTAATTGTTTAATTTTGCTGTAAAATAGTATCACTCCCAAATCATTTTATTGACATGTCTCTCTTTCCTTAAAAAAAGAAAAGAAAGCTGAAAGAGTAGAAAAGATTTAACTACTTTTAAGACACAAACTGATACTGGTACACTCTTAAATACGTGATGTCAGTGTTGCTACAATTCCAGTCTGAACTGCACCAGAGTACACTAAAGGGACTCAAATTTATTATGGGTCAAAAAAATCACATGGCTATGATGAGCAAGAAAAACTGACTTGTCAGCAAACTAACAGCTTTGGCAAGACAGATCTGTATATGGACTGGAAGATGCAATATTGTTAAGCTGTCAATTGTCCTGAATTGATCTATATATTTAATGTTATCCCAATCAAAGTCTCAAAGTTTGTGTGTTTGTGAGTATGTGGGGAGCTTGACAAACTAGTTCTGAAACTTTACAGAAATTGCAAAGGACCAAGAAGCTAAGTCACTTTAAAGAACAATAAGGTAGGAGGACTTGCTGTGTTAATGGAGCAGAATAGAGAGTCCAAAATAGAACTGTACAATGTGGACACTCGGTTTACACCAAGGAGCAGTGAGGGAAAGGGCAGTACTCAATAAACAGTGCTGGGACGACAGGGCATCCACCGGGCAAAAAAGGAAATTAGAACCCTATTCCACATCGACACGAAATGTACCCCAGATAGATTATAGACCTAAACATGGGAGGTTAAAACTGTATAGGAGAAATAGAAGAAATACAGAAGATAATATAGGAGATAATAGAGGAGAATATCTTCATGACCTTGGGGTCAGGAGAGATTTCTTAAACAAGACATAAAAAGCACTAACCATAAAGGAAAGACTGGTAAATTTTTCTGAGGAAAAATTAAGAACTTTGTTAACCAAAGACACCATACCACAAAGAGAATGAAAAGACATGTTGCAGGGTGGGAGAAAATATTAATAATACATATAACTGACAAGAGACATTAGCTTAAATATATAAAGTTCTATAAATCGTTAAGAAAAAGACAACCCAGTAGAAAAATAAGCAAATGACTTAAACATAGGCACTTCACAAAAGAAAGAAAGAAAGAAAGAGAAAGAAATCTAAATGGCCAATATATAATAAAATGTGCTCAATCTCATTAGTAATTGGGGAAATGCAAATTAAAACCACAAACGATTAAAATTTAGCAGGTAGATAATTCCAACTGTTGACAAGCATGTGGAGCAAACTGAGCTTTCATATTGTTAGTGGGAAGAATCAGTGTTTAAGAATCTTTCTAGCAGCATTATGTGTTAATACCAAAAAGCTGGAAACAACTCAATGTCCAGCAACAGTGGAATGAATAAATTCCATTGTATATTTATACAATGGAATAACAATGGAATACAATACACCACAAAATTGAACAAAATACATCTACACTGAAAACATGGGTAAATCTTACAAATACAATGTTGAGCAAAAAGCAGCCAGACTTAAAAGAATACATGTAGTATGGATGCTTTTCTATGAAATTCAGAAACAAAGAAAATGAAACTATATTCTTTGGGGATGCAGTACAGATGTGGTTAAACTACAAAGAAAAGCAAGAAGATAATTTCCATGAAAGTCTGGACAGTGGTTACCGCTAGAGAGAGGAGGGCCTTGGGGTCAGCTGGGTGCTGGCAGTGTAAAATGTATTGGTTACATGGGTGTTTGCTTACATGCATAGCTTACACAATTTTCTAGAGGTGTTATATTTTACAGTGAAAGGGTTACATGTGGGGGGAGGGAGCACCACGGTTGAGCATTTCAGATAAAACAGCTTGAGCCATGACCCAGAATTTAAAAGTGACTGAGGCCAAGCGTGGTGAAGAGGGAGGAGTGAGGGCCTTAGCATCGGGCAGATCTGGGTTCCAGGCTCTGTGCTGCCACTGAAGTCCATGATCTTGGGCAAATTAACTAATGTCTCTGAGCCTCAATTCCTTCTATAATATAAAAGGACACTGTCACCAACTCCACAGGGTTCTTGTGGAATTAAGTGAGAATATGCACAATGTTCAGCAGTATGTAGAAAATTCCACAAACGTGCGTTCCCACTCCATTGGTGCGAAGAGGGGATTGGCAAGTCTTGGCAGCAAGAAGAAACTGAGACAGTCAGACCTCAAGCCTGTTCTCAGTCTGTGAAGTAGGAAATGTGTGATTTGTTGAGCAGCATATGGAGGATGGAAGAGGGAGCGGTTACAGCAGCAAAGGTGAAGTCTCATATTTGGAACCGGGTTTGTGCCAACAGGGAAAGATAATGTACTTCCTAAATATGTAGAGAACCAAAGACAGACCAAAAAAAGGAAAAAAACTAGGCAATTACAGCAAATCTGTTGTATCACGGCTTCAAAAAACCGTTGAGATGAATACTATACCTCTTGATTTGAGGAGAAACTAAAATTCTAGAAAAACAAGAAACTTGCCCGGGTGTGGTGGCTCATACCTGTAATCCCAGCCCTTTGGGAGGCTGAGGCGGGAGAATCACTTGAGGCCGGGAGTTCGAGACCAGGCTGAGCAAGAATGAGACCGTGTCTCTACTAAAAATAGAAAAATCAGCCAGGTGTGGTGGTGTGCACCTGTAGTCCCAGCTACTCGGGATGCTGAGGCAGGACGATCGCCCAGGAGTTCAAGGCTGCAGTGATCACACCGCTGTACTACAGCCTGGGCGACAGAGTGAAACCTTGTCTCTTAAAAAAAAAAAAAAAGAAAGAAAAAGAAAAAGAAGGAATTTCAATGACTGAACAAGATGTAGCCAATCCACTAAAAATAAAAAAATTAGTTTAGTGTCTAGTATTATACCAGCAAAATTGTAAAAGATCTGAAGAGAAATTAGAAAAGTGATTGGGACTTGCCAATACCCTGAGTACCAGTGACCCTAAGAAAAATCATGGTGACTATTTATGTCCAGGCTTCAGCCTTAACAGGGGAGAAAAAATTTTCTTTTTCCCCTTTACCCATCTTAGGTTCATTGCCTGGGGCCCTGCAAATTAGACAGACAAAAGATTAACAAGAGAAAAACAAATTTTTGAATGAATGCATCACGCATACACCCTGAAGTACTCGGGGATGAGTAACTCAAAGAAGTGGTTAGAACTTGGGGTTACATAGAATCTTAACAAAAGAACAATAAATTTGTAGAGAAGTGACAAGACAAAGGAAAAGAACTTTGAGCTTCTAGGGGTGGCAAATTGTGGGAAAGCAAATGTTAAATAAATGAGGAAACTGACAGCAGATAAGGGGCAGTCAGTAAGGTTTGTTTGTGTAGACTCTCCAATGTCCTGGTGTTGGAAGGGGATGCGGGAGACATCTTTACAAGGGGAACTTATGGTCTGTGTTCAGTTACATGGGGGAGGGCAGAGAGCTCATCCTATGTCTTTTTTTTTTCCCAATTGCCTTCAGCTCAAAATAATCTTCATAGCAGAGTGGCATATATGGAGTAGCATTACTCTGAACCCTTCTACCTCCAAATCTAGTTCTCTGGGAAAGCTGGGCAAAATGAACAAAAGATTGACTATTCCTAAAGACAATGTCAAAACCCTTGCAAGTCTAGGTGCCGAAAATATACCTATTCAATGCCGTGTGGAAATTCAAATTAGATTTCTTTCCTAGAAGTTTAAGCGATTTAGTTGGAATGTAATTTTAGTTGGAATGCAAGCTGAACCCCAGCTTTCCTGGTTCTGGAGCTGATGCCCGCAGCTGAGGCTAAGGAGTCAGAAGCACCACCCACCTCTCTCTGCCCTTCCCAATGCACCCCTTACTCCCCACCTCTCGTCCTGGGTGCTCTGCTCCCAGAAATTCAGGGACTGAGGAATCTGAAAGTTGGCTTCTCCCTTCCGTTACTTAGTTCTGGCCAAACCAATACTCCAAAAGAGTGGGAGAGGCAGCTTTTTTTTTCTTTAACTCTTGCTTTTTTTTTTTTTGAGACAAGGTCTCACTCTGTCACCTTGGCTAGAATGCAGTGGCCTCATCATAGCTCACCGCGACCTCAAACTTCTGGGCTCAAGCAATTCTCTTGCCTCATCCTCATGAGTAGCTGGGACTACAGGTGTGCACCACCACGCCCAGCCAATTTTTCTATTTTTTTGTAGAGACAGGGTCTCACTCTCACTCAGGCTGGTCTCAAACTCCTGACCTCAAGGGATCCTCCCGCCTCAGCCTCCCAGCGCGCTGGGATCACAGGTGTGCGCCTCCGCTCTAGGCCTTGCTCTTTTCTTCTTTTTTTTTTTTTAAACAGCCTTTCTTTAACTGATAACAGAACCTGCACTGTACTTCTCAAACTTTTATATAGAAGGGAATTGTCTGGGGGTTTGCAGCTGCCAAATCAATTTATTTTAAAGTCTGATTCCTTAATATTTTATTTCTTGATATAGTCAGGTGTTTTATTATTTCTAAAAGTTATTCTCCAAAATCTAGCAAAACAGATGCTGCAGGGAATGCCTAGTGGGTAAGAGAGAATTTGGGGCGCCTGGGTTCAAATCTCAGCTCTCTGTACTTCAGTTTTTTCTTCTGTAAGATGAGGATAACATATGTGCCTAATAGAGTTGTGAAGATCAAATTAAATAACGTTGTAAAGTGCTTGGATAATCCCTTGCACAATTAATGTTCACTTTTATTTAATGAATTAATGAGAATAATAGATGTTAAACAGTTATCCAAACACACCTTTCTAGTCTCAGCTCTCCATTCACCATCACTTCAAACTCAACATGAATAATGTAAATCCCACCCCATGCCCCAAATCCTGACTTTTCAACTCATGCCATATTTGCTAAAGAACTAGCATCTCCAAGTAACATTGGCAGGAAAGATCAGGTTTCGCATGCCTTCTCTCCCACCTTTAATCAATGCAGATGACAAGAAGACCTCCTAGTTCTATTATTGCGACTGAGTTATGCAGCCTTTTGAAAAGAGGGCCTCAAAAAATTGTTAATGAACTTACAAATGTTCCTCTCCATGAAGTTTGCCACTACGTTTGCCACTCTCCTCAACTAACTGTATCTCTCCGAGTCTGATGGCATCTAGCATTTATTCCTGTGCCACAGCCACTCTGCCAGGAAAATCTGTAAAAAGGATTTTTGGAAAACATGTATTTTGGATGCAAGGAAACAGGGAAATGTGTAGTTTTAAAGTGAAATAGAGTACCTTGTGCCGCACCCTGTGGGTATGGAAAGGAACCCTTGGAGCCTTACCAAAGCAACAGCCACAGTCCTGCCCTACCCCTTGGCTTTAGGTGTGAGCAGACCCAAAAAGATGTTTGTTAAAATGGTATCCAATCCTGGGAGGTCCAGAGGGTGGGCTGATGCAAGCTCTCAGCTTTGGGGCGCTAAGGAACCTATGCCACAAGAGGACCCCATCGAACTAGGAACCCACTTTTAGCTGGAGATGGAAAATAAAGGAGCCCAGTTGTTATGGGGAAAAAAGCCTGGCTATGTTGCAATCTTGGAAGGCTATGAAGAGCAAGGAGTTCAAATTTAAACGTGTCCAATTAACATTCTAAATCTCTGTCACAAAAACCTTGAAAACAATAGGGAGACAAAAGCTTATAAGCTGTAAGTATACCGAAAACATCCTGCTTTCGATATAAACTGAAGCCTATAAAATGAAAAGCCTTGGCCGGGCCCACGGTGGCTCATGCCTGTAATCCTAGTACTCTGGGAGGGGTGGGAGGATTGCTTGAGGTCAGGAGTTCAAGACCAGCCTGAGCAAGAGGGAGACCCCCACCTCTAAGTCCAGGAGTTTGAGGTTGTTGTAAACTAGGCTGATACCACTGCACTCTAACCCCGGTAACACAGCAAGACTCCTTTTCAAAAAAAGAAACAAAAACAAAAACAAAAGACATTTTCACTAATAATACTTGCTGTTTTTTGTCATAAATATACTTGCATTTTGATCAGCTAACCAAAAGCCTACTTTTCATAAACCACATATTTACCTTTGCCTGAGCAAGGCCTCAAAATATTTGGTTACCAACTCATAACTGTTCCTCTCCATAGAAATCTTTAATAAAAAGCAAAAGACTTGTTCATTTTGAAGAGAAACCAAAGCATGTTAATTATTGTTGTGCCTGGCTTCCCACATATTGGCTGGTCTCCCAACACCTGTGGTGCCTTTGGACCTACCAACAAAAGCTTTTCTTCCACTGTAGAGAATTGTTCCAAACATGTTCTTACTGGGTAAAAATCTCCTGACAAGGAAATAAAAGGTTAATTGTCATTATTCAAACAGATAATCCTGGTAATAATTCTCGTGTCTGCATTGCATTCTGGGATGCAAATGAGCTAAGCAGAGGAACATGAATTTTCCCTAAATCCTGTCTCCCCTAGGAATAAATAGAGAGAGATACGTGCTTGATTCCCGAGCTGGGGAGGGCACATGTCCAAGTCTTGTCTTTCATGTAGCAAGCACATGTGTTTGGAGTAGCATTTACCCTGGTATACCATTGCCTTACCGTCTCCTCCTGCTCCTTCTAGCTCTGCCTCCCTACGGTTCCTTTCTCTTCTTTACAAAAATATTCAGTCCTCCCCCATCTTCCCAGGTGCTCCCACAGCCCCTCTATTGACCCCTTTCATAGTGCTTGTCACACATGTCACTGCCTGTTAGTCATGCTCAGGGAGAGTTGGTTGAACGAATTCCCCAACACGCAGGGCAGCGCCTTGCACGGTAAGTGTTCAAATGCGCAGCAAGGCTGCTGAGTGAATGACTAGAGGGTATCTACAGAAAAGCCCTGCAGGAAATTCCCTCAATAAATTCCAGTCACCTCCTCCTTCCCAACCAAATCTTTCCCTCCTTTTGCTTCCACCACTTCCTAGCTGTGTACCTTAGGCAAGGGGCTTCACCTCTCTGTGCCTCATTTCCGCAAATGTGACATGGGGACGCTAACCTCCTTCGGTTATGGTGAGCTTCGGAGGGATACTTAGCGCAGTGCCTGGGCAAGGGCTCCCTGATGCTTAGTGAGAAAGAGCTGTCAGCCCCGCCTACACTGCTTCCTCACTTCAGCTTCCTGCCACACGGCCCCACGCACTTGCTCTGGCTCCCTCTCACCCCTCGTCTTTCTGCATCCTCTCTCCCATTATTTTCTTTATTTATTTTTAGAGACAGGGTCTGTCTGCCCTGGGTAGTGTGCAGTGGCATCATCATAGCTCCCTGCAGCCTCAAACTCCTGGGCTCAAGTGGTCTGCCGCCTCGGCCTCCCAAAGCACTGGGATTACAGGCATGAGCCACCGCACCCGGCCCTGCCTCCCTTTAAAGACCCAGTCCTTCCCTCCTCCATGAAACCTGGATTCCTCCAAGCCGAAGCAGCCCACCTCTGTGGGGCCTCTCAGCCGCCTGGATGGGGCGCTCACCATCCAACTCTTCCTCCTCCTCCCCCGGCCGCTCCCTCCTCCTCTTCAACCGAAGTGTCACCTTTCCAGCTCCCCCTATGCCTTGCACAGTGCTGGGCAGAAAAGATGCTAGGAAGGGTCAGTGAAGAGGACAGGGTGAAGGAAAGCGACTTGGTTCAAGAGGCTCTCAGCTTCCCTGGAGCGGGTGGGGCCTCAGGCCTCTCCAATGTCTCTGCCCTTCCCCAGCCATCGAGCTGATCAAGGACCTGGTCACCTATGACGACGTTCGCCTGGCACTGCTCAAGGGCCTTGTGGCGCTACTGATACCGTCCCTGAAGGAGACCTCCAAACTGCAGTCCAAGATCCTCAATGGTAGGGACCTGCTCAGATGGGACCGCATGGACAGAGGGAGGGGGTGCCTCCTGCCTCACGGCCACTCCTCCGCCCCCAGACTCCTCGGTTCTGCAGCTCACCGCACACCTGCCCATGTTCTTGCAGCAGGCCTCGGCTGCCAAGGCCATCGGGTAAGCGGGCAGCGGGTAGTTGGTGGCTGCAGCAGCCAGGCTTGGCACTGCCCTCTGGCCCTGGGAACGGGAGAGTCCCCAGGCGTTGCCACAGCCTGAACCCCCGACCCAGGGTCCTGGCGCGCAGCAACTGGAGCATCGCTGAGGAGCTGCTGCACCTCCGCGTGGTGCACAACCTGATGGCCGCCATGGGCAACACGGACCACAGCAACAGCCAGCGGCTGGCCAGCCTCACGCTGGAGGTGGGTGGGTGGCAGCCGGGCTGGTGGCAGGGCGGGGGCGTGGTGGCAGGTGCGGTCATGCACCCCCCCTGCCCTCCACAGTACTTCGTGCAGATGTTCCCTGTGGTGGAGGAGCATGTGCGCAGATCCATGGGGGAGGAACTCTACCAGCTCTTCCTTGTAAGTTCTCCCTCCCCACCCTGTCACAAAAGCAGCTGTTGGCTCAGACAGTATGGTGGCCCTCCACCCTGGTGCACACCACATGCATAGAATGGGCCTGGTCACCAGCTACAGGAGGGACTGCCCTGGCCTGAGCTCCTCCACTCTCTGTCTTCCTCTTCCCTTTTCTGTCCTTTCAGTCAGCTGGGAGCCTCCCCGCTACCCACCCTCCCACTCCCAACCCCCCCAACAACCCTCTGTCCACACCCAACTCCAAGTCCAGACTGCCCTGACACCCCAGCCCAGTCCCTCTTGCTCCTGTCCTCAGAGCAACCCTGAGGACTTGTACATGAAAATAGACAGCATTCAGGCGGACATCTTGGCGGCCAACAAAGTCAACATTAGCAAAGGTGAGTGCAGAAGGAGGGGAGCTGGGGTGTAGGCACAGCCAGCACCCTGCTCATGCTTGCTGTTCCTGCCCGCAGCACTATACCTCTATAGCAGAACCTACAGCGATGTGAGCTTTCCCTTTGGCCCTCATGGTGCAGGTCAGATGGCCTACGTCACACACTACCAGGAGGATGGGGAACCAACGGAGTAACAGCCCCTGAGGCAAAACAGGAAGGCCAAGGGAAGCCTGGCAGAAGGAAAGAGCTTAGGGTGGAGCTCAGGGGACTCCACTTGGCCCTAGGTGGGAGGCTGGGGGTTAGGCACTCCAATGGGGAAGGGAGAGCTGCTGGCTCAATAAACAGTCCTGATAGCTATCTGTTCTTTGTGTGTTTGGAGGGAAAAGGGAGATCAAATGAGAGCTATGATGATAGATTGGGGTGCCTGTGCTCACCAAGTTAAAAAGCAAATCCAAGCCAGGCATGGTGGTGCACACCTGTAGTCCCAGCTACTCCAGAGGCTGAAGCCGAAAATTGCTTGAGCCTAGGAGTTCGAGGTTAGCCTGGACAATACAATGAGACCCCTTCTCAAAAACATCAAAACAAAACAAAACAAAACAGGTCTGGAGGGAAAGGTCACCAATACCCTGGAAGGTTCAAGAGCCTCACCTCAGTTCCCTGATGGCCCCTGTACTCTCTCCTCCAGAACACTGTAACCACCTGGTTTTTCTCCTGCTTCTCTTGTTGCTTCTTTTCATTCCCTTTTGCTGATTTCTCCTCTTCAATCCAACCTCTTTCAAGTTGGAGTGAAGCAGGATTCTGACTTTGAGCTTCTTCTCTGTCTTCTTTTACACCCTGGTGAACTCATCCTGTCTCAGAGCTTTAAATACCATTTATATGCCAATGACTCCTACATTTCTATTTCCAACTAAACATTTCCACTTCACTATGTCTAAAACTGAACTCCTAATCCTGTGCCACCTTCCCCAGTTCACCTAATAGCAACTCATCTTCCTGTAATTCAAAACAAAATAGTGGAGTGCTCCTTGATGTCTCTCTTTAACATCCATGGCTATTCTGTCTGTTGACTCTACCTTCCAAATACATCTAGAATCTAACCTTCTCTCACTACCTGCATTGCTAGAACCCTGGCTGAGCCACTGTCATCTCTCCTCCATGTTACTCTTTCCTCCCTCTGTCTTTTCAATACAGCAGCCAGGGTGGCCCTTTTAAGCTTCAGATTCTATCACTCTGCTCAAAACCTTGTAGGGCTCCACATTTCACTGAGTAAAGCTGAAGCCTTTACTGTGGCCTACACAGCCCTAGGTGATCTGGTCCCCCATTACCCCTCCGAACTCTTCTGCTTCTCTCTCTCCTTCACTCTGCTCCAGACACACTGGCCTCCCTTGCTGGTACTTGAAACTGACAAACAAGCTCTTGCCTCAGAGCTTTTGTACTGGCTGCTCACTCAGCCTAGAACCTCACCCCACATATCTATGGACATGGCTAACTCCCTCATGTCCCTTCAACTCACTACACAAACTTCACCATCTCAATGAGAGCTAACATAGTGCAGTGCAGTGCAGTGGCGCATGTTAACATAGCTCACTCACTGCAACCTCAACCCCTCCAGCTTGAGAGCCTCCCGCCTCAGCCTCCCAAGTGGCTGGGACTATAGGCATGTGCCACCATGCCCTGCTAATATTTTATTATTTTTTGTAGAGACGGGAGTCTCCCTGTGTTGCCCAGGCTGGTCTCAAACTCCTGGCCTCAAGCAATCCTCCTGCCTTGGCCTCCCAAAGTGCTGGGATTACAGGTGTGAGCCACCATGCCCGGCTGAGGGCTGTTCTTTTTTAAATTGCAGTGTGCACTCCCTCCCTTTGTACTCACCCTCACCCCCTGCCACTCTCCTATTTTTTCCATAGCATTACCTTATTTATTACATTCATTTATTTTCTGTCTCTTCACCTGACTGTAAACGCCACTAGGGAAGGGATATTTCTTTTTTTTTTCTTTTTTTGCCCTCCCCTCCCCGGGATATTTCTTTTATTTACTGATACACTCCCAAACCCTTAGGACAGTGCCTGGCAAGCATGAGTTAATGATGGAGGTATTGTGAAGGAATTGTCTCTCCAAGTCAGAGGAAATAAGTGGCAGTAATTCTCCAGGCAGCCACAAGAGGGCATCACCAGCCCTGATGTTGTTGGTCTAAGGCAGCTCAGCTTTGCCCAAACTGATTTTGAGCCTCAGCTTTCCTCTATTTGGACCTAGAGATGAGAGAAAAGTTAACAAAATATAGTTACGTTTTCCATAATGCTAAATGGATTTCCTACAGTCCTCAAACCTGGATTTAAAAAAATTAAAAATAAAAATAATAAGTGGATTTTCTATTTTAAAGAAGTATCCTTTATGCTGAGATCAAGTCATTCTTACTGTTTTTAGTCTTGAAATGTCCTTTTTCTTCCCCAAAGCCTGATCTGGTGGATAAATGTCTTTCCTTTTGTATAATGATGGTAAAAAATAGTATCCCAGAATATTTTTGGAAATTTTAATAATTGGAAAATCCAAAAATCTGAAAACCACTGGTTTAGAGTGCTCATAGTTTAATAAAAACAACAGAATTTTTAGAAACTAAATCTTGGCTGGGTGTGGTGGTTCATGCCTGTAATCCCAGCACTTTGGGAGGCTAAAGTAGGAGGATCGCTTAAGGCCAGGAGTTTGAAACCAGCCTGGGCAACACAGCGAGACCCCGTCTCTACTAAAAATAGAAAAGTTAGCCGGGCATGGTGGCGTGCACCTGTAGTCCCAGCTAATCCTGAGGCTGAGGCAGGAGGATCTCTTGATCCCGGGAGTTGGAGGCTGCAGTGAGCTGTGATCAGGCCACTGCACTCCAGCCTGGGCGAGTAAGTGAGACTCTGTCTCAAAAAAATAAATTAATAAAAATAAACACTAAATCTTAAGTATAACACAAATATCTAAAACATATACAGTGGTCCTGCTTATCCACACTTTTGCCACTTTCTGCGGTTTCAGTTACCTGTGGTACAGTACAATAAGATATTTTGAGAGAGACCACATTTGGAAAACTTTTACTATAATATGTTGTTATAATTGTTCTATTTTATTATTAGTTATTGTTAATATCTTACCATGCCTAATTTATAAATTAAACTTCATCATCAGTATGTATGTATGTATGGGAAAAAACATACTATATATAGGCTTCGGTACTATCTGTGGTTTCAGGCATCCACTGGGGGTATTGGAACATATCTACTGCAGATAAAGAGGGACTGCTGTATAGTATATGGAATTTATTAATATATATTTATTTCCTCCATTTTTATTTTGAAAAATTCAGCTACAAAAAAGCTGAAATAACAATATAATAAATACCTATATACCTATACATTTTGACACATTTGCTTTCTCTCTCTCCCTCTCTCTCTCTGTTTGCTGAGCTATTTGAAAATTTCAGATATCATAATCCAACTAAATACTTACATTATATTTCTACAAAGAATAAAGACATTCTCCTACATAATTATAGCATTATTATTGTAGTAGTCTGGGTAATGTCCAGTATGGTAATGTCCAAATATGTCCACATCCTAATCCCTGGAACCTATGAATATGTTGCCTTACATGGTAAAAAGAATGTTGCAGTTGTGATTAAGGATCTTGAAATGGGATTCTCGGGGTGACTCTTCTAAGGATCACAGGGTCCTTAGAAGAGGCAAGCAGGAGGATCCAGAGGTAGCAGTAGGAGATAACATAACAGAAGCAAGAGGGTTGGAGTGATGCCAGGAAGGGGCCATGAGCTAAGGAATGCAGGTAGCTTCTAGAAGCTGAAAAGGCAAGAAACAGATTCTTCTTCCTCCAGAAGGAACGCAGCCCTGCCAACACTTTGATTTTAGACTTTTGAGCACCAGAACTCTAGAAGAATAAATTTGTGCTGTTTTAAGCCACTACATTTGTGCTAATTTGTGACAACAGCAACAAGAAAACTAACACAATTATTAATTCAATAATGTCATCTAAAATAGAGTACATATTTAAAATTTCCCAAACTGTCCCAAAAATATACCTTCTGTACCTTCAGTTTTTTTTCTTCTTCTTTTTCTTTCTTTTTTTTTTTTTTGGTTGTTTGTTTAGAATCCAGTTAAGGTTTGTATATTACATTTGGTTTTCATGTACTATATATAGTTTATTTTTAATGTTTAAATTTATAACACTTACTATCCATCCACACAAAAATTTGAAATCACAGATAAACTTGATATTTTCTGTCTTTTATCCATCTCATCCCTGACTTACTTCTTTTCCTTTGGTTGAACAGAAAGAGAAAATGTTGATTCACACAGTTTTAAATGGCTTGCTTTGCTATCTCGGGTTAGCCTGATCTAGAGGTACAAATGGGGAGGAGGAAATGTGTTTCACAGCTGTGTCAATAACAATATCAAACAATAGACCCTACCCATTTAATAGGCAAGGTTTACCTTCACAGAAGAGGGAGCTTAATGACAAATATCTATCATTAGACTTTGCCTTGAGGTGACCGTAACAGTTTCTGGCACTCTTGTGAGTATAGTTAACTCTGGGCAACAGATTGGCGAGATCCCTCACTTCACTTGAGTTTTATCAAGTCCATTATAACCATCATCATATGTCTTTCTCAACTTTCCTTTTTTTTTTTTTTTCCAGAGACAGGGTCTTACTCTGTCACCCAGGCTGGAGTGCAGTGGGGAGCAATCATAGCTCACCGCAACTCGAATTCCTGGGCTAGAGTGACCCTCCTGCCTCAGCCTCCCTAGTAGCTGGGACTATAGGCGCGTGCCACTACGCCTGGCTAATTTTTTCTATTTTTGGTAGAGACGGGGGTCTCACTGTTGCTCAGGGTGGTCTCAAACTCCTGGCCTCAAGCAATCCTCCTGCCTTGGCCTCCCAGAGTGGGTGAGCCACGGTGCGCAGCCCCAGTTCTAGTTTTAAGGCTGAATTACTTTATCAAGAAAAACATATATGTATTTATAATATGTGTCATACAAAAACCAGCCAATCATACTTCATATTTTTTTTTCTAGTTTTTTAAAAAGTAGGCTGGGCACGGTGGTTTATGCCCCTAATCCCAGTACTTTGGGAAGCCGAGGAGGGAGGATCACTTGCGGCCAGGAATTTGAGACCAGCCTGGGCAACAGAGTGGACAAAACCCCGTCTGTACAAAAATTTTAAAAATTAGCAGGGGGTGGTGGTGCATGCCTGTAGTCCCAGTTACTTAGAAAGCTGAGGCAGGAGGATTGCTTGTCCCCGGGAGGTCGAGGTTGCAGTGAGCTCTGACCATGCCACTGACTGCACTCCAGCCTGGGTGACAGAGGGAGACCCTCTCATTCAAAAAAAAAAAAGCAGTCAAACTTACATAAGTGCAACACTTAAAGCCAGAGCCCCAGAGAGGCGTCTGAGCCTTGCCTGAGGTGTTCTCTTGAAAAACGTTTGTGAACAGATATGCCCCAGCTTGAACTTTAAAAAGCCGTTTTATTCAGGGCCTAGACACGAAGAGGATATTCCATAGGCAGCAAACATCTACTGGGCTCCCTGCAAGGCCAGATGCAAAGCACAGGATGCATTCAAGTTAATGCGTGGTGGTGTCCAACGTGTGAACATTTAGTCCGTAACAAATTTGAAGCCTTCACAGGGAAGTGTATCCCGCCATCTCTGTGAATGGACTTTCACTTCTCGTGACTGTGGTTGAGAGCGGTAAGGCTTAGGTTGTCGCGGGCCTACTGGGTGCCCCTGGCGAGCTGGCTCCTTCCTCCCCGGGCCTCCCGAGGACACTCGTCCCTTCTCCCTCCATTGGGGGTCAGCGTGGCAGCTCCAACAAGGACTTCCCACCACCCCGGGAGAACAAGCTGCCTTAGACACGGAATATTGTCTAGAGCTGCGGTCCCCAAGCCCCGGTATCGGTCCGGGGCCTGTCAGGGATCGGGCCAGAGAGCTCCGCCGCCCGTGGAAAAATTGTCTTACGTGAAACTTACGAACTGGGGGCCCGCACAGCAGGAGGTGAGCAGCTGAAGGGCATCAGCGCCTGAGCCCCACCCCTGTCCGTGGAAAAACCGTCTTCCGTGAAACCGGTCCCCGGTGCCGCAAACGTGGGGGCACGCAAGTGTAGAGGCAGTCCTGTGGGCAGGGCGACCTGCAACACCACTTAGAGGAGATGTCTCCTAACCCGCTCACCCATTCCCCCTTTCCTCAGTCGACAAAGCCCAGTACTGCGCTACGACGCTTCCGCGCTACCGCCGAAGCTGAGACGGAGCAGCCAGACACAGCTTCCACCCTCGCTCGAAAGGCACGCGGAGAACACAACTACGTGGCCGTTGCGTGGCAAGCGCGAAGGGAACCGCGGAGAAAACTTTAAGGCTACAGAGAGGAACACCGGGCAAACAAATACGCGCTACGACTAAAAACCGCAAGTACCGTTCCTCCTATGCACAGCAAAACTGATAATTGAAACGTATCTACAACACAAACTTCCTTAATCACAACACGCCAGTCTTTCTTTTTATACACAATTAAATAGCCTTGCGAACAGCAAGGCCTCAAAAAATTGGGTTAAGACTCAGAATTGTTCCTCTCCACGGAAATCTTTAGTAAAAGGCGAAAGATTTATACGATCTGAAGAGAAACCAGAGCATGGAACAATTTCATCGCCCACAATCCTCGGGTAACTGTAACTACTAGTATAGCAATGTCAACTATTTACCCACTAGAGCTAGTGACTTCTGTTTTTATCCCAGATAATTCTGTGAAAGGAATTTCATTTTTAGGGAAAATAAAAAAGGAAAAAAATAAAAGAAAGAATCTCCTCTTAAAGCAGAAAACGTCCTGCATGCAATGCATTGTGGGTATGTAAATGACGCCGAGTCACCACCCTCCGGCTTCCGGAAATACCTTTAACAGTTCATTAGTGTTCCGAGACTGCCACCAGGGGGCAGAACGGAAATCAGGCTTACAGAAATATAGATGCCTGGTCCAACTAGAAAGTCTGCCTTTGTTTCATAATTAACACTCCAAGTAAAAATTCTCTTGAATTAAAAAAAAAAAGGCTTGAAAATAATTGTCTTCATACAGTCATTCAACAAAAATTTATTGAGCACTAGCTGTGTCAAACCCTGTGCTAGGCCCTAGGAGACAGGCATCTGTGATGAGCACTGAACAGGATGTTCAGTGACACAGCGGCCAAGCATTAAAGGATCCAAAGTAGGGTGGTGACGGCATTATAGGCAAGAGGCACCATAAGCAGTGTGAGCCTGAGTGGTGAGAGGGCAGGTGGCTAAATGGCAGGGACCATATCTTGATGGAACTTCCATGCCAAGCTAAGAACTTGGATTTACCTTGAGGGCAATGAGGAGCCATTGAAAAGCTTTTAAGGAGAATAATATGATCACATTAGTGTATTAAACCATCATCAGCATCACCTGGTGTCATGGGTGAATTATGACCCATAAAAATTCATAGGTTGAAGTCCTAACCCCCAGTACCTCCGAAAGTGACTTTATTTAGAGACAGGGTCATTGCAGAAGTAATATGTTAAGATGAGGGCTCTAGAAATGTGAGACAATAAATTTCTATTGTTTAAGCCACTTAGTTTGTGGTACTTTGTTAAAAGGTTGCCCTAGCAAATACACCTTACTACACCTGGGTACTTCTTCAAAATGCAAATTATCGGGCCCCATTCCAGACCAGATGAATCAGAAACTCTGTGGGTGGGACCCAGCAATCCAAGTCCTCCAGGTGATTTTGCAGCCGGCTAAGTTGAGAACCACTGGACAGCCATTCTACTCAAGTAGGAGGTTGTATGGACAGCAAGAAGTTTGAGAGATGACTTAGGAAACTGAGCAGTAAAGCCAGAGAGAAATCCATGGTGGCCTGGATTGCCCAAGGAAAGTGCATAAAGCGCAGAGAGACAAAAGCCTAGGATAGGTCTTAGAGAATAGCAACATAAAGAAGAGGTGCAGCAGGAGGAGCATCTGAAGAACAGGAAGGCAGGAAAGAAACCAGCACAGAAACCAAGGGTGGAAGTTTCAAGAAGGGAGTGGTCAGCTGTGCCCAGTGAGTGGTCAAGTGAGATGGGGACTGCAAAGTCCATTGGATTTAGCAACAGGGCAGGCACTGGTGACTCACCAGATCTGTTTCCATGAGTGGGGGATGATGGAAGCCTACCTGCAGGGACCTGGGGAGGGAGAGAGGGGGAGGGAGAGCTTACAGGTGGTGAGTAGTCAAATTTTCAAAAAATTTGACTCTGAAGAATTAGAGAGACTGTAGCTGTGTGTGAGATTAAAGACAGCCTTTTTTTTTTTTTTCATTAATATTGAGAGGGTGTTAAACATGTTTAAACACTGATGGGAAGGAGCTGTTGGGGTTCAGAAAATGATATCCCAAAGTGAAGGCCTCAGAAGCAAAGTTTCTCTTTGACCTTCTCCTGCCCTCCTGTCTCTCAGCGTCATTCTACCCTGGGGCTAGCCTCAGAAACCACAACCCCTTTTCCCCAAAGATAGCCATAAACCTAAAAATATTACTCTAATGCGCCCCCCCCACAACTTTCTGTGTAAGAACTGTCCATAAAGAAATTCTCTCACCGACCTTGTTTGACTGTAGGTCATAAGACCCCCCATTCCAGAGAGGGTCCTGCCCCAGGTGGAAGGAAGAAATGCTGCACATAGAGGCCAAGAAGAATCTGCCCCCCACAAGTCTATTACTATTAGATCATACCCTTTCCATCCAATCACACTTCTACATGGTTGCTTCTTCAAACCCAAGCCTAAAATCAGATAGCTTCTCCTGTATCTTTGGCCCTTCATTCTGCAGGCTCCTGTGTCATATAAAAATATGATTAAATAAATTTGTTATGCTTTTCTCCTTTGTTATAGGGGTATCTGCTGTGACCCTTACGAGGGGGAGGAAAGGGATCAACCCCTTTCCACTCCCACAGAGCCAACACAGAGGGAGAAATTGAAGATCCCCCAGAGAGGAAACAACAGGTAGGGGGTGGGAAGTGGAAAACGGGGAGGGTGGGGGGATGGTGGTCCACCTTAGGTAAGAGGGAGGACCCTGACTCCGACTAACAGACAGCAGGAGGAGGAGGTGGGAGTGCAGGTCATCCCTCCCCGCTAATGATATCATGTGTGGGGCTCGTCCTTCATTCCAGCACTCCCTTGAGTTCCTCCTTCTCTTGCCCCTCTTCCTTCATCTTCCTCACCCAGCAAAGCCCCAACCCCCTATCTTTCCACCATCTGCCCTGTGGCAACTGAACTGCCATGAAAAATCAGACAACTGAGCCAAACCCCGATATTACTTGACATGTCTCTGGTTGGCTCCGTTTCCCACTGCCAAGGAACTGATTTTTATACCTTCTGCTCTCACTACAACCACCCCATACCTCCTCCCCAACTCTTTGCTGATGACCCCATGATGGATCTCCTTGAGAAAGCAGAAGCCATCTCTCTCCTCTTCTCGCCCCAAACCTACCAGCCAGCCAACACCTGCCCCTTCTTCTGTCCTCCTCCCATTGAAGGCAGCGTCCTCCACCAGGGCTTGCGGCTACCACTCCTTGCCCTGTCTCGCCTCTCTACTGGTTTGTCCCCAAAGACCAAGTAGGCTCCCAACTGAAAGAGCCACAGAGAAGGGAGGGAGAAGCATGGGAGAAGAGAGGAAAGGAGCTCACTAGACCCACATCAGCTTCCAACCACATTCCCATTATGGAATACAGTAATCAACCACAACAAAGAAAAAAACTTCACTTGTGTATTTGTTTCGGATAAAAATTCTGACACAAATTTCTTTATTAAAAACAAACTTTGGGCTGGGCACAGCGGCTCATACCTGTAATCCTAGCACTTTGGGAGGCCGAGGTAAGAGGATTGCTTGAAGCCAGGAATTTGAGACCAGCCTGAGCAAGAGCAAGACCCTGTCTCTAGAAAAAATAGAAAAATTAGCCAGGCGTGGTAGCATGCACCTGTAGTCCCAGCTACTCAGAAGGCTGAGGCAGGAGAATTGCTTGAGTCCAGGAGTTTGAGGTTGCAGTGAACTATGATGACGCCACTGCACTCTACCTGGACAACAGAGCAAGACCCTGTCTCAAAAAAAACAAAAACAAAAACAAACCACACTTTGCTACAGCCACAAGAGAACAAGTGGAATTTTTCCTTCTAAATAATTAGTTTCCACAGAGCTTCAACCTATGAAAGAAGCTGAGTAATCTTTACTGTCCAGGCATTTACATCAACTGGTACAATTTTGATTGAATTTTTACACTAGCTTTTTAAAAATGACTTATGCAATTATATAAGCAATGCTTCACAACCTTGAAATTATTTCAAACATCAGTCCTCAATATGTATTTTTTAATTTCGTGAAAATAAATTCTATGATAACACAGGGTTCTTATTCTTCTCCTTGTCTCTACTTCCTCACTGCTCTTTTTTTTTTTTTTTTTTGAGACAGAGTCTCGCTCTGTCGCCCAGTCTACAGTGCAGTGACATCATCACAGCTCACTGCCACCTCCAACTCCTGGCCCCAAGCGATCCTCCTGCCTCAGCCTCCTGAGCAGCTGGGACTACAGGCGCCCGCCGCCAGGCCTGGCTCATTTTTTCAATTTTTGGTAGAGACGGGGTCTCGCTTTTGCTCAGGCTGGTCCCAAACTCCTGAGCTCAAGCAATCCTCCTGCCTTGGCCTCCCAGAGTGCTAGGGTTACAGCCGTGTGCCACTGCGCCTGGCTTCATTCATTATTATTTTAAATATTCATCATTAACTATTTCTAACTTCACAGAAAAGTATAAAGAACAAACACCCACCTCAGATTTAACAGACATTAACATTTCCGAAAATGTGCGTTAGAATAGTGTTGAAGTAAATAAAACCTTACGTGCACAGTTGAAGACTGCATGTGCCATCCCAGAACCATTTGCTGTCCCTCTGTCCAGGGAGAACCGCTATTCTGGAGTTGGTAATACTGTCTTCCATCCACAAACAACAGTGGTGTTCTGTTTTTTAAATGTATATGTCTTAGTTCAGGCTGCTACAACAAAGTACCATAGACTGGGAGGTTTATAAACAACAGACATTTATTTCTCACAGTTCTGAAGCCCGGAAGTCTAAGATCAGGG
Source organism: Daubentonia madagascariensis (assembly GCA_023783475.1). NCBI lineage: Eukaryota > Metazoa > Chordata > Mammalia > Primates > Daubentoniidae > Daubentonia > Daubentonia madagascariensis. The sequence goes on along the minus strand of JAKFHU010001129.1, from coordinate 13,020,802 downwards.
TGCAGCATGCTTGAATCCTGGTGGAAACTGTCTTCCAGGTTGTAGACTTCTTGTTTTATCCTCACATGGTAGAAGGAGAGCAAGTAAAAGTTTTCAAGTGTTTTACAATTGAGTTCTTCATTATCTAGATTTTTTTTTTCTGTTTGATGTGATGTAGGGGCCTAATTTTATTTTACAGAGCATTATTTGTAGCATCCTTGGTGATTGCAGGGAATTGGAGACAACCTAGATGTCTGAGACAACTTGGGAGAGTGGTAGGTAAAATGCAGTACTATGCAACGATTGGAAATAATGTATTAGATGTCACATTGCATCAGAAACATAATGTTAGCCTGCTATGGTGGCTCACCATTGTAATCCTAGCACTTTGGGAAGCCAAAGCAGAAGGATCACTTGAGGCCAGAAGTTCAAGACCAGCCTGGGCAACAGGGCAAGACCCTGTCTCTACAAAAAATAAAAAAATTAGCTGGGCACAGTGGCACACACCTGTAGTACCAGCTACTTGGGAGGCTGAGGTAGGATCACTTGAGCCCAGGAGTTCAAGGTTACAGTGAGCTATCATTGGGCTACTGCACTCCAGCCTGAGTGACAGAGTGAAACCCTGTCTCAAATACATTTTTTAAAAATTTTCTTTAAATAAGGAAAAAAGGGTATGTGTCTTTAAGTGTGATGTTTGCTGTAAGTTTTTGGCATATAGCCTGCATTAATTACATTAAGGAGGCTGGGGGTGGTAGCTCATGCCTGTAATCCTAGCACCTTGAGAGGCTGAGGCAGGTGGATCACTTGAGGCCAGGAGTTTGAGACCAGCTTCAGCAAGAGCAAGACCCTGTCTCTACAAAAAATACAAAAATGAGCTGAATGTGGTGGCACACACCTGTAGTCCCAGCTACTTGGGAGGCTGAGGCAGGAGGATCGCTTGAGCCCAGGAGTTTGAGGTTGCAATGAGCTGTGATGACACCACTGCACTCCAGCCTGGACGACAGAGTAAGACCCTGTCTCAAAAAAAAAAATTATGTTAAGGAAATTCTCTTCTATCACCAGTTTTCTCTGAGTTTTTATCAAAAATAAGTGCTGAACCTTTTATCAAATGCTTTTCTGATTCTACCCAGATAATCACATGATTCTTCTCCTTTAGTCTATCAAGGTGCTGAATTACAATTGCTAGATTTTAGTAAATTAATCATCTTTGCATTCCTGAGAAAAACTCTATTTTGATCTCAATACATTTTAAAATTTGATTTTACTTTTTGAATATGTAAAAGATTTACAAGATTCAAAGGTCAAAAATATATAAAAACATACACTCAGAGAAGTCTCGCCCTTTTCCTTACCCTCTCCATCCCATTCTCTTCCCCCGTGTTCATTAGTTTCTGCTTTAACCTGTGTCTATTTGTGCAAAAATACCAATAAAAATAATCAGCACACATACATTTTATTTCCCTTACCAAAAGATAATATACAGCTTGCATATTTCATTTAATAATATATCCTGGAAATCACACCATGTCAGTTTATAGAGAACTTCCTCACTCGTTTTTTGGCTGCTTAGTACTCCGTTATGTGAATGTGCCATAGTTTAATCAGGTCATCCCTAGAGGTGAGAAATTAAGTTATTGACAGAATTTTGCTATTACTGAGATTATACTGCAGCCAATAACCTTGTTCATATGTTTTTTCATTTTTGTTGGTGTGTATCTTTGGGGTTAACTCCCAGAAGTGGATTGCTGGGTCTAAGGGAAATGCATATGTAGTTTTATTAAATATTGCTAAATTCCATAGATATAAAATGCGTACTCCCTCCAGCAACATATGAGGGTGTCTCTTTCCCCCTAGCGTAGCCAACAGAGTGTTGTCAGGTTTATAAATTTCTGCCATCTCAAAGGTGAAAAATTGAGCTGGACATGGTGGCTTATACTGTGATCTCAACTACTGGGGAGGCCAAGGTAGGAGGATCGCTTGAGGTCAGGAGTTCAAGATCAGCCTGAGCAACACAGCGAGACCTCATCTCTAAAAAAAGTAAAATTAAATATAAGGTGAAAAATAGGTATCTTAGTACAGCTTTAATTTGCATTTCTGTTTTTTATAAGTGAAGTTGAGTATATTTTCATGTGCTTAAGGGCCACTTGTATATCTTTTTTGTGTGTGTATTTTCTGTTTATGTCTTTTGTCCACTTTCTGTTGAGTTTGGGTTTGGGTTTTTGGGGTTTTTTCCACCTCAGTTTTTCTTGAAATCCCAAACTTTCAGCCATGCATCCCAGAAAGAAAAAGTTTCCTTTAATTTTAAAGAGCTCTTTACACATTAAGGATATTAGTCATTTATCTGTCATGTAAATTGCTATTATTTTAAGCAAAAGTGTTTTTTTAACAAAGTCAAATTTATCAATCTTTTATTTCTTCTGGATTTTGAGTCATAGTTAGAATGGCTTTCCTCACACACATATTATTGAAAAATTCACTCATATTTTTGTCTAGTACTTTTTTGTGGTTTCAATTTTTACTTTTTTTTTTTTGTGGAGGCTCTGTCACCCAGGTTGGAGTATGGCAGGCTGATCATAGCTCACTGCAGCCTTGAACTCCTGGGCTAAAGTGATCCTCCTGCCTCAGCCTCCTGAGTAGCTGGTACTACAAGTGTGCGCCACCATGCCTGACTAATTTATAAAATTTTTGTAGAGACAGGGTCTTGCTATGTTGCCCAGGCTTATCTCAAACTACTGGCCTCAAGCTATCCTCCCACCTTGGCCTCTCACTTTTTACATTTAAATACCTGACCTCTTTGAAGTTTGTTCTGGTGTATGGTGTCAGATATGGACCCAATTTTACATTTTTCCAAATGGCTGAAACTGCTGTTATAAGAAGGACTTCATTATGTCAGGAAATATGGTAGAACTTATCTATAATCATTTTGGCTTGGAGCTTTGGGGACAGAAAATTTTTGATTATCATTTTGATTCCTTTATTAGCTATTGGTCTATTCAAGTTTACTGTTTTTTCTTGTCCCAGTTTTGGCATTTTATATTTTTTCTAGAAATGTATCCATTTTGTCTAGGTTTTTAAATTTATTGGTGTAAAATTGGTCATTAATTTAAAAAAATTTTTTAAACTATGTTGTGTCTGTAATGACCTCCCCTTTTTCATTCTATGTTTTGTTCATTTGCATGTTTTTCTTTCTTTATCACTCTCACCAGATTTGTCTATCTTATTAGTCCTTTCAAACAACAACCTTTTTAAAGTCTTTTTAAAACCTCTTCTTTCCTGATGGCTGCCTTTACTTTTTTCCCTCCTTTATTTGTTTGAATCTCAATATTGTAGCTCTTTCCCAAATTATTGGACAAAGTATCAGTTAGAAATATTTTCAGCTAAATGTTTCCAGTTAAAGAAAACATGAATAAAGGTAGCTTAAACAAATAGGTGGGGTTTTGTTTTGTTTTGTTTTTATTCACCCAACACACATGGACGTAGAAATTTTCAAAAAAGAATATGGATGTAGATGGTTGCTAGCAAGTTCAACTGCCAAACCAACAAAAGCCGTCTTGGGTTCTTCCTGCTTTTCTACTTGGCTGTCCTGAGTATGTTGGCTTTTAACCTGATGACTGTCATCTACCTCATGATCACAAGGTGGCTGTCATAACTCCAGAAAGAACATCCATGTCCAAGGCAAGGAAAAGGATGACACAAGGGAAGCATCCTCTATGTATTCCCTTTGATTAGAAAACACCGTATCTTGCCCACAAGCCCCTCAGACACCCCCGCGTACATCTCATTGGCCAGAACTGTGTCCCATGGCCAGCTGTCACTGCACGCGGGGCTGGGAAAGCAAGTACAGTATGGATACGGCTTTCCCAGTCTCTAATGCGGAGATGAATAAGGAAGAAGGGGGTTGGGAATGGCTGCTGGATTAGCCAACAGTGTGTGTCACAAGCAATTGGCTCATTTGTTTTCAGTTTTCCTTGTTTTCTTTATCCCTTCCTGATGCCTTTCGGATGAATCCCCACCCAGATCCCATTGCTCACCATTTCATTTTGGCTGTAACCATTCAGCTATTCAATCCATGTATGGATTTCAACTATTAAATTTTTCAAACCCAGTATTTCCAATTGATTCCTCTTGCTTGTTCCCGCCTTATGTTAACGATATCCTTCCTTATCTTTTGAAGATATTTATTATGCTTATTTCAAACTCTGTCAGATCTATTAATTCTGTTTCATCTAATATTAGTTTCTCAGTTTGTTGTTTTTCTGTAATTGAAAATGTGTTCCCCTTTGAGTTCATATCACTTTGCGGGTATCAATGACTTTGGCAAGGGAAGGCTAAAGCCCAGACCCTAGGCCATACAGTAAAGGAAGAGGTGGGGCGATGATGTTTCTGGTCTGGCCTTACCTAGCCAGGCTGGAGTGCTGAAATGGTGCTGCTGGTCTTCTGCCTCACAGTGGCAGTGGCGCATGTAATGACCCATCCCGGGCCTTAGCGGGTAAAAGTAGGGTGGGGAGGGGCAATGTTGAGCGCAACTAAAAAGCTCTCCTGGCTGGGCATGGTGGCTCACACCTGTAATCCCAGCACTCTGGGAAGCTGAGGCAGCAAGGCAGGAGGATCGCTTGAGCTCAGCAGTTCGAGGCTGCAGTGAGCTATCTTGCCACTGCATTCAACTCTCCCTCAGATCGCACCCTGCGTCAAGGTGTCTGGCCCTCTTCTGCTCTGGCTGCACTCACGGTCTCCCACATCTGCCCCCAAACCACCTTCTGTCTCCTCATAGTTTCTCAGTATTTTCCTTAGTTTCTGCAATCTTCAACTTCTCATTTCTTTTTCTTCTTCGTTGTTGTTAAATGAAAAATCTCTAGTAAACAAAAATTGAGCACAATGGACCCCCTTTCCCATCATGCAGCAACGAAGCAACTATAATCATTAACTCATGGCCACATCATCTGTCCTCACCCCTCACCTCTGGCCTGCTGGATTATTGGATTTTTTTTTTTTTTAATGAGACAAGGTCTTGCCCTGTTGTCCAGCCCAGAGTGCAGCGGCATGATCATAGCTTACTGCAGCCTTGAACTCCTGGGCTCAAGCGATCCTCCTGCCTCAGCCTCCCAAGTTGCTGGGACTACAGGTGTGCCAACACCACACCTGGCTAATTTTTGAATTTTTTGTAGAGACAGGGGTCTTGCTATATTGTCCAGGCTGGTCTCAAATTCCTGGCCTCAAGTGATCCCTCCTCCTTGGTCTCCCAAAGTGCTGGGATTACAGGTGTGAGCCACTGCACCCAGCCTGGATTATTTTAAAACAAATCCCAGACTCGTTTCTGAGGCATCTCCAGGATTTGAGGGAGGAAGCTAGCACTATCAGTCTGTATAAATTCACCATTTTATGCTCCATTTAGTAATTTCCCCCCAACTTTATTATGAAAAATTTCAAACACACAATAAAGGAAGACTAGTACAACAATCACCTGTATATCCACCAGCCAGATTTAAAATCTCCTAATATTTTGCCATATTTGCTTTAACTTATATTTCCGTGTATAGTATTTTTTTCTGAACTATTGGAAAGTTGCAAACATCATGATGCTTTAGCTCTAAGTATTTCAGCATGCATCTCTCAAAAATGAAGACATTTTTCCACAAAATCACAGTATCATTATTACACTTGAATAAATTAGAAATCATTCCCTAAAGTCCTTTCATTTCTAATCCATATTCAAATTTCCCCAAGTAGTCTCAGTTTTTAAAAACTGTGATCCAATCAAGATTCATGCTTTGCATTTGGTTGTTGTTTGTATTCTCTTTTAATCTAGAATAGTCTTTGTACTACTCTTTTTTTTCCTTGATATTGACTTTGTGAAGAGACCAAGCCAGATGTCTTGCAGAGTGCTTGGCACTCTTAATTTGCCTGAGTATTTCTGATGGTATCTTTGTTTGTTCTTCTAGCCCCTATATTTCCTGAAAACAGGAAATTAATTCCACAGGCCAGGTTGGATTCAGGTTATACATTTCAGGCAATATTATCTCCTGGATGATGCTGTGTACTTCCTGTCAGGTGTGAACCTAAATGACAGAGAGGATCTGTAAAAGAAAGTGACATTTATTCGGGATTGAGCATTGCAATGGGAATACGGTGAGCATATTCAGGGAGGTAAAGGAAGACAAGAGTTTTTAAAGGAAAAATGAGGTGATTACATAAGTTGTTTTGAGACAATTATCCTTGGCTACAAGGATGCGTAACAACAGTGGCATCAGTCCAAATTGGACAGGCAGTTGATGGGCAGATGTCCTTGCAGAAGTATTTTTTGTGTAAGGCTGTTGTAGCCTTTGTGCAAGTTTGTGATTTTCACAGAGTCATTTATGATAGTTCTTGTTATCAGGCATATGTGCATAAGAACCCTCCCCTCATGGCCTTCCATGGTTCCATCTGTCAGAATTTGACACAAGCAACTCCATTTTGATTCAACAGACAAATGCAAAGCACGAGTCTTGATTGATTCTGACAACTTTCACACAGGAGACACATAATGTCAGGTTGTCCCACTATTGGTGATGCTGCAATTGCATAATTGCTAATGTAAATAATCTGTGGTGCAAGATCTGGCACTATGCAAACATCCTGTACCTAGTAACCTTTCACCTAGCATCCACTGAATCATTTATTTCATCGGGAATTGCAGTGAAGTTCCACTGAGTTTTTTATTTCAGTGGTGTATTTTTTTCTCTTTCTTTTCTTTTTGAGACAGAGTCTTGCTCTGTCACCTGGGCTAGAGTGCGGTGGCATCATCATAGCTCACTGCAACCTCAAACTCCTGGGCTCAAGCAATCCTCCTGCCTCAGCTTCCCAAGTAGCTGGACTACAGGTGCACATCACCATGCCCGGCTAATTTTTCTATTTTTTGTAGAGATGGGGTCTCACTGTTGCTCAGGCTGGTCTCGAATTCCTGGCCTCAAGTGATCCTCCTGCCTCAGCCTCCCAGAGTACTAGGATTACAGGCGTGAGCCACTGTGCCTGGCCTGTAGTTTACATTTTTAAAAGTTTTTCTAGTTTTCTTTAAATGTCTGAGTTTTTTTTTTTACATATTGTTTAATCCTTTTACAATGACTTATATTTTATATCTTGCTCTCTTTTTGATATTAAGCATACCAATTTTATAGACTCTATTATTCCTATTGCCAATTCATAGAGGGGAGGGCTTTTTTTTTTTTTTTTTTGCTCTCCATCAGGAGGATGTGTCTGTGGCAATATGCTGGAGTCCCTGGCATATGTAAGAGTCCCTATCTAAAGGTTTTAGGTTTGCTAAGGTCCTAGGGGTTTCATTATTCCTAGACCATGGGCCTCTTTAGGGTCAGCTCCCCTTGCTGCTCTGACGTCTCTCTTCATTTTTGGCACAAGAGGAATTCTCAACTTTGGGTTTCCTGAGGCTTTTGCTGTTTTTGGACTATCCAGTGTTAATTTCTTGACTTCTGGTTCCTGTAACAGCAAGGTATTAGAATCAGAAACAAGTTATGAGGGTGGAGATTTATCACCCATGCAAGGCCAGGAGAAATTCATTGGGATCTTCTCAAGATTGAGGAAGTGGAAATAAGCCCCCCTGCAAAAACCCATGTACCTCAAGGGTTCCCTCATTGGCCTAGGGAAGCAGCAAGGAAGTTTGTAACTACTTAGACCTACAGGTGGAAAAAGCAAAAGAAATGCAGAAGGTCTGAATTTAGACTACTCTCCTAACACACGAGGAACAGAAAATAACATAATGAACACCCATGTATACCCATGCTTCATATTTTTAAAAACTACTCCTAAATAACATTCATCAAAAATCAAGCAGGTGGGAGGGGGAAGGAGGGGATGGGTAAATTCACACCTAATGGGTGCAATGCATGCTATCTGGGGGACGGGCACACTTGTCTTTGACTCAAACGGTACAAAGGTGATTTATGTAACCAAAACGTTCTGAAATTAAAAAAAAAAAAACAACTACTCTCCACTCACATTAACCTCTCTGCCAGAGATCAACCATTCTCCTGAATCTTAGTGTTTATCATTCCCACATATATCTTTACTCTTTTATTACAGTAGGTATACTGTCTTAGTCCATTTTCTGTTGCTGTAACAAAATATCCCAGACTGGGTAATTCATAATGAACAGAAACTTATTTAGTTTGCAGTTCTGGCTGAGAAGTCCAGGAGGAGGCACGGGCATCTTGTGAGGGCCTTCTTGCTGCATCATAACATGGCAGAGGGTATCCCATGATGAAAGGGCAAGAGCGTGTTAGCTCAGGTCTTTCTTCCTCTTCTTGTAAAGCCGCCAGTCCCATGATAGGGGACCCACTCTGATGACTTTATGTAATCCTAATTACCTCCCAAAGGCCCCACCTCCAAATGCCATCAACATATGAATTTGGGGATTTAGTTTCCAAAACATGAAATTTGTGGGACACATTCAAACAAAAGCATATGCCTAAACAATATTCCATTTATTCTTCTCTCTCTAGTCTGGTTCTCACCCACACTACTTCATCAAGACTGCTCAAGGTCACCAATGACTTAGGTGCAGAAAATTCAAAGGATACTTCTGTGTCCTCATCTTATCTCACCCCTAAGCAGCTCTCCAGAGTTGCATTCTCCTTCATTCCCTCCTTTGGCCTTTAAGATCCCCCACACTCTCTGGCTTTCCTCATCCCTTCAAACCACCCTAATCCCATCTCCTTTGCTGGCTCTTCCTCCTCTGCCCTACCACAAAATACTGACAAACCCCTGGCTCAATTATAGATGTTCTTCTCATCTCCAACTAGATCTCATTCAGTTTCACGACTCTAAATACTGTCTACATAACACTGACTGCCAAATCTCAGTCTTGGACCTTGGCTCTTCCTCACCTCCTCGCTTGGATAGACAACTGCTACTTGACACCACCACTCAGATGTCCTGGAGACATCCCAGATTCAAAATGAACAAAATGAAACTCTTGATTTACCCCCCAACTTCACAGTCTTCCTCTCCCATTTCAGGAAATGGTCCATTGTCCACCCAGTTGTTCCAGTCAGAAACCAGGAGTCAGCCACGATTACCTCTGTCTTTCACATCCAACGTATCCGAAAGACCCATTCACTCCACTTCCCAAACATGCTGCATCTTGAATCCATTCTCTCAGCTACATTTCCACTGTCACTAGCCTGGGCTATGCCAGGATAATCTCTTACCCACTTAATAGTCCCCTCTCTCCCAGTCTTGCCCCCTTCGAAGCACTCTCCACACAACAGCAAGCCTCACTGATAGAAAGTAAAATGTGAAATCAAAAGAAAATCCAAAAATAAGAAGGAAAAGCTGCTCCAGATGAGAAGGAATCAGCAAAAGATCTCCGGATCATCAGAGTGAAAGGACATCCAGATCCATGAAAAATCGGAGTGAAAGGACACCCCCAAAAGAAAGCAATAACTCTGTACCACTGGAAACCAACCAAAACAAGAATATTGAAATGATGGATAAAGAATTTTGAATATGGATTGTAAGGAAGCTCAATTAAGTACAAGAGAAAATAGAAACCCAACACAAGGAAACCACAAAAACAATGCAGGAAATGAATGAAAAATTCACTAAACAAATCCAATTATTTTAAAAAAAATCAAGTAGACCTTCTGGAAATGAAAAATTCATTCAAGGAAATACAAAACACAGTGGAAAGCCTTAAGAGTAGGCTAGACCAGGCAGAAGAATCTCAGTTAGAAGACAACACCTTTGAAGAAAGTAAAATGTAAATCAGATTTTGTCACTCTCCTGCCTAAAATTCTTCAATTTCTCATAAGCATAAAAGCCAAAATTATTAATATAGGCTACAAGATGCTAAATGATCTCGCTCCTGCCCACCTCTTCAACTTCATCTCATGCTCTTCTCCCGCTCACCCGCTGCCTTCCAGCCACAGTGGCTTATTTCAGTTCTTCAAGGAAGACCAATTTCTTTCCTACCTCAGGGCCTTTGCACACACTATTCTCAGATCTTTGTCTGGAAGGCTATCCACCTTCCTGCCCTCCATTTCGGCATGGCTAGCTCCTTTTTATTTTCTAGACTTAGGTTAAATATCACTTCAAAGATTTCTCCTCTGCCATTTTATCTTAAACTAGGTTTCTCCATTATTCTCCATCCCTAGCCCTTGGTTTCCCTCAGAGCACTGACCACAATTCATAAATTACCTGTTATGCACTTTTTGTCCCCTGTTCGTATTAGAAATGTTAAGTAAAAGAGCTTAGGAACTACGTGTGTAGTTCACTCCATCTCCATCGCCTAGCACCATGCTTAGCATGTGGTAGACGATAAATATCTGATGAGTGAGTGTCCTCCAGGCACTTCATACACAATCCCTCAAGTGAGGAAACACGCTCCTCCATTGTGCAAAAAAGGAAACCAAGAGTCAAGTTTCTAACATGTTCGAGATCAGTGAGCTAGTAACTGAAGAAGCTAGAATTTGAACCCATGTCTGTAGAATCTCAGAGCCCTCACTGTCGAACACCATACTGAAATCTCCCAGTTTTGGGGAACCCAGCAGTACAAAAGGACCAGACACAACCTGGGGTGGTGGCTAATGCCTGTAATCCCAGCACTTCGGGAGGTCAAGGCGGGTGGATCGGTAACCAGGAGTTCAAGGTTATAGTGAGCTGTAGCTGGGAGAGAACCTATCTCAAAAAAGTAAAACAAACAAACGAACAATATCACTAAGATCCGCAAAAGACCCGCAAAAGTACCCGGCATAAGGGCGGCACTGGGGACCTCCGGCCCGCGAGGCGGCGAAGTTCCCAACAGGCACAGCGCTCGGGGGTGTGGCCAGATTAATGTGCGGTTCCGGACGCCGGAAGACGGGCTGGACACTACGTATCCCACAAGGCTCCGCAGGGCTTACTGGCGGAAGCGAGGCCGGCGGAAGCGTGATGACGTTGCCAGGGGCGCTGGCGCGCGGGATTTAAACTGCGGCGGTTTAGGCGGCGTTAAGACTTCGTAGAGTTTGCAGGGTTGTGGTGGTTTTTTTTGGCATTTCGAGTTTCTCTTCCCGGCGAACCCTCCGAATGCCCATGGACTCGTCACTTCAGGCCCGCCTGTTTCCCGGTCTCGCCATCAAGATCCAACGCAGTAATGGTGAGGAGCGGGTCCCTAGGCCAAGGGGACCCGTGAGCGGTGAGACGGCTGAAATTACTGCGCCACCCCCAAATGGCAGGGCCTTGAGACACTGTTGGGTTTTCCTCCTCCCCCCACCACCCCACAGAGTCTGGGTCTCTGCACTGTCAGTCAGTCTTTCCTGCACAAGGGTAGTGGCACCTGAGCTGGCAGAGGGTCCTCTCCCCGCCCTCTGTGGTGGGAGGAGCTACTCCACGGTCACTGGACCTTCCAGGGAAATTAGGACTTCTAGATTCACTTCTCTTCCAAAATTCTCTCCTGAAACTGCCCTGCTCTTGTGAGGGCCTCGGTTTCCTGGCCCCTCTACTCTCCAGTAAATACTGCGCGGTTGCAGTATGTCAGGCACTGGATTCAGGGTGAACAAGACAGACGAGATCCCTGCTCGTGAGGAGCTTGTAATCCAGTTCTCTCTTTTGGTTAAGCAGCTACTGCAGCTCTGGCAGGTCTAATACATGTCATTAGGAGAATGGTCAGACATGACTGGCAGAAGTGAGTTAGGAAAACCCGAAGGGGCCAGATTCTCAGTGCTGTGTTGAAGAACAGTTCACCTAAGGACTATAGGCACTCCCTCGCTCAAGCATACCTGTATTCCATTGTAGACTCTCTTTTGAGTGGGGATGAATCCTATCCCATGCAGCTTGATTTTAAGACCTTTCCCATGCCCTCCTCACTGTGGAATATTCTAAAAGTGAAGCCCCAAGTTTATTTGTCTCTATGAGTGTTAAAGAAAGAAAAGCAGCTGCCCCTTCGTTCAGGTAAACTCCACATTGGGAGTCTCTGTGAGATCCTAAAAGTAAAGTCCTCAGGAAACAGATGGGTAACTCTGGTCTTTTCATATTATAGGCTTAATTCACAGTGCCAGTGTAAGGACTGTGAACTTGGAGAAATCCTGTGTTTCAGTGGAATGGACAGAAGGAGATGCCACAAAGGGCAAAGAGGTAAGTTCTTTGAGTGCCTCTACCGCATTTAACATCTTCCTACATAAAGGATCTGTGTGGAAATGGAACCTATGAGAGCCTAGTTTCTGGTGCTGTTGCTGTTCTCCTTAATTTAAAAATGGTCCTCTTTAGATGCACTGGGATTTTATTTAGTCAGGCCTGTTCTAAATTGAAGCAATCAACAGTTTCTGGTGTATTTGTAGAAAACAAACTGCACAGAATCCTAAAACCTTGCTCACCCACACTAGGTTCTAAGTGTACACTACCTGTGATATCAGTCTGGGGAGCAAAATCAATAACCCAGTTGAAACAAAAGTATGTTTCTAAAATACCAAATAACAGAAGTCACTTTGTGATGAACGACACAGATGCGTAGTGCTAGAGGAGATCAACGACGGAAACTTGCTGAGGATGGGCTGGGCTTGGCTTGAGCGGTACAGTGTGAAGGCTTAGCTGAAGCAGTGAGATGGCACACGCACGCACTAGTGAAGAGGCTGGCCACAAGCAGTGGAGGGCTTAGAATGCTTGGCAACAGCAAAAAGGCTGAAAAAGGAGGGTCTTCATCTTTGGCACTAAGCTATTTAGATTTTCTTCTGTAGACAGTGGATGCCTTGGAAAGATTTTGAGAAGAGATGTGACTAAGGTATTTATGTTCCAGAGGGCACTGGGGTGTGGTGAAAAGGTCACTGGGCTAAGAGTATGAAAACCTGGATTCTAGTCTGGCTCTGCCACTACTTTGTGTTCTCAGGCATGTTTCTGCCCCTCTTAGAAATTTAGTTTCCTCATCTATAAAGTGGGGATGATAATAATATCTGCCTTACAGGGTTGTTGTGAGGACTTAAATCCTTTTGGACTGGTTCTGAAATGCTAGGCAGTGTGTTGGGTGCTAGGGATACAGTAAGATAGATCCCTGGACCCTCTTTTATGAAGCTTAATGAGATAACACATGTAAAAGGCTTGCTTAGCATAGTGTCTATAGTAGGTATGCTGACATTTAGGTGGTATATTTCAGAAATAAAAGGATTGAGTACTTTCCATTATCTGCCCCTAAAGAGTCAAGAGGGTCCTAAGGTTCCTCTCAACCAGATATTAGCAGTTCTTTGTGATTTGTTTTTTGTCTTTGATGTTTGTTTAGAAATATATCTCTTGTTGGGTCTCACTCCACCTCAAATATTGCCTTTGGAATAAGGTCCAAATTTCTTAGTCGGGCTCTATCCTTTTCAAGACCTGGCCCTAATTACTCTTTTTCTCTGTACCACACACTCTTCCAAAGTATGCTGTGCCCTAGCAAATGAGCAGCTCACCACTCTGACTGTGCCAGTACCTTGCTGCCTTCACACTCTTACTCTTGTTCCTTCTTCCTGGGATGTTCACCCTGAATCATCAATATAAGAAGCAATTAATGTCGGAGTTAGGGTTAGAACTCTGGTCTCCAGTGTTTATGCTCTTTGTAGTTTGAGGGTTGCAAATGGGAGGAGGTATGTGTACTAAGAGTCTGTAGCTATCTAAGAAATGTGGACAGATATGTGGTTACTGAAGTACTTGCCAGCTTTTGCATTCGGTGATCTTAATCCTCATCCAGTTCTGCTTTGATTTCTACCCCTTTGTGCATACGACTTCTCTTCCCCATTAGAATTTGAGCTCACTGAAGGCAAGGCCGATATGTCTTAATTAATTGTTGAATATCTTCCCCCTGCACGCTACTATCTTTTTGATGCCTAATAAATGTTTGAATAGGCTAGCTAGTAAACATAGGTTGCATATCTAGGCAATAAAGCCCTCATCCCAGAGTACATGCTTCAGTTCTATCACATTTTGAAATCAAATAACCAAACTGGGACTAATTTGGTGTGTTTGAACCTGCTGTGAAGTTATGCTGGTGAAGTTTGAATTGTTCCTAGAGGATTGCAGGACTCTGATGATGTAAACCTAGAATTGTGACCTCACTGTGGGAGTGAGCAGGAAATAGGTAAAGCATGAGCAGGAAGCTGTAACTGGGGAAGAAGTTTCTGGGCCCAGTAGAAAATGTAGGTAGACTTAGGGTTAGGTAGCAGCTGTCGGGAACTTGTCCTTGCCCGTAAGATCCTAAAGGGCCTTCCGTTTTGACTATCACCAGACAGTTAGAAATTGTTTCCTTCTCCGTGTCAGCTAGCTAGAGGTGCTCGGGGGGCTGTGGTCAGCAGGACCCCACTGCCCAGCAGAACAGTAGGGGAGCCGAGTGGCCTAGATCTACTGTGGACTACCTGACTGTTCGCCTACCTGTCAGCCTTTCTCTTCACCTCATTATCATTGACATCTACTGTTGGCTTGGAAATCAGAAACCCATATCCATCTAGATGGTAAACCATTACTAAGGAGTAACTATTTGTTTTATAGCTATTCATATTTAGTAGAACTTAAAGTTGGTAGTTTGAATCTAGAGGTAGCCTTGATTGCAGAGATGTATTTGAATTGAACAAGCTATGTTTCACTGAAACTTTCACTTGCTCCTTGCAGATTGACTTTGATGATGTGGCCGCAATAAACCCAGAACTCTTACAGCTTCTTCCCTTACACCCGAAGGACAATCTGCCCCTGCAGGAAAATGTAACAGTCCAGGTAGGTGCCTGTCATCTGGCTGAAGTTAGTGCCCCAGAGAATTCACTTTGCTTATTGACTCTGTGATTTATTTTCCGGGACTGCGTGGGACTTCAGCACAGCACATGGGCCCAGGATAGGCCCTTGAGAATTGATAAGAGCCATATATTGTGGCGGTTTGTTTTGTTTTTCAGAAACAAAAACGCAGATCAGTCAACTCCAAAATTCCTGCCCCAAAAGAAGGTAAGTGGATTTCTACTGGCTCGTTGTCATGAAGTTTGTGTCAGGAATGATGTTCCTGGGGCTCAGAGTTGTGGAGGCTGGGAAGTAGACTCATTGCTCCACTTTAGCGGGTGACTTCTATGGGAGCTGAGTCCTGCCCTATGTTCCAAGTGTCTTTCTCAGTGACAAAGAATCCAACCTACAGCTATTAGGCCAATCTCTAAGGGACCTGGTATATTTGAGAAATTTGCTTACTGGCCTAGAAACCTTTCCTGTAGAATCCATAGCCTGGTGCTGAGGAGAGTGGGAATCAGCCACTGACGGGCCTGTTTTCTTCCCTCAAGGCTCAGCCTCCTCAGGGCAACTGTATGCCTTGGAGTGAGGCTTTGAGAAAGGCAGATACCTAGGTCCAGGCTGCTTAGAAGTGCTGTGGAGAATGGGGGGTTAGGGTAGGGGAGAATAACATCAATGTCATCGTCTAGGAGAAGGCTGGGCTTTCTCTGCAGAGGTTGTTGGTGTAAACCTACTTTGGCTACTTGAGGGACTGTAACTATAGGGGGTGGCTGTAGGCATAAACTGTCCAAGAAATCCACCTTATTATTCAGAGCCAGCTGTACCTGGAAGGCTGGTGAGCCTGCACAGCTATCCGGGCCCAGGAGTTATCATTGCCTTGGCATGATCCAGCTACCTCAAGGACCTAGAGAGTACTTGACTGGAGCTTCAGGTTCTGGGGCCCTGGGTAGATATGGTGCCATCACAAGCCTGGTCTGGGCCTGGATGGTGTGCTGGCCCTCTCTTGCTGGTTGCACCGTAAGGGCCTGCAAGAGAGGTAGGAATGGCAGCAGTCCCATTCCATGTGCATGTCCTCAAGGGATATTGCCACAGCTCATTTTAATGGAAAAAAATCTTCAAAAGTGTGCATGCTAGTCAATAGTCAAAATACAAGATTGCAAATCATTAGGGAAATAGGAAAAATTATAATAATTCATGCTTTTATGAAAGATAAGGGTTATATATAACCATCAGCCTAAATGTATGACACTCAGGAATTCAGTACAAGTTGGTGTTTGCCTGTGTGATAACCATATGTTCTATTTCCAGATTTATGACTTGATGTATTTTATAGGTGATAAAAATTGTTTCTCTTTATGGAAGGGAACTATATGGATGGGTAGAAATTGACAAAAATTCAAGTATAACTCAATTGTTTCTGTCAGTTAAGCATTTTTTAAGATTCTAGAAAATCAATGTAGCTGATTCCATGGGTTTCTGATGATGTGGCCTAGACTTTGTAAAGCTGTGGTCCCCAACCCCGGGCCACAGATGGCTACCGGTCCGTGGCCTGTTAGAGACCCGGCTGCAGAGCTCTGCTATGCGCTGCTTACCCCCCTGTCCTGCGCCCCACACCGGTCCATGGAAAAATTGTCTTCCATGAAACTTAGAAACCAGGGAGCCACACAGCAGGAGGTGAGCAGCGGGTGGCGGGGGGTGTGTGAGCAAGCACATTTACAGCTGCTCCCCATCACTTGCATCACCGCCTGAGCTCTGCCCACCTCACACTGCCCTGCCACCGGGGAAAATGTCTTCCATGAAACCAGTCCCCGGTACCAAAAAGGTTGGGGACTGCTGCTGTAAAGCATCCTGGAGCAGTGGGAAAAGCCCAGACTGTGTAATCTGACAGCCAGCCGTGGGTTCACATCCTGGCTCTGGTACTTACTGGTTGAATGACATTGAACAATTTACTTAATGTCTCTGGGCCTCAATGTCCTTTTTCATGAGATGGGAAGGCTGATATTTACCTTAAAATGTTGTTCTGGGGTATAGGAAGATTGTTTGCACGATGGTAGTAGGTACTGCTGCTGTTAAGATTAATAATGCTTTTTCTCAAGGACTTGGATTAGGTCTATCTCTCAGAAATGATTTCAGATTGGCTGTAGTTCCCTTCATTTACTCAAGACAGATACTCTTGTGGGAGGTAACTTTGCCCTCAGGAGTTCCTGGATTTGCAGAAGGTGGACAAATAGGTTTTGGGGTCCCTGGTACTTGGTCTTTCTAATTTTTCCTTTCCTTGGGTAGAAGGAATGTGGGGGTAGGCTCCTTTGCTGCTGGCTAGGACCCATCTCACCTTGTGCAGAGCCTTGGAGGTTTGCCCTGACCACACTCCTCCTGCTCTCGTTGGCCCTCCTGATCACACAGCACTGACTGGCTGCTGTCCTTGGTTCTCCAGGTCTTCGAAGCCGCTCTACTCGCATGTCCACTGTCTCAGAGGTTCGCATCACCACTCAGGAGAATGATATGGAGGTGGAGCTGCCTGCATCTGCAAACTCCCGCAAGCAGTTTTCAGTTCCCAGTGAGTGATGAATGTGCTCTCCCTGTTTGAGATCCTGGCGCAGGCTCCTCACACATTACCCTGTCTCTGTGCTGGAATAGCCTAGGATTCCTCCACTCCCCTGGCTTCAGTACTATTCTGGCCCTGGCCCACCAACACTGCTTCCTTATCTGGAAATCAGCTCTTTTTCCTTTTTTTTTTTTAACTTAATTGAAACATAACATATGTACAGAAAATGGTACATAGCATTGAGTATATAGTTCAATGAATTTTCACAAACCGAGTGAACACACTCATGTTACTAACACCCAGCTCAGAGCCTTGCCAGCACCCTAAAAGTCCCTCTCAGGCATGCTGCCGGTTCCTACCCTCCAAGGTACCCACCATCCTGACTTCTAATAGCATAAATTACCTTTTTCTCTTTTTACACTTTATATAAATGGAATTTTAAAAATATTTTTAAGTGAATTGTTTGTCAACCATTAATAGATTTTATAAAGTAGATGCAAATTTTGTAAGACATGCACATTTTACACATATCAAGTTCAGCTCTAGCAGGATGAGGGCAAAAGAAAGGGTCATGACTAGGTGTGGGAAATAATGGGGTGTCATGGATTCTGTCTTTCTGATTGAATCAGCATGCTTAGGTGTTGCCCAGGTTCCCTGTCACCCCTGGCTCTTCAGTCTTTGTTCGTTAACAGCCTGGGTTCCTGAAGCTTTGGGGAAGTCAGAAAGGCCTGGCTCTTCTCCCTAATGGGTAGAAATGCCTGGCCTCAGAACCCATGCTTGGGTCAAGTCTAAAGAGTCCAGGCCTTCAAAGGCTTTTCCCTTCATGGCAAAGCCCATACTGAGCTATTTATACACCCTTTAAGATAATGTGACCCACCCTAGGAGCCAGCCCTTAGAGAGAGGCTTGGTTGAGTTCAGGGTGTGGTCTGAGGTAAAGGGAAAGCCCGACCTCTGCCTGAGCCCTTGCTGAGCTGGCAGGCAGTAGCCCGCCTCCTGGTCCATGACCTGCCTGTTTCTCCAGTGACTCTTGTTCCCTCACAGCTGGCCCCGCTAGGCCCTCCTGCCCTGCAGTGGCTGAAATACCATTGACGATGGTCAGCGAAGAGGTGGAAGAGCAAGTCCATCCCCTCCGAGGCAGCTCTTCTGCAAATGCCGGGAACTCAGGTAGATACGCTGAGCTGTCTGCTGTTCTGCTCCTAGTGCAGGGCAGGTAGTTAACATCCTGTTCTAAATCTAGCCTACTTTGGCATCTGGGTACAAGCCCTGTTTGTCGCATGGGGGCATGTTTTCCTGTGGCCATGGAATCACTCTTTGCCAAGAGGTGAAAGATTGAGCAGAAGACCTCTGACGTTGAGCTGTTGTCACAGCTAAGGTCTTGGCCGACACCTGAAGAACAGCCCAGAATGACCATCAAGACCAAGCAGGGACTGTCTCATCTCTTTTTGGTTGTTGAGAAAATAGCCAAGTCAGAGAGAGCTTCGGTTAGAACTGGAGTGCTGTTATCACTGCTCTGACCTCATATTGGCCAAATCATTACTTTGTGGACTTGTCTATCCCAAGAGTCACATCTATTGCATCTCCTTGTGTATAGAGATTTAAGAGTGAGGATCTGGAGAAGGCCAGTGCCTAGGAAAGGCCCAGGACTCAGTAAAACAGCCAGAGAAGAGCAGGCTGACCTAGACTGGTAAGAGAGTGGGCTTCCTTTTTTCCCCCCCTAGTTCGGAGGAAATCATGTATTGTGAAGGAAATGGAAAAAATGAAGAACAAGCGAGAAGAGAAGAGGGCCCAGAACTCTGAAATGAGAATAAAGCGAGCTCAGGTACCTTTCTTGGGAGACTAGGGCAAGTGTTTTTGGGCAGGCGTCTTTAACTGAAACCCTCTAGGCAAAAGAGATACACTTGGGCCCCAGCATTTCTGAGGCTCCAGTTCTGATACCAGGAAATTTAAGTGGTTTTTCATCAGGACTCAGAGAACAAATAATTCAGAAATTTTTCTAAAGGCCCTCAGATGAAGAATATTTGATGCTGATTTTCCAGTGAGCAAGCCCATCACATGCTCACGTGGCACAGTGGCCAGAGGGGCTGCTGGGCACAGTTGTGTGTGTTGGGGGGCAGTGGAGTCCCCTTAATTGGGTTATTTGCTCTGGGGAAGCCCAGCCTGCTGCTGTGCCTCCTAAGATGTGGTGCTGTGGCCCTAGTCCCAGTTCCTAGCATGTTGGTACAGGCCTAGGCCCCCCTTGCCAATCTCTGTTCCCCAGGGCTTTGTACTTGTTTTCTCAGCCTAGAGCCAAGGTGTGGGGGCTTTGTGAACTATGAAGAATCATGTACATACAAAGAGCTTTTGTTGCTGCCGCACAGCACTGAGCATCTTAATAGTCTGCCCTTTTTTGCTCTTGTATGAAACAGGAATATGACAACAGCTTTCCAAACTGGGAATTTGCCCGAATGATTAAAGAATTTCGGGCTACTTTGGAATGTCATCCACTTACTATGACTGATCCTGTAAGTAAATCCAAAGGACTTCTACCTCTCTTCCCTGAGTAAGTGTACAATTGAGGGACAGAAAACTTCTCTTTACAGGAATGAGGGCGTGCAGGAATCTTCACTCACCCTTGAGTTACTTTTTTTTTTTAATACCCTTTGGTGGGCTGGAGCTAGTGAGCCCAGATGGGAGAGTCTGATCTTTACAAACTGGGCCCCCCCCCCCACTACCATAGGTTGGCTAGAGTCTTATATTAGTAAGAATCATGAGGCTGGGCATGGTGGCTCAGGCAGGAGGATCACTCGAGCTCAGGAGTTGGAGGTTGCAGTGAGCTATGATGACGCCACTGCACTCTAGCCAGGGTGACAAAGCAAGACTCTGTCTCCAAAAAAAAAGAACCATGAAAGGAGTGCTGAAAGCTTCTGTAGGCAGTAGTGTTAGGGTGGAAACCTGGCAGGTGCTCACAGCGCAGGTGGAGAAAGATTTCTCACACAGAGAGCAAGATATAAATGTAAAATTTATTTTATCTTCTTAGAGGAGAGAGAAAGGGGGAGGAGAGAGCAGAGAGATGGTGTGGCATCCCAAAGAAAGAGAAGGGAGATGCCAGCAGTGAGGCCAAGTGGCTTGCTGATTTTAAGGGGGACGAAGAGAAAAAAAAAGTGATGGCTGTCACTTGATAACAAAAGCGGCAGCAGGTAGATAAAAAAACTGCAAGGATGTCAAAGTCCAAGACCTGGTTTCCTGCCTTCCTTGGAGAAGGGATTATCACAGGAGATGTGACACTGTCCTTGAGATATGGTTGAGGCTGTAGTTCCTTCTCCTGCTATTTACTCGGGAACTCTGTAAAAGCACATTCTTGAAAAAAACAATTTTGAAAGAGAGGGATTTACATCTTTTTTCCATCCATTCAGCTTTCTTCAGGAGTTGTGCAAAACAGAACTCCTGCAGGGTACCTGTTAGTGAGAGAACTCATAGGATTGATCTTTAACCGTTACTGGGGAAATTGTGGGATTAGGTATTTTCCTGTTATTTTTGCAAGGCCACCCCTTTCAGTAGCAGAATGAGAAAACTGGGAACAAAATCCAGTGCTACCTTCTTGTGCTCTGGAGTAGCTAATGGGGGAGGCAGGGGTCTTAGTGTTAGATCTTGGCCCCTGACTGGGCCAGATATGGGATTGGAAGGGAGGGGTTCTCAACAAGCTTTCTTTTTTTTATTTATTTTATTTTATTTTATTTTTTTGAGACAAGAGTCTCTCTGTCGCCCTGGGTAGAGTGCAGTAGCGTCATCGTAGCTCACAGCAACCTTAAACTCCTGGGCTCAAGTGATCCTCTTGCCTCAGCCTCCTGAGTAGCTGGGACTACGGGCATGCGCCACGATGCCTGGCTAATTTTTCTATTTTTAGTAGAGACAGGGTCTCGCTCTTGCTCAGGCTGGTCTCGAACTCCTGAGCTCAAGCAATCCTCCCGCCTCAGCCTCCCAGAGTGCTAGGATTACAGGCATGAGTGGACAAGCTTTCTTTTGATATTGCTCTGAACCTATGCTATTGGTTGCCTCCTGTCATCCTCTTGCAGATTGAAGAGCACAGGATATGTGTCTGTGTTAGGAAACGCCCGCTGAACAAGCAAGGTAAGCCCTGTTCAGTCAGGAAGAGGATTGGGACTGACTGAGGGTCCTTCACTGTCCAGGGAGCACCCCCTGAAATATTCTTCTTCTGCAGAATTGGCCAAGAAAGAAATTGATGTGATTTCCGTTCCTAGCAAGTGTCTCCTCTTGGTACACGAACCCAAATTAAAAGTGGACCTAACAAAGTATCTGGAGAACCAAGCATTCTGCTTTGACTTTGCATTTGATGAGATGGCTTCAAATGAAGTCGTCTACAGGTTAGTTCTTTGCCTCTTTTTTCCCCCCTCCTCCTTGTGACCTGCCTCTTTGATGTGGGATGTTGTGATAGCACTGCTCACAGACATGCTGAATTCTGAGGCCCTTCCTGGCCTCCTCTCATGTTGGAGCTCAGGCTCCTAGCACCAGGAAGGTCCGTTTGGGACCTGCCACATCCCCTTTTGCAGCTTTTGGGGTCCATCCTTGTGTGGATCATGAGTGAGGTATTACCCATTACACTGAAGCAGGGCTGGGCAGGCTCCAGGGGTTCTTCCAGTGTCCTGTGTGGCCACCCCATTTACCCACTGGGCTTAGCAGACTTGGGGAACTCCAGATCTGCTCTGTCCAAAATGGCACCCACTAGCCTCATGTGGCTAGTGAAATCTAAATAAAAGTTAAATAAAATTAAAAATTCAGCACCTTACCCACATTTCAAGTGATCAGTAGCCATGTGTGGCAGTGGCTACTTTTGGACAGCACAGATAGAGAACATTTCCATCATCACAGAAAATTCTACTGGACAGCACTGCTCTAGAGCAGAGGCTGACAAACTATGGCCCATAGGCCAAATCTGGCTCATGACCCCTTTTTGTATGGCTCTCAAATCAAGAATAGTTTTTATGTTTTTAAAGGGTTATTAAAAAAAAAAAAAAGATGTGGTGGAGACCTTAGTGGCCCATGAAGCTTAAAATATTTTAGACCCCTACTTTAGAGGCTTTCCCCTGATCTTTGTAGCATGTCTGATGCTGGAAGTTGGCTGCTAAGCTCAGGCTTTCATCCTGTGTCTCAGGGTCAGAGGAGGGGCCAGATGGCTCAGAGTGTGGGCCATCAGCTCACTCCTGGCAGTCCAGCACCCTCTCCACCATCACCACTGTGGAAGAGCAAGGGGTACTTCAAATTCGTAAATCTCCCTTTAAGACTCCTGTCTGAGGGAGGAGAGGAGTGCTATTCTTAGAAGGAGGAATTGAGAGCCCTGCGAACTCTACAGTGGAAGGGTGGCAGGACCATGTTCCGGGAGCACATTTTGGGAACAGATACAAACACTCTTCCCCTCTTCATCCTTTCTCCTAGGTTCACAGCAAGGCCACTGGTACAGACAATCTTTGAAGGTGGAAAGGCAACTTGTTTTGCATATGGCCAGACAGGAAGTGGCAAGACACACGTGAGTATTTCAGACCTAGCAGGAAGAGAGCCTTCCCACTGGGTCCCTGAAAAGGAAGACAATGAGTTTCTTGCAGAAAGTCCCCTCGGTGCAGTTGCCCCATTACCAGATACTCTCACGGTGCCAGATGCAAGGAGGGGCTTTAGCAAGTCCATCCTTCTGGCTTTAGTGTGGCCCATTGTGGTGATGGAGCCAGTAGTGCTCTGGGCTAGGCCAGAGACCCTTTACTATGGTCTTCTACCCCTTGCTTTTGCAGACTATGGGTGGAGACCTCTCTGGGAAAGCCCAGAACGCATCCAAAGGGATCTACGCTATGGCCTGTAAGTAGTGTGTTCTGCCGCATCAGGGTTGGGCACAGAAAGGCAGGTTGCTTACTTAGCCAGGTTCTCTCCCTCAGCCCGGGACGTCTTCCTGCTGAAGAATCAGCCCCGCTACCGGAAACTGGGCCTAGAAGTCTATGTGACGTTCTTCGAGATCTACAATGGGAAGGTAGCTAGCAGGAAGCCCCTTGTTTGTGCTGTTGGGGCCCCTGAACTTTCTAAAACCTTGAAGTTGGCTAGAAGTTGTAGAAACCAATCAACCTGTTAGCTGTCAAGCCTGTGATGGGCCACTCCGCCCTGGTGAGTATGAGAGGTTTTATCTGATGGTGAAGTGCCACCCAAGCTCAACATGTACGAAGGGATAGTCCTCAGGGGTCCACCGCAGGAGGAAGGTTTGCCTGTGTGTGCCATTATTAATAGGATATTGTGTGCTAAGCACTGTTTTAAGCACTTTTACAGATGAAAAGCAAGGCTAGAGTGGTTAAGTAACTTGCCCTGGTTCAGATCCCAAGTGTATTGCCCTCTGCTAATGTGAGATCCGTCAGCCCTTATTCTCTCTGCCTTTCCTGCTGTTGGCCCTTGTCTAAGCTGGGGCAGGCTCTGTCGGAGGGAAGAGTTGGGTGGGTGCCTGGTGCCTGATGGCCTTAGCCTCACACCCCCTGCCTGGCACAGCTGTTTGACCTGCTCAACAAGAAGGCCAAGCTGCGTGTGCTGGAGGACGGCAAGCAGCAGGTGCAGGTGGTGGGGCTACAGGAGCACCTGGTTAACTCTGCTGATGATGTCATCAAGATGATCGACATGGGCAGCGCCTGCAGGTCAGAGTCTGGCGAGGGGAAGGGTCTCGTGCCTGGTTCATGTGTACGGTCTCACTGTGAGCCCATTTCTCTTTCCACAGAGTGCTGCTTCCCCACAGCTTGGTAAGGGCTGTGAAAGCCTCTGCTTTAAGGGGTATCAATGGGGTAGATGACCCAGGGCCAGAGGCTCATCAAAACCAAGTCAAAGTGTCTTAAATCTAACCAAGGCAGGCTTTATTTGTAGGCTGTTACACCAAAGCCATGCTTCCTGGCTTCTGTGGGTTTCTCCCTGCTTTTCCCTCCCTTTTCTCTGGGTCTGTTCAGGACTAGAAGTAATGGGGCCTAGTTCCTCTGTACAGAAGTAGGGAAGTGCTCTTCCACTGGGGCCCTAGTCATGGTACAGTGGAATGCTCGGCAGCTATGGAGGTCCAAGGAGGGGGCTGCCCTCTGTGAGGCTCTCAAGTTCTGGCAAGTGGTTCAAGCTCCCTCTTCCCTGTGTGCCCTTTAGCAGAGGCAGCTCATTCTTCCCCATGTACTTATAGGCCCCTAGGTCTGGCCAAGGCCCTAGCACAGAATCCAGCACTGATTTGGCTGCTAGGAAAATGTATTAGGTCCAGAGCTGGAGGGAGAACTGCTACCCAGGGAGAGCAGCATGGAAGTTTGGGACAGGAAGACACAGGACGTCTTAGAGTCCTGACCTAGGTTCCTCCCTTACCAGAGAATTTACTGCTGTGGACTGGGGAGGTTTGGACTCTGGGGTGCTACAGAGGCTGGTGACCCCAGGAGCTCATAACCTGTCTTTGCCCTCCTTTACCATAGGACCTCTGGGCAGACGTTTGCCAACTCCAACTCCTCCCGCTCCCACGCCTGCTTCCAGATTCTTCTTCGAGCCAAGGGGAGAATGCATGGCAAGTTCTCTTTGGTGGATCTGGCAGGGAATGAGCGTGGTGCGGACACTTCCAGTGCTGACCGGCAGACCCGCATGGAGGGTGCAGAAATCAACAAGAGTCTCCTGGCACTGAAGGTAGCAGGGCCTAGCTAGAAGTGGGTGGTCTGTGGAGCTGCTGGGAAGGGAGGGAGTGGTCAGCACAAGAGGAAAGAAGGGACCTCAGTTGTTCCTGTTGCCCCACAGGAGTGTATCAGGGCTCTGGGACAGAACAAGGCTCACACCCCATTCCGTGAGAGCAAGCTGACACAGGTGTTGAGGGACTCATTTATCGGGGAGAACTCAAGGACTTGCATGGTGAGTAGGGTCACTTTGGAGATGATGGTGCGGGAGGAGATGGAGTTACTTTCCGATGAGACATTTAGTCCTGTCCCTGGGCAGGGGGCTCAACACCATTGGCTGCCTGGGTTTCCAGACTCTAACTTGACTGGGCTTCTGTACCCTACTTTCCCACACCAGCCTCCTCATGGCCTACCCAAGCAGGGAGGAAAGAATTTACTCCCTTTACTATGTGTTGGTGCAGCTTTTGGTTTGGGGGAAGTCATTTCTCCCTTTCCTGGTGAAAAGGAAGTTCCAGAATTCAGGAGGTGGGCCTTTGGGTAAGCAGGAGAGGGAAGTCCTTGTCTTTTCCATGGCTTCCCTCAGGTTCATTGGCTCCCAGCCTAGGAAATAGCCTGGAGCATGAGGCTACATCCTTGAGTGACTTCCCCTTCCCTGTTTTGTCCCCACACCCTTCTAGGTGAGTTCTACTATCCCTTTCTTCCAGGGAATATTCTCTCCCCTACCCTCTGGGTTGGGGACTTTTCATGAGGAAGGTGGAATTTTCTGACTAAGCTCTAAACTCTTCTACCTGAGGCATTATCCCTTGGCCTGGGTGAACTGAAGTGTCCAGCAGGATCCACAGAGCTTTGAGATATGACCTTGGTAGCACTAATGTCTCAGGAAAGGGACAAAGAATCAGAAGATAATTAGTTGTGCCTTTGAAAGCAGGACACCGATGTTTAAGGCACCTTAATTTGCAGTGCCCATGGGGCAAGTTGGCTAGCACAGCGTGGGTGCTGAATGAGACCTCCCACCAACACCATGTGGGTCTTGGGAGCTTGAAAAGGCTCCTCCTAGAGGCCACCCTGGGGGCAGGCTGTCTAGTAGCCTCACGCTTGATTCTCAGCCTTTAACTAGCCCCCCTTCTTTTGCAGATTGCCATGATCTCACCAGGCATAAGCTCCTGTGAATATACCTTAAACACACTGAGATATGCAGACAGGTACTAGTGCCTCCAGCCAGGCGGGATGGGGGCAGGACTGGGGAAGGGAACGGCAGTGGTGAGAGGGGAGGAGGCTCTGGGGCCTCAGTGCCTACTGGACATTCTTCCGTGACTCTGAATCTAAGGCTTGGGAGTTCAGCCGTGATGCTAGGTCTGTCCCAGTCCCCTCTGGGCCATGGTGGGAGTCAGCGGTGTGTGAGGGTCTTTTCTAGTCCAGCTCCAGCCACCTCTCCTTGAGTGAAGGAAAAGTCGCTACTCCACCCTCTTGGAGCCCCAAACCTCACACAGCCTGAGTGGCACTGCACTCTTGTGGTGAGTGCCAAGGGGGCTGCTGTGGGATCTGACACATTCTTCTTTCTTCAGGGTCAAGGAGCTGAGCCCCCACAGTGGGCCCAGTGGAGAGCAGCCAACTCAGATGGAAACAGAAGAGATGGAAGCCAGCTCTAACGGGGCCTTGATCACAGGCAGTGTAAGGGGCAGGATGGGGACAGGCGAGATAGAAGTGTGTCCTGCTGAGGTGGGAACTGAGCCACACAGTCGTGTCTCTCCTCTTGGCCCCCTTAGTTCTCCAAGGAAGAGGAGGAACTGTCTTCCCAGATGTCCAGCTTTAATGAAGCCATGACCCAGATCAGAGAGCTGGAGGAGAGGGCCGTGGAAGAGCTCAAGGAGATTATACAGGTGGGGAGCTGGCCCTGGCCATGGGGCACTGGACAGCCACCCCAGCACAGCCTTCAGAGTGCTCAGCGCTGTTTCTGGAACATGACCCAGGCTTTGCTCCCATGAGTCTTCAGGTTGGGATGGCAGAGGCAGCCATCTACACTGGCACTCCTTAATTCTCTGCCTGGGCAGCTGATTACCACAGCCTCTTCAGCCTGGCATGCATAGGCTTTCCTACATCCTCCCAGCCGGAGCTAGTCTCCCTCCTCCATGCTCCTGCTTGAGGGTTTGGGGGGTGACTCATATGCAGAGATCGTGTCTTATTTATTCAGTGAATGTTCCAGCTCCTGTGCTGAAACCAAAGACCAAAAACATCAAGTGTATGTTATAGGCCCCAAAATAAGACTTGAGATGAATCCTGACTCTTCTATTTACAAGCTGATTTCCTTGTGAAAGTCATTCAGCCTTACTGGGCCTGTTTCTTTATCCCTAAAATGGGCAAGACAAGATGGTTGTATTTGAGGATTACATGATATGCTTATAAAACGTGAGCATATCCAAACCTAGGTATACTGTAAAAAAAAAAAAGCAAAATAAAACATCAGCATAGTGCCTACCATGTGGTTAGTGTTTAGTAAGTGGTAGAAGCTGCTGCTGTGGAAGAGCAAGTGGTGGGAGGCAGAGGAGAATGTCCCAACAGTGGGGTGCTCAGAGGATTGCAGAGTGGAAGGGAAGAACCAGGGGCACGTGTGACTGGGCAGGGATTGTGAGGGATGAGTGCTCAGGCATGTGCTCCCCTCCTTGGAGTGCTCAGGGTTAGGGAGGTTTGAAAGGACATGGCACTTCCAGGATGAAAGATGTTCACTGTGGTCAGAGCAAAAGGAGTAAGCAGGCAATGGAGGGAGATTGAGGCTGTGGACAGGTCAGCAGGAATCTGATGCTAAAAAGCTTTATGTATAGTCCATACCAAAGGCCTGGACTTTTTATTCTGAGGGCAGCAGGGGCCTTCAGAGGGAGTTAAGTAGAGTGGTAACATGGTCATATCAGAGCCTTAGATACATCACTGTGGCCACCATATGGAGCCTGGTTTGGGGGCTTGGGGAGGGCAAAGGTGAGGCAGTTAGGAGACTGTTGGGAAGAGGTCAAGAGAGATGCTGGTGCCTAGACCAAGGCGTGGCCATGGCCATGGGATTGGAATGAGGGCGTGAGATTCAAGAACTATTTACACATCATTTAGGGAGTGGAATTGGGAGGATTTGGTGACAAGCAGGGTAACAGTAAAGTCACTCAGATTTCTGGCTAGCACATCAGGACCATGATGCCATTCCTCTGACACAGGAGATAGGGATGATTTTGGGGTAGGAAGAGGATGGATTATGGCTGAGGGTTTCCTTGGGAGAGAGGGTCAGGAGGCAGGGTACAGGCCATGGACAGAGGCATGGCATCTGCCCAGGTATCTGCAGTGCAGATGGTAGAGTCCCAGGAATGATTTGCTAAAGTGGTTTGGTCGTTATTGAACTGACAAAGTACTCCTGTGTTGTCGCAGCAAGGACCAGGCTGGCTTGAGCTCTCTGAGATGACCGAGCAACCGGACTATGACCTGGAGACCTTTGTGAATAAAGCGGAATCTGCCCTGGCCCAGCAAGCCAAGCACTTCTCAGCCCTGCGAGGTGGGTGTGGCTGGACAGGGTGCGGACGGATGATGGTGGCCTCTGCTGGCTCCTGGGTGGCTGCAGGTGATGGCAGCTCCACCCTGAGTGAATGGGGCCCTCTCAGACCCCCACTAACCCCATGTGCACCACCAACCCTTCCTTCCAGATGTCATCAAGGCCTTGCGCCTGGCCATGCAGCTGGAAGAGCAGGCTAGCAAACAAATGAGCAGCAAGAAACGGCCCCAGTGACGACTGCAAATAAAGATCTGTTTGGTTTCATCAGCCTCTTCCCATCCCTCGGGCACCTGGTGGGTCTAGTCAGGGTCTGGGCTGGGACGGGCTTTGGTAAATGTCACATTATGTGGGCATCTGGATCCAGGGCAGCTGGGAAGGAGTCAAAGTGACATGGGACACTACTTTCCTTTTCCTCAGTTGTCGCCCTCAAGGGAGCAAGGAGGAAGGAGCTTTTAGTTACCCATCTGCGTTGCCCTTCTCTCCATCAAGAGGGGAGAGCCCTCTGGTGCAGTCCCCCCTGGGCAGCATCCTGCCTGTGTGGACTGGCTGCTGGTGGAGGTCTCTCTGCGGTTGTTCTGGCTCTGGGGAGAGAAGGAACCTTTTAGTCCAGCTCTCTGCTGGCTCTGGCCTGCTTTCCATCCCTTTGGTCTGAGCACTGATATGTCCTGTACTTTAAAAAATGTTTCTGGGACCTCTTCCTTCCTTGCTGTTTCTTGAGGCCCAAGGGGATCCCTATACTGTTTTCTGTTTTATGTGTTTATACATTGTGTGTAACAATAAAGAAAGAGGGAAAAAAAATCAGCCTTTTGAATGGTGTGTGGGAAGGGCCTGGGATGTGTCTGAGCCTTCTGGGACTAAGAACCCTCCTGCAACTTTGGCCCTTGGGTAGTGCCAATTCCTTATCCATGCCTACTGTTCCAGTGACATGCTGAACACGCCAACCTGTGACTTGTTCAGTGTTTATTAGATGCTTACTAGGCTCCAGGCCTGCTCATGGGAACAGGAACTGTAAGTAGAAAGATGGCACTCTGTCTATTACAGTTTGCTCAAGGCCCATTAAAAGATTCTATCGGGGCTGGGAGTGGTGGCTCACATCTGTAATCCTAG
This sequence comes from Daubentonia madagascariensis, assembly GCA_023783475.1. NCBI lineage: Eukaryota > Metazoa > Chordata > Mammalia > Primates > Daubentoniidae > Daubentonia > Daubentonia madagascariensis. The sequence goes on along the minus strand of JAKFHU010001129.1, from coordinate 12,991,311 downwards.
TGCTTTGGGAGGCTGAGGTGGGAGGATCGCTTGAGCCCAGGAGTTCAAGACCAGACTGGGCAATACAGCAAGACTCCATCTCTACTAAAAATTTAAAAATTAGCTGGGCACAGTGGCTCACACCTATAGTCCCAGCTACTCAGGAGGATTGCTTGAGCCCAGGAGTTTGAGGCTGTAGTGAGCTATGACCGCACCACTACAATCTAGCCTGGGCAACAGAGCAAGACCCTGTCTCAAAAAAAAAAAAAAAAGATTCTGGGGGAACAGTGACAAGAAAGCACTTGACTTGCTGGATAGGAAAAGATCTGAAGGGCAACACCAGTTTGGTCTTGAAAAAAGGTCTGCCAGGTGGACTGAGGGACCAAGCATAGGGCATGGACAGTTTAGGAACTGGAGGACTCCAGGTTCTGTGTCATGGAACATGAATTATCTGAGTGGTAATGAAGTGCCACTGAGAGGTTGTAAGCCTAGGAACCACGAAGCCAAATGAGTGTTTAGGAAGGCCTTGGTCAGGGCCTGGGTGGGGAGCATGGGGCATGTAGGCTACTGCAGAAACCAGAGAACAGTGGGCTCAGATGGCCAAGTTTCTGGCCTCTCAACCTCAGTCTCTTCATTTGCAAAACAGCATTCTCTACCCCATGGTGAGAGAATTACATGAGTTTGAGGTGCCATTAAATAACCATTAAATTCCGAATTTCTAGATCATAAATTTGACAGAAATGGCACTAGCTCTGTGGCCTTGAAAAAACTTACAGATATCTGAACTTTATACTTCATCTATAAAATGAAGCCACCAATACTCACCTCAGAGAATTAGGATTAAATGAAAGAATGCTACCATTCTGGACCCAACCGCCTTCTCACCCAAAATACTGTGCGAATCCCTAACTAGTCTCCCTGCTTGAATTATTGATTCCCAGTGACCCATTCTCTTCAACCAGACAGAGGAATCTTTATAAGTTAACCTCCTTCTTGGAACCCTTTCATAACCTCCCCTTGCACAGACGATAAATTCTCAATGTCCTACCACAAACTATCAGGCCCTGCTTGGTTAGCTCCTCTATTGCTCGAGGTGGAATACAGACAGTTTGGAGGTTACCAGCCCAGCTTCTGAAGCCACACTGCAGCGTGAGATCCTAGCTGTGTGCGGAAACTTTAGTGGGTTACGTAACCTCTCTGTGCTGTTTGAGAAATGGGATAATATTGGTATATAGAGTTGTAACAAAAATTGAGTTAAATACACACAGTGAGTACAATGCCTCACATTTAATAACTGCTCCATAAGTGCTAGATAATTTAAACACACACAAAGATTTTTTTTTTTAATTTCAGACTATTATGGGGGTACAACACTTTGGCTATATATATTGCCCATGCACTGCCCGTGTCAGAGCTACAATTGTGGTCATCCCCCAAACTGTGCTCCCCGCATTCATTCAGTGAGAGTTTTCCCATCCCCTCCACCCCCCTCCCGCCTGCCTGCCCCCTGATGAATATTATTGCCCTGTGTGATGTAAGTGTTGATCAGTTAGTACCAATTTGATGCCGAGTACCAGTGGTGCTTGTTTTTCCATTCTTACGACACTTTGCTTTGAAGAATGGGCTCTAGCTCCAACCAGGATAATACCAGATGTGTTAATTCACCATTGTTTTTTATTGCTGAGTAATACTCCATGGTATACATATACCACATTTTATTAAAAAAATATGGAACGCTTCATGAATTTGCGTGTCATCCTTGCGCAGGAGCCATGCTAATCTTCTCTGTATCGTTCCAATTTTAGTATATGTGCTGCCGAAGCGAGCACCACACACAAAGATTTTTGTTTTATTCATTACTGTATCCACAGTGTCTGGAACATACGGTAAGCCCAGTATATATTTTCAAATGAATGAATAAATTGTATCTCCTACCACTCAGTGTTCTCTAACCACACTGGCCTTTATTTCTTGAATATGCCAGGGATTTTTTTATATAACAACTTCATTGAGATATAATTCACATACCATAAAATTAATTTAAAGTGATTTTTAGTATACTCAATTGGGAAACTATTGCCACTAATTCCAAAATATTTTCATCATCCAAAAAGAAACCCCATACACATTAGCAGTTGTGCCTCAGTCCCTTCACCCCTCAGCCCTAGACAATTACTGACCTTTCTTTCTCCATGGATTAGGCTATTCAGGACAATTCATATAAATGGAATCATACGATACGTGGTCTTTTGTGTCTTCTTTCACTTAGCATGTTTTCAAGGTTCATCAATGTAGCATGTACCAGTATTTTATTCCTTTTTATAGCCAATAATATTCCATTGTATGGATATACCAAGTTTTGTTTATCCATCAGTTGGTGAACAACTCATTGATGAACAATCAGTTGGATCATTTCTACTTTTTGGCCAATGCTGCTGTGAACATTTACATGTGTTTTTGTGTGAACATATATCTTCAATTCTCTTGGATATATTCAAGTCCTTTGCCCTTTTTTTTTAAGAGATAGGATCTTGCTATGTTGCCCAGGCTGGAATGCAGTGGCTATTCACAGGTGTGATCATAGCACACTACACTTGAACTCCTGGGCTCAAGCGTGATCCTCCCACCTCAGCCTCCCAAGTAGCTGGGACTACAGGTGGGAGCCACTGTGTCCAGCTTCCCTTTGCCCATTTTTAGGTTGTGTTGTCTTTTTATTGTCAACCTGTAAGAGTTCTTTATATATTTTGGATACTAGACCCTTATCAAATATATGATTTGCAAATATTTTCCCTTATTCCATGGGTTGTCTTTTCACTTTCTTGATAGTGTCCTATGAAGCACAAAGGTTTTTAATTTTGATGAAGTCCAATTTATCTTTTCTTTCATTGTGTTTTTGGTGTCATATCTAAGAATCCATTGCCAAATCCAAAGGCATGAAGATCTAGCACCATGTTTTTTTTTTCAGGAATATTATGGATTTTAATATAAAACTCTTTAAAAATACATATTTCATAACATTCAATCTTGTGGATATTGACATATTATTGAAACAGATATCAGAGGAAGCTATGAGGAATTTGTGTCTAAGCAAAGAATATAAATTTTTGCAAGTTAAAATTCCATGTAATTTTTTTATATCAAATCCATCCATATAAATACCAATTGAGCAAATGAAGTCCAACATTTTTGCCAATGACATATTCATATAGCCTTTGGAACAAGAAAAAAATCCTGCTTTGACTCACTAGGTCGAAGATAGGTGATTTCTTTACTATTCCTCAATAACTTCTTTGACATAGTCCTGATAATTGCTTTAATATATGTTTTCTCTCACATTATTGTGAACACAGGAAAAGGGACTTGATAACAAGGGTGACATTCCAGTCACTGCAATTCTCACATTACCAGAGAACAGTGAACATCTGGTTCTTGATAAAAATTCCTAAGTGAAAGAAACAGGTGCTCAATCCATTTGTGGATTTACATTCTGATTTTTTTTCAAAATGTTTTAAAATCAGCCTGCTAATATAGCTAGCTTTTCAGTTCCTTTGTTTTTAGCAATATTAACTTTAAAAATGTGCTTTTTCTGAGAAGCACAAATATATTCTTTATCAATATTTTTGGGGGAGAGTGGTTGAGAATAAATACACATTCTTCAGTTTGAGAGGTATCTAACTCTTAAAGAATAACCAGTCCAGAGGCTGGGTGTGGTGGCTCACGCCTGTAATCCTAGCACCCTGGGAGGCCGAGGCGGAAGATTGCTTGAGGCCGGGAGTTCGAGACCAGCCTGAGCAAGAGGGAGATCCTGTCTCTACCAAAAATAGAAAAAATTAGCCAGGCATGGTGGAGTTTGAGGTTGCAACAAGCTATGATGACGCCAGGGCAAGAGAGGAAGACTCTGTCTCAAAAAAAAAAAAAAGAATAACCAGTCTAATATTCTTTAAGTTATGCAGACCACAGAAAAAAGTGGAAGGATCCTCAATTTGCATTATGAAACTAGCATAAATTCACTAATTTTTTTGTTTTTTTTTTTACTTCAATAGATTCAGAGGGTACAAGTGTTTTTGTTTCATGGATGAATTGTGTAATGCTGAAGTCAGGACTTTTAATGTACACCAGAATAGTGTACACTGTACCCAACAGGTAATTTTTTATCCCTCACCCATGTTTTCTTCTAAGGGTTTTATGATTTTAGCCCTTATATTTAGGTTGTAGATCCATTTTGAGTTAATTTTTGTATATGGTATGAGGTAGGGGTCCAAATTCATTCTTTTGCATGAAGATATCCAGTTTTCCCAGCACCATTTTTTGAAAAGACTCTTCCTTCCTCTTTGAATTGTCTTAGCTCCCTTGTTGAAAACCAACTCACCATAAATGTATGAGTTGATTTCTGGACTTTAAATGCTATTCCTTTCATTGGTCTATATGTCTATCTTCATGCCAATACTACAATGTTTTGATTACTGTATTTTGGAATAAATTTTGAAATCAGGAAGTGTGAGTCCTCCAACTTTGTTATTTTTCAATATTGTTTTGGCTTTTTGGGGCCCCTTGAAATTCCATATGAATTTGAGGATCGCCATTTCCATTTCTGCAAAAAAGACTGTTGGGATTTTGATAGAGATTGCATTGACTCTGTATATAGCTTGAATAGTATAGCCATCTTTACAATATTAAGTATTCCAATCCATGAATATGAATCTTTCCATTTATTTAGATCTTTAGTTTCTTTCAACAATGTTTTATAGTTTTCAGTGTACAACTCTTTCATCTCCTTGGTTAAATTTATTCCTAGGTATTTTATTCTTTTCTTAATTTTTTTTTGTTTTGAGACAGTCTCACTCTGTCATCCCAGCTAGAGTGCAGTGGCGTCACCACAGCTCACTGCAACCTCAAACTCCTGGGCTCAAGGAATCCTCCCACCTGAGCCTTCCAGAGTGCCCGGATTACAGGTGTGAGCCACGGCGCATAGCCTCTTTTTTGGGGGGGCGGGTGGGGGGGAGATGCTGTTGTAGTTTTCTTACTTTCTTTTTTAAAAATTTTTTATTTTTTAGAGACAGGTCTCACTCTGTTACCCAGGGAGGAATGCAGTGATGTCATCATAGCTCACTGCAACCACAAACTCCTGGGCTCAAGTGATCCTCCTGCTTCATCCTCCCAAGTAACTACAGACCCGCTCCACCACAGCTGGCTAATCTTAACACATTAACCACCATATGAGTTGTATTTAACTCATGCTAGTTTTGAGCCCGGGGCCTCGGGAAGCATATGTAACTCACACATCTCTTTACACTGGGAGCCGCGTGGTACGCAGGCAACTCACGCTGCCATGCTGTAGCATACATGTCACGTGATAGGTGGCCCTCTGGGCAAAACCCTGCAGTTGGTTTGTGAAAATCTTACTTTTTGATGTTATTGTTACAATTAATATTGAAAATTTAATTGCATATAACTCAAGCACAGAAAACAATAAAAAATAACAAATTGTTCATTAAACTAGAAAAGATCATTTTGTTTTCGAAGTTTTTATTCTATTTTCACAATAAAACACCGTGGCCCCAAGGAAAAAATTTATTTTCTAGTGTGGCAAAGTGTTACTTTCCTTTTCAGATTGTCCATTGCTGGTGTGTAGAAATACAACTTTTTTTTTTAATACCACTGATTTTCGTGTCTTGATCATATACTCTGCAGCTTTGCTCAATTTGTAGTTCTAATAGTTTTGGGGTTTGTGTGTGTGTGTGTGTGTATTCTTTGGGATTGTCTACATATAGAATCATGTCATCCGTGAATAGAGATAGTTTGACTTCTTCCTTTCCAATTAGGACCCTTTCAATTTCTTTTTCTTGCTTAATTGCTCTGGGTAGAACATTCTTTTTTTTTTCTTTTCTTTTTTTTTAGAGATGTGGTCTTGCTCTATAGCCGAGACTGGAGTGCAGTGGCATGATTATACTCACTGCAGTCTGCAACTCCTGGGCTTAAGCAATCCTCCTGAGTCAACCTCCTGGGTAGCTGTGTCTACAGGCACACGCCACCACACCTGGCTGTACTTTTTTTAAAAACTTTCCATTTCAAGTTTTTTGAAAAAATGAATCAAGTTTTTGCCCATTTCACTGCACAGAAACTCCTCTTGCCAATATCACTGAGGACTTTTGGATTACTAAATCCAGTAATCACTTTTTAGTCCTCGTTTTAACTAGCTTTCACATCAGCATTAGACCACACCACCCTGTGCTGGCTTTTCTCCTGCTGTTCTAATTGCTCCTTCTGTCTCCCGTGCCAGCTTTCTTCCCCTATCTGGCCTTGAAATGGTGACATTCCTCTAGCCTTGGACCTATACTCTCTTCTTGTATTTTCTCATGCAGAGATTGGCAAACTACTGTGTGCTAACTGTGCCTGTGAGCTAAGAATGGTTTTTACATTTTTAAATGTTTGAAAAAAAATTCAAGCCAGGTGCGGTGGCTCATGCCTGTAATCCCAGGGCTTTGGAAGGCCAGGCAGGAAGATGGCTTGAGGCCAGGAGTTCAAGACCAGCCTGGGCAACATCCCAAGACCCTGTTTCTACAAAAAAATTAAAAATTAGCTGAGTGTGGTGGCACGTGCCTGTAGTCCCAGCCACTCCAGAGGCTGAGGCAGGAGGATTGCTTGAGCCCAGGAGTTGGAGGCTGCAGTGAGCTATGATGATGCTACTGCATTCTACCCTGGGCAAAAGAGAGCGACCCCATCGCCAAAAAAAAAAAAAAAAAGTTTTATTGGAACACAGCCACACTCATTCATTTACTGTTGTCTATGGCTGCTTTCCAACTAGATAGGAGAGTTGAGTAGTTGTGACAGAGACCCTATAGGCCACAAAGCCTAAAGCATTTACCTACTTAAGTTTGTAAGCCTCGCCTTTATGCTCTCCCCCTAGGTTCCATGCATCCTGGTGGCTTTTATTACGATTCATATACTAACGATTCCCAAACTAACATCTTCTGTACAGATCCCTTCCACAAGGATAACCAGACGTGAATATCCAGCTGCCTACCTATCATTCCCATTTATATGATTCACCAAGATCTCGAAATGAACATGTCCATAAGAGCTCCTACCTTAGCCCACCCTATCTCAGTAAATGGCCCCAATACTCATCTAAACTAATCAAGTGAGAAACTTAGGAAACCTTGACACCTCCCTCTCCCTCAACCCCCACGTCCAATTTACCACCAACCCTTCAAAACAAAACCCAAGTCCACCACCCTTTTCCACCACACCCGCACGCACATCTCTCACCCAGGACTGCTGCAGTAGCCTCTGAAACGAGTCTCACAACGTAAATAAAACCATTCTGCTCCCCTCGGCTGTACCCTAAATCCCTCCAATTCTACCAAAAGCGTACACATCCGCTGACGCCGCCCGCCCCCCTCCCCCAGCCCAAGGTCCGCAGCTCCTGCAGAGGGTCGGCAGCCAGCAAGACCCTCCCAGGCCCCGAGGCCCTCAGCGCGACATCAGAAACGTAAGTCATTTCGCCCTCCGTGGTTACGGCACTCAGAACAACGTCAAGGGGCGGGACTGCGTTTTACAAACCGGACCGTGAATCCTTGCGCTTTCTCTTTCCAGCCAGCGCCGAGCGATGGGTGAGTGTTGCTCTGCGTTGGGGCCACGGGCGGTGGGGGGGGGGTGAGCTCAATCCGGCTCCATCCTGCCTGGCAGCCACGTTAGGAGAACAGGCACCCCGACTCCCGGCCGGGAGCAGCCACGAGGAGGGGTGCCCCTCGGGTTTGGCCGCCGAGGCCTTCCCCGGGCGCTGCAAAGACGTCGGGGTCCGAGCCGCGGGCTGTAGGCTGCAAGTGGCACCAACATGGCTGCCGCGGGAAAGAGGTCGGCTGGGCCGCATGTGCATGATGACACCTCGGAAATGCTGCAGACTGCCGAGTGTGCAGTGGGGAAGCCAACCTTGGAGAGCTGAGCGTGCGGCCCGCCCGTCGCCGCGGTCTGTAACTGGCGAGTCGCCAGCACCGAGTACCCCTGGCTCAGGCTTCCGTCCCCGCTCCCACATACAGGCATCTCTCGGGACAACTGGCACAAGCGCCGCAAGACCGGGGGCAAGAGGAAGCCCTACCACAAGAAGCGGAAGTATGAGCTGGGACGCCCCGCTGCCAACACTAAGGTGGGTGCGTGCGTGCGTGCGCGCGCGCGCCTGGCCGGCCTGAAGGTCCTCTTCCTCTGCTCTCCAGCATGTTCGGGTCTCTCCGTGTGGGTTCCTCCTTGGGCTCTGATTTCTTTATAGTAGGGTCTGGGCGGCCTGCTCACCTTTACCTGGAGATGGCGTGCTCTCTGCCCCCTCCCTCCTCCTTAAGGGCTAATAGAGACAGATAATTGAGTAGTGGGATTTGGAGGGCACCCTGGAGAGGTAAGCTCTCATGATAGTAATCTGGGATTTTTGTTGCACGGAGACTTAAGTGTTTGGGGTCACGCTTTTCTTCTTGGAGGTAACTGGAGTGATGAAGAATTATCCTTAGGCGTGGTTGTGGCCGTCTTGGTCACGTGTGTGCCACTTGCCAATGCAAGGACTTGTCATAGTTACACTGACTGTTGTCTCCATCCAGCCCAGGTTCCCCTCCCTCTCTTGCCTTGTTCTCCTTGGTAACTTGGTTTCTGTCTCCTTGTGTTTTCCAGATTGGTCCCCGTCGCATACACACAGTCCGTGTGCGGGGAGGTAACAAGAAATACCGTGCCCTGAGGCTGGATGTGGGGAACTTCTCCTGGGGCTCAGAGTGTGAGTGAGGCCCTTCAGGAGTGGGTGGGAAGGCATCTAAACCTTCCTAAGCTTCAGTAAGTGCTTGTAGCAGGAAGTCTGTCATCTAGACCAAGGTACTTGAAATTTCTCGTTGCCGAAAGACCTTTGAGGTACCTAAAGTTCTCTCTATCCAGCCTGTCCTACCCTGTTTTCTTAGCTCTACAGCCTGAGGGATTGGGGTTGATTCTAGAGACTGTGTCGTAGCCAAACAGTTGTAGAAAGATGAATGTGTGGCAGTCCAGCTGATGTTACATATTAGCTGTTTAAAAGCTCAGGGTACTTCTCCTTAAGGCCCTACTAGGGCAGAATTGTCTGGGGAAGTACAGCAAGGCCAGTTGGCCTCTGGTTTACATGACTTGAGTCTGAATTTCCCCTGTGAGCAGGTTGTACTCGGAAGACAAGGATCATTGATGTTGTCTACAATGCGTCCAATAATGAGCTGGTCCGCACCAAGACCTTGGTGAAGAACTGCATCGTGCTTATTGATAGCACACCGTACCGACAGTGGTACGAGTCCCACTATGCACTGCCCCTGGGCCGCAAGAAGGGGGCCAAGCTGGTGCGTGCTACTTCCGTGTGGGGTGTGGGGTGGCAGCCTGACTCCAGCCTTCTTATGATGAAAACTCAGTCCAGTTCTGCTGCTGAAGGGAGAGAGATGAAAGCTTTTAATGCTGAGGAAGGCTTGTGGTGGGGGTGGGGTTCAGGAAGGCTCTGATGACTTTCCTTCCCTGTGTTAACCCAACTATATCCCTTTATCCCCTTTATTCAGACTCCTGAGGAAGAAGAGATTTTAAACAAAAAACGATCCAAAAAAATTCAGAAGAAATACGATGAAAGGAAAAAGAATGCCAAAATCAGCAGTCTTCTGGAGGAGCAGTTCCAGCAGGGCAAGCTTCTTGGTGAGATGGCTGTTGTGTTGGGAGAGGTGGGGGTCGAAAAGATAGTGTGTGCCCTGTGCGTCTTTGCCTTGCCTCAGAGTTCATTGGACTGCAAACCATGAGGTCTAGAAGGTTCACCGACAACAAAGTACAAGCACAAATGGGAACTTTTGGTTACCCTGTTAGTGTGAATTTGAAATGAAAAGGAAATATTGGGTAGAAAGAGTCCATAGGCCCACACATGGAGCTTGGAGGGGGTTCCCCCCTTTTTTAATAGTGCGGGGAAGGGAGCAAAAAGAAAAATAGAGACGGGGTCTCACTTTTGCTCAGGCTGGTATTGAACTCCTGAGCTCAAGCAGTCCTCCTGCCTCAGCCTCCCAGAGTGCTAGGATTAGAGGCGTGAGCCACCGTGCCCTGCTGGAGCTTGGGGTTTTAGAAGTATTTTGGGATGTCCATGCCTAGACTGGGGGGGCTGTCTCGGTGATGAAAACTTTGTCCAGTTCTGCTACTGACTTTAAGTGATGATAAAGTATGGCTGAGGAGACAGTGGGCTTCAATGTTTGCCCCCAGCGTGCCTGAGGCGACATAGACCCATAAGCGGATAGATAGGTTTGGATGGGGTCACCTTGTCATGCTAAGGACCATGTATTCTCTTGCAGCGTGCATTGCATCAAGACCAGGGCAGTGTGGCCGAGCAGATGGCTATGTGCTAGAGGGCAAGGAGCTGGAGTTCTATCTGAGGAAAATCAAGGCCCGGAAAGGCAAATAATTCCTCCTCCCTCCCTTCTTAGTTCATGTAATAAAGGTGTTTATTGTTCTGTCTGCTGTGTTTGTGTTGTCTGAGTATTTGACTGTTCCTCTGTCCTCTGGTTCCCTGTCTTGAACAAAACTGGTGGCTGCAACCCCTTCCCTACCTCTACTTCCTGCTGTCCACACAGGGTAACCACACCACACTGTAGAGTCCCCATTGGTCACAACTCCATCGCCCGGGCTTTCTATAGTGGGGCAACATTTCTCACCAGGTTTCAGTGGGAATAGGGATGTGGCAAGCAGCAGAGGCTAAGGGAGGAGGTCACTCTGGGGCTATGAATAACATTGGTTCTATTGTTAGGAAAATTAGTTTTTTACCTGGATTCATAGATGGTCTGGAAATGAAATTGTGTTAGAGTTCTTTGCTCTTGCTGAGAGTATGTTATCCACATATTTATTTACATATTAGTACCCTGTCTGCTTTAGCAGTCTTTCTATAAACTGGCTATATCTTTTGTTTTCTCTTGAACTCTATAATCTCCTTCACCACCCAAAATTTAAAATATTTAAGGATTGCCAGTGACTTACATACTGCTAAATATAAGGATCACTTTTGTCCTCAACCTATTCTATCAAACACTTTAGTCCAGACCTACTTGACATATGCATGCATGTGGACAATACGATAGGACTCTCAAAATGTATCTCTTGTCTGTTCCCATCCCCTATGTTCCTCAGCTTTCCCAATTGCAGCAAATAGTCTTCATACAACACTTGCCCAGCTGGGGTACAGTGGCACCATCATAGTTACTGCAGCCTGGGCTCAAGGGATCTTCCTGAGTAGCTGGAACTATAGGTGTGTGCCACCATGCCCAACTCCAGCTAATTTTTTTAAAAGAGATAGGGGTCTTGCTATGTTGCCCAGTCTGTTCTCAAACTCCTGGCCTCAAATAATCCCACCTCAGCTTCCTGAGTAGCTGGAATTACAGGAGTGAGCCACTATGTTTGGCTTAAATTAAAAATTTTGAGTCTGTCTGCAGAGACCTACTAGCTTAAAAAAAAAAAAAAAAATCTTGAGTCATCCCACCATCGTTCCTGCACTCCACATCTAATGTCACTGTATCTTGCTTCAACCTCCGACACCATCTCTACTATTCTGTTCACTTTTTGGCCTGCATTATTGGCAGTAGCATCCTACTTTGAGTGCTTCTGTTGTCCCCAGTGCAGTCCCAGCAATGAGAGTAATTTTAAAAGATGAGATTTTTTATGCAACAGCTTCCCGTCTCAAATGAAAATCCTTACCAAGTACTATGGAACTTAATGTGACCTAGCCCTGCCCCATGGCACAACTCATCAACCATACTACCATCCTGACCTTACTGAACATACACGTTCATGTGCTCTGTTGGGTACCCACAGGGCTCGTTCTCTCCAGGTCTTTGCTCTGTCACCCTAGCAAGTTCTCACCTGATCGCAATATTTAAATTGCAGTCACTCCCTCCATACTGTCATACACTTTGCCCACTTTTTTCTCCTTATCCCTTAACCTGACAAATTTTGCTCATTTTATTTGCTTGTCCAGTTTGCTCTACTCCATTGCAGTGTTACTGCAGGGAAACAATATTTGTTCCCTGCTGTGTCCCCAGCACCTGGAAAAGTGACAGTATACCAGGTACTCACATATGTGCAAAATTAATTGGGAAAAAAGTCTTGAGATTTTAGCAAGTTTAAACTTGGGAAATACAAGTATATATCTTAAGAGCCAAAGAAGTGCTAAATCCAAATGGTTCATCAGCTTGGCTAAATTGCGGACTTCCATGAATAGACAATTGGGAAAGTTGAACTAGGAAATCAATTCCCTATTTCTGAGTACAAAAAATGCCTTAAGGATAAAAAAACAAACAACCAAAAAAAAAACCTACCCAGCTTTCCCACCCAGTGCCAATGTTTACTGACAGCTGTGTGTCTGAGAGCATAGCAAAGCAATGCTCAGCACTTTGCGTGTATCTTCTAATACGAACTCTACAAGGCATCTATTTTTATTCCTCCTCCTCCCTCACTTCTACCTCTACTCTGTCAGTAAGACCAGTGAGTGGGTCCTTTCTCTGAAGAGTCTGGAATCCATCTACTCCCCACCTCCACTGCCTTCGCAGATGACCGTTCTTGCCCTGCAACAAGGCTGTCTCCCTCTGTAAAACCTGCAAAAAACCTCAAATGCCTTCTGAATGAATGGCTATCATTGTGGGGTGCAGCTGTCTCCACATTTCCTTTGTTCTGGCATTTGTTATTCTTTGGCCTTAAATTCAGTTTCGGCATTCACCAATTTCTTTAGGAGCATAGAAGGCAGGAATCTTAAAGGAGTTCAGTTTTACAACTCCAATCTAGAGCTCTGTGGGGCTGTTCCACAAGGCCCTTCTCTTACCCTCAACTGAGTGCTCCAGTGCTGCAGGCCCACCGTGCAGATGGACCTGTGCTTCCACCCGTAAACTGTCCTTTCTCCCACTGTTTGGTTGGTGGGAATGGAGAAGGGCTTGGCACACTAAAGCCAAACGCTGAAGGTCTAGGGTAGGTAGTATATGAGTGTCATCACATGCGAGTTTAATCAGCCTCAGGGCAGATTCCCAAACCTTACTTCATCTTCATCCTACAGTGTGCATGCCATTCAACTTTTAAACAATTATAATTTCACAAGTAATAAATGAATATATTCTCATTGTAAACAAAAACTTGAACATTACAGCTACAGCAAAAGTCCCCCAGCACACATACTGGCCCATTTTCTGAGTAAGGTTATCAGGGTAAGGTATATTATCCTTCCAAACACTTTCTAATGCATGATTCCCAAATTATGATCCCCGGACCAGCAGCACAGCATCACCTGGGAACTTGTTAGAAATGCAAATGATTGGGCTCCACCCCAAATCTAATGCGCCAGAAACGCTGGGAGTGGAGCCCAGCACCCTTTTGACAAGACCTTCAGTGATGCTGATGCTCCTCCAGGTAGAACTGGCCTAGCTCCCCGTTGCCGAGAAGCTAACCGTGCACCTGGGCTCTTGTCCTTTGTGCCTGGTCTCATTTATCCTTCTAGCTTCACTTCCCGCAAGCGACTCATCCTACCTTCTCTCCCGCCAAAGTGGACACAGTGCCAGCCCCGGCTCAGGCCCTTCCCGCCATCTTTTCTTTCAAGGTCCGAGCCCAACGCTCGGGCTCGAGGCACACGGGGAAAGCTGCTGCACAGCGCCGGCGGGCAGGACGGGGCGCGGCGGGGAGGTGGCAGTGGGCGGAGGGAAGCGGGCGGGGTAACACGGGGGCAGGCGGGCATGCAGCCCCTCAGGGCTCCAGGGCCTGCTCCCCGGGCTCGGCCGCCTCCTCCTCGATGCGGGCCGCGGCCTCGGGGTCGCCACCCTCCTCGGCCCGGAAGCGCAGCAGGTGCGGGGTCCGGGGGGCGCCTCGCGCGCGGCCGAAGTTCCGGAGGCTGATGGCGGGGGAGGGCGCCCCTGCCCCCAGCAAGCGGCCGAGCAGCGGGGTCTGGGCGGCGAGCGCGGACGGGGGCGACGCCGGGGACGCCTCCACCTGCAGGCTCTGCTCAGGGTCGTCGCTCACGCTGCGGGCGGAAGGGCGGGCTGAGCGAGATGCGGCTCCGGCCCGGGCGGGGCGCGGAGACCGACCGAGTCATTGGTGCCCCAGAGGGTGGGCGGGGACCCACGTGCCGGCTCAAGTCTGGCTTCCGCCAGCTCGGGCCACTCACCGCAAGTTGAAGGTGGAGCCCAGGAAGGAAGGCCGCAGGGACTCGGCAGCCGTGGCCACGGTATAGGGCGGCTGCGGCTGGTCTTCGTCCCAGTACAGGTCCTTCTCGGCGGGGGGTAGGTTCTGGTACATGTCGTCCACGGATAACAGAGACACCTGGTAGCAGATGGGTGGACAGCAGGTCACAAAGATCCTCCTCTCCACCCCTGGGCAGAGAGCTGTCCCCAGACCCCTGCTCACCTGCAAGTTGCGGTCTATGAGCTGATTGGTCTCAAAGTCATCATCATCCTCACCAAAGGGGTTGATGATCTGTTCAGCCACCTGTAGGTTGCAGAGACAGTATTTTCTAGGCTCAGAGCCCCACTCTGTCCCCAGAGTTGGGGTGGACCCTGTGCCCATGTCTCCACAGAGCAGTCTGGCATGACTATGAAGTGCTCACCTTGAGCCAGCCAGCATAGAAGAAGAACTGCAGCAGAGTGGTGAGAGGCACATACATGTCCAGGTCTCCTAAGGCAGGGGCTGGCTCCTGGTCTGGCTCCAGAGGCTCCTGAGGTTTCACAGCCCCTACCTCTGGCTCCACAAACTGGCGGCCAATGAGAGAGAGGGCAAAGAAGGAGTAGACGGCTATGGTCACCACCTGGAGAGGGAAGAGCCAGGCTCAGCGTATGGTGCAGTGGGAAAGGGAGAAATTCTGCCTCTGATGATCTGTGGGGGAGTCTGACAAGTAATTAAATAAGTATCAGGGTGTGGCAGCACCGGTGAGGACAGGGCCATCTTGGTGGGGGTGGAGCGAGGCTCTGAAGATGAGCCTGTGGCTGTTCAGTGCCTCAGGGGACTGAACTGGGCAGGCAAGTACCATCTCTAATTCTTCTCAGCATCTGACACACAGCACAGGACATACAGTAGGCACTGGGACTGGGGAGGTGGGAGGCAGTTACTTGGGTGTAGACGAGGGGAATGCTGATCCAGTCATAGTGGAACAGCATGCTGCACTTGGCACGGTACTTGTTCAGCTCCTGGTGAAACAACAGGAAGAGGAAGTCACTAGAGGTGAGGAAGAACGAGAAGAGAACGGGGGAGCCCAGCGCAAACTAGGCCTGGGCCAGGCCTCGAGGCTCAGTCTCTTTCTGCTCTCCGAGGTGTTGTCAGGCTGGGGTGCATGTGATGGGAAGCAGTTTAGCAAAGTAGTTGCAAGCACAGACCCTGAAACTCCACTATCTAGCTGTGCGACTTAGGCAAATTTCTTTTCCACTCTGTGCCTCAGTTTCCTCATCTGTGAAATGAGGATGATAATAACAGTATCTATCTCAAGGGTTTTGTAAGGGTTCAATGAATTTGGAGTTTTTTTGTTTTTGTTTTTTGAGACAGGGTCTCCCTATGTTGCCCAGGATGGTCTCCAACTCCTGGGCTCACGTGATCCTCCTGCCTCGGCCTCCAGAGTAGCTGGGATTACAGGCATGGGCCACTGCGCCAGGTTTGAATTCGTTAATATAGGTGCAGTGCTTCCAAAAGTAAAGGGTACATAGTTGGAGCCATATAAGTGCTAAGTACTAAAATTATTATTCGCCTGCAAAGCTAGAGGGAGGAGGGCAGATGGGTCTGGTCCTGGGCTGACTCACTTCCAGAAGTAGACAGAGAGTGATGTCATCACGGATTCGCCCATCCCTCCGGGCCTGGGCTGCCAAGTTGGTGAACCAGACGCAGGGCACCCAGTACTTGTTGAAGTCGGATTTCAGGCTCTCAAACTTTTTCCTCTCTTCCTGGGACATGAAACCTGCGGGGGTAAAGTGGGTGGGGTGCAGCTGCATCCTCTGCCGCCAGGGGCAGCTGCTGTTCCACCTGATGGCAGCCCTCCCCGGCATCCACCAGCGGCCCAGGACTCGCGGTTCCGGTCCCGGGGTCCCTGAGCGCCCCTGGGGGTCAGACATCCTCTTCCCCGGAGGCCCCCGCCCCAGCGCTCCCCCAGCGTGACACCTGCACCTGGCCCGGAGCCGGGCCCCAGAGGCTGCCGCGGGCTGCGCACCTGCGTCCACCACGTGCTCCATGGTGGGGAAGCGCTTGAGCACGCGCGTGCTGACCGAGCGCAGCACCAGCACCGACGCCAGGTTGGCGTAGCGGATGAGGGTGCGGCGCAGCAGGCGGCCCCGTTGGTCCTCGCCGTGCACGCTGGCCGAAATGACGCACATCAGCTGGTCCGGCAGCGGGATGCTTGTGTACTGGGACCACCAGCGGTTCACCACCAGAGTCACGTAGAAACCTGGTTGGCCGCCACGGGTAGAGGGACCAGGAGGGAGCATGGAGGGCCGGGGAGTCAGAGTGCCCTGTGCACCCCAGCCAGAGGGCCCGGTCCAGGCCGGGTTGAACCGTGGCAGGAGGAAGAAAACATTGGGCTCCAGCACCCTGCCTCTTCCTCTGGTCCCACCGCCCTGCTGTGCCAGGTCAGGCCAGGAGGAAAGAGGTGTACACAACTTCCTCAGGCAGAGGGGAAGTGGGAGTTCAAAGCCAGGTAATGGTTAACTCTGAGGCCTGCTTACTATGAGGGTGGGGAGGGTACTACTGTCCCCTCTCTCCAGTTCCCCTCCAGTGCCCAGAGTGAGGTGGTGAGGCCAGCAGGTGTCTTGTGCCTTGTTGGGAGTGAGGGTCCAGTAAGTGATAGGCAGGGCCTAGCCCTCCCAAAATCCTGGACCCGGCACCCAGCTCCTGTGCCTGCTCTAGTTGGCCTCCAGGCTGTGCTGCTCTGTTGGGTAATTCTGACCCTCAGAGCTGTCAACTCAACCCAAAGGTTGGGGAAGACAGCAAGGAGGATAACAAGGAAAACTAGGAGGCCTTACCCAGTACAAAGGACAAGGGGATGAGGTCCGCTGAGCGGTTGCAGTACCGGGCCACCTGGGCATACACATGCCTTTGCTCCTGGGTCAGCAGCAGCCTGGGGAAGGTCAGGCGTAGGCTGGCTTAGAGGGAGGTGGGCAGCCCAGTCCCCCACAGGGCAGCCCTGAGACCCTGCCCTCACCGGTAGGTGATGCTGAGCACAGCGTACAGGGCCACGAAGAGGAGGAACTCCTTATACAGGAGCTTGTAGATGCTCCCCCTCCAGCGGAGAAGCAGGCTGGAGAAGCCTCCGAAGCGGGCCTCCGCCACTTTGAGGGTGTATGAAACCGTCATGGTGCTGGGGGCCTGGTGCAGGAGGTCACAAGAGCTGCCCCCAGAGCTGTCCCTCTCCTTAGCTTGCCTTCCCATTACCACGCTTAGTTCCCCAGGCAACCTCCCTTCAACTCTGGTCACACACCCCAGCCTTCACCCTGTGTCAGTAGACAAAGGGGTAGGAAGCTGCAGAGCAGAAAAGCACACCCCCATCTCCTGCAGAACCCAGTAGTGTGTGGGTGAAGCCAGGGTGGAGTTGGGCAAGGTGGAGCTGAGATCTATGCCTCTCATGCAGGAGGCTTGCCTGGGCTCCTCTTCAGCCTGCAGAGCTAGGGATAGCCAGGTCCTGAACTAGTCAGGTCCAGGACAAGAGACCCGACTCCAGCCCAGACCCACCACTATTCCCTGGCACTTTGCTCTGGAAGCTGATTATCTAGTCTCTGAAGGCCCAGGGTACTCTCACCCCCACCCCATTCCTGCCTACCTGCTCTGGGCAGCAGCCTGTGCTGAGGAAGAACTGGGCTGGGCTTCACCCTCACATACTTAAATACCTTCTGGGTCCATAAAGTTAGGCTGGACTGAGGCCATCATTGATGGATTGAGTCTGTCACCCAGTTCTCCTGGTGCTGGGAACTGGATGTGTCTCCCTACCCCTGCAGGGCTAGGCTAACCTTTGAGTGGCAGAAGTGCCACCTGCACTGACCCCACAGCTCACACAGACAACACTATGTCCTTCAAGCCAGGATTATAGGGATTACTGTCCCACGCTTCAGGTGAGAAGACAGATGTGTGATAAACTGTTATAATAATACCAGCTGCTGATCACAGAGCACTGACTAAGTGACAGGCACTGTGCCAAGGGCACTACTGTATCATCCTCTCATGGAATCCTCATCACAACCCCATGAGGTAGGAATCATCCCCATTTCGTAGTTAAGGCACCAAGAGGTAAATGACTTGCCCATGGTCACACAGCTAGGACATGTGGGAGGGAGGATTCAAAGCCAGAGCTGACAGACTTCAAAACTGGAAGTGGCTCAACTGGGTCTAGACAAAGGCTTGAGCTCCAGGACCAGGGTCCTATGCACTGGCCACACTGCCAGCCTTCAGGGCTGACAGCCACAGATCTGGGAGTTCAGGTCCAGGAATGCAGGTCCCTTTAAGCCCTGTGTCCAGCATTCTGACTAGGGGTGCCCAGGCTTTGAGTGGGCACTTCCACCTCTGGGCCTCAGTTTCTTCATCGTCAGAAGAAGTAATACCTAAGGTACTGATAGAATTAGAAATAGAACCTCAAAGCAGGCAGAGAATTGGCTAGTTCATTTACCCTACCAGTGCTCACCAATCCCAGGAGCAGTGGCCCCACCTCTGATCTGTCTTGGGAAGCTCCTTCCCCCACACTGTTAGCTGGTTCTTACCCACCCACAAGTGTTATCTAAAGAGAGGATGCATGGGCAGGTGGTTATGAGCTTGGGCTTGGGAGTCAGAGAGACATGGGTCTGAATTCTAGCTCTTTATAACCTTGTGCAAGTTACCTAATCTCTGAACCTTGGTTTCTCCTCTGCAAAGCAGGATCAATAACATCTACCTCACAGGGCAGTTGTGAGTCTTCACAGAAACCATGCCTAGAGCCTGGAGCGCTGTAGGCATTCAGCTCGGGCTATTATTAACAATGAAATGTTGAATCTGTTCCCTGTGGTTTCCACCTCCTGGCCCACTGTTGCCTCCCAAGCCTTCCAAACCAGACAGTCCTTCAGAAATGAGGCGGCAGACACATTTCCGCTGATGAGCCTGTCCCCAAGCCAAACAGTGCCAGATCCTGGCTTTTATTTTATTTATTTATTTATTTATTTGAGTTTTAAAATGAGTTTATTAAAGAATGTTCTTAGGAAGGCCTTCTTAGGAAGGCAACAACTTTTGATTTGTCATTAAAAAAAATTATGTTTTCTCATGCTGTATAATAAAGGTTAAGAGGCTACAGAGTTATAAGCTTCTTTCTACTGGAATTTTCATATAACACAGTGTAGTCATTTATGCAATGCTAGAATAAATTTTAAAAAGTCTCTTCTATGCTTCTCTTCAAAAAGTGATGAATAATAACAGAAGATGGCATAAAAAAGCCATTGTTTTCTATTCATTCTGTAGTATTGGAGCCAGTATTTTTACCATCACAGGCTACAATTTTCACTTTATCCACTTTAATAAGTTCTGTCACCTCTCTGAATTCAACATCATTCAATACAAAAGTCCACACATTATGGCAGAATCTATACGTATTTAGAGAGCCCCTGAAATTGACTCTGTTCCTGACCCTCTGAGCCAGTGCTGAATTTATAGCCTTATCAAACTGAAGTAGAACTTGAAGGGCAAGTTGGGGGGTGATCTGTTGAGACTGTATGAGCTCATCTAGGCTCTCCCAAAGACTGTTTCCCAAAGTGGTATTTCTGTATAACTGATATGCCATGGCTTTAGGAGGAAGAAATTGTATTTCTTATTCAGGCTTGCACTGATGTCCTGTGGGAAAGGCACCTCCCGCCGCGGAGCGGACAGAAGCGGCCAGGAGCCCAGCGGGACGTTCCCACTTCCCGACCACCTCCAGATCCTGGCTTTTAAGCTGGATACACAAGGCCCTCTGAGACTCACCCACCTCTGACCCCATCATCAGCCTCTGTCTAGCTCATTTTTAACTGCTCCTTTAAGATGCAGCTTGGAACATCCTTTGGGAATCCTGCCATGATCTTCCCCAGGTCACTCCACAAGCCTTCTAGGTTTTCTCTCTTGCAGCAGTTAATCACACTGGTCTATGATCTGTTTACAGGGAGGGCTTCCCTCTAGTCCATGAGACACTTGAGGACAGGATTGGATTGATTCATCTAGGTAAAGCTAGGGAGGACTTGAAACCAGGCAGGCTTCTTTTCCCTTCCTTTCTACCTTCCCTCCCTCTTTCCCTCTCTCTCCCCCCCCCCTTTTAACATTAAAGACATCTGGTCTCCTTCCCACTCCCCCCCAACCCCCGCTTTTTGTGAGATTTCCCAATCAGCCAAGATCTGAAAACCTACTCATGGCCTGACTGGAGTTGTGATCTCCTTCCAGTCCCAGGTGAGATGTCAATGTGTGTGTGTGCACATGAGTCCAGAGGTCTAAAGACCTAGGACCTAACCTGGGGAGGGCGAGATACCAGCCTCTGAGCCTTGGCCATCATGGCCATGCATCCCCTCCCCAAGCTCTGATCTGCAGCTTTCCTAGAGCATCTGGGCTGCTTACCACTTACAGGTGTTCCAGGACTTGGGAAGCCAGGTCTTGGGAGTAGAGGAGCTCAAGCTGTGTCTCCCTGACAGTTCTTCCCAGGGCAACCCAGCTGGCTACATATCAATCCTCACCCCACCCCCATCTGTGGCCCTCACACTTCTGCCTGTTACCAGCACTCTGGTCTGTGAATTTCCCACAGAGCCAGGGATAAAGGTGCATGACCTGAAGCCTCTGCCAGAGAAAGAGGATGGTCCCAGGCCCACCCAGCTGCTCCCTCCTGAATCACCTTATCTCCTTTCCCAGCTGCTGACAGGTCCCCTTAGTTTATAGTCTAGGAGAGGGAACCACGCAGCCATAAATCACCTGCCCCACCCCTCCTTATCCCTCCAGCCTGCCTCTCCCTCTCTACTGCCCTGCCCACTCGTGCCCACCGGCACCCCTCCCCTCCTCACAGCTGAGAGCTGGATGTATGGCTTGGCAGTTACAGCATGGAGTCTGGAGCCTGACTACCCGCCCAGGTTCCCAAATCCAGGCTTCACCATGTCACCAAGGTCACTAAGCTTTGTCACCCTGGGCAAGCCATTTAACCTAGTGGTCCCCAGCCTTTTTGGCACCAGGGACCAGTTTCATGGAAGACAATTTTTCCAAGGGCTGGGGGTAAAGGGGATGGTTTGGGGATAATTCAAGCGCATTACATTTATTGTGCACTTTATTTCTATTATTATTACATTGTCACTTGCCACTCACTGACAGGGTTTTGATAGGAGTCTGCAAGCAATTGATTTATTATGGTCTCCATGCAGTCAAACCTCTCTGCTAGTGATACTCTATATTTGCAGCCATTCCCCAGGGCTAGTATCACCACCTCAGCCCCACCTCAGATAATCAGGCATTAGAGTCTCATAAGGAGCACACAACCTAGATCCCTCGCATGCACAGTTTACAGTAGGGTTTGTACTCCTATGAGACTCTAATGCTGCAGCTGATCTGACAGGAGGTGGAGCTCAGGCAGTGATGCAAGTGATGGGGAGCGGCTGTAAATACAGATGAAGCTCACCCACCTCTCACCTCCTGCTGCATGGCCCAGTTCCTAACGGGGCATGGGACTGGTACCAGTCCTTGGCCCAGGGGTTAGGGACCACAGATTTAACATCGTAATTTCCCCATGGGGAAATGGGGATGATAATTCCTATCTCATAGAGTGGTTGTGAATATTAGATGAGTTAATAGTATAAAGTGCTGAGAAAAGCACATGGTAAGTCGGAGGTGCTACCGCAGCTACCAGCACACCTCTTATGTCTGGTCTGGTCTTTAGCCCCTCCACCTCTGCACCCACCAAGGACACCTGCCATCTCCTTATTGGTGAATCCAATAGACCCTTCCGAGTCCTAACCTTACTTGGCATCTCTCATTCCTGAAAGACCATGCTGTCTTGGCCTCTGTCAGCTGATGCTGTCAGGAGACTCTGACTCTCAGCTGCCAAGGGGGCAAGCCTGACAGCATCTTCTGGGGGATGGAGACCCAGAGAGCTCAGAAAAACCTCAGTTTGGGCACAACCTCAGGTTGTGAGAGTCTTGGGGGCCAGAGAAAGGGTGCTAGTAAGAGGGACATGGAGCAGTATAGGAAGAAGATAAGCACAAGGACAGGGAACCAATGGCCTCTGGAAAGTCAGGCAATGTTGAATAGTAGAGTCAGAAAGTCTTGGGTCCAGAGCTTGGCTCTGCCCTTTGAGAGTGTATGTGACCTCGGGCAAGTTGTTTAACCCCCCAAGCCTCAGTTTTCTCATCTCTAAAATGGGGATAATAATCCCATCCACATCATAAGGTTACTGTGAGCAATTAATAAATGTCAAGCCCAGGCACATGGGAGGTGCATAAGGCCCATTGAAGGGGAGCATGTGCTACACAGAGGGAGGAGGCAGAGACAGGCTGTCGGGGCCTTAAATGACAGCATCCAGGAGGATTTCTTGGTATCCTGGCTCCTGGAGGAGGGCTCAAGAATGGTATAAACTTCCCAAAGAGAGTTGACAGGACAGTAGACCTCAAAAAGGACAGTGAGGACAGGGAGACAGGTGAGTGGATTCACAGCCCCAGCCTGGGTCTGAGCCTACTCAGCCACTTCAGAAAGGCATAGGAAGAGCAGGAAAGGCCAGATGGCATTTTATTTTATTCCTGAATGCTGGCTCCTGACTAACATACCTTGTGGCAGAGATTAGAGAGGTAACCCAGCCATGGGTCAGACAGCCTGAGCTCCACCTTAAATCCCAGGCCTGGGAGGAGAGGGAACCTAGTCTTAGGCTCAGCACTTACATGCTCAGCACCTCCTCAGCTTTGGGGAGGAGGCTCTAAGGAACCAGGTCTGGGGGGTAAATCAGCTTTCTCTCCCAAGGAGCCTGACTTGTTCCTCCTCACTTCCCAGAACCCACTCTCTGGCTATATTGTCAGAATCCACTCTGGACCTACCAAGTTCAAAACTGTTTACCCTAGGAAACCAGGCCCAGTAGCCAGGGAAGCTTGGGAACTTGGCAAATTGTGGAAGGGGCAAGTAGACGTTCACTCCACCACATGCCTTGCAAAGCCTTTTCGGGTCTGGCCCCTGGACTGTTCCAGCTACCCTCTTCTTTCCCCTTCAGCTGCTCTGAACTTTCAGTTCTTTCAAGGACCAAGAGCTGTCACTTCAGGCCTCAAGGAGCACACTGTTCCTCCTCTGCAACACTTTCTCCTCCTTGTCCATCCTGTTCCTGGCCAACTCCTCTTCAGCCCTCAGGTCTCAGCTTAGAAATCTCAGCCTAGGTGAGATTCTACCTCTGGTCTCCCACAGGCCACCCCTCACGCCCTGCCCTGCTTCCCTATTACAGCAACATTTACAGACCAGTGTAGTCAAACCTATGGATCAACCTAGGGTGTAACACAGGACCTGACACCCAGTGGTTGCTCAGGAAAATGTTTGCTGAAAGAATGAATGACCAATCCCATGGCTGACCTCCCAGTTCCTGTGTCCTGCTCTAGGGATCCATCAACTTCCTTCTAGCCAAGACTGCTAGGGCAGGGGAAGGCTTGATAAGCTGCCATGGTGGATCTTTGCTGAGCCTGGCTTGAGGGCCTTTGGGGCACTGAGGGAGAGTCTCAAGGCAGGGAAAGAAGTAACTTATCATTGTTGAGGTACAGGTAGGAGGTTTGGATGTCTTATGCACCATACCGCACAAAGGCCTGTGCTTTGTGCAAGGGGGGGATAGCATATCTTACGACTTTGGTGTATGAGTACTTCAGTGTATGGTTGGGGCTAAACTTAAATAAGTCCTCTTAGTGAGCTGGGCTACTGGAGAAATGATTTTCTAGGCTTGGGGGAACACAGAATTCTGAGCTGGCCCGATAGGCCCTCTAAATCTGAGGTAGCAGGTCTTCTGCCTCTCCCCTCAGCCAAAGAGAGAGTATTGGGTCTTGCTAAATTTTATTATAAAATTAAGAGGCTGTTATATGCTGAATTGTGTCCCCCCCCGCCAAATTCATACTTTTAAGTTCTAACACCAATACCTCAGAATGTGACTATATTCAGATAGAGCCTTTAAAGAGGTAATTAAGTAAAAATGAGGCCATTAGAGTGGGCCCTAATTCCATCTGACTGGTGTCCTTATGAGAAGAGGAGATTAGGACACACAGAGATGATGCCGGGGTGCACACACAGAGAAAAAGACCATGTGAAGTCAGAGGGAAAAGACCACCATCTACAAGCCAAGGAGAGGCCTCAGAAGAAATCAACCCTGCTGGCAACTTTTCTTGAACTTCTAGCCTCCAGAAGTGTGAGAAAACAAATTTCTGTTGTTTACACCACACAGTCTGTGGTATTTTGTCATGCTCTAGCAAACGAATACAGAGACATTTTGCTTTATTTTCCAAATAGAAAATTGCAATGTTGAACATGCCTTTTGAAGCTCTCCGTGCCTCAGCCCCGCTTAGCCTGGGGATTTGTCCTTTTTAGCCCCACCACTCCCAAATCCCCCCCGGAAAATTGCTGACCTGCAAGGATAAAGACCAGACTCCTGAGCACTGCACTTAGGCCTCCCCACACCCCTCACTCATCTAAGCTACTAGTATTTCTCCACATCTCAGGCTGCTTTGGGTCTCCCTTCAGTGGTTGTGAAGGGCAAGGATGGAGAAGTTGGCCCTGTGGGCCTGATGAGGAATTGGGTGGGATCCCTCTGACGGCATATGGAGGGGACAAAATGGAGATGAGACCAAAGGCCAGGGGAGCAGCAAGGCGCTGCGGCAATAATCCCAACAGGGACTGAGACTTATACCAGGGTGAGAGGCCAAGATAGAGCCAACTGGACAGATATCAGAGGTATTTCGGAGATAAACTTAACAGGCAGTGGGTACTCAGTAAATGTTTGTTGACTTTCCTGACTACTCTTTCTAAAGTAGGCTCTTCCTTTACTCTTCTGTTTGCTTCCTTCACAGTACTTTTCACAGCCTGCAATTACCTTGTTTATGTACCTGCCTGTTGTCTGTTTCCATCAAGCAGAATGTAAACTAAAGGAGGGCTGCAACCTTGAGCAGTCTTATTCCAGACAATGCCTGGCACTTAGCAGATGCTTTTGATGAATCTTTGGGGACTGAATGACTTAGTAATCAATTGGACAGTACAGAGAGAGGGCAGAGAGGTGAGAGATGACAAGGCCTGGAGGAGGCCTGTGATCCTGTAACAAACACTGCAGAGGGGTTAAGAACCCACTTCTGTGTCTGGCCCCGGGAAGGGTGGGCATTGAGCAGAGGTCTAGGGGTGCAGATGGTCGCGGGACTAATTGCCCAATGGCCCATCACTGGCATTTCAGCAAATCCAATTCCCTTTCTTCACTTTCTGGCCTTCTGGCTGCTGACCAAGGGCAGTGGGTACTTTCACAGGAAGGGAATATGGGACCCCACAGGAGCCGGAGATCTGTCTCTCAAGAGAGTAGAAGGGACTAGCAGAAGATGTGGCCTGGTGCATGTTAAAAGCCTAGAATACCAAGCTCTGTTTGACATCCAAGCCCAGCAGGGCAGCCCACGGGCCAGGCTCGGGCTGTGCCATTCCTTCCAGACCCTAAAGGGGGCTGGGCCTGGGGCTCCGGCCTAGGGCGTGGGACGCACGCGGTCCAGCACGCTTAAAGGGTTGTGCTGGTGACACGCCCGGGCAAAAACGAGCACCGCCCCTACCTCTCCCCTCCGGGCTGGAACTCTGATCCATCTAGTTGCTGGGGAGACGTCCCCAGATGTCCGATCGCCACCCGGACTTCAGCCCACGCCCTGAAGGATGGGGAATGCAAGAGGCTCCCATTAGCGGGACTCAAGGTTACCAAGGGGGCGGGGGAGGGGGACAGAAATCAGTTGGCCCCTGCGTCCTGGTCGCACCTACATGGTGACTACCAGTACGGCTGCGTCTTTAAGGCGTGGCGGGGGCTCGAAGTGCATTAGGTAAGAGGAGGAGCTTCTGGGTGACGTAAGGCCTGGGAAGGGGCGTGCCCCTCCATGACTCGCCGCCAGGAAGGGGGAGGGACTCTCGGTGACGCGACGCAGGGAGGGGGCAGGCGTTCATTGATAAAAACGCCGGGCTCCCTCGGGCGCGAGCTCAGCGTAGCAAATCCAGGCAGTGCCACGCGCGGCCGGGGCCGGGCGGAACCGAAAACAAGCTGGGCCCGCGCTGCGACGCGCCGCCCGCATGGAGCCCGCCGCCGGCTTCCTGTCCCCGCGCCCCTTCCCGCGTGCGGCCGCCCCGACCGCGCCCCCCGCCGGGCCCGGACCGCCTCCGAGTGCGTCGCCGGGACCTGAGCTGGAGATGCTGGCCGGGCCACCGGTGCCAGACCCTGGGCGCCTCATTACCGACCCGCGCAGCGGCCGCACCTACTTCAAAGGCCGCCTGTTGGGCAAGGTGGGCCGGGGCCGTCTGCGGGGTGGTCCTAGCGGGGGTGGATGGGGGCCGCCCCGCTTCTCTTCCGGCGCCGGGCCGGTTGGGGGCGCTTGACCTGAGAGCGGGGACGTCTGCGGCCCAGACCCGTCCTCCCCTGGAGCGCCCAGCCTGACGCCCCCACCTCACAGGGGGGCTTCGCCCGCTGCTACGAGGCCACTGACACTGAGACCCGCAGCGCCTACGCTGTGAAAGTCATACCGCAGAGCCGCGTCGCCAAGCCGCATCAGCGCGAGAAGGTGCGTCCAGGCCCAGCGGAGGAGGGGTGGGGTGGGGATGGTGGCGCGGGAACCCCGGAAGGATGGCAACCCCTGGCCCTCATCGCAGATCCTAAACGAGATTGAACTGCACCGAGACCTGCAGCACCGCCACATCGTGCGTTTTTCGCACCACTTTGAGGACGCTGACAACATATACATTTTTCTGGAGCTCTGCAGCCGAAAAGTGAGGGATGGTGATTTGGGCAGGGATGGGGGTCGCGGAGAGAAGGGAGTCTGAAGACCCAAAGCTGGGGCCCTGTCTCTTCCTCAGCGGGCACAGATGGAGGGGGAGGGTCAGGGAAGGCCGACCAGGGGCTGAGGCAGTGGCTCTCTGCAGTCCCTGGCCCACATCTGGAAGGCCCGGCACACCTTGTTGGAGCCTGAGGTGCGCTACTACCTGCGGCAGATCCTTTCTGGCCTTAAGTTCTTGCACCAGCGGGGCATCCTGCACCGGGACCTCAAGCTGGGTGAGACTCCTGGGCCAGCAGGGTGGGGGGTTGGGGAGGGAGTGAGGAAGGACTCTGACACACCTCTCTGCCCCCATCTAGGAAACTTTTTCATCACTGAGAACATGGAACTGAAGGTGGGGGATTTTGGGCTGGCAGCCCGGTTGGAGCCCCTGGAGCAGAGGAAGAAGTGAGTGTTTGAGGAGAGGGTTGGCCACAGTCTGTGCGTGACAGACAGTGTGTGTGCGTGTGGGAGGCAAGGTGACCGCCTGATGTGTGCACGTGATAAGTGGGGAAGGGGTGACGGACCGTATGGATGTGTGAAGGTGGAGGTGGACTGGTGGAGAGGGTGAGGGTCCTATAGATGTGTGACACAGATGGGGGAGGTGACCCTGAGTCCCTGAGACAGATGGGGGTGTAAGGATTCTTGGAGGTGTACGACTGACCCTGTGTGTGGATGGGGAAGGGGACATAGGCAGTGCGTATGTGTGTGTGTGAGGCAGACTGGAAGTGTGTCAATGGTGGGACGTGACAACCTGTGTGCGTATAAGAAGACCTTCCCTGCTGTGGCCACTGTACTGGGTGTGTGTGACACAGATAGCATGTTTGGCAGATGAGTGTTTATGGGGGATGTGACAGCTGGTGTTGTGTGTGTGGCACAGACCGTGGGAGGTGACAGCCTGATGCATGTCTGACAGACGGGAGTGGGGGAAGGGGCAAGGGATCAGTGATAGACTCTCTGTTGACCCTGGAGGAGAGAGCTGGGCTGGGGGTTAGGGCCTCCCCCTGTCCTGAAGGGCCGCTGAGCAGCTGGGCCAGGCGGGTGGGTGGGGACTCAGCTGCCATCTCCAGCATCCATTGTCCCAGGATAAGCAGGAGCTCTCTGGCCTTTGGTGACAGGCAGCTGCTTTGTCTGGACTCACAGCGGGGCGAAGGGAGGGGGCTGCTGGGCTGGTTCTGAGTCTTCCCCTCTCCCCCTCCCTACCCTCTTCAGGACCATCTGTGGCACCCCCAACTATGTGGCTCCAGAAGTGCTGCTGAGACAGGGCCATGGCCCCGAGGCGGACGTGTGGTCACTGGGTTGTGTTATGTGAGTCCCTGGGTCCTGGGTCAGCAGCAGCAAAGTGGGGGGTGTGGGGGGGGCATACCCTCCACTTACTCCTGACCCCTGATCCCTGCCCCACAGGTACACGCTGCTCTGTGGGAGCCCCCCCTTTGAGACAGCTGACCTGAAGGAGACGTACCGCTGCATCAAGCAGGTTCACTACACACTGCCTGCCAGCCTCTCACTGCCTGCCCGGCAGCTCCTGGCCGCCATCCTTCGGGCCTCACCCCGAGACCGCCCTTCTATTGACCAGATCCTGCGCCATGACTTCTTTACCAAGGTATGTGGCTCCCCACACACCTAAGTCCAGTCTGCATATTCCCGGGGATTGAATGGGGGCAGGTGACAGGTCCCCTGGGGCCTCGGTCTCTCTTCTGTGTTCACTTGGCTCCCTTCCCCAGGGCTACACCCCCGATCGGCTCCCTGTCAGCAGCTGCGTGACAGTCCCAGACCTGACACCCCCCAACCCGGCTAGGAGTCTGTTTGCCAAAGTTACCAAGAGCCTCTTTGGCAGGAAGAAGAAGAGTGAGTCTGGGGTGTCAGTGGGTTGAGGGTGCAGAGCAGCAGAGTGGCTTGTTACATACGTTTTGGGGGCATGGGAGCATGGGAGCCTGTGAGCTCCTGGGAAGAACGTGTGTTATATGGGCACTTGGGAAGGCCTGTCTCTGTGTCATCCGTGTGGGCAGCAGGGGGCTGGGCAGGATACTGAGGGCTGGTGTCACCCCTCCTCCCCAGGTAAGAACCATTCTGAGGAGCGGGATGAGGTCTCCTGTTTGGTGAATGGCCTCATGCGCACGTCCATTGGCCATCAGGACGCCAGGCCCGAGGTGAGGTGCTCACGTGGGCACTGTTCCCTTGACTCACCCCCACCCTAGCAGCTGAGGGAAGCCCGGGATAAAAGAGGGTGGTGAAGCATCCAGCCTCGTGGTGGCCTAATTGGCTGTGTCTCATTAGCCAGGTGCAGCTGACCTGGGGTGCCCTGGGAGCCAGGGCAGGGCTGGGCCGTGGACTCCCAGGGATTTGGATTTCAGGGCCTGTCTCACTCCCTGTCCCTACCCAACCCTGCAGGCTCCAGCAGCTTCTGGTCCAGCCCCTGTCAGCCTGGTAGAGACAGCACCTGAGGACAGCTCACCCCGTGGGACACTGGCAAGCAGTGGAGATGGTGAGGAGCCGGGGAGGATGACAGGTGCTAGAGGTTGCTGGGGCTGGGACCAGGGGCCAGAGGGAAGGAGGAGGCAGAGGGACCTGGCCAGGGTCCTGGGGGCTAACGCTTAAATCTCTTCAAACCCTGTTCCCTTCAGGGTTTGAAGAAGGTCTCACTGTGGCCACAGTGGTGGAGTCAGCTCTCTGTGCTCTGAGAAACTGTGTGGCCTTCATGCCCCCAGGTAAGGCTGGGGTCTGGTGCATATAAATGGTGGTGGGCGTTCTGTGGCTGGGAGGCCAGGAGCAGGTCCTCACTCCCCCCTCTCCCATGACAGCGGAACAGAACCCGGCTCCCCTGGCCCAGCCAGAGCCTCTGGTGTGGGTCAGCAAGTGGGTTGACTACTCCAACAAGTTTGGCTTTGGGTACCAACTGTCCAGCCGCCGTGTAGCTGTGCTCTTCAACGATGGTACACATATGGCCCTATCGGCCAATAGAAAGTAAGTGCTGTTGTGGGTCTCTTGTATTCAGGCTATTATACCCAGCAGGGCTGCACCCTGGTGTGTGCCCCTGGGCTCAAGGGCCTGTGGTTTCTCAGGAGAGGGATGTCGGTGCAGGGCTCCCTCTGACCTTTGCTTCCCCCTTCCAGGACTGTGCACTACAACCCCACCAGCACAAAGCACTTCTCCTTCTCTGTGGGTGCTGTGCCCCGCGCCCTGCAGCCTCAGCTAGGCATCCTGCGGTATTTCGCCTCCTATATGGAGCAGCACCTCATGAAGGTGTGAGGGCTGGGGTGGGGCACTTTTAAGGACTAACACATCCTGACCCCTTCCAATTCCTCTTTGTTGGTGGTGGGACTCAAAGCTAGAGGCTAAGGGAGATGTCAGTGGGGAGGGGAATAGACTCATGTCTGACCAGTGACCTACCTGCCCCTGCTCCCAGGGTGGAGATCTGCCCAGTGTGGAAGAGGTAGAGGTGCCTGCCCCACCCTTGCTGCTGCAGTGGGTCAAGACAGATCAGGCCTTACTTATGCTGTTTAGTGATGGCACTGTCCAGGTAAGAGCCTCTCCTGGAGTTGAGGGGGAAGGTCTGGGAGGCCCAGGGTGCTGGGGAGGAAACTGGCCTAGGGCCTAGGCCCTGATCACTGTCATCCTCCTGTGCACAGGTGAACTTCTATGGGGACCACACCAAGCTGATCCTCAGTGGCTGGGAGCCCCTCCTTGTGACTTTTGTGGCCCGAAATCGCAGTGCTTGTACTTACCTCGCTTCCCACCTTCGACAGCTGGGCTGCTCCCCAGACCTGCGGCAGCGACTCCGCTATGCTCTGCGCCTGCTCCGGGACCGCAGCCCAGCCTAGGCCCCAACCTGCAGAGCAGGCTGCAACTCAAGCCCTGAGGCCTGAGGCCTGTGCCTGTGAGGCTCTGGCCTTTGCCTTTGTGGCCCTCCCCGTCCTTTTGGTGCCTCACTGGGGACTTTGGGCTGAATCCCCCAGGGAATCAGGGACCAGCTTTACTGGAGTTGGGGATGGCCTGTCCTCTGTCACCTACCCTCTCTCCAAGATAAGCCTGAGCCTTAGCTCCCAGCTAGGGGGCATTATTTATGGACCACTTTTATTTATTGTCAGACATTTATTTATTGGGATGTGATCCCCAGGGAGGCCTCCTCCAGGGATAATAAACCGTTTTGCAGAATTGGAGGCCTGCTCACTCAAAGTAGAGCCCATGAACCGTGGCCACCGCAAAAAGCGAGGCGTTGGTGTAGGCAGCCGAGGCCAGCCCGTCGGTCGTGGAGTCCCAGAGCGCGCGGCTGACCACGTGCACGCCCTGGCCCGCGCGCGGCCCCAGCACCACGCTGCACACCAGCTTGTACCGTGGCGGGCTGAGCTCGCGGAGCCGCACGCGCACCTGCTCGCAGAGCTCGCGAGCCAACCGCCCGGCCTCGGCGCCCGAGTAGCACGTGTCGCGCAGCCCTGCGGCTAGCACCTCCTCCAGGGCACGCTGTGCGGGCGCAGCCTCCCAGCGCTCTGCGGGAGCCGGCTCCGTGCAGTAGGAGGGCGCCACCCGACGGGCGGGCGCCAAGGGCAACCCGGAGAAACTGAACCGCGAGGCTAGAGGGGGCACTGGGCCCAGAGATGGTCGCCGGCCCCCAGGGCCCGCACCTGGCCCGGCCAGCGAGTTGCGGCGTGAGAAGGAGGCGCCTAGACCCAGCACGGAGCCACAGCGGGAGGCGAGGCCCAGACCTGCCGGTCGGGCCTCATCAATGCTGGGCAGGCGGCCTCGGGGCCGCATTGGTGGTAGTTTCAGCCCGGGGTCTTTGGCAGTCTCCTCCTCCTGGCGTCCGGGGGGCAGAGGCCTGCCAGCCATGGACCTGCTGGCTGGAAGACCCACACTTAACACACGGTGGCCTTCACTGGTCATCTTTTACCCTACCCAGTCTCTTGGTCAGTGATGTCAAGGGTTATTACCCGCTACCCCCTTCTTACCTGTGTTTTTAGAACAAGCAGACCAAATAGTCCGATGCTGCGAAGGTGCTTAGAGGGTTAAAGGCTGTTAGGGACATAAGCAGGGGAAGGGATGCTGCTCAGGTATGATTCTGAACTGGCCCCTGCCCCGCTGAGCTCCACTTGCCCTCGGGCACTGTGGTCAGCTAGGTGAGCTCTAAGTACACTTCCTTTCTCCCTTCCACCTGACTTCACCAGCAGAAGGGGAGACGTAGCTGGCCTCTGCCTCAGCGTGGACAGTGGAAGTAGTGTGCCAACCGCTAACCAGGAGGGATGGGCGGACCTAACTCCTTCAGCCCCACAGATCCTTCTATCCCTGGGGAATTGAATGCAGTCATCTTCCACTCTAATCTGCTCTAAGGTGGCTGGGACAAATCTCCCCCACAACTGGCTGAGGCGGGGGGGGGGGGGGGGGGGGGGCAGGTGACTCATGAAGCTCCTGCCTTCTGCTTTTGGCCTCTGACCCCACCTCTCCAGAATCAGTCCTGGGATGGCTGCCCTCCTCTCCCGAAACTCCCTCAGGCACCTGAGTCATCTGCAACCTTTGGCCTTCCATCTCTCTCCCAGCTCCACAGCCCTTGCCCAGCTGGCCTGGCGGTGGGAGAGGAAGGGCCTGTGTTGTGGGGTTGCCATGGGTTGCTGGGGCAAGTACTCCTCCCTCCCAGGTCCCTGCCTCCAGTCCAGCTCTGGCTTAACCTGAGAGTGTTACTACTGTGAGCACGTACTGAGTGTGGGGTGCCCCGAGTCATCCAGAAGAGGGGGTCAACAGGGGCTTGGAGCTCAGGGGCATAATACACAGGGGTAGAGGGGGATGACGGAGGGGACAGATGTAGAGAGAGGCTCTGGTCAGAAAGGTGCCCTCCTGGCTGGGCCTGGTGGCTCATACCTGTAGTCCTGGAACTTTGGGAGGGGTGGGGTGGGGGGGAATCACTCAAGCCTAGGAGTTTGAGGTTGCAGTGAGCTGTGACAACACCACTGCACTGCAGCCTGGATGACAGAGTGAGACCCTGTCTGAAAAAAGAAGAAGGGCGTCCTCCTACCCCAGGGCTCTTGAGCCAATGTCCATTGCTCCCCTTGTGAAACAGCGGGATGACTGGCCATTTGTGAACAAGTCACAGAGGCCTGGGATATGGGGGAGACCTTGAAGCTGCGGGGGCGGCTGCTCAGGAATCTAGGAATGGGGCCCACAGGAAGGAGCGTGTCATGGCTCTATCGTCTCCCCATCAACCTCAACAAGGACAAACATTTCCGCTTGGGGCTCTGAGCTAGGGTGGGGCTTGGATGACTTCCTCGTTCAGGGCTGTGTGCGGGGGAGGGGAGGCCCATTGGCTCGCCTGGTGGGAGTCAGGCCTGACCCAGCTGTGACTTGGTGGTGAACCCGAGTCCAGTCTCCTGACCCTTGCTGACCCAAGTGTCCTGAGGCTTGTCCCCAGCCGGCCACACCTCTAGTGTGCCCTCACCCCCTCCACTGTCTGTTGCATTTCAGGGATGCCATAGGCTGTGACGCCTCTGTCAGAGCTGACAACTCCTCACCTGACACCCCCCCCCCCCAGGGATGGGACTGTCCCCTCCCATAGAAGGCCGGTCGGGGCCCTGGAAACCTTCCCTGGGGGTGAGGATTTTCCCCGATGAGCAGGAGTTCCCCAGGCCTGGCTAACCTGATCCCGACCCTGTGTGTCTGTGGAGGAGGGAAGGGTCGGGGGAGGGGAGGCAGGGATTTTGGACAATGAGCCCAGGGCAGGCAGGGGGCTGGAGTCGGACTGCGCCTGGGGTCCCTCTGAGGGCTAAGCTTCCCCTGGGGTGCGGGGGAGATGGGCGGGGCCTCTTCCCCGCCGGGCTCCAGTTTCCATGGAAACCCCCAGGCTTCCCCCCCAACGCGGCGGCGCGGGCAGGCTCCCCGCCAGGGCCTCGTCGCCGCCTCGCCTCCCCGCCACGGGCCGCTCCACCTCGGCGTCTCCTGGCCCCTCCCCAGGCCCGTTCGTATCCCCTGAGCCCCGGGCCTCTGATGCCTTCTTCCTTCAGGAAGCCGGGCCTCCCGAGCTGCTGCCCCTCCCGTCTCGGGCCTGGCCGGGCCTCCTGGGCCTGCTCTCCCCCACCCATGGAGGGTCCGGGACTGGTGGTGCGCGGCGAGGCTGCGCCCTTTTCCACAGCACTCGGAAGCCTCGTCAACAACCCCCAGTACAGGTGAGGGGGCCGCCGTCTGCGGGTTGTCCCGGCGGGCTTGGCTGGCCCCGTGACTCTCAGGAGGCCCTGGGGGAAGAAGAGGAGGGAGTTAGAACCTGCCCTGCTCCCTGTGGGGAAGTCAAGTGGAGACAGTGGCTTCTGGTCACGAGGTGTCCGTGGTGTCCTGAGAGCCAGAAGTGGGGACAGTGGGGGCGGGAGCCCGGAGCTGCTGTGTGAGCTCAGCCAGAGCCCCTCCTTCTCTGAATCTCGGGCTCCTGGCAGAAGAGAAAGATCCTCAGGCCCCTGGATCCTGAGAGGTAGGGGGTGACGATTCCCCCTCCTCCCTCCTAACACTCAGCTTGGTGTCCAGGCCCTCTCATCGCAGAAGCAGAGGAGCAGATGCCCCTGTTCTGGGAACTGGGGATTCACAGAGGAACAAAGCCCAAGGGACTGAGCCAGAGTCCTAGGCAGGAAGTAGTTCAAGGGTGCTGCCTGCTCGGCGCCTGCCGGGGATGCTAGTGGTGTCTGAAACTAGGGATAGAGTTTACAGGAGGCAGGGCTGGTCAGGAGAACTAGAATGACGCTTTCTGTCCCCACTGTCTCAGAGCTAGGCTTCTCCCCAGTGGTTGATGACTCCTATAACCCTGCTTCTTTGGGGGTCACAGTCTGCCCTAAGTAGTGTGAACCCAAGACTTTGGACCTGGGACTGGGAGGTTCCAGGAAGCTCAGGCTTCACCTGCCTTCTATCAGAGGCCTTGTTGAGAGGCCCACAGGCTGGGGCCGGAAGTGATCATGAATTTGGAAAATGTGGTCTGACCTCATGATGGTGCATCACTGCCGTGTCTGTTTGCAAGTGCACACTCTGCACCCCACACCCCCACACCCTCCTGCCTGGAGGAGGGCTGAAAGAAGCTGAGTTTGCAGCCAGTGGAGGAGGAGCCAAGAGGTGCTTTCCTTCCCCCAAGACTCAGGCTGGGGAGGAGAGGGGTAGGTGGGATCCATCTTGGTTGTCTCAGCCTTGGTGCCCCTTCAGTGATCAAACACAGTCACTTCCTCTGAGACCTGAGGTTTAGGATAGGAAGTCACTTGCCTGCAGTACCATCTGGTGGAGCTGGGACTAGAACTCAGGCCTGCATGTCCCAGGACTTCTGCTGGAAGTACTAAGCCCTGTGTCTTACAGTATAGATAGGAAACCAAGGCCCAGAGTGGGCCAGGCAAAGCCCAAGTTGTACTCTAGACTCTCGCCTCCTCTGCCCTGGCTCTCTGTCCCTCTCTCCCACAGTGATGTTCGCTTTGTGGTCGGTCAAGAGCGGCAAGAGGTATTTGCCCACCGGTGCTTGTTGGCCTGTAGGTGCAGCTTCTTCCAGCGACTTCTGGGCTCGGAGCCGGGCCCCAGGGTGCCGAGTCCTGTGGTGCTAAGCACTGTGCCAGCTGAGGCCTTCCTGGCAGTGCTGGAGTTCCTGTATACCAACAGTGTCAAGCTGCACCGCCACTCTGTGAGCCCACTGGGTAGGGGCCTGGGTGGGAGAGGCTGGGGGTGCAAGAGGCAGGAGTTTGCCCATCACACTCTGGGCTGCGGGGCAGGGGAAACTCCCTTCTGCTCCCCAACTGCCCACTCTGCAGGTGCTGGAGGTGCTGACAGCGGCTGTGGAGTATGGGCTGGAGGAACTGCGAGAGGTGGGTTTCTGTGCCAGGTCCCTGTCTTGTTTCCCTTGCCTCTCATGGGCTCACTTCCCACCCTGCGTCACACACACTGCAGCCTGGAGAGGAGCGTGTGCCCACACAGAGAGGAGTATGGGTATCTTTCCGTGTAAGCAGAGCATGCATATGTGCCCTGGGTGCTGTGGGGGCAGAGGGGGTGTTTATGGCTAGTGCTGGAGATACAAGGATAAGTCAGCCTTGATCTCTGTTCTGATAGACACATGGAAACGCTTAACTGGGTGGATAAGAAGTGTGACAGATGAGAGAGAATGGTGCTGAGACTGTGTGGAGAGTCTCTCCAGTCCCGCCACCAGGGAGAGGAGAAGACTTCCTGGAGGAGGAAACATCTGGGTTGGATCTGGTAGAACAAATAGGATTTTGTGGCCAGACGCAGTGACTCACGCCTGTAATCCTAGCACTTTGGGAGGCCAAGGCAGGAGGATTGTTGGAGGCCAGGAGTTCAAGACTAGCTAACCAACATAGCAAGGCCTCATCTCTACAAAAACATTTTAAAAATTAGCCAGGTGTGGTGGTGCATGCCTGTGGTCCCAGCTACTTGGGAGGCTTAGGCAGGAGCGCAGGAGTTTGAGGTTACAGTGAGCTATGATCACACCACTGCACTGCAGCCTGGGCAATAGATTGAGACCCTGTCTCTTAAAAAAAAAAAAATGAATAGGATTTTGTTCAGAGGAGGAGTGGGAAGATGGCATTCTAGTCACAGAGGCACCAAAGGAACTAGTGAGACATTCAGTGAGGCTGGACTAGGATTGTAAGGTGTGAAGAGAGGAGAGGGCAAGGTGAGACTAGAGAGGGTGCCCAGGCTGGCTCATGCAGGGCCTTCAAGCATTTGGACTTGTTTTAACTAGAGGGCAGTGGAGATTCATTGACATTTTCAGGTAAGGGAATAAGGATTTGGCAGCTAAGGGAGAAGGGATGGGTAGAGATGGGAAGGGCCTGCCAAGTCCAGCCAGGAGGCTAGTACAGCAGTCAGGAGACAATGTGGGGCACAGTGGCTCACGCCCATAGTCCCAGCTACTCAGGAGGCTGCTGAGGCAGGAGGATCACTTGAGGTCAGGAATTTGAGACCAGCCTGGCCAATACAGCGAGACTCTGTCTCTAAAAGAAAAATAAAAAAAGAGATGATGTGTGGCTATGATGGGGGTGTGGGGGTGGCAGTGGAAGCCCGAGAGAGGTGGATGGCTCTGAAAGAGAAGCTGGAAGTGGCAGGATCCAGTGTTTTTCTGGATGTGAGGATGAGAGTGATGTCACGGATTAAATTTTTCAAGTTTCTGGTAAAAATAGAAGTGTCCTTGAGTCAGGAAGGGAACAAGTAGAGGAAAATAAGCATCGTGAGAGAAGGGGAGAGTGAAATTTTTGCATGGCTCTTAACTGGTCTGATTAGTGGTGAATGTGCTAGAAAGTGGGTTGCTGGGCTTGGCCTTGCTAGCCTCCAGTTCCTCTGAGCTTGCCTTCTCAGGCTCTGGCAATTCCCTGCCACCCCTGGCCTGGGAGGTCAGGATGGGCCTGGGGCTGCTAGCAGTCTGGGTGGCTCACTGTTCCAAGCCTGCTCACTGCTTCTGGGGTGGGACTGGGGTCTTGGAGCAGGGATGCCTCTGCACAACCCACGTTCATTTCTGTTCCCAGCTGTGCCTGCAGTTTGTGGTGAAGGTGCTGGATGTGGAGTTGGTTTGTGAGGCCCTGCAGGTGGGTGTTGCAGGCCAGGCCTGGGAGGAGTCTGGCTTTCAGTATGTGAAATTGGGCTCCCAGGTGCCAGGAGCCTTGACCTTTATATCTGGCCTGGATCTCTCAAATCTGGGATCTGGGGGACATCAGCAGGATCAGGTGCGGGAGCAGGAGTTGAAGAATCTGGAGATCTTTGCTGGTGTTCTCTGTGTCAGGGCTGGGGAATGGTTCTCTTCTGGATTCAGGGAAGGGTGGAGTGTAGTTTAGAAGCCAAGTCTAGGCCTCAGAGTGGGGTTTGGAGGGCATGGCATGGTCTCCTGTTATCAAGGGCAGGTTGTTGAGTAAGTCCAGGTACGTGTACATGTGCGAATGGGGGCCTTCACTGGGTCTAGTTTCCCGGGAGCCCACGGGCCCTGGCAGCTTCCCCAACTAGGGCTAGGGTAAGGCTCACCGTGGTAGTCCCCAGTGTGAAGGGCTGGGCTATGTGTCCTCTCCAGTCCTCCAACCCTCATTCTGCTCCCAGGTGGCTGTAACCTTTGGCCTGTGGCCGCTGCAGGAGTGTTGCATAGCCTTCATAGAGGCCCACAGCCAGGTACAGCTCCTCATCTTCACACTCCTGACCCCACACACCCCATTCTGCTCCTCCCTGACCCATATGCCGGCCCACAGGAGGCTCTCCGGACCAGAGGCTTTCTGGAACTGTCAGCACCCGCGCTGCTGCTCCTGCTGCGCAGCGACCAACTCTGTGTGGACGAGGCTGAGCTGGTCCGGGCAGCCCGGAGCTGGGCGCGAGTGGGCGCGGTGAGCTGGGGCTGGGGGAGCGCGAGGGCGCTGAAGGAGGTGCAGGCTGCGGGAACCCGGCGAGCGGGCGGCGGCTTGGGCTCAGGGCTGGCGTTTGCAGGCGGTGCTGGAGCGGCCTGTGGCCGAGGTGGCGGCCCCCGTGGTGAGAGAGTTGAGACTGGCCTTGCTGGCCCCGGCGGAGCTGAGCGCCCTGGAAGAGCAGAACCGGAGGGAGCCGCTCATCCCGGTGCGGACGCGGGGCAGATCCACTCAACAGCGTGGGGTCAAGGCGTGGGGGGTGGAAGGGACGGCCCGGCCCGGGGTTTCGGGGCGAGGGGGCACCGTGGCACTCCGCGGTGACTGGCCTTGCTCTGCAGGTGGAACAGATCGTGGAGGCGTGGAAGTGCCACGCCCTGCGGAGAGGGGATGAGGCCCGCGGCGCCCCTTGTCGCCGCCGGAGGGGCACCCTGCCTCGGGAGCATCATCGCTTTCTGGACCTGCCCTTCAAATGACCCAACGCCAGGACCTCCGAGGGATCCCGAGCCTGCCCAAAACTACATCTCCCGACGTGCTCGGCGCTCCCAGCATGCTCCGCGGGCGGGACGCCGGGAGGACCGTTCTCTGCCGTGAGCGGCGTCCTGTGCGTGGGTTATAGGGCGGGGGCGAAACGCGAAAATGAAGGTGTCTTTTGCTCCACGCCTTCACTGTGCGCGCTGGGGCTGGACATTTTCGTTCATCGGTCTACTCTGATGACTCCCACATATCTATTCAGCTCAGCTTCCTCTTTAATTCCAGACCTGCCTCCTGGAGATCTCTCCTTGAGTGCCCCACAGACACCCCAGACTCAGTGCAAAATTGAGCTCCTCTTTACCCAGCTGTGCACCCATCGTGTTTCTCATTTTCGTGATTGCCCACACCAGAAACCTGGATCGCATCCTTATCTCTCTTCCTCACACTTGCCTCAGGTCGCTCTACCTTCTAAGAGACCTTTCTAGTTGGTTGAGTTTTCTCAGCCCCGGGTTCAGCCTGTCCTGTCTGTCATGTCTCATTGGTCTTCCTGCCTTCACTCCGTGGCACCCTCAGTCCATTTCCCACACTGCAGCCACCTGAGATCGTCTGTCCTACTTCCCTTATTAATTCCCCCAACATCCCCATTGCCCTCCAGGAGAAAATACAATCTATTTCACTTTCAAGGCGCTCAAAACTGCTAGTGGTTCCTAAATGCTAG
Organism: Daubentonia madagascariensis; assembly: GCA_023783475.1. NCBI lineage: Eukaryota > Metazoa > Chordata > Mammalia > Primates > Daubentoniidae > Daubentonia > Daubentonia madagascariensis. The sequence continues at coordinate 12,951,847 of JAKFHU010001129.1, read as the reverse complement.
CAGCTCCACTGAAACACTACCTTTGCATAAATTCACTCATCCTAGAGGTATTAGTTCTCTAGCTCCAGATTTACTTACTTGGTTATTGAAGACTCCTTTGTTATCTCTCATTCGTCATACCTCTTGTGTTCCTGAGGACCTGAATCTCCCTGGATAAAGATCCCTGGGGCCTGAAGAGGTGCCTTATTCCTCTCTGCTGCCTCAGTCCCTGTCACATAATGAGTGCTCTGTAAATGTTAAGTGAATGACTTTATTTCCTTATTTAAATGCCACTTTATTCCATAAAGAGTTTTAAAGGATCTGTAAAACAAGACACCATCAATCTAAAACGAGAGACAATTGGCTATTTAGAAGAAAATAAAGTTAGATTTCTATCTCAGGGACTTTATACAAAAATGTACTGCACATGGTTTAAAGATAATTATTTGGCGTTCTCCCTCAGGAATGAAAATGTGGTTACCCAGTAGTACTACTGCATGGCAACATTGTTTGGAGAGTGAAAATTGAAAATAATCTATATGTCCATTCATAGAGGACTGGTTATATTAACTATGGTATATTCCTATGATGATATAGAAAGATGTCCATGATCTTTGATGAAAAAAGCACAGTGCAGACCAAGTACAGCGTGATTCCTTTTGTTAAAAGAAAAGATAGCATAGTGATTAAGTGTATGTTTTCTGGAGCCAGGATGCTTGTGTTTGAATCCCAGTTCCACCACATACTGGCCTTGTTACTTGAGTTAGGATACTTAATTTTTATATGCCTCAGTTTCCTTATTTATAAAATGGAGATAATAATAGAACCTATTTAGTAGGGTTGTTAGGAAGATGAAATGAGTTAATTTTGTAAAATACTTAGAACTGCAGCTGGGTACGGTGGCGTGTGCCTATAATCCCAGCTATTTGGGAGGATCACTTTAGGCCAAGAGCTCAGGAGCAGCCTGGGCAACATAGTGAGACCCCTGTCTCTACCAAAAAACAAACAAACAAACAAAAAACCACACAAAACCCTCCAAAAACAGAACTGTAGCCAGACAGATTAAACACTGTATATGTGTTTAGAAAATAAACACATTGATTTGTTCCATAAGTATTCACTGAGTGCTTATGTGACAGACATTGATTTAGGGTTATGGAATACATCAGAGAACAAGTCAAGTCTTTCCCTCATGGAGTTACATTCTAGGAGAAGAAACATACAATAAACAAGTAAAAAAATAAATGTATGACATCATAATTTCAGGGAGAAGTTTGTACTATCAAGAAAAGCAAAGCAGGTTAAAAAGACAGATAGCAATTTGGTGGGAGTGGGACTGTTTCACACAGTAGTGAGTGTAGACCTCCCAATAACATTTGGCAAGAGATCTGTAGGGAGCCACATGTCCTGGGGAAAGGCATTGGAGGAAAGGCATTGTGTATGAAAGAGTGGTCTGTGTGATTGGATTTACGTTTTATTTTTGGATGTTTATAGCAGCTTTAATTGTAATTGCTAAGACTTGGAAGCAACCAAGATGTCCTTCAGGAGGTGAATGGAGCAATAAACTGTGGTACATCCAGACGATGAAATATTGTTCAGCATTAGAAAGAAATGAGCTATCAATCCATGAAAAGACATAGAGGAAACTTAAATGCACATTACTAAGTGAAAGAAGCCAAACTGAAAAGGCTACATACTGTAAAAATATTTTGGCTGTTGTGTGGAGGATTGGGATGGAGGGGGAGGGCAGGACAGAGATAGGAGAAAGGTGGTTAAAATGGTCTGGGGAGAAGAGTTAGAGGGTTACTGCAATAATTCAGCAAGAACGGGAGGAAAATCAGCTGGTTGCAGTGGCTCACGCCTATAATCCCAGCACTTTGGGAGACTGAGGCGCAAGGATAGCTTAAACCCAGGAGTTTGAGGTTGCAGTGAGCTATGAGGCCGCCACTGCACTGTAGCCCTGCGACAGAGTTAGACCTTGTCTTAATTAATTAACTAGTTAATTAATTAATAAAATAAAAGGGTGGGGGGAAAATCATTGCTAACAGGTTACCTTTTTTTTTTTTTTAGACAAAGTCTCGCTCTGTTGACCGGGTTAGAGTGCAGTGGCGTCATCATAGCTCACTGCAACCTCAAACTTCTGGACTCAAGCTATCCTCCCGCCTCAGCCTCCCAAAGTGCAAGGTATACAGGCATTTGCCACCTCGCCTGACCTTTGCTAACAGCTATTGTTGTTGGGCGTGGAACTAGGGAGCCACATAGGCAATAAAAACTGCTATAGACTTGCCCCTTCTCCTATGCACTTCTACCCGAAAAGGTCAGAAACAACGGCTACTAAATTTTATCTTCTTTTCCGGATCTTCAGCCCTCAAATCCGCAACTAACAAATACGGAAGGTAAGGTACAGTGAAGACCACACCAAAATAACATAGTAACAGCTGTGAAGCCAAACCCTGGAACTGTCATAAACCGCTGACCATCAGAAAAGCTACAATAGGCAGTAATTTCTACTTTTTAACACTAAAAGCAACCTCATTAAAGAAAGTGAGGCCTCAAAAAATTGCATGAAGACTCATGACTGTTCCTCTCCACGGGAATCTTTAGTAAAAGGCGAAAGATTTACACGATCTGAAGAGAAACGAGAGCTCTTTTCTGCGCGTCTACTTCGAGCTTCCCAGAGAGAGCTAACAACGCGGTTGTGGTTGCTCAGTACTTGCGCGGTGCGCGCTACCTGCAGACAGTTTATGTGTATAATACTCCTAACAGGAATTATGCCCTACATCACGGGGAAAAAACCCGAGGGATGGAGCTCAAGCCTCGTGAAGCTGTCTTTTCGTGGTGCACCATGGGTATGCAAATGCAAGCGGCTCCGGGCTGGTCCGGAATACCAGCTGCGGGTGCGGGGCGGGGCGGCTGCGCTCCCTTACTCTTCTCCGCGGGTCTCCGTTTGCCCGGAGAGGTATGGGCGGTGCCGTGTGCTGAGTGCTTTGAAGGGGCTGGTATTGGTGTTAGTCCCAATTGTTCAGTCCTGTCGTATTGTACCCGCAGTGAGCCCCCAGCCCTAGGGAGATAGAAGGGAAGAGGCCAAGCACACTTAGGGGCGGTGGGACCACTTAAGATGCATGTCATCACCCCTCCTGGAGGAGATGGCATCCAATTCATCTTGAAGGATGATTTGGGGTTAGGTCAAGGGGAGGTGGGCAGGTGTTCTAGGCAGAGGGAATGACCTATGCAAAATTATGGAGGTGAAGACCAAAAGTAATTCAGCCCATCCAGAGAGTGGAGCGTGGGTGTGTCTGAATGAGGGTGTGAATCCGGTGGGGACACCTTCTGGAGGGGATGGTAGGCAGAGGCTGTATCTTATGGGGCCTGGAAAGAGTTTGGGTTTTATCTCATCAGTGATGGAGAAACCACAGAAGGGTGATGAAGTCAGAGGGCTTAGTGCGAGGTGCCACACAGGGCGGGCTGCCTTGCAAGCAGTACTGGGACTTGACCCCTGAGACTAGATGTGGTCAGTGCCCCAAGACTGCCCACTTCTGGAGTGGTCCAACTCCAACTGGAATCCCTTAAGCTGCTGCCACACCAGGACACCTTGTTTCAGGATTGTTTCCTAAGCATGCAATCAGAGCAAAAACTTTCAGCATAGCTACCATCCACACAAACTACAAAAATAAATAGAGAGCACCTATGAGATGCCAGGTCATTTCTTGTATAAATGATTTCATTTAAAATCCTGAAAGAAAAAAATAGTAGCCTATAAGATAGGCTCTAATCTTCCCATTTCATACTTGAAGATGATGAAGCTCAGTGAGGTTAGCTAACTTGTTAGTAAGTGGCATAGTGGGCTGACATCCTTTGCACTATTCTGGCCTGGCAAGCGCTCTCTGCTCCACCCAGAAACCTCTCTGTAGTGACCCAAATACTACTGGACCCAAATCCAGCCTCTATCCCCTGGGCCTGCTGGATGCACTCCCTACTCCAGGTTCTAAGCCAACTACCTGCTTGTCTTTAGTCTTTTTAGGCATTTTAATGTTGATTCAACTGCAGTAGGCCTTTTTCTTTTTGTAACTTTTGGTCCGAACATGATTTTCTGGCCTTTGTCCGGGTGGGGTGGGGTGGGGTGTGAGAAGGCAGTGTTCCAGGGGTGGGACCATTCTTGGTGAGTGGGTGGTTGGAACCCAGGGTGTGAGTGTGTATCAGCTGAGACTGAGTCCAGGGATAGTTGGGGAAGGGCAATACAAGACCTCCCCCACTCCACTGGGTGAGGCTCTGTACTCTATTACAGGGCTGTTGCCATTCTTCAAGGCCTTTGTACAATGGGGCTGTTCAGCATTCACAGAACAAACAGCTTAAATTCAGTGCTCTTACTAGTTGCCCCACTTCATCCACTGGCTGGCCAGCCAAAGATGCCCCCCAGGTGTCAGGCTGACTGCTGACTTACAGAGGCCTCTACCTTGGAGGTTGCTCTGGGTCCTGGCCTCAGTCCATAAATCTCCTAAAATATCTCCCCAGACCCTGCTGCCCCATCTGTGCTTCAATTGGCTACTTTCCTGATCTGCTTCCACTTCACCTTCCACCTGTTGCATGGCTTTGCCCCTCTGCCATGCCCCCTGTGCAGATGAAGCAGGAAGGTGGGAGATGAGTCTGGAGAGGTGGACAGGGCTGGATTATGATGGCTCTGAACCCCACACAGTAGGGTTTGACACCAAAATTTACATAATTTTATATACTAAGCACTTAATCCAGATGATGTTACCAAGTATATGACAAAAATTCAGTCTGGGATCTTTCCCACCCAGAACTAGAGAAGGGTAGGTGGAGGTCCCAGGACCTCAGGCCCTGATACCACAGAAGCCCCTTCCAATATCTAATCTTCACTGGCAAACTCCTAACTCTGAAAGAAAAGCACCAAAGTCATTTGAGATGAGTTCACATAGAATATATTTCATTCTTTAAAAATAAAACTTTTAGCATAGCTAACATCTATATATACAAAAATAAACATCTTCATATAAATAATTTATGTGATAGGAGGTGGACAGGGATACAGACAGCCTACCCAGGAGTCACCAAGCAGTGGGGGCCAGGACTGGCAAAGGGTCCCTCAGGCTTGGTCTCTGCTGGGTGGGCAGCAGTGTGGGGCAGGAGGGGGACAGGGCTTCACTGGGCTTTCACCCCCACCCGACACACATGCCTGGGTGTGCAAGGCTGCTCACAGCCCAGAGGGTGGCTGTTCTGTGTGGGTATCAGGGAGGTCCGTGGTGGCTGAGTCAGGGGAGGGGATGCAGACAGCAGCAGCGGAGGACCCTCCAGGGGTCTGTCGTGCATTTGATACCCCACCCATTGCTTCCCAGTGACTTTATGGGGCCCAAGCAGGATCTCCATGCTTCAGTTGCTCTTTCACCCACTGGCCGGGCATGATCCTCTAGAACTGAAGTTGCCAGAGCTGGTGGCAGCTGGGGTGGCAGCAGAGGACCAAGTGGGCTCATTAGAGGCTGGGTGGATGTAGGCACCAGGCAGTGGGGGTGGGTGGAGGGCCACAGTCATGGAGGTAGTCACTCTGGCAAAGCTCTGGGGCAGGGTGGGGGACACCCCCCACCTGAGCCCACTTCCCTGTGGAGCCGAGGGGCTCAGGACCTTAGGGCTCTCCTTGTATATCTGTACCACCTGGGAAGAGATACCAGCCCCAGTGAGCCCAGGGACTACTGGGGTCACAGTCCCCTGCAGCACCTCCCTGGTGATCACCATGATTGTTGGGAAGCTGGGGTCCCTGTTGGTCTCCAGCAGCATATGAGAGCTGATAAGCTACAGGATATCGAGGCCTGGGGCAAACCCTGCACCTTGCTCTGGATCCTAAAAGGCTAAGGTGGGTCCCATGAAGAAGCCAGGAGGGCTGAGGGGCAGGAGCCTGGTGTCTGGGGAAAGGAGGAGGCTATCACCTTCAGCGGGTGGCACCTGTTGGGGAGGGCCCTGGCTCTGTCCCTTGCCTTGCCTGTCCCTACCCAGTCCCCTTGGCTGGGGGCAGAGGGAGGGTGTGGTCACCTCTGGCGGGGGGCCCAGGATGGACAGCAGCACAGGCAGCAGCACAAGTCCATGGAGGAGGCCCAGGAGTGTGAGCACTGTCAGCACCACGAAGAAATACCTGGGTGGGGGGGGGGGTCATCCGGGGCAGGCCCTGAGGCCAGCACAAGCAGGCCCTGCCTCCTTACCCCAGCCCTCCCTTACCTTACGATGAAGTCAAAGTTAGAACCAGCAAGCATGAGCAGACCCAGCAATGTGGAGATGGCCCCATCAGTCACAGGGGCAAATGTGTGCTCAAGGGCATGGGCTGCCCGAAGGTTCCGGCTACCCTGGGTGGTCAGGAAGCCCTGGGGGAACAGAGTGATCCTGGAGCTGCTCCTCTGCCAGTCATGGCCAGCTCATCCATGTCCCCAACTGTATCTGTCTCCAGGGCTCACCCATACCTTGGCCCACAGAAGGCCAGGTGAACTAAGTCCATGGGAAGTATGCATGAGTCCATTTAGGTAACACTGTATAGATGAGTCTGGTGAAGTTAGACACAGAGAGATGTACAAAATAGGGTGGGCAAACTATAGCCTGTCACCTGTTTTGTGAATAAAGTTTTGTTGAAACACAGCCATACTCATTAATGTATTGTCCATGGTTGCTTCTGTGCTGTGATGTCAGAGTTGTAACAGAGACTCTGTGGCCCACCAAGCCTGAAATATTTACTACCTGGCCCTTTACAGAAAAAGTTTGCCAACCCCTGGTCTAGAAGGATGGATGCCAAAGTGATGAGTTACTCCTCAGGGTACCATTTCAGAGGATTTCTAACCTACCTTTGTACCTTTCTGCATGCTGGCTTTTTTGTTTTGTTTTCAAGGAGTATATATTGTTGTTAGAATAGTAACAGGGCTATTTGGGGGGAAAAAGAAGGGAGCTGTTTGTGGGGTCTGATCAGGTTTGTGTTGGTGCTTCCAGCTGGTCTGTCGGCCCCCAAATTCCTCTGCCAGAGAACACACAGCTTTGGGAAAGGCCTGTGCCCTCCTTAGTTCTAGTATTTCTGTCTTTGTGGAATCCCTTCTTTAAGCCCACATTGCCATCCAGCTACCATCCCATTTCTCTGATCCCCTCGTAGTAAAGCCATTCAAAAGAATTGTTGGTTCCCATTTCCTTACCTTCCATTCTGTCTTTAAACTTTGTTCACTCCTCTCTACCAAAATGGCTACTTATTTGTTTACTTGTTTACTGACTATTTGTACCCCCCTGGTATATAGTTCCTTGGGGCCAGGTACGGTGGCTCATGCCTGTAACCTTAGCACTCTGGGAGGCTAAGGAGGGTGGATCACTTGAGCTCAGGAGTTCAAGACCAGCCTGAGCAAGAGCAAGATCCAGTCTCTACTAAAAACAGAAAAATTAGCTGGGTGTGGTGGTGTGTGCCTGTAGTCCCAGCTACTTGGGAGGCTGAGGCGGGAGGATCCCTTGAGCCCAGGAGTTTGAGGCTACAGTGAGCTAGGATGACACCACTGCACTCTACCCAGGGCGACGGAGTAAGACTCTCTCAAAAAAATAAATAAAGGAAATTGAACTCCCCTCTTCACTCCCCCCCCTTTTAAAAAATAAAATAAATAAATAAATAAAAAGTTCCTTGGAAGTAAAGACTGTATTGCTATTATATACCCAATTCTTAAATAGTACCCAGAACATAGTAGGTGCTTGAGCAATATTTGTTGAATACTGAATCAGCTGACCTATCCCTCCCCTGGTGCCTGTGCTCACCAGTGCCACGTGGACTGTGAACTCGACACCAATTCCTACAGATGCTACGAGGATCACCACAGGGATGGCGCTCAGCTTGATGCCCAGGAAACCCATGATACCAAAGAGCTCCACGGTCATCATTGCCAGGACCAGCACCTGGGAAAGGCAGGGCTCGTGCAGGGCTCCTGGCAGGAGGATTACGGTACGGGCAGGTCAGGGTGGGGTGCCATTGGGTGTCTCTGACCCCACCTCTGAAAGTACTCACTATGAGGCCGGCTGTCCAGGGGTTGAGTAGCAGGAGGGCACAGACAAGGAAAGTGCACACCAGCAGGATGCAGACAGCCAGCAGGAAGCAGTGCCTCAGGCCCAGATACTGCTCCCAGAAGAGGAACGGGGAGCCGCTGGGGTAGGCGTGTACCCCAGCCTGGCCTGCCTCTGCGCATGCTGCCCGGGCCCCCTCAATGGCCTCCACAAAGTCTGCAGTCTTCTGGAGGCCACGTAGCAGGAAGGGGAACTGGGCAAACTCCAGGGGCTGAGCTGGTGGGACTATAGGGGGGAGGAGGGAGGAGGGGGACATTAAGCACAGGGAACAGTGGGCAGGGCCTCAGGGACAGGGCCGAGGTTGAGGCTTTTGCTGAGCTCCCCGCTGGACTTACTGCGAAGGTTCTCCCCAGTGGTGTCATATTTGTCGTGCAGCCATTCAGGAGGTGGGGGGTAGAAGTTGGCCTGAGAAGCTGCCAGACCCAGGGGGTCACTGCTCACCCACACAGTTAGCCCCATGTAGAAGAGCTCTGGTGGAATCAGTCCCTCTTTGTCCACCAGCTTCCTTGTGGTCAGCTGTGGAGGCAGAGAGGGCTGAAGGCCTGGGCCCATGAGGCCTGGGGCCCCTCTGTACTCCCTGACCTCTAGCCCTCTCCCAACCTGGCTGAAATTCAGAGGCTCCTGGGCATCCCCGGTCTGGATGAGCAGCTTGTAGGCCAGGGCCCCGTCCTCAGAGCCATTGCGGTATGAGTAGCGGGTAATGTGCCCAGAAGCCCAGTCCTGGTCAAATGCAGCCTGGATTCCTGGGGGAGAACAGGACAGGGTACAGTTAGCCTGTGGCCCCAGGGGGCTTCTCCCTGCAGCACCCCTCCCTGCAGTCTCCTCGCTTCTTACCCTGTAGCCAGTTGCGGTAATAGTGCAGCCAGGTGCGGGGTGTCTGGGTGGCAGGTGGGCGCAGCACAGCCTTGAGGGAACTGAAGCGCTGGTGCAGATCAAAGAGGGCGCGTTGGGAGTGAGCGTAGTCAAAGCCACCCTGGGTCACCAGGGCCACCTCATACAGGGAGAAGTACCTGAGCTGGGCGCTCAGGAAGGCATGCTCCTTGGTGCCCCGAGGCACCACATCTGTCAGGGCCAGCCCATCCTGCACCAAGGTGGCTCCATAGAGGCTCAGGCCCAGAAGAGCCCCAAAGAGCACCAGCACCATGGCCTGTGGGAAATGGCAACTAAGCTGGAGGCCCGGGGCTGCCCTCCAGCCCTCAGGTGGTGGGCTAAGCCCTCTGCTCTTCTTGGGGCCCAGAGACACTAAGTCTCTGCCTTGCCCTACCCAGTCTTACCTTGGCATGTGACCGCAGCAGCAAGGGTGCAAAGTGATAGCGGGCAAAATGGGCAAGAGTCCAATGGGCACAGGGTAGGGACTTGTAGGCTGCCTTCTGCCTTGTCCCCTCCTCCTGGCCTAGAAGGTCCCGTGTGGAGCCTCCGGGGCTGAAGAGCTCAGAGCCCAGTGGGTCAGAAGATGGGGGTACCAAGTGGGCTTGGGGAGGCAGGATGGTGACCACATGCTGGCTGCTGGCTTCACAGTGGGTAAAGGCTTGAACTGTGGTGGTCAGGTGGGCAATGCCCACTGGTACTGTCCTATCTCCCAGTTCCTGGGGCAGAATCTGAATCACTCGAGCAGAGCAGGGGCTGGAAGGGACAGAGAGAGTGGATGATAGGTCTGTGCCTTGAAATGCTCATGAGGGGATAAGTGGAGGGTGTCAATGGAAAAAGGGGGTGGGGATGGTACCTAGAGAAGCAGCAGAGCACATCAAGGCGCTGGCAGTGGCGCCGGCGCAGGTCCAGGCTGAGGATGGCTGGGAAGACAAGCATCACAGCTGCAAAGTTGCTGCCAACCACAATGGCTGCCTAGGGGATGGACAGGAGGGGCACAAAGGCTGGATGAAGTCCACCCCCAGCTCCACGCCCACCTTGCGCCCGCCCTGTTCTTTCCTGAGGCCTTACCTGCAGGGAGAAGGCCCGAAGCGCAGGGATGGGAACTAGGGCAGCCATGAAGAAGGCGACCATGTGGTTGATGGATGTGAGTGTGACACTGGTGCCCGTGCGCTGCAGACACTCGCCCATGCGCTCCTGCCAGGACAGGGCAGGGATGTGGCCTCAGGTCAGAGGGAAGGGAGGCCATGTCAAGGTAGAGTGAAGGGAGGCTCAGGAACTTGGGATGGCAGAGGTAGGGCAATAATAGCACAGCAGCGAACATTATTGAGTACCATGTACGTGTCATGCGCTGTTCTCAGCACTCAACTTGAATTATCTCACTGATCCTCACAACAATCCTTAGGACACAAGCACTATTATTACCCCTGTTTACAGATGGGTAAACTGAGGTACAGAGGTTAATTGGCAGCCCAACGTCACTTGAACCAAGAAGCTTTTACTCCTGGGCTTAAGTGATCCTCCTGCCTTAGCCTCCCAAGTGTCTGGGACTATAGGTGCACGCCACCATGCCCAGCTAATTTTTCCATTGTTTTTTAGAGGTGGGGTCTCGCTATGTTGCTCAGCCTGGACTTGAACTCCTGGCCTCAAGCAATCCTCCCACCTCAGCCTCCCAAGTTCTAGACTTTTTTTTTCTTTTTGAGACAGGGTCGCACTCTGCTGCTCAGGCTGGAGTGCAGTGCAATCATAGCTCACTGCAGCCTTGAACTCCTGGGCTCAAGTGATCCTCCTGCCTCAGCCTCCTGAGTGGGTGGGACTACAGGTGTGCGCCACCTGGGCAGGCTAATTTTTTATTTTTTGTAAAGATGCGGTGTGTGTGTAGTGGGGGTGGGAGGTGTGTCTCACTATGTTGCCCAGGCTGGTCTCAAACTCCTGGCTTCAAATGATCCTCCTGCCTCAGTTTCCCAAAGTGCTGGGATTATAGGTGTGAGCCACTGCATCCCACCTCTAAGAGGCTCTTAACCACTATGCTGAACTGCCTCAGATGGGGCCAGGCTGGAGGATGAGGTCTCACCTGCAGAGGGGTGCCAGGTGGGGCCTCCGTGAAGGCATGTGCCAGCAGGAATATGTCGTCCACACCAATTCCCAGCGCCAAGAAGGGTAGCACCTAGAGGGGCAGAGGGGTAAGCAGTTGAAGGACTTGTGCAGCCTGGTGATGGCACCCACAAAAGTCTGCTCTGCAGTCCTGGTGTACCTGGGTAGTGGCAGCATTGAAGGTGATGCCGAGCAGGGCACAGAGCCCAAGGCCTGAGGCCACTGCCAGGGCCACCAGCAGCACCCCAGCAAGGCCCACAGCACCCTGGGACTGGGCACAGTCCCACCGCAGCATTGTCACGCAGGCATAGGCCAGCTGTAGGGAGAGAGGACAGTCTTAGATGGGGGCTCCCAGGGCGGGCACTGGGTAGAGGAGGGGGCAAAGTGCCAGGAGCAGGACTCACCATGAGCAGATAGCCTCCCACCACACGGGCAGCACTGACTTCAGAGAAGGCATGCAGGATGTCGTCCAGGGTGGTGGAGGAGAAGGCATGGATCTGCTGGGATGAGTTCTCAGGCAGGGCCTCCTGGGCCAGCTGGAGAGACAGGGTGGATCTGAGGGCGTGGGAGGAGGGGGTGGCTTCAGGGCACTTCTTGTCCTTGTCCACACTGACCTGCACAAAGCGCCGCTGCCAGGCTTGTAGCACTGTGCTAGCCTGCTCCTCACTCCAGCCAATGTCATGTGTCTGGTAGTCACCCCGGAAATGTTCAAACAGCTGGCGGGGACTCATCAGCAGGAAAGTGCTCTGCAGGGCCTCTGCCCTGGTAGCGGGTGCAGGAGAATTAGGGTCAGAGGTGGCCCAAATGCCCAGTGAGGGATGTGCAGGGGGCTTTTCCCAGAGCTGCCTGGTATTGTTCCCATGCACAGAGTCCCCTCACCAACTCCCTGGGGAGGCCCTACCTCAGCAGCTGTCCTTGGGGGTCTCTGGCCATGCTTCCCAGCAGCAATTCCTCCTGCCAGTGCATAAATTTGTGGGAGAAGCCATGGCAGCCCCCGCTCAGCTCCTGAGCCACATTGGGAGCCTGTGGGTGGACGGACAGGGGAGTTTAATACTCAAGGCCCTGGCTGTGGACACTGGGTATCCCTGGGCTTGTACCTCCAGGAACCAAGCCTGCCACAGAGCTCAGTAGGCCTAAAGTATAGAGAACTATTCTCCTGGGCCTCTTGACTACTTTTTAAGAATGAACAGCTAGTGTCCTGCATACAGGAGGCCACAAGAGGGAGAAGAGGCCTGGAGATAGGCTGCTGGGAGGAGCTGGCATAACTTTGGTGAGTTTTGAAAAAAGTACCACATTCACAGGGCCATACAGACACTTGGAAATTAGGTATGATATTCGTGCTTAGCTATTTTATTCTTAGTTTCCTTGTACAAGTCTATTTTGATACAGTCCAACCTTGTCTGGGCTTAGAAAAGGAAAAAGGGATACATATGCCACCTGAGGGTTCCTTAGGAGAACTGAATGGGAATGGAACACTCCAGGGGTCTAGCACAGTGGGGGCAGGGTAAGAATGTCCAGGAAATGGGGAGCAGAGCACAGAGTACAATCAGCTGTCTCTCAGAACAGAGAAACACATGAGCAGGAAAAAGGGAGGATAAGCAGCCTTTCCCTGGCAGACCTAGTTGGAACCCACCTGCCTGCTGTGATGGTTGGGGGCACTAGGTGGGCAGTGGAGGTCATCAGGGTGCAGACAGGGCCGCCCCACGTAGGCCTGGCCCACCTGTGCCTTGTCTAGCAGCTCCCGGAAGCCCTCGAGGGAAGCAAAGGGGCCCAGCTCCTCTAGTAGCTGCTCCGGATCCAAGTTGGTCCACTGGATATCGGGGCGGCCCCTGGGGGGAGAGCCCATGATTGGTGAGGGTTAGGGATCAATACCCACCCTCCAAACTGCTGTCTGGGATCCATGCTGTACCCCACCCTCCTCTCATCTGCGTATTTGTCCCTCTATATGGAGGGTGTGCAAGGAAGGCTTAGCTTCTCAGCGCTGCCAGGCTGCATCAGAGATGGGTATCAGGATGGACATACATAATACATAGCAAGGGCCCAGAAAGCCCCCACTGAGTCCCTTTCCAAGCTATCTACTTGGTTCTAATATATAACCATATGGGCACCTGCCTGTAACAGGTTTTCTTTCTGGCCTGGGCAACAGCTTAGCTGATACCTAGCTAATTCCCCCCAGTCTCTTTCTAGGGATCTTTTTTCTCCATTGCTCAGATCTTACAGATCTTTGTGTTCTGTTTTGTCTAAATAAGACTGATCTTCCTTTCCTTCAGAGGTGAGGAGAAGAGGGATGTGGAGAGAGCCTTGGGGAAGCCCATGCTATGACCCTGGCCTGGGAGGTAATGAGGAATTAGAAGGTAGTCAGGTTTTGATTGTCCTCTTTACTCCCACCCCTCCTTTCTATTGGGAAGTCCTCGGTGGGAGATGAAGTGGGGCCCAGAGGCGGCTGTGGTACACTCACGGCAAGTAGGCAGAGCCCCCTTGGAGTTTGGCTCCCTCCCAGAAGCAGTCGAGGGGGGTGAGGATCACACATGGAAACAGCTTCTCAATCATCTGCCAGGGACACCCCAGGTCACATCAGTCCTGTCCCTGGGCTCCTTCCCCACGACCTTTGTAGGATGCCCTCTGCAATCCCCCCTTACTTTTCTTTTCTGGATTTTTTTTTTTTTTTTTGGAGACATGGTCTCGCTCTGTTGCCCAGGCTAGAGTGCAGTGGTGTCATCATAGCTCACTGCAACCTCGAATTCCGGGGCTCAAGCAATCCTCCTGCCTCAGACTCCTGAGTAGCTGGGACTACAGGTGTGTGCCACTATGCCTGGGTACTTTTTTTTGTTTTTCATAGAGACAGGGTCTCACTATTGCCAAAGCTGGTCTTGAACTCTCGGCCTCAAGTGATCCTCCCACCTTGGCCTCCCAGAGTGCTGGGATTACAGGTGTGAACCACCGCGCCTGGCCTCCCCTTACTTTTAATCCCCCAGAGTCTCTCTGAGCCCTCCCACACCACAGCAAAGAGTCCACCTCTACTCCACCTCAGGGAACAGCTCAGGATACTTACTCGTTCAATCATTCCATTTTCAATAAGGGGAACTCCTGACTTGTAGCAGATTTTGTTCAAATCCCAGGACCTGCAACAGCCAGGGGCACAGGAGATCAGCAGAAGAGGGGAATTCCCACTCCAGAACTGCCACAGCACACTTCACCCTGCACCTCACCCCCCAGGGCTCTGCCGGACTCACTTTCCATAGAGTGATACTTGCACTTTACTGGCAGTGAGGGCTGCCTGGAGGTGGAGGCCAAGTGCCTCAGGCGTGAGGATGTTCTCCCCCTCCTGGCGTGCAGTCTGTATCAACATCTGAGAGGTATATGCAACCTCCTCCCCCAGCTTCTCCTTGGTGTAACGCAATTCCTGGCTCACGCGGCTGCCCACTGCCAGAGGAAAGAGAGAAAGCTGGGGGGAGAAGGCCTGGCTGGTGAGAGCTCTGGGGCACGAAGTCCCAACCTTGAGGCCTCCTCAGACAAGCAGGAGAAGTGCTGCTGAGAGGAGCCCCTGCCTTCTCCCTGATGGCCTGGCCATGGCCCAGGATGACTCCCCAGGCTCCTGCTCCTCTTCTCAGAATCTGGAGCTTTGCCAGGGAAGTGGAAAAGCCTCAGTTGTGTGACTCTGTGATTTCTTCTGTGGTCTAGGGTTTAAGCATGAACCAGGTTGGCTGAGTTTGGGGCAAAAACTTAAAAATGAAAATCAACATGAGCTGGGCCTTGGGTGGGGTTATGGGGACATACTGGAGGGAGCTCTTAGCCCCTCTCAGCTCTGGTAGGGAGGACAAGGAGGACAGCAGGCACCAATAGGGAGGCTGCCATTGGGAGAGTTTCCTAAAAGAACAGGTCTAGGGCTGGGCTGCTTCTTAGTTCAGGTTGCTCCAGACAGTGATTTATATCCACATACCTTTCTACAAACTGCTCTGGGAAGAGGGCAGGGATGGGAGTGCCTGGTAATAATGGGCCCTGCACTGGCACGGGCAAGGGGAGGATCAGATGGCCTTTCAGCATGATGTTCCCACTCAGGCAAGATGTACATGGAATCAGCTCATGTACCCCGGCAGAGGTGAAATCAAATTGGGCCAAGGGAAGGAGGGGTTCTGATCCATTTCACCATCCTCACTGTCCAGACTGTGAGTCCCAGTGCCAGGCCTGCCTTGTCTCCTTGATCTTAGTGTCCCTCACATCCTGTATCATGCTGGCCATGGACTTGTGCTCTATAACTGGGGCCTGGAGGAGGCAGGGACACTGTGAGGGGATAGGACCTAATTATGGTTTGAAGGAGGGTGAGGGCCAGAGCCAAATCGACCCCTGGAGGCTTTGGAACTTGGTCTGGTCTCAGACCCAGTTCTGCTTCTACCTGTCTGGGGGTCTCTTCCTGTTGGTCACTACCACGCCCTGGGACCCACATGTACTGTTTCTCTGAGACTCCAGGCCCACCTAGGATCATCATGCTTCCCAATCTTTTTTTCAAACCCACACAACCCCCTCACTCATGATAGCCCCAAACCCTTGGTAAGCCCCCAACACAGATTTACCTATATGCTCACATCTCCCCCCGCCAAGTCACATTCCTGGCCTGCCCCTCATGAACCTCATGAATACAGTCTTGAACAGCCATCCTGCTCCCCTCCCCTGTCAATTTCCACAGACATCTTTTCCTCCTTCCCTGACTCTTCCCTACTCCTGAGTCCTTTCCCAGGCCTGTCCTGCAGTGTTTATTTCACCAGGTTTAGGTCAGAACAGAGATAAGCTCCCCATAGCAAGTGGGTTTGCTGAGGGGAAGGAGGCATGGGAGAAGGAAGGAACCCAGAGACAGCTGATAAGAAAGCAAGAAAAAGAAACACTGACAACTTAAAATACAACATCAAAGAGAATAAAGAATCCTTAGGGGAAAAAATGACGAAGAGAAAAAGATAAACCTCAGCTGACAACAATGATGACAGATATGAGGACAGACAAACTGGGATGTATTGTGCAGGCAGGAAGAGACAATGAGTGTAGGGGAGAGGACAAAGGCTCTGAACAGACTTGACTTTGAGCCTTGGCTCTGACACTTGGCTCTGTGCCTTGGGCAAATTACTTATTCTCTGAGTCTCAATTTTGTCATCTGTAAAATGGGGACAATGACTACCTTGGTAGAATTAGAATCAATGCAGGCAAAGTACTTAAGAAATTGCCTGGCACATAGTAGGTACAGATATGGAGTTGTTATTCAACAGTTGCTGGGGAAATGATATGACAGAAAAATGAGAAAGAACTGGAAGAAAAAAAGACTAGATAAGTAGGGAGGAAATAGAACAGGGAAGGGAGAACATCAAAATCAACACATTTGTTAAAAACTTCCATGTCTTTACAAAAGGGAAAACACAACTGGCTAACCAACATGGAAAAAAAGTCCTCCTTATAGATAATCCTACAAATGCAAGCTGGCAAACAGCAATAAGTTGCCATCTATCAAACTGGCAAACATTTTAAAATTAATTGAACTTATTGCTGGCTTACAGGAGTACACTCTAAGCCACCCTAGGAGTGTAATTTGGTATACTATTTGGGGGGAATCAATATTATAATATGTATGCTCATAATCTTTGATCCAGAAATTTCACATGTAAGGGCCGGTAAGCCACTGTAAGGACTTAGGCTTTCTCTGAGTGAAATAGGAGTTATGGTAGGTTTTTTTTTTAGAGACAGGGTCTTGTTCTGTTGCCCAGGCTGAAGTGTTACAATCACAACCCACTGCAGCTTCTGAACTTCTCAGCTCAAGTGATCCTCCTGCTTTAGCCTCCCAAGTAGCTGGGACTACAGGCACATGTCACCCTGCCTGGCTAATTTTTCTTATTTTTTGTTGAGACGGGGTCTCTCTATGTTGCCCAGGCTGGTCTCAAACTCCTGTCTCAAGAGATCCTCCCACCTCGGCCTCCCAAAGTGTTGGGATTACAGGCGTGAGCCACCTCGTGTGCCCCATGCTAGATTTCGAGCAGAGGAGTGAGATGATCTGCCTTTTTAAAAATCACCTAAAAATGTATTCTGAAGCTGAGTTGTGAATGATAAGAGTTGGCCAGGGGAAGAAGTCAGGAAAGGGGTTCCGGACTAAGTGTGTGCAGGGGACTGTCAGCGGCTCAGCATTTCAGTAGTGCTAAGAGTGAGCCAGGGAGGAGCCAGTGCCAATGCTAGAGAAGCAACTGAGTCAGATTATGGAGGGCCTAGAATGTGTGCTATGGAGTTTATATTTGGTTCTGGAGAGTTCACAGAATCTGGCAGAAATCGGTAGAAGGGCTCTAATCAGGGGACTGATTTGGCCAGATTGAATTACACCACAGGGGGGCGGTGTGGAGGCAGATTTGCTGGTGAGGCTGACAGATCTTACAACTCTCGACTTTCTAACACACCCGGATTTTGGTGGCCACACTCTGAAAGTCCTGGTAATTAAGGACAGCTGGGTCCTCCCAGGCATCAGAGGGCGACACTTGATTATTCTGAGAAGTCAATCACAGTAATTCCATTGCCTTTGGCAAGTGAAGGATTTCAGCATAGGATGCTACATAGTTCTTGCCAAAGAGACCAAATGGGAAGTAGGCTGAGAGGCTTCTGATAAATTTTTCCTCACTTTCAAAAAGGGATGCAAGACAGGCATGACTTCCTTTTTTTACCACTGCATCAGCCACCTTGGGATAAGCCTGAGGACAAAAGTCTAACATGCTGAAGATGGCAGAGGAGAAAGACAGAAAAAGCCTGGGTTCTTGCTGATGTCCTTGGGCTGCTGAATGAACCATTCTGGAACATCTCTACTGCCAGACTTCCTGTTACAGAGAATAATAAATCAATCTTCTTCCTTCCTTTCTCCCTCCCTCCTTTCCTTTCTTTCTCTTTCATGTGGCTAAAAGCATTCTAAATGATACAATCATTTAGATTCAGATCTCTGGAGTGTATTGCCAGAGATTGAAAAGGCCTCAACTAGAACAGTGACAGCAAGGGTGGAAAGGATGGGTCTATTGTGAGAGAGGTTAAGAAGTAAGAATTTACTGCGTTAGTAACCAATTAGCTGAGTGAGAACTGAGGCTGACTCCCAAGGTATTTGAGTGTATGGTGGTTCTACCAATTGATACATGGCCATCCAAGGGCAGCTCTAATTTCAAGCTGTCTCTATCACTGTTCCTGTAAGTACTAGTTGGGCTATATGTTGTGATTTTTATTTTAGACAACAATCTGCCTCTGAGCCCTTCAGCTTTAAAGTTGGCCAGGAAAGACAAACAAATCACGTTCTAAGTTTCACCACGGCAAAATTGGGGAGGACCCTGAACTCTGATAGCCAGTGTCCTGTTTCTTCCTCTGCTTTCTGTATTAGCAGAACGGGAAAAGAACAAAGAATACCCTTCAGTCCTCACCTTAATCAGCTCCTCACTGCCTAGGGCATTGCAGGAGAAGCCTCAACTATAGATCTACAGAGAAAAGATCAGGTCAAGATCACTGCTTTTATCTCACCCCCAGCCAATACAGGGCAGAGTGTTATTCTGAAATAAAGGAAAAAAGCCTAGGAATTGGCTACCATCCTCTTATAACACCCTCCCTGAAACAACAGCACAAAACTGGTGGGGTCTAGCCTCTCCTGTGTTGGAATGTAGGAGAGAGGATGAGGAACCATGACAGTTCAAACAGTGTTTAGATGAGGAAGATCTGGGGAATGGAGGAAGAAGAAGGGGAGGGAGACTGCCTCTGTTGTGGCAGGAAATCCAAGAGTCATTTGGGACCACCCAGGCAGCAGTCGTGTGGGTGGGGGCATGTGGTTGTGTATGCACGTGTGTGTCCTGGGGCTGGGGGCAGGCAGGCACAGAGAAACATCTGCTCTGGACCCCAGGACTGGCCTAGAGTGTGTATGTATGTGATAGTCTGCAGAGAGCTGGGGGTAGGGTGGGGATGGTGTGTGGGAGCCCAACAGGCAGGCAGGCTCCAAGAAACATCTGCTCAGGATCCTAGGACTTGCCAGTATTTGAAATAACTCAAGGGTGTGAGACTCCAACCTGGGCCCTGCCTTTGGGTATGGGCCAGGGCTGGGGGAGGTCTGGAGACCCCACAAAATGCAAATTTCCCAGGGAAGAACAGAGTGGAGTTTGACTCTGTCAAAGGGCTGCCATATGAAACCAGGCCTCAAGAAAGAAGAGCATCATGCTGAAATTTTTAATAAGAAATCATTTTTATTTAATGCTTTCTTAAGGAAGTAAGGATTTGGTCCCATCTGACCCTGGCTGTTGCCTCAAAAGTGTGGATTCTGTGCTGCTTTTCCACTAACTGGTTGCAGGGGCCTGGGTATGTGAGCCCTCTCTGTGAATGAGCTTGGCCAGATGATTTACTCAGTTTTCCCAGCCTTCTAGTCCTAACTTTTCTGATTCTTGGTCAGAAGTGATCTCTCTCTGCCTTCTCTTATACAACATATCCTGCTTTGTATTATATTGTAGCTATCCCAGAACATATTTTACTTTCCTTGCTACTGAAAGATGGGTCTTGTTTCAGTTACCTTTGTAAACCCTGCTGTAATGTCAAAAATACACATAGAAAGTTGGCAATAAATGCTAAATAAACATACACATAATCACAGATAAATATTCTATACACCTATTCACAAGATCTACCATCTGCAGATGTCCATTTATGGATGTGGGAGGGAACAGTGCTCCTAGATGCCCAAGTGTACAGGCTCTGGCTGGCAGGTGCCCCTCCAGCCCCAGGGCCAGGCCTACTAGGGCTCAGTAGCCAGCTTCTTACCCTGTTCTTGTCTTGGACTCACTATACCAAGCAGCTATAGCCAGTGTCCACAAACTCACCTTCTACCCAGAGCTGTTCCAGGTCTGTCTCAATAATGGCCACACGGAGACCTAGTGCCAGGGCCCCAAAGGCCAACAGTCCCAGGAAGAGCACTTTGCCACAGTGTCTCTGGATCCCACAGCCCAGAGAGAAGAGCAGGCCCTGGAAGTAAGCACGAAGCCAGAACGGAGCCTTCAGGCTCCCAGCTAGGATCTGGGATGGAAAGAGAAGGGTCAGCCAGGCATCACTGGAACAATGCACGAAATCCCTCCCCTCTCACCCCACACATACCCTCTGCCAAGCCTTAGCTTCTTGAGTTCTGGATGCAGGACAGGGAGCACGTACACAGACACAGGCCCAATCTTGGAAGATTTAATACCCCCCACCAACACACACCCGAGGAAGGCATAGACCTGTTTTCTAAGAGTAGGATACTTACATACATACTCATACCTGTTGTCAGGTGGACACAGAGATGACCTCACAGATACACTTATTTTCACTGGCCAGATGAAGACGACACACACACACACACACACACACACACACACACAACTTGCCTGGCAGTGCTCTCACTTGTCTTCAGACACCCAATGACACTTGGCACTTAAAGACATCACACCTTTCATAGGCCCGAGTGACAGACCGGGCCCCACTCTTCCTTCTTCCAGCTTCCCCTCTACTCACCTGGGGTGC
Organism: Daubentonia madagascariensis; assembly: GCA_023783475.1. Classification (NCBI taxonomy): domain Eukaryota; kingdom Metazoa; phylum Chordata; class Mammalia; order Primates; family Daubentoniidae; genus Daubentonia; species Daubentonia madagascariensis. The sequence continues at coordinate 12,931,294 of JAKFHU010001129.1, read as the reverse complement.
TATGGTTCGAGTTGGGGATGTGTAGCTTGGGGGCAGCTCCCCGAGGGGCGACGGCTGAGGCATGCTGGCGGGGATCGGGGGCGCGGGCGCCCCCAACCCGCGTTATCTGGGCGCTCCCATAGGCTAGTCGGGCCACCCTGTACTGCTGGGCCCCGGCTGGGGATCCAGTGGGGCCCGAAGGCGCGGGCGTGGGTGAGGCTGTGGGGGTGGGTGGGAGTGCGGCGGGGCAGTGAGGAGCACAGGGCGGTGCGGGCTCCGGGCTCAGCGCCGAGGCTCGCCCGCTCGGTGGGCCGTGGGTCGCGGCGGCGGGAGGAGTGGGTCTTGCGTGCACGCAGAACTGCCGACCGGAGAGGCACAGCACTACTCGAGGTGCGACCGCAGTGCCAGAGGTGGCTGGAGCTCCAGAAAAAGGGAGCGGGCCGGGGCGATGCGCTCCCATTGGCTGAAGGGCCGGCAAATTACCCGGAGCCGCGCGGCCGGATCCGCTGCTAGGTAACGGCGCCGCAGGGGGCGGGGCAGGAGACCACCCAGGCAGGGCCACCCCCAGCCTCGCCTCCCCGCCCGCGCCTGTGGGGGCCCTCGGGGAGGAGAAGGGAGGGAGATCCCGGAGAGGTGCCCCGCGGGCCAAGTGTAAGTCAGGAGAGGCCGATGCTGAGGAAGGGCGTCTGCCGGTCTGTTAAGGCCACACTTTCTTCCCGACCCAGCCAAGACCCAGACTTCTCCTTTTCACTCTCCCCGCGTCCATTCTTGCCCACTTCAGTACACTCTGTCCACTGAGGCTAGAGACACGTAACATGCAAATCTGATGATAGCTCCAAAGCACAAGGTCCACTTGGAGCACAGGGCCCGGTATGATCTAAAGCCTTCACTCCCATGGTTCCCTCACACCCACCCAGACAGTGTTCCTTTCGGCCCTGCAGAGCCACCTGTAACTTCCTAAACACACCATGCTGTTCCGTGCGTGCGTTTCTGCCTTCCTACGTGTAGTGGCCCTTTTGTCTTGGCAGACAATCTTAAGAATTAAACTCAAATCAATCAATGACCCCCTCTTTGAAGCCTTCCTTGATTCATGCCTCCCTCCTGGCAGATGATTGCTTGCGTTCCTCATTACACTCAATTTATATATGCATTATTGCATTTATGACACAATAATTTATGTACTTAAAAAGTCTGCCTTCCTCAATAGACAATAAGCTCCTCAATAGTTGTTGACTGAGTCACAGAAACCAGGGTGTAAAGGACTGGAAACAGGGAAGAAGAGGGAACAGTCCCTCTACTGAACTTTCAACTACCCCATCTCAGTGTGCCGCTTCTGTCCAGCTCCAGTTCCTGACTGATAAACCGAGTGGCAGAGTAGGCCAAAATCAATATTCCAATATGTAAAGTTTGGGAAAGAGAAAAAGAATCTCCAATAAACTCATTATTCTAACACAACTACTATTATTTCTGTTCAGTACTTCCAGACTTTTTTATCATTACATCATAAATATTTCATGTTACTACATAGTCTTTGTAATCAATCATCTGGAGAATGTCCTTAAGGACGGATTCCCAGAAGTGTGGTTGTTTGGGTCAGAGAGTATGAACATTTTTATGGCTCTTGATACACACTGCCCAATTGCTTTTTGAAAACTCATGCAAATTAACATCTCCAGAGCCTCAAGCTCTGGGGGCGCGGGGACCATTTAGGTTGAAAGGGTGAACACCTAACAGGGTTGCCACTTCTATTTGTCTATTCACCTAGCAAAATGCCTGTGGAGGAACTAATATGTATATGATGCTATTGGCCAAAGTAGTAATAGTACATAAAAAGCAGCCTATGTGCATAGTACTTTCTTCCTCCCTGTCATAGAGAAGTGGATCCCACTGTGGACAAAGAAAGTATACCCCCAGCAAGTCTCTAGAAACAGCCTCTAAATTAGTCTATGTGGGACCCTAGATTGCTCTTGGGGTTATAGCTAATGACAGAGAATGGCCTGGAATCAGCACTGGTTGTCATCAGGACTACAAGTCCTAATACCTTAAGTAGCTTTTTTTTTTTTTTTTTTTGAGACAGGGTCTTGCTCTGTTGCCCTGGGTAGAGTGCAGTGGTGTCATCATAGTTCACTGCAGCCTCAAATTCCTGGGCTCAAGTGATCCTCCTGCCTCAGCCTCCCGAGTAGCTGGGACTACAGGTGCACGCCACCATACCTGGCTAATTTTTTCTATTTTTGGTAGAGACCAGTGGGGTCTTGCTCTTGCTCAGGCTGGTCTCAAACTGCTGACCTCAAGTGATCCTCCCAGAGTGCTAGGATTACAGGTGTGAGCCACCATGCCCTGCCTTAAGTAGCTCTTGAGATCTCCTTCCTTCTTACCGGACTCTGCAAGACATAAGGTTCGTGGAAATAGGTTTGTAATCACTTGGGCCTTGGGACTGTGCTTTTACCACAGGCCCGTCACTGTTAAGTTTTGACAAAGTCCAGCATTTCTTTTGATACTTCCAAGAAAGGGTCTGCCTACTGAGAAAACCTCTTGCTTTGTAGTCCTAAGATCAGTGTGGGAGAAATTGGTCTGCAGTTCTAGCCTTTCCAATTTAGGGCCTAGTGCCCTCTGGCTCCTCCAAGCTCCAAAATGACCTTTCTACTTCCCAATAAAATGACTTCCTGAATACAGCTGAACTCAGCCAGAGCCAAAGCCAAAGCCCCCAGGTAATAAGGAAGAGATAGAGGCTCCTCTTCTTTCTCTGCAAGCAGCCTCCTTTAGAATGGAACAGCTTGTTTTACTGTCACTTCCATTGGACCTGGGTATGTGTTTTGGGCCCAAATCAGAGACATTCTCCAAAAAACAAAGAAGAAAAGCAATCTAATTAAATTCATTGTTACCAAGGATTTTAAATCTAATTGCTGATTCATGAGACAAACATATCTTGGGGTTACTTATGCGTCCACTCCTTTGCTGAGCTCTGGGGTTGCAGGGTACCTACTTTTTAGTTTATAGCCTGAGGAGGAGCATAGAGACCACAGGGGAAACCACTATGAGCTGGGGGTACTCAGGGAGGTTTCCAGAAGTGAGAGGAATTGGATGGAAGAGATGGGAGGATGACAGAATCTAAAAGGAGAAGACATGGTTCAAGGTCTGAATCTTTCATTTACTGGTTGTGAGATCTTGGGCAAGTCACATAATCTCCAACATTGACATAGGGATAAAATGAGATAATATATATGGCTGAGGACCAGTGCTAGGAAAAGTGAGGTGGCGTATACTCACAAGCACACAGTGTTGGGGAAAGTGACCAGTCTGGCTTCAGGGGAGGGTCCATGTGGGACTTACTGGAAGAGCCAAGGTAGGCCTTCTTTTCCTGGCACTCTCCAGGCTTCTCACTTACCAGCTTTTGGCTGGCCTCTGTTATCTGGGCCAGGCAGAGTCAATGACCCTGAGATGTGCAGGAGGGAAGTAAGGGCTCTGGGCAGCCCTCCTTCCCCCATTACATGAAGGGGCCATGTCTGGGAACGTATGCCCCTTCTCTGTGGGCAGCTTCAGGCCAATAGCACCTATCAAGTATTTGGTGCCAGAGACTGTAGCCAGAGATTAGAGAGTGGCCCTTCACTTTAAGTGTGGAGGAAGGAGAGAGGCTAAGAACCAAACCAGCATCTCGTCATGGCAGAAAGGCCTCTGATGCAATCATCCTGGGTGGTGGCAGACAGCTCAGGCCAAGGACAGGTCAGCCTGGCTTTCAATAGAAGGTGTTCTTCTGCCCAGTCTCTTTCCATCCTGGTAAGCTCCACGAGAGCAGAGCTTTCCAGACCTTCTGTCTGGGTGGTCCTTCCCTCCCAAATGGCCCTCCCTTTCCTCAGACACAATTTAACTATTTAGAAAGCAGCATACAAATGACTGGTTTATGCACCTCCTTAGGGTTAGGGATGGCTATGAATAAAGGAAGTATACCCCCTGCAATTCTCTGGAAATAGAAATAGCTTCTAAACTAGGCTGTGCAGGCCCCTAGATTGCTCTTGGGTGCTACAGCTAAACACAACTTCCCTCCCTCTCCACTGGGTGTGGAAGTAGGATAGAAATAGTAATACAGTGAGGGACTGGGAAGGTGTTTGGCCTCTGGCCTTGAGAAATAGCTTGGAGGGCAATCTTAGCAGTCAGTCTCCTTATAGGCTCAGGGAGCTCTTGCCAGCAGGCAGGGGTGAGGTGTTACTAGGGGAGCGGGTTCCTGGAGTAGCAGCCATCAAATTTCGTCTGACTTGGCAAGCTCCGGGAACCCTGTTTCTCAGCACCTCCCCAGAGTCCTCCCTGATTTCGCATTAAACATCCCCTTTCTCCTCTTCCTCTACTTCCCTCATTGAGCATCACTGGGGGAGGCAGGGCAGACCCTATCAACTCTTCTGCCTGCCTGGCTCTTCTGGCTTCTGTCCCATGGAGGGGTGGCTGGCTAGTAGACATTCAGTTGCTCACTATGTTTCAGACATACTCAACCCCTCTGAAGCTGCTACCAAAAGGAAACAAAAACTGTCTCTGCCTTCTGGCAGACAAACAGAGCAAAGAGAAGAAAAACCAAAGCATCTTGGGTACCTGGTCAGTCCTGAAGTTGTTAGAGACAATAGCAGCAGTGTCCTGAGCTGGGGGCTGCTCTCAGGTGGGACTCAAACTTAGCAAGGCCTTCCTCTGGGGAATCCTTACTTTTTGTTTTTTCCAGCTCCCTCCTTTCCTTGGTATAGAGGCTATTTGATGGGCTTGTGCAAGGGGGAGGCAGAGGAGAAGTTTTTCCTCTACCTCACTGTCAGGGGTTCTAAGGGCTCAGTGGGGAAGGACAGGAGGGGGTATAGCAGGGCTCTGTGGCAGTTTAATCAATCCCCTCTCCTTCTCCACCCCACCCTCCCTCCAAACATACCCAGCTCCATTCCCTTTTCTGTGGTCAAAGAGTAGTCTTCTGGCCTCTTGGGATACCAAGACCCTAAGGGCCAGAAAACTCCAAGCAAGAGGACATAATCTGAGAATAGGAAGGACCATTAAAAGTTACCTAGTCCTGGCCAGGCACAGTGGCTCATGCCTGTAATCCCAGCACTTTCGGAAGCTGAGGCAGGAGGATCACTTGAAGCCAGGAGTTTGAGACCAGCTTGGGCAACATAGTGAGACACCATATCTACAAAATAATTTTTTTTCTTTTTTTTTTTTAAAAGATGCTGAGATACAACATAAATTTTAAAAATTAGCCAGGTGTGGTGGCTCATGCCTGTAATCCTAGCACTCTGGGAGGCTGAGGCAGGAGGATCACTTGAGCCCATGAGTTCGAGGCTGCAGTGAGCTATGATTTCGGCACTGCACTCCAGCCTGGGCAACAGAGCAAGACCCTGTCTTGGAAACAAACAAAAAGTCATCCAGTCCTAACTCTCTCATTTTGTAGATGGGGAAACTCAAGAGTTGAAGGCAGTGATTTGGCCAAAACCAAAAAACATTAGAGGTCAGGTCTTCTTCCACCCAGGCCAGGACTCAATCTCCAGCACCACCCAGGCCCCACTCATTTAATTTCAGTTCCAAAGGGGACCATCTTGGGCAGTACCACAGCTCCTTATCCCCACCTCCTCCTGAGTCCTATGGTTGCAGCCACTTCTGCTAGGCCATTTCAGCTCCTGCCTGATTAGGGCAAACTTTTAGGAACCCTGTCCTGACCAGTGGGAGGAATGTGGAGCTCCAGGGCAGCCAAGAAGGCTGACAGAGGTAGAGATCCCTGAGGGTAGGAATGCTCATCTAGTCTCTCACAAGTTCAATGACTAAGATCAGGCAAGATCACTCAAGTAAACTTGAGAGCCTTGAGATTTTTTGAAGCAATGTAGAAACCAGTATTTCAAATCAATCTTCATAATTACTGCCACCCACAGTGAGGACATCAAGAGAAACCTTTACTTTGATAATTCTAGGAGGTGAAATCTCACCCCAGGAGCACTTTTATCTTCCACCAAACACCTGCAGGTTGTAAAAGCAGTGCAGGGAGAGACAAGACAAGAGTAGAGTGAACATGAGTTTGGGAGCGGGGGGAGGGGGGTTGAGGAAAGATGGATAGGACTCTCGAAGGGCTGTGAATAAGGAAATCTCATTCCTCAATTATCTGAAGCAGAAGAGTCTGTATAATTAGAATATAAAGGAGTATAGCTGGAGAAGAGTCAGAAAGAATTTCAAACCATGATACAGGTTCTTGGCTCTTCCTTCCCAGGTTGGGAGGGGTTTGGCTTAGCTCAGACCATGATCTCAGACCATGGCTCTCCTTGCTCTTGCCTCCACTAAAACCTATGGGCATAGGCTTGTTGGCTAGCCAGGGGCTGCCTCCTGCTTGCTTTGAGTCTCCAAGGGGCAATAGTTGAGGTGAGGAAAGTGGCTAGAGGCTGGGAGGATAGGGAGTGAATGGTAGGTGTGGAGGGCGGGGTTGGGGGTGGGGTGGTACAGGGGCTGAGAATCTATGTGGCAGGTATGGGAGCAGAGAATAGTAAGTCCTGGGCTGATACTCAGGGGTGGTATTGACAGCAGGCAGGCCTATGGGTCTAGAAAGCCTGATTAGTGTCAGGGACTGAAGTACTCTCAGGTCCTTTTAAGTGGAAGATGCTTTATGGACTGGGCTGGGTCAGCCCGTCAGAAAGTAGCCCTCTTAGGAGCTTTACTATTGGACAGCTGCTGCTCCTGCCTGATAACCTTGGTACACGAGAGTTAGGCCATCGTGTCTATCCTGTTCCACACACTTGCTCTAGATGATCTTTATCACATAACCCATGAACATACACTGTGTATACCTGAGCCCACCTGATGCGGAGATTGGGACTGTTCCACAAGTCTCCAGCATGCCTTTGGGAGCCCTTCTTTATTGGGAAATAAATACAGAATCAAACAGGTGGGCCAGCCAACATCTGTAGTTTCAGGGACCAAAAGGAAGGAGTCTGACACGCCCAGAACTCAGATCTCCATAAGCTGGTCATTCCCCACGATCACCTCGTTCACTCGTTTAGCTACAAAAGAAAAAGAAAACGTTTTCTGAGAACTGGCAGCAAAAAATGTCATTTCAAACCAACTACTTCTAATTCTGTGTTCACAAACGTTTATTCCTCTCCTATTGTGGCTCTGCTCTTTGAGAAGCTGTTGGGATACAACTTGCCAAAGGGGCTATGAGAAAGACAGCATCTTTCTACACAGGACGATGGGACTAACTCTATACCTGGCTTTGGTGAGGCTTTACGCAGGAGAACCGGAGCTGGGTCTTAAAGGCTGAATAGAGTTTTTACAGGCAGTGATCAAAGGGAAGGCATTCCAGGCTGTTAGAATAGCATGGGCAAAGACATGGAGATGTGAGAAAGGGGAACATGAAATATGGTGGTGTGGCCAGAGGATAGGAAATGAGGAGAAAAAGATTAAGAAATGAGGCTAAAAAGATAAATGGAGATATTCAAAGAAGGAGAAGGGGCGGTACCTCATATATAATATGGAAATAATACCACCTACTGCACAGGGTTGTTGTGAGAATTCAATGAGTTAAAGGAAAAGTGAGTACTCAATAAACAGTGACTATTATTATTTTTGTAAAGTCCAAATGCATAGGCCCTCCATGACCTGATCTTTGCCTACCTCTCCAGCTTCATTTCCCACCATTCTCCATTTATACCAATAAGCCATACTATTTTATACCTTTAGACCTTGGCATATGCTGTTCCCTCTGCCTAGAATGCTTTCCCCCCATTTTTTCCCATAGCACTGTTATTCACCCCAAATACCCTAATCTGGCACCTCTAATATGTGATGCCTTCCCTTCTGAACTGTCCGTTTCCTGCTTTGCGAAACCACTGAACCAAATACATATCTCTGTTTCTACATCATTATATCATTCTCCTCTACTTCACTATAAGAACACTGAGGACAGGTAAGGGACACTGCAGTTATGATTATACCAACTGTCTAGAATGGCTACTACTACATGATGATTTTAGAGGTTTTGGGTAATGACAAGGATAGGGTATGGTTATGTAAATGGAGACCTAAAGCTGAAAGGAGGTGCAGACTGGTATAAAAGTTCAGGGAATTATGAAGCTAGGGGACTGGATAGTTCATTGATGACTATGTTTAAGCTGTCCAAAATGTTGGGAAAAAGTAAGGGAGGGGAGAGGAAGACTGTGAACCAGAGGCTAAAGCCCTCTACAAATTCAGGCAAGTACCCTGGAAGCTGGTCAAAGATGGGGTGAAAGGTAAGAAGAACTACAGAAAGCTTTCAAGGAAAAAGAGCTATAGAAAGGAGGCAGTGAGCCAATGGTCTGGAAGGGGCACGGGAGCTAGGGGCATGCTATCTGCCTCTTGCCTGAAGCTATGGTGAAGACCTAGAGAATAGGAGAGTTTTCCAGTCTTCTGTTGGTTCAGACCAAAAAGCCTGACCAGTTGGCTGAAAACTGATTCTTTCTGTCCTAGCTTCCCATGGCCTATAAAGGTATAACACCTTTCTTGCTATATCTGAGGGCTTGAGTGTGACCCTGATAGAAGAGGCAGAAAATTTGGCTTTTCTGAAGCTCTACTTCAGCCCCAGAAGGCTTTGGTGTAGCAAAATGAAGACATCCGATGATAGGAGACAGTTTGATGATGAGAGACATTTGCATCTGTTCATACTGCTGGGAGCCTCCTGCTCTGTCAATAAAAAGGGGGTTTCTGACTGAGGCTTTGAAAACATTGAGATTTCAGATGTGTCTCCTCTTCTGCCCACCTTTCCAGCTTTGTTTCTTGCTACATCTCCCTTTTACCCTATACTCTATATAGATTTTCCAAATGATCTGCAGTTTTTAACACACTGGATTTTTTGCCTTTAGGTGTTTGCTTGCACGGTTGCTCTTTGCTTGAAAGGTTCTTCCCCTTTGTATATTTGGTAAATAGACAAAATTTTCAAGATTTACCATTAATTCCTTCAAGATGGTGTTCCTGCTTCTTGTGCAAGTCCTTAATTAACCCTGACAGTCTTCTACCTGCAAAACTTTACTGTACTTACTTCTTTACTCATTTGTCTCTCTCTAATAGACTATGAGCAATTAGACAGCAAGAAGAATCATAAAGATGAATAAGACCCCTAGCCTACCAGTGCCAAGAATGGCAGGCGGTAATTAATTTCTTGAATGTGTGTTTTAGGGGTTATGTGAGAGCACAGATGTAGGAAAAGGAGCATGTATGGAAGAAAAGGCCTCCAATCTCCCTGTGAAAGATAATATAATTGATACATCTGGTACATTACAGCAAGGGGGATTGGAAGTCCAGAGTATCTTTAGGTTTATTTCTCTTTTTCCAGCAGAAGAGAAGCCTAGGTCTAGGTCTTTCACAAAGTTTGCCATTACAGCACCATGTTGGACAGACACAATCTCATGTGGGAGGAAAAGGATAGGAAAGGGAGGAAGAAAAGGAGACAGTGCAGAAAAGGAAAGAGATTCTGTGTCAGAATGACTTGGATTCTAATTTGACTTTAAGTAAATATTTGTTTGGCTTTGAGCAAATTATTTCATGTCTTTGGGCTTTAGTTTCCTAACAAAGTTGTGGGTCTTCAATAGAATAACTGACATAAAGAGCCCATCAGAGTGCTTTGGTAAGTATTAAACAGAAGTTACAGAATAGGGCTAGGTCTGGCCTGTGTACTCCTGCCCAAGGAGGTGCTTCATAGACATCTTCTGCCTTCAGTGAGAAGAATGGAGAGAGGCCCAGATAGTGCTCAGGCTGCTAAATTCCCTATGGCTGGGGTTGGTCCTGGAGTGTGACTGTCAATCAGGCTCCACCCGCAAGGTAAGACTGACCAAAAAAGAACAAAGGAAATGCTTCTCTGGCTAGCTTCCCAGGGTACCTCCAAAAGCTCCTCTTTATCCTTTATCCCTCTATACCTGTGAGTCAGCTTCATCGCCTCTCATCTAGACTCTGACATTTGCTCTTCCTTTATCCGGTTTCTTCCTGGTTTCCAGAGATACTGGGCTGCTCCGAAGACAGCCCCAGTTCCAATTAACACTATTCTTGGACCTCAGTGCTCCAGACTAGGGGGTGAATGAGGTGTCTGGCTGGGGAAGACAACTCTTTCTTCAGCTCTGCCAGGCTCCAAATAAACACCTCAGCCTTTTCCACCCCTCCCTACTCTCCCTTCTTTCCTCTGGGTCTGCCCTTGGCCTGGCAGTGAGAGAATACCTTGCTCACTGGGCTTCAGGGGAGAGAGACATGGCCTGTTGGGGTAGATTTTCATGGAGATGCAGTAAGTTGGAGGAAACCTGCAAGAGAGCAAAAAGTAGAACTAATGCTGCCTGGCCAGGGATGGGAGTAGTCTCCAGTAAACACACTGGAAAATCTCTAGGCTGGAATCAGATTGGGAAAGATTCCAAAGGGAAGATTACATACAAAGGAGGATGGTAAGCTGGGAAAAAACAACTGGAATAGAAGGGAAAAACATGTCACAAATGAAAAACTGCACTGGGAAACTGGGAAGGATTCCTGCTAGCCAGGAGGACTTGATCTATGTCAAGTATATGTCAAGATTCTGACCTATGTCAGGTCTACTTTCATGGCCAAAGGACTGATTGCAGTGGTCACAGGGAAGAGATCCAAGTTCTTTCACTGACAGAAGAGACTCAGATGAAGCATCCAGTTAGAGTCTTTCAGGATTTGACTCTTTATACTGCTTTAGCAGGGGGTCAAACTTGGCTGCCAGGAATTTTGCCAGAGATAATCACTAAGAGTGCTGGGGTGGGGTGCAAAAAACCAGAGTTGTTATGAAATGGCTTGTTCTTTTGGTAGTATTAGACGAGGGCAGAGAGGCCTACACAGGGTTATGAGAGTCATGTTCTGGGGGAAAAAGACTGCTACGGATGTGGTGACTCTCTGGTATCAAAATAATTGGAATTTGGAGCGGGGATGCAGTATTTCTTAAGATGAACGTTTATTCCTGAAATCCCTCCATGTGAGGAAGACTAACTGAGGACTTTGTCATCTACTGAGCTCTTTGCTGCTAAGGACCTGAGTTGTTGATATTTGTCTAGGTCATCCACAGTAATAGGTCTTGAGTGTTGTACTGATGGCTTGGAATTTGTTTTTCCCATATGGCCCAGCCTCAAAGAAAAGTGATAGTGGGAACAGGCAACTGTACAGGGAGTGCCTATGACAGGAAGGCACTGGCCACTGTACTGGATGCATTTGTCCCTCCAGCAGAGGATAGAAAGCAGAAAGTGGTGGGATTGTCCAGTTTACAGTCCAGAGTCCAGATGACTTCCCTGGCCACCTCTCCTTCAGGAGGACCATTAAGGGGTCTCCTTGCTAAAAAGTGAACACATATTGTTAGTTAAAACCAGAAAGCCCAGGCAATGCCAAAGCCCATCTTATGAAAATTGCAACCATCTCACAGAGGCCTTTTTTGGAACTTTCTGCCCTGAAATCCCCCAAAATATGCTTTATGGATCCAAAATTCATTCATTCATTCTTTTTCCCCCCCTCTGATCATCTACTATAAACCAGGACCTGTTCTGAGAACTAGGCATACATATAGTTAAGACAATCCTTGGCCTTGAGGATCTAAGTCTAGTAGGGAAGGAAGACTCATAGATAATTGCTATAACTCGTGATATGTACTTTAATTCAAGTGTGGCAAAGTCCAGGGATGCAGAGGAAGGAATGCTTAGTTCTGTTGTGGGGAGTCATGGGAAGAGTCAGAGAAGGTTCTACAGAGGACAAAACACTTGAGCAGAGAGGAAATCCAGAGAGAGAGGGTATGTGCAAAAGCATGGAGAGGTACAACAGCACAGTGTATATGAGAAACTGTAAGTCCCTTGGTATGCTCAAGGAGTAGTGTGTGCTTCTTAAAACATTTAACTGTATGTAATTCTCACAACAATCCTCCAAGGTAGGTATTATTGTCCCAATTTTTCTAGTTAAGAAAATCTGAGGCTTAGAGATTAAAAATTTAAGCTAGTGCACAACCAGTGAGTTGCACGGCTGAGATCTGAACCCAGGTCTGTTTAATTCTAAAGCCCCAAAGCGAGGCATATGACTTTAAAAAAGGGAAGGGGGAAAAAAAACTAAAGAAGGCCTCTGTTTACTGGGGAGAAGGAAAATGATGTGGCTTCCACAGAATTGGTGGGGTTAATTACTTCAGCAATTCCCCACCCCACCTATTTTAGTTTTAGGAATAATCACAAGAGCAATCAGCCAATTTTACTGATTTTGAGAATTGCCTACTTTTTGGTTAAAAACATTTAGTCAAGTTAAGAACAATTCAAATTTGCCCTGCCTAGCAGGGAAACACTGGTCTTTGTATGTCTCTCAAGCACTATACGTCTTTCTACAGGCTACAGAGCAGAGCAAGCTAACAGTACAGCTTACAGACTCACCTCTAAGCAGCTGAGAATGGCTGAGTGTTATATCCCACTAACCTTTCCCAGGCGAGGAATCTATGACTACTTCCCTTAAAGGTCAGATGAAGTGCTCACAGACTTCAAGAGGCCAGAGCTAGTTCCAGAGCTCTTGCTGCATTACTGGCTCTTCTGTCTCATGTCCAAGAGCCATGGTAAAGTACTGGTGCTAATCTGGGCCATCAGATCTATTGGTATGTTTTCAATTTTTTTATAGTAAGGCTGCATGCATGTATGAGCTTATCTACAAGACAAAATCCTAGAAATGAAACTGTTAAGTCAAAGTTAAAAAATTTGACAATGATGTCATCTTTCTCTCCAAAGATGGCTTTATCAGTTTATGTTCTCGCCTGTAGTACATGCATGTGCTTGTTTTCTACATCCTCACCAGCATTTAGCATTATCAGTGCTAGTGTGATAGGTAAAAAATGGCATCTGTGATTGTAACTTGGGCTCTGGTTTACCTTTGGCTTCAATCCTCTGGCCACTTCCAATCAAGCAGTCTTTGATGTCTGCTCCCTTCTCGATCACAGCATTGTTGCAGATGACGCTGCCATGGATGTTGCTTCTGTAACACAGTAACCAAGTTAGGGAGTACCCAGGGCTCTCATCATCATCCTCACCACTATTGGATGGGGGTTCTGCCTTCTCCCTAGTCTAGAAACAACTGGTCAGTCCAGTTAATGGCTACATGCTTCAAGTTATCAGTAGAAGACAGAATGGTAGGCCAAGGGAGGACCTGGCTTTAGAGAAGTCCAGAATTGGGATATACTCATAACGATCTTTTCCTGAGGCCTAAACAGATACTCTGACTTCAGTTCTTTAGAACCCTAGCTCTAGAGGTCTAAATTCCATCCAACCTCTCCTCCTTTGGTCTGGTGGTAGAAGCTGAGGCTTGTCCCTAGGCTGATCCATCACTCCTGCTTCTCATCTGGGAATATATACCAAATTTCATTTGAGGCTCTGAAATTATGAATCTTCACAGGAGGTCAACTATGGAAACAATGGGTTCCCCACAGCTCTCACCACAGACTGGTTAATCAAAGCCATACTCATTCAGGAACAAAAAAGGATTTTTTAAAAGAGATGGGATCTTGCTATGTTGCCCATGCTGGCCTTGAACTCCTGGGCTCAAACAATCCTCCAGCCTCAGTCTCCCAAGTAGCTGGGACTATAGGTGCATACCATTGTGCCAAGCTAAAAAGGATATTTTTAAAACCAGCTCCATTCCACATAAGACTATTCCAGATCCAAAAGCACACTCCCAAGAGCAGCATCACTGGCTATTAGCATTTAATAAATGAATTTAAAGAGCATCTTCCTGGTTCCTGAAGACTGGTAGGTGGGAGGAAATGTCCTTTTGAAAATCATCACTAACATTTATTGCAAATTTACTCTATGCCAGGTACTATGCTAAATAAAAACTCTGCGTACATTTTTTTTTTTTATTTTAAAAAATTGCCCAGGTTGGATTTCAATTCCTGGGCTCAGGCAATTCTCTGACCTCAGCCTCCTGAGTAGTTGAGACTACAGGTGTGTGCCACCGAGCCCAGCTCTCTGGGCACATTATAGCAGTGACTTTTATAAATCTAGCCATTTCATCTGAAAAATCACCTGGGTAGTATAAAAGATAAACAAAAACACTCTCAGTGTCCTGGCCCCCATCAATAATTTTGGTAGGTCTGGGATGGGAGCTTTATGTATTTAATTAAAAAAAAAAAAAACCTTCCTAGATGATTCTGGGAGTACCCTTTTTATCTCTGATGCAATAATAATGGCAACCACATTTTACAGATGAGGTAACAGATTTAGAGAAGTTAAACCATTTACCCAAAACCACATTACTGTTAAGTAATGGATTCAAATCCAGATCTGCCTGACTCCAGAATCCATCATTTAATAATAATGTAATACAAAGAAATTAAAAAGAGAAAAGATTGGAGGAAGCCTAGAACTGCTGGGTTGCTATTCTGAGTTGAGATGGCTTAGTGGAAGGAGCTCTTTCCTAACAAGGGAATATTCAATACTCCTGAGTCAGATATGCAAGAGTAAAAAATAGGTAGCTGAAGGGGAGAAGGAGGAGGATAGGAAAGTATAAGCACCCTTTTAAACAAAACAAAACAAACCAACTAAGGAAAAATCCTCAAACAACCCAGGAGGCATGGGGCATGGGGAAAAGGACATTCCAAGGACTGAAAACACTGATGCACATGCCATTAAAAAAGATCCTTCCTAAATGCCAAAACTTAGTAAAATGCAAGAAGGAATTCTAGCACTTTATGTCATTCCAGAATCATCTTTATTTCTATTCTTCTAGAAGGTTACGGCCTGTTGGAAAATAGTAAAAGGCCAAAACCATAGCATCTCTGTGGTGTAGGCTAGAGATGGGCAGAGATAACACTAGTTTGCTTTTTGGCACAGGCTCAGGATACACTCAGTGGGTGGGCTTTAAGGGACCTTCCAGAGGTTTCCAACTTGCCTAACTTTGCAAAGTGGTCCAGTCAGCAGTTAGGATGGTTCCTGTTCCTTGGGGGAAATTCCCCCCAAAAGAATAAGGAAGTATAGAAAGCCTTAGAAACAGAGGCTCCTGGAACAGAGCTGGCTTGCAATTGGCTACTAATTTATCACTGAAAAGTCTCGTTTCTTTTTCCAAGGTGCTAATAGGGGTATGCTTCCTCCTCAGTAGTTTAAGAGCCTAAGAACGCATGCTCTGGAGCTAGGCGAGAGGTAAACATAGTCAGCAGACAAAAAACAGCCAACAGGAACTCAAGCAGCCATAATTAGAGATAATTAAATGTCTATTTTGGAACCTGGGATATAAGTGGGGACCACTTCTGGAATGAAGAGGCTGGAATGACTTAGGTCAGATTTCCACAGCAATAGATAGGTTTTCCTTATGTTTAGCAGGTATGATTGAGGTCTTCAAGAACCTCCCATATTGGTTGTCTTATCCAGTTAGTTGATTTTATGTATGTATGTATTTGTTAGTTAGTTATGACAGGGTCTCCCTCTTCGCCCAGGCTGGAGTGCAGTGGCATGATCACAGTTCACTGCAGCCTCAAACTGGCATGATCATGGCTCACTGCAGCCTCCAACTCCTGGGCTCAAGCTATCCTTCTGCCTCAGCCTCCTGAGTAGCTGGGACTACAGGCATGCCCCACCACACCGGGCTAATTTTTTTGTTTTTTGTAGAGAGAGGGTCTCGCTGTGTTGCCCAGGCTGGTCTCAAACTCCTGACCTCAAGTGATCCTCCCACCTTGGCCTCCCAAAGTGCTGGGATTACAGGTGTGAGCCACTGTGCCCGGTCTCATCCAGTTTAACTCTTTTTGAAACACATAAACCACTAAGGTAGAGTCTGCAGATGTGATAGGGAAAAATGGGTGGGCTGATGGAAAGCTGGGGGCTCTCCTGAGGATCCTGCTCAGTGGATCTGTGGAAGGCTTTGAGATGAACACCTGACAACAGCTTAATGAGTGTGAAGCTCTTTTCCGAAAATTTGTCTCCTCAACTATTCCCCAGTATCACTGCTGTGGTCCCAAATCACCTCCATTAGCAAGACTGAGGTATTTTGGAGAAATTTCAACCCAACACACCTTTCCCTTTTCCAGAAAGAAACTCCAAGATCAAGGATTTTACTGAAGTGTGACTGCTCACACTAGAGGGGATGGACAGATAGGACTATGTCAAACAAGCCCTCTCTAGGTTGCCAATCCACAGCAAGGACTCTGCCTTTTTTTTGCTTAGTACCAAAGGAGGGAGGAGAGGTGAGTTCCTGTTATCCCAAAACAGAACTTGCCCCAGTACTAGGACTACAGTTTTTGCATCCTAGTTTTAACTATCAGCTTGGCACTAAGGACTTTACTGTGCCTAAACATGCCTAGCTGCATTCTTTAAGAAGCTGCTAAGTGATGGCTGAGACTAATGGAGACGTGGTACTCATTTCTCCTTGGTGTGTTCAAATTTTAAGCAAACATGCAGGCCTTAGGAAATTACCCTGAAAACTGTAATGCTTCAGTGGAGATGGTCCTAAGAAAACCAAAGAGGTCTACAGCAAGATCACTACTTGGCCAGGCACACCACCTGAGGAAGCCCTAACTGGGGAAGCAAGAGTGCCTCCAAATTCTTGCTCCTCTTTTGGCTTTAGTTAGGACTTTCTTCAGTTCATTCCAGGCAATACAGGGAACTCACACATTCCTAATGCCTAATACATCTCAGTCATTGTACAAAACACTTTACATTCATTTTATAACTTAATCCTCTCAGCAAACTTGAAGGGATGGTGATATTTATTCTAATTTTTACAGAGAAAATTGAGGCTCACAGAGATTAAGCAATGTGCCCTATACAGTGGTAAGTGATTCTCCATTGTATCATGAGCTCCTGCCTCAGCTGTTGACTACGCAGTATTAGGAAAACAGCCATGAAGCTACTGAGTAACTCTGAGGACGGGCAGGTTTTCTTCTCTGGGGATGAGCTGGCAGGCTTTATAAATCTACTCATAACCCTGGGAGAAGAAAAGACTATGGAACTGGAGATACATGTAACTCTTCTAGGCATGTGATTAAGGTCTGCTTTAGACCAACTAACCACTTTAGCCCAAAGATGATTGCTGAGTCACCCGTCTCTCTCCACTGGGGAGCCTCTTAACCTTAGCCCATGGTGCCCTGGTCCAAGTGTCCCTCTAGACAAATAACCATGTATTATTTTTTATTTATTGATTGATTGATCGACAGGGTCTTGCTCTGTCATCCAGGCTGGAATACACTGGCATCATCATCGCTCACTGTACTTCGAACTCCTGGGCTGCTAAAGGGATCCTCCTGCCTCAGCTTCCTGAGTAGCTGGAATTACAGGTGTGTGCCACCATGCCCTGCTAATTAAAAAAAATTTCTTGTAGAGACAGGGTCTCGCTATGTTGCCCAGGCTGGTCTTGAACTCCTGGCCTCAAGCGATCCTCCCACCTTGGCTTCCCGAAGTGCTGTGATTACTGGCGTGAGCCACCACACTTGGCCTTTAGGCACCTTTCTTTGGTCACATTTTCCTCCTTCCCCCACCAGGGGTAACCACTATTTGACTGTGGTGTTTATTGTTCCTAAGCATTTTTACTACATATATTAAACATATAGTATTGTTTTGCATGTTTTAAAATTTTTTATAAATGCTATCATCCTCTATGTATTCTTCTGCAACTTGCTTTTCCCCCTTCAACATCGTATTTGTGAGATTTATCCAGGCTAATTCATATGATGAGATATAATACTTGAAGAAATAACTTTTTCTTGTTTCTGGTCACTCTTGCTCTTGAGTCCTCTAGATTAAAATGCACTGGCTCCAGTGGGCAGGTTGAAAATTTCTTTTAGTTCTATGTGCCTCCCTTCAGTATAAAGTTAGTGGTGAGAAATATCTCCCTCCTAAGAGATCTAAGTCCTTATATTCCCCAAGCAGAGGCTAAAAGAGAGGTTTGGGGGAAATCAAAGCAAAGATGTAACAATCTTAAGGAATTAAGTTTTAGAATTCTTCATCTAAGAAGATAGGTTTGGTGCAAATGGCTCAAAGGTAGGGAATGAACCAAAAGCCACTAGAAGCCCCTTAAGTCTAGGGGATCTTCCCAAAGTTTCATAATTTGGTGTTTCAAGAGTATGACTGAAGAAACATGGACAGAATTCTTTTAATAATTATGTTCTTTTTTGCAACTCTAATTACCTCTAATTAGACTTATGTTGAAGAGGATTCACTTTTATACCTTAAACTACCCATTTTTGTGTGTGTGTGTGGTTTTTTTGTTTGTTTGTTTTGAGACACAGTCTTGCTCTGTCACCCTGGCTAGAGTGCAGTGGCATCATCATAGCTCACTGCAACCTCAAACTCCTGGGCTCCAGCAATCCTCCTGCCTCAGCCTCCTGAGTAGCCGGGACTACAGGCACATGCCACCATGTCCAGTTAATTTTTCTATTTTTTGTAGAGATGGGGTCTTGCTCTTGCTCAGGCTGGTCTTGAACTCCTGACCTCAAGTGATCCTCCCACCATCCCCATTTGTTAACAGCTTATTTTAATAAGCTTCATTTTCTATTTGGCTATATTATATCTTCAAGTAGAGTTTTCCAGAGGGTTCATGGGTGAGGCATGTCTTGAGCCCTGGAATATTTCTGATGTTTTTATATATCAACCATAAATTGAGTGGCTATAGGATTCTTAGGTCACAATTGCTTCCCCTCTAAATTCTCTAAATGTTGTTCCATTGTCTTCTGGACTTAAATGTTGCCATGGAAGAGTCTGAAGTCAGCCTGATTTTCTCCCTTCTATGTGCCTTGATGGTTTTTTTTTCCTTTCAGTTCTGCATGCCTTGATAGTTTGCAAAAAAGGATGCTTGCCATTTTTCCTTTGGTTTACCCATGTTCCTATTCCTTACACTGGCTGAATCTTGGTGTTTTCTTTGCATTTGATCTAAATTTCATTATATCTGGCAGATATTCTTTAGTCTGTGTATGAGTATGTGGCAGTTATCTAATTTTATTATAGATGAAGCTTCCTCCTCTGGTTTTGTTTTTTTCATTTTGGTGAGCTTCAAGGAGTGAAGCACTCACTCCACTACTTTCTCTAGAAGTAGACAGGGATCTCTTGATAGATACTCAGACAATTATAGTAGTATAGGGGGTTAAATCAGGGATCTCCATTTTTCATTCAGTAAATATTTATAGGTATCTAATACATAAAAAGTGCTGTATTAAGGAATTAGGGGATACAAAGACATAAGAGAAGAATTTCTATACTCAAGGAATTTATAGTCTGGTTGAAAAGAAAGACGCAGTAAGTGCCACATTGCCACATGAGCATAAATAAATGTTATGGGCACAGGGAGTACAGAGGTAGGGGGAATAATTTCTGGCTAGGACAATTCAAGCAGGCTACATGGAAGAGGTGGAATATGAATTGGACCTTTCAAGATGGGTAGAATTTCTATAGGTAAAAGAGCTCTAAAGAGAGGTGATTCAGGAAGAGTGAATGTCAGGAATAAAGGGAAGTGGAAAAGTAAGGGACCCAGTGGGCGGGGCAGTCAGTTGAGTGTAGCTGAAGGGTACTCTCAGAGTAACAATGAGAGGCAGTAATATCTTGTCTGGCTCTGAGGTTGCACTTACTAACTGTAGAAAGTACAGAAAACTTAGGTGAAACCCTGGCTTTCCAGTCTGCCTGCATGTGAAGGTGCTACACTAGACTGCTGATTTGGTCATTTGTCTTAGACTAGGGGAAAATGCAGGAGATGTTGCTCAGGACCAGGGGACCAAAGATGCAGAATACAGGACTGACACTCAAGCCTTGACAATGAAGTTTTCACTAGACTTTGGATTCCTAAGCATCAGCTGTCATATAAAGTAGCAAAAATGAGAAAGTTGGGCAGGAGCTTTCTCTGCATAGTCTCACCTATACCTTCTCCAAGGTGGTCCTATTAGCATCCCTCAATCCCTGAGGACGTTGGGCAAGCATCCAAGCCACTGTCCAGAAAGCTCAGCAGCCCACCACTGCTGGCAGAGACAAGCACACCAAGAATATGAGAAAATCCCTTCTGACCAAATTTATGCTCCTATTCTGCCACTCAGTCCAGATGTAATAGCAGCAGGGTAATCAAGTCTCATGTGACCATAATTTAATTACCTTTCCCAAATTTACCATAAGTAATTAAAGTAAATGATGCCAAAATAATAGGAAAAAGTTCATATGGGATGCAGGATGTCTGATCTTATCAGGAGATAATTTGCAGGATTGGGTAATCTCTAATGGCCTTCCTAGTCATTAGCCCCGTGTGGGCTGCCTATAGCTTTACCTCAACCTTTTTATTTAAAAAAAGTAGCAGCAGCAGCCATCTGAACCTTTTACTGTTTCCCCAGCTAGAAATTTTATTAGGTCATCCAAGTTTCTTAGGGGGCCATGGTTTCCTCACCAAGTCTCTTCATGTCAATTAGGACACTAACACTAGACTTTAATGTGGTGCTAGAGAGCTGCTCCTTTGCCCACCCACAGGAGGGGAGGGAGAGGTTGCTAATTAGAGCAAATGGGGAAAGTTATACCACTGTCTTCTTGGAAGGTCTGAGGCAAGATGAGAGAGAGAATGGAAGGTACAAAGCCTCATGAGTTACTCTGGAACCAGGTGATCAAATGGATGAAGGTAAATTTAGTTCTGGTTTTCAGGAGAATGATGATGTCTTTCAGTCTTTTGCAAGAGTCTGAAATGGGACATGGAGTAGCAGGGGTGCAATTAGAAAAAAGTCTGGAATGCTACAATTTATTCATCTGTAAAAATGCAGGAGTTAAACTGTATAACATCTAAGGTCTCACTTCACTCTAACACTCCAGACTCGATGTTGGAGCCAGATCATGAGAAACCATAAAGTTTCAACTTTCTTCTAAAAGTAATAGGGAACCTTCAAAAGTTTTTTTAACAGAACAGGAATATGACCAGAGATATTCTTTAGAAAGACAACATTGGCAACATGCCACCTTTGTGAAGTGAGGTAAAGTAATAATAATAATGACAACAATAATAAATAAATAAAAATAACAACTAACATTCTATGTGCCCAGCACTGTTCTAAGTGCTTTACATTTACTAACTCATTAAGTACTACCAATAAACCTATGAGGTAGTTCAGTTTTACCCCATATTATTATGAGAAAACCAGCACAAAGAGGTAAGGCCAAGTCTGTAAGTGGCTAATAAGTGACAGACCTGGGATTCAGTCTGGCTGTCTGACTCCAAAGCTCATGTTCTAGTCCACAGGAGCAATGGTAGAAGGGTGGATTTGGAAGAGAAAGAAGAAAGACAGGAAAGTAAGTCAGAGAACACCTCAATGATTCAGGAAAGAGATAAAGATTTTATCTCTGGGTCTGACCTCTTCTTCTAAGCTCTAATCACAAACTGAATACTAGACACCTCTATACACCTGGATATCCTATGGGCACTTCCAACCTCTTGTGTCCTATACAGAACAGACCTCATCTCCCCACAAATCTGCCCCTCCTTCCTCATTTCAGTGAGTGCACCACCCTCTACCCTGTTTCCCTAACTAGAAACCTGGGCTTCACCTATCAACTGTCCTCTCCCTTACCTTGTAGATCCCTTCCTGGCTCATTCCACGTCTGTCTCCTTAGATTCCTTTTCCTATGTCTAAAATTGCTATGTTCCCCAAGGTTTTGTCTTGGTTTCTTTTCTTTTCATGCCACACACTCTCCCTGGGTGATCTCATCCACTCCCAAGGCTTCTGTTACCACTTTTATGCTGATCACTCCCAAATTTGTACCTTGAGCACAAGCTTCTTTCCTGAGCTCCAGCCCTGTATATCAAGGTGTCCTGCACGTCACCATGCACTCAACTTGTCCCAAATGGAACTCATCTTTCCCCACCTCCAACCTTGCAAATCTTGCTCCTTCTCTACTGATTTCTATCTTAGCAAACAGCACACCAGAAGCCTTATTGCTCAAGCAAGAAATCTGATAGTTTTTCCTAATTTATTTTTCACCTCATATATCTAGGCAGTCACCATGTTTTATAGATTTTATCACCTTATTATCTCTCCTCTCCATCTCCACTGAGATGAGCCCTTAGTTTAGGACCTCTTCTATTTTACCAGGATTATTTCAATATTCTTCCTGCTTCCATGTTTAGCCTCTTCAGACCATCCTCCACACCACAGCCCAAATGATCTTCCTAAAATGTGAATTTAATCATGTTATCCCTTTACTTTAAACTCTTAAATTACCATTGGCTACCAAACTCCTTGGGGAATAGTCCATGACCTGGCCCTTCTCCATCTGTACAGCCTTGTCTCTTGTAGTACCCATTCCTCTATGAAGTCTATATTCCAGTCACTATAAATTGTCTAGCATTCTTTCATATAACAAATATTTATTGAGTTCCTGTAGGCCCTCAGGATATAACAGTGAACCAGAAAGATAAAGTACTTACATTCTGAAACTCATTACTTGTGAGAGACAAGTAAACAAGGTAAGGCTAGATAATGATATTGCTATGAAGGAAATAAAATAGGTTGATGTAATGGCAATTAGTGGAACAGGTTATTTCCGATAGGGCAGTGAGGGAAGCCTCTGCTGAAGAGGTGAGATTTGAACTAAGATCAAAATAAGGAGATGTTTCTGGAATAAGATATGCTCTCTCATACTTCACACTCTTGATGTAACTAGAACATTCCTTTCTCCAGTTCAGGTGGCTCTACTCATTGTTCAAGATTCAGCTCCAGGGTCATTTCTTTAATCAAGTCTTTCCTGATCCTTTCCTCCTTTGTGACCACACAGATTTCCACCACAGCACCTATAACTTCTTATTACACATGGTGTATAAATTCCTTGAGGGAAGAGATTAAGCCTTATGTAGTTTTCTTTTTTTTTTTTTTAAGCCAAATTGTAGTTTTATTTCTTTCATTGCCCAGCACAGTCTTCAGCATAGAGTGAGTCTTTTAGTGTTTGACAAGTCAGTGAAATACTTGAGATGGGTCTCTATCAGTGATATGCTGGAGCTGGCTTATTCCAGTGTGGGAGAGCAGATTATTAGCATCTCTTCTCAACTCTGTGTTCAGTGATATCATTGGCCATAGGGGAAGAATTTATACCACGGAAATTAGCAAATGTTAGAAATCAGGTCACTTATTTTTTCCTCTGGAGAGCTGGTTGTTAACCATTTATCAGCACACCACTGGTAGCAGTATATCACAAGACTCTGGCTTTTTTTTGGGCAATTAAGTTAGTAGTTTAAAGCAAATAGTTCTGAAGGTTTTATTATAATACAGCAGTCCCCTGCTACCCCCTACTCCTCATTTCCCTCTTCCCAAAAGCAACTCTTTGAGTTCTTTTTGCTGAGTATTTCAGTATTTACTTCCATGTCTCTAGGTATTAACATACTTGTGTTACTATTTCAGCTTTAGACATTGTCAATTGACTTTCCACAATGAAAGATGAGGATTTAGCTCTCCTTTCTCCCCCTGCCACCTTTTCCTTCCTATCCCATATCCTTTCAATAAAGTTTATGGCATAACTTTGGTCAACAGTTATTCAACAGAGTTACAGCATAACTTTGGTCAATGGTGTTTACTTTATTATTACTATGTAAATTCTATCTTGCCACATAGCAAACTATGATGTCTTTTCATTTCTTATGCAGGTTGAGTATCCCTTATCCGAAATGATTGGGACCAGAAGTGTTTGAATTTCGGATTTTTTTGGATTTTGGAATATTTGCATTGTACTTACTGGTTCAGCATCCCTAATCCAAAAATTTGAAATCTGAAATGCTCCAGTGAACATTTCCTTTGAGTGTCATGTTGACGCTCAAAAAGTTTCAGATTTTAGACCATTTTGGATTTTGGATTTTTGGATTAGGGATCCTTAACCTGTACAACTTTTTTGTTTTCCCAGAGTTAATAACTGTCTTGTTTTGTTAGATGGTAATCTATGTTATCACCAATTCAACCCCAAGCTTTTAGCCAGTTGTCTAAATCTCCTTTCAAGTTGTTTGTATGTATCTGGTGTTTTATTGGTTTCATCTTCCTGAATAAGTCTTTTCTGGTTCTTTGGTTTTGTTCCACTCTGGGTTAACTGTTCCCTTTATGCCTCATGCAAAGCTGTCACCCTTACCTCCCTTCATTGTCATTCTATGGATTCTTTTTGCCCTTTTCTGAGTTGAATCTGTTTCTTACCTTTTTCTCTTTTGTTTACTTTTCATTTTGGTGGAATAAATCTTCTAGTAAAGTTTTTGAGATTTTTCATGCCTGAAAATGTTTTTATGTTGTCACATTTGCTTAACACTTTGCCTGGGTATAAAATTCTAGGCTGAAATTAACTTTCCTTCAGAATTTGAAGGCATTGTTCTATTATATTCTAGTCTCCACTGTTGCTACTAATAAGTCCAAAGCCATTCTGGTTCCTGTTAGTTGTACACGACCTATTATTTCTCTTCGGAAATCTCTAGCATGCTTTGTCTCCAGTGTTCTGAAATTTCAAAATGATGTGGGCTTATTTTTACCCACTGTGTTGGGCACTTAGTGGGCCCTTTCATTCTCTTAACTCGTATCTTTCAGTTCTGGGACATTTTTGTATGTTATTTCTCAAGTGATTTCTTCCTCTGTTTTCTCAATTCTCTTTTTATGGAACTCCTATTCAGATAATGGACTTCCTGGACTAGTCCTCTAGTCCTCTTACTTTCTTTTCTATGTTCCATCTTTTGTCTTTTTGCTCTACTTTCTGGGAAATTTCAAACTTATCTTCTATTCTTATACTGAGTTTTTCCTTTTTGTTATATTTTTAATTTCCTAGAGGTTTTTTTTTTTCTTTGAAATGAAAGCTTGTTTAGAAGAATTTTCCTCTCCTTGCAGAGTCTGTTTCTTCTATTTGTGTGTTTTGGTCTCTAACCTTCATCATAGAGGCTTTCTTTAGATCTCTGGTAATTCTTGGTTATCTCTTCAAATTTAGGAGTGGAATCTAAAAAAGCTGATTGGAAGCTCTGAGCACAAAAATGGAATTTGCCATCTGTAAACTTCACTACAGGGTGATCTGACTGCACCATTAGATAGAAATCTCTGATACAAACAAATTTATGTTTTTCTTCTTGGGCTAGTCAGATTTTTGACAAGCCTCTTCCAAACTCCCAACTGAAGGATTTATGTGAAGTTGGGAGACTGGGCTGGGGGAAGGACAAAACTCAGCAGCCAATATCCCTATATATACCAACTTTCCTAATTTTTATTATACTTCCTTCCTCAATCCTGTCTGTTGTCTTCTACTAGTCACTCTTCCTAAAGAGCAAAGGCAGCTCCTCTCCCTAAAGTGCTTCCTCTAATCTTTTGCTGGCAGCTGTGAGAGAGAATTTGGCTTTCACTGGCCTTGCAGTCTTCCCCTATCCTTTTCTCCTGTTTTTCCTGTCAATTCCTGGACACAGAAACCAACAGATGTCAAAACTAGAATAAATCTCAGGCTGATCCAGCACCGTGGGTTTTCAAAATTAGTTTTATGAATCTGTTTCACATTCTATAGGAGGGACAAGTGCCCACTCCCCACTGTATTCAGAGTAACTATGCTTTTATTGGTTCTAAATATTGAGTTTCTACATAAGATTTCTCTTTTTTTTTTCCCTACCTGCCACTTTAGGAAAGATATGTAAGATTTATCTTAAGAAAAAGTTCCCTTCCTAAAAAGTCTGAAAGCCGTTGATCTGGTGATATCCTTCCTTTTTCCCACCACCTATGCTTGCATTTTATATATGGAAAAACCTGAGGGCCACACAGAGGAAGAATCTCATTAAACATTATTCAAGTCTTCTCACTCCAAGCCCAGATTGTTCATGAACCAAGATTTTAGGATACTCTAAAGTATCTCCAGGGGAAAATTCTCTACAACTTGTAGAGAAGCTCTTCCTCAAAAGCAGCATATGTCTTACATGTCCACTGCTTCTAGGTTCTGCCTTCTTCAGGGCTGCTCTGGGATACTGATAGGGGAAGGTGACCCTTAGGCATTGGTGCACTGTCATTCCGGCACTGCCAGTGGCTCACTATGGCCATCCCCATCAAGATGGATACTAAGGCAAGAGAAGGCAGCTTCTCCCACGATCATAATTGTCATAAATATCAGAAAGGTGCTAGAAATGCTTTGAGAAATCATGTCATTATGGAGGCAAAACCAAGGCCTCAAAGGGCCTTGGCACTACTCCTTCTTTCTTCCTTTTCCCTTTCCTCCCCTTCCCAAGGTGAGATGTTTCCTGGGCTGGGCTGGCTCCCAAAGTCTCCTAGGTAGCAGAAGCTTTGCCTTGAGTGGGTACAAAGGGAAACATACCCTTCCTCCACGGTGACGGAGTTCATGAGAAGACAATTGGTAATAGTCACTCTGTCTCTTATGAGACAGGATGAACCAATGACTGAGTGCTTAATGGATGACTTCTCTCCAACCTGTGTATCTGGCCCAATGAGGCTGTCAACTCCAACCTGCAAAAGGCAAATATAAAACCTTGTGCATTCATATCAACTGACTGCAAACCTCCCTCCAAATCCCTCAAGCTAGGATCTAATGGGATCTTTCCATAGAGACACTCCAGCAAGAAGGACGATCATCAGTATTTCTTAGGGCCACAAGGTCACACAACACCTCTGAGACCAACTCAAACCTATATTGAAGCATGGGCCCTCCCCTGCCAAGTAAACAAAACAAAAAACCACACACATATACACATGCTCATGCACTTGTGTGCATAGATACACACAAATGTGGTGTCATGGAGAGAGTGCTCAAATCAGGGTAAGAAGAATGACAGATTGAAAGCCCCTGTGTCTGTGTCTCAACACTATAATGGACCCTTCCTGATGGGGTCAGCACTTGCCTAGGTAGTTTTCTTGAGTAAGATTTTATTACCAGAATCCAGCTGGGATTTCCCTGGGGCTAATGAGGTTCAGGGCTTAAGGGCCTCAATCCAGCTTCAAGGACAAGTCTCAATGCCCCCAGAGAATGCCTATCCTGCCCATGCTAGCACTTACCAGGTGTTTGCTGACAATCTGGGCTGATGAATGGATCAGTGATTCTTCTGGACAGAGAACAGGCAGCAATTTGGGCACCTTGAGGGAAGAGTTTTAGTCACCAAAGACCAGAAAAACACCCCAAAACACCTTCAGTAGAACCCAATGACCAATCAGAGATGTGGAGAGTTCTCAGCCACAGCCTCCTGTCTGGGTGAGGGAGAGCAGAAGGCTGATGCATTTCCCCTAGGACCAGGATTGTTTATGTCACAGCTTCTAGATGGCCTTATCCTCAGTCTCTTAGCTGTGAGTGCTCCTCCCTGAAAGTAATGCCACATCCCTCGGCTGGGAGGCAGTGAGACAAGCCTTTGAGATACCCATGTAGCACTTCTTGGACAAGGAGGCCTAATGAGGGCAAGAACACCCTGAGTCCTGATCACAGTCATCCTAGGTCCCTGCTCACCTCCTGGACCACTGTGGCCATGCATGAGGTGAGCATGGATGGGATCAATATTAGACAAATTCCATAATAAGGACAGACCCCAAGAAGGCATCCATGTTATTCACCAGCCAAAAGAAAACATCATGGGAAGTTCACAACTATTCTCTCTCTAGTATGAGAAAATTAAAAAGGTTAGGGATATGCGGAGGGGGGCTTTGGCTACCAGTCCATTAGGAAGGCACAAAGAGTGTGCCTATCTGTGATTCTCTGGCATAGGCAGAATGCTGGTCAGAGCACTATGTGTGGTAGCCACACCAGCTGAGGGAAGCCTTGCCAGCACTGGCTGCACTGGCATGTGAAGGCTAATCCCCAGCTCCTAGCCCTAGGATCTCTTCTACTACAATCTAAACCCTTTCAGGCCTGTCTGCTGCACAGTTCCTGCTGGCACTTCAGAGGATACTTCTCCAGTCTCAGGCTATTTACGAACCTGCTTCAGGACCAGCCTGACAGACTTTAGTCATGGGTAAATGCGGGACTGGCTGTGATTTCTCTTTAGCTTTCTGGCTTGGGATTCCCTTGGCTCTATAACCAATCCAGGTTGAGGCCAGCTTGAGCTCTGGGGCTGAGGCTACACACACCATATAGTGTGGGTCATGAAGATTCTAAAGCCAGGTTTTCTTCAGGGATTCAATCCCAATTTTCAATAGTATCTTTTATATCACTCTACCCCCACTGCTCACCCCAGTCTGCACCTGCAATGACAGTTTTCATAGAGCTCTACCAGGAACAATGTCAACAGCTAATCTTTTCATTATCTCATCCGCATTACCCCTGAATGCCACCCCAGTGTAGTTCCCTCAATTATCTCTTTTCCTGTTCTCATCTAAACCCGTTACTGCTCTACATTTCCTTTTCCCAGTCTCAATATCCCTCCCTCCTTAAACCTTCCTCCTGTGCCCACTACAAAATAAAGAGCTCCCCTCCACCCTCAGGATCTCTACTGTCCCCCTTTCCATCCCCTGCCTTCACTAAGATCTGGCTGGTCTCTGAGGGTGCTGCTTCCCCTTCAGTGGAAAATATTTCTTCTCCATATCTCACAAACTGCAGGGTTAAAAGGAAGGGTTACCACTAATGCTGTTTCCAGACAGGTCTCATAGACATTCCTTCCTTGAGGCTTCGCCATCTGGTTACTCTATACTGTGTTTCTTTACCTTCTCAGAGAAACCCCTTCTGTATGCCTATGTTTACTCATCAAAGTAATGATTACACCATATTTATCTGCTTGTTTATGAAGTACTATAGACATCCCCATGCTGAACAGAATAGGAGGAAGCTGATGAACCCAGATGCCAGAAGTTAGCCTTTCTTTGGAGCCACAGAAGCCCTGCCTCTATACCAGGCTCTCTGCTTCCCCTTTTGCTGCACCTAGACACCCCAATGGTCTCCCTTGACATTCCAGGTCTTGCTCAACCTTGGGAATGAGAGGGATTCTAATATATACCTAATGAAGAAATAAGACAAGTGACTCAGTCTGTTTCTAGGGCAGGAGCTCCCATGATTCCTCTTCTAAACTCATCCTCTCACCTGTCTGTTTGCTTCCATGTAGAGTCCCAGTGTGCTTACTCGAGAGCAGAGCCCATCTTTCATGATGTGGACATAGCAGTTCACCTGTGATCTGGATGAGTCTTCCCACCTGTCTCCTCCACAGGCATTCCAGCAGGCATCAAAGGGAGCCAAGGTCAGTGTATTGTCTTCTTTTATAAAACTGTAAATATCTTCAGATCAAACACCCAAACCAAGCAAGTAAATGAGAGATAACAGAAGGGATACAGACTCAGTCAAGGTTTTTTTTTCAAAAATTTAAAAATTTTTAAGAGACAAGGTTGCACTATGTTGCCAAGGCTGGCCTCATACTCTCAGATTCAAGTAATCCTCCCACCTCAGCCTTCCAAGTAGCTGACACTACAGGGGCACATAATTGCATTTGGCTCTCAGCCAAGTTTTAAAAGAGGTTACAGCTTACACTTCTCCCCCTGGAACTCACCAATGAAACAGGGACCCTGGGAAAATCTCACTAAAACCTGAAAGACTAAGTCAAATTAAAAGAGGCAATGTGTTTTCCTGTACATTTGAAATATTGTATGATATAAAAATGCTAACAAGAGGTCCTAAAAGCACGTTTGACCAATAATCGAATACCAATAGGGAAAATAAAATAGATGACCCTTGTATATCATGAAATAACACAGCAAGTGTCCAGGCTTTAGTGATGAGCCATGTTGACTTTGTGCTGCTAGTCTTTATTACCTTATCAAGGTAGCTGTGCTACGATAGAAAGAGCACATGACTTGGAGTCAGAGTACCTGTACTCCAGTTTTTCAAGTCTCACAACAACCCTTTGTGATCTTTTATTTTATGGTAAGAAAACTGGGATCACAAGACTGAGTAACCTGATTCAGGTCACAGAGCTAATAAGAGGCAAAGTGAGATTTTAAACCCAGGTCTGTCTGATACCAAGTCCTACAACCTTAACCATTATGCTATACCGTCTCTGTTTATTCATTTGATAAATATTTTTTCAGAACATCTACTATGAGACCAGGACTGGGCCAGGGACTAGGGATATGACAGCAAACAAGACAGATCTCATCTCCAGATCCTGGAATGGAGACAGTCTGATTGGCCTCTGGTTGGACTGTAATTGTACACTCCCTCGCCTTCCTTCTCTTGATAGAAGAGGCTGAGTTTAATCAGGAATGGGGCTGTCCAGAGCGTAGAGGACAGGGGAACTGAGAAGTGGCAGGCAGAGCTTAAAGATAAAATAGTCTAGTGAGGAATATAGCCAAACCAGAGCTATGAACCAGAAGATGGGGCTGGAGACATGATCAGTCTGTCCCTGAAGAGCACAGTGACAGGACCTGCCTGAGCAAGCTTATCCAGAGCTCAGGGAGTGGGGCTGGCGAGCCTGTTTTGCCCTGTAGGTTAGACAAGAGTCTGCTGCTTTGAGACAGGCATGTTGGGCTGGGCTAAGCTGCCCAACCACTCTCTCCAAAGGTGCTGCTATCCCTGCCCCTCTTAATGAACCAACCCAAGCACTGACCTAAGGACTTCAGATCCTTTTTCTTTGGATCCTCCTCTTTTTCTTCTTGTCCTTGTTGTGAGGAAGTTGAGGAAAACTGTTTTCTCACTAGATATGGAATAAGTTCACTCCGGATAGAAGAGATTGACCTAGGAAGAAAGAGTGGCCAAATATGAGAAACCTGACTGTCCGTAACCTAAAGGGATAAAAAATTCTGTGCCTCCAAGGAAAAGCCAAATCTTTCCTGTCATGCTACGTTGGGACTGACAGAGATCAAGCGTGGCATGGATCTGGCAGTTCTGGAGAAGCAGAAGATCTGAGTTCTCTTTATCAGCTTCAGGCTGGGGGTGGGAGTTGTGTACTGAATCTGAGAATCCCTCCCACTGGTCAAGGCAGAAAATAGTCTTTCATAAAGTCCCACCTACATGATGATGGGGGGTGTGTGTGTACACAAGTGTATGTGTGTATGTATATATGTATGTATTTTAACATAGTGCCCTGACTCTTCATTGGCAAAAGCCCATGAGAAGGCAGAATGCTTTGGTCTTTTGAAGAAAGTTATTTCAAAACCATTCAAAATTTTTCTCCATAAAGGCTTTGCACATCTTGTTGCATTAATCCTAAGTTTCCTATATTTTTTGTTGGTATTGTAAATGGTATCTTTTAAACTATTATTCTCTTCTTGATGTTGGTTTATAAAAATTTAATTTACTCTATATTTTGATCTTGTAGCCAACTGCCTTGCTAAATAATCTCATTAGTTTTCATAATTTATCTGTAGATTTTGACAATCATATCAACTATGAAGATAACAATTTTCTTCTTTTCTAATCCCTTTATCTTTTATTTTTATTTATTTTTCATCATCTTGCCATATTGGCTAAGTCCTCCAATACAATGCTGAATAGAAGCACTAGTAGCAGTCATCCTTATTTCTTCCTGATTTTAAAGGGAATTCTCCTTCTGTTTTGTCCTTTATAATGATGATTGTTGTAGGTTTTTTGTAGATACCCATTATCATGTTGAGGAAGTTTCCTTTTCTTTCTAACTTGCTAATACATTTCATCAATGAATAGGTACTGAATTTTTTTCTAAAAAAAAATTTTTTTTGCATCTATGGAGCTCATCACATTTTTTCCTTTAATTTATGGTGATGAATTAAATATTTAAAATTTTTCTAATGTTAACAGCTGTGTTTGACAACAACAGTGTACAGAATTTCTACTCTATGCTCCCTCATAGTAGTGGAATTATGAGTGATTTTCTTCTTTATTCAGATTATCAAATTTTACAATTTTAGGCCATTCTTAAGTTTCTTGTCTCTCATTTTTTCTTAGTTTCTGTGGTACAACTTTCCTGGTTTGATTCAGACCCTCTGCAAATTTAAAATCCATTCTAATGACTAAGTGGTTTCCAAGGAGATTTCATCCTCCCACTTACTTAAAAGAGTGGGCTCCCTTACCACAGTTGTACTTATTTACCAATGGCTATCAGAGAGTTCCCACAACTAAGTTAATTTCAATTTTCTTTCATTTAATCCTATCAGTCTAAGCCAGCACTTACAGAAGATCACATCAAAGATCAACGTGTAGAAGAACTCCCAAAAGGCAAAAAAATGACTGTACTATCTTTATAGCACTCAGATACAAGCAGTAAGCAACCTTGGCCAAGAGCTTTGGAGCTTTCCTTCATTTGTCCTTCTTGGATCCCAGGAGGCATGGTGCTTCCTGGTAGATATTGAGATAGGATATTGGGTCTAAGTGACCAGGAATCTGTAACAGCGGAAGAAGGGACTTGATCTTTAGTACAGTTGAATATGTTTTTGATTTATACTTAGCAAAGGAAATGAAAGCAGAGGGGTGAGAGACTAGCACATGTTTTTCAGTTTTCTTTCTAACACTGTGACCTTGTTAGAATTTTAAGTCACTAATTAACTTATTTTAGCATTTACCAAGCATCTATTATATGCCAGTCACTGTGCTAGACCTTGGAAATATATTATTTCTGACTTCAAGGAATTCATAATACAGTGGGCAGTAGCCTGGTATGGGTTGAAGAAGAAAGGTAAAAGGAGATGAAGCTGATAGGGTAGGCAAGGGAGCCAGATGATGTAAGCTTTCTGTGGCAGTCTAGAAAGTCTGGACTGAAAAGCCAGTGGCAGTTTTTAAGCCGGAAAGTGATTCGATCAGTTTTATTTCTTAGTAAGGTAATTCTAGTAGCAGTGTGGAAGAAGGCCTGGAATAAGGAGACTGAAGAAAGGGAGACCAGTTACAATACTTTGAGAGATGAGATAATGAGGCCTGAGAGAGGGGTTAAAGTATGGGCAGCTCTCTAAACCTGACTGCTACTGCATACTTGCCACCACCTCCCCCAATCCTCATTCTAAGAAGCTCTGCATGCTGACACAGGACCACACAGAGGGAGTACAGGTAGGAAGGCAAGATAGAGGCAGAGGCTGAGGAGGGTAAGGAAAATTATGAACCCTGGAGCTACACAGTTCACAGTTTTTGTCATTTTTAAAGGATCAAGTCAAACATATTTGAAAAATTCTGTGTAAGCCGGGAGCTCTTGTATTGAATTTCAATGTGATTTTTCTCCTGATCCTTTGGTGGAGACTTAAAAATTTCCATATGAATACAAAGAATGAAACAACACTTACTCTTAGCTCTTTTTCTCCCCTTTTAATGCTCCAAACCAGTGTGGGTAGCAAATGTTCCTAGGCCCCCTCCATTGGAAAACAAGTCAGTTCCCTTTGAAGAAGTGACAAAGCATGGACAGCTGGGGATTTCAGGGCCATGATATTTACATTATGGACCAAACAGATCTATCACTGCAAGAGGCAAGCAAATAAGTCTTGGCACACGGCCCCATCAGGGAAAGCTGTTCCAGATCAGTGATTTGAAGAGAGTATATGAAGCAGGCCTGCCAGGTCCCACCCATCTCTGCTGGAGCTCAGCATTAGGTCAATTCCCATAATGCAGTTGGCTTAGCAGCTTAATGGGGGAAACAATTACTCTTCCTGCTTCCTAGTCAAAGTGGAGGCCGCTCAAAGTTGTGCCAAGAAATGATACAAGGCTACTGTGAACCACTGTGAACATCCTGACCTTGGGCCTGAGGGCCACCAGCTGGATACAGTGCTCTGGCCCTGGCCACTCTTTCTTTGTCCATCTTCCCTCTTATACACAGCCTTCCCAGAAAAACCTGCCTTATCTCCTGAAATTATAAACTCCTCGCAAGAAATCACAAAGAACAGATTCAACTACTAGCTGTAAACAATCCTATCAAGTTAAAAAGACAAAATAATTGCTACAAATAGCACAAAGAATATTAAAAAAATTTTTTTTTACCTTATTTGGAGATAAAGAATATTCTTAATAAAGAAATACATATAGGCTGGGTGTGGTGGCTCATGCCTGTAATACCAGCACTTTGGGAGGCTGAGGTGGAAGGATTGTTTGACGCCAGGAGTTCAAGACCAGCCTGAGCAAGAGTGAGACCCATTCTCTACAAAAAATGGAAAAATTACCCAGGTGTGGTGGCATATGCCTGTAGCCCCAGCTACTCAGGAGGCTGAGGCAGGAGTATTGCTTGAGCGAGTTTGAGGTTGCAGTTAGTTATGATGATGCCACTGTACTCTAGCCAGGGTGAAAGAGCGAGACCCTGATTCAAAAAAAAAAAGGAAATACATATAAGTGTTAAAAAAATATATAAAAATATTTTCAAAGAAATAAAAATTAAATTAGGAGAACTCCTTCTTCCTTCACCTCTCACATACAATTAATCACTAAAAGAAATTATATTTCTCTCCCAATTAAATTAGCTGATTTAAAGTAATACTCATTACTTGAGGGTGCTTGGGATTATAGCTGTGAGCCACCTTGCCTGGAGCATCATTGGTTACTGAAAGTTTAACAAAAATATTTTGCTGGTTTATTATAACACAGGCCCCAAAAATACAAGCAGGGCACTCGGGTACAGACAGAATAACACTATTCTGATAACATAATTTCATTTCTAAAACAAACAAAGGTGAGAACCAACTGTGCTATTTATATAAACTAGGTTATTTAAATTATGAAGGTTTAAAACTATTAACTAAGTCACAAGGTAGAGCTTGTTAAGCTCTGTAGAGTGGAGTCTACCTCCCTCTTTCTTACCTATTTTCCACTAGGAAATCCACAACATATTTCTTCAAGCAGTAGAGATGGGCATCCACAAGACCTGTGTGGAAACGTATCCTAGGGTGCCTGCAAAAAGAATAAGAAAGAAGGGGCTCACAATCAGGTAACATGGGTTCCATTCTATTACCAAGTAGTAGGCATTAGGAAGTTTATAAGGGTCAGAGCCATGTTGCCTACACCCCACTCGGGGGAGACTAGGATGGTGGATACCAGCTCTGATCCTACCACATAATAGGTCTTTTTCCTAGAAACCCTATCACACACTCTATGAGGCTTTTAGACTTTTAAGGAAACTTGGTGAGACATCAAATCACTGCCAGTCCACCTTCTTCTATTCTATCACAAACTCCTGCACACAATTCTTATAACTAACATCTTTCTGCTTATACCCTAACTGTCTCACTTTCTGCAGGTCATACTTTAGCCATGCTTTCTTTTACCTCCAGGATTTGGTATGTATTCTCCATTTTCACAGAAGTTGAAGCAAATTCTATGAATAAATACTCCTAACTTCCTATTCTTACTTATCCATCAGGACTCACCCCAGACATACTTCCTCCAGGAAATCTTCACTGACAACCCAAGTTTGTGGTCCCATAGCACTTGGCACCTACCTCTCTCAGATAACTTATCATACAATAAGGAAACAGCCTGTTTACTTATCTCTCTCTCCCACTAGATGGAAATTCAGCAGAGAGCAGAGATTTATCTTCATAGCCTTAGCACTTTGCATTGTGCCTCACACAGAGTAAATGTCCAATAAATAGTTGTTGAATAAACAAACAAATAAATTAGGTCAAATTAAGGCATCTGCCTATGTGCTATTTTAGTTTGCCATCTTTGGTTTCAGCCTTAAAAAATGCCATGCTTGTAATGTCCCAGGTCATCTTATTTAATAAAAACAAGCAGTTGAGGGAGGGGAAGGAAGGAGTAGGATGAAAAAATGGAGATTCTAGTCATAGCTGCCTGGTTGTCATCATTCTTCTACTCTGTGTTGTTTTTCTTTGACTGGCTTACAGTTTTAAGGAAAATTATTGTCATGGAATCTCCAGAAGTAATTTATCAAGTAAGTTACAGTGTACCACCCTGGCTTCCATTCTTTTGGGAAAAGGAGGTATAAATGCTTCCAAAAGTGCAAAAGAAGAGTCAGAGACTTAGGAATCCCACACCCATAACACACACACAAGCCAATTAACATATACAATGAGGATGAAGAAGAAAGTAAAAGGTACTTCCCCTTCCTAACTTTCTGAGAGTCCCAAGTTCTAAGAAATTCCTTAGGAAACAGAGTTTAGCAAATGTGAGTATGACTGTCTACTTGTGGTACCAGGGTTTCATTTGAAGTCCACACTTTGATAATTCTCTCTTTTCATCTAAGCAATTTGGAAAGTTGCACTCTTCTGTTCATTCTCTTGGTTCATAAATTCCTTTAATCATTCAATATATTCTTTATTATTTAATCCTCACAGCTACTTTATGAGGTAGATATATTACTCACTTTTACGGTTGAGGTCAACTTGTATAGTACAGCCAGGATAGGAATAACTTAAAAGTATGAACAATCATCTTCTAAACTGTTATTAATCCCTAGTATATATGGCATTAATATTCATATAGCATTTTATAGTTTATAAATGCTTTTTCAGTTTTTTACTCTCATCCCATAAAGTAGGTAAAACAAAAAATTCTTCCATTTTTTTGTAAGGGAAATGTTCCCGAAATTTAACTGTTATACTCAAGGCTAAAAATTTGACTGGCTATAAATTTGGAATATGATGCAGGAACAGAGATGAGCAATTTGGAGATTTTTATTTTCTTTCAGATTAAATGTGTAGTGGATATAAATCTTGGGACTGGGACATTAATGGTATTTAAGTTGCCAAAAGGGAGGTTTCTTTATTTCATTTTATTGTTTTAGAATGATATTGGAAATAAAGATTGATATTTTAAAATAAAAAAAAAAAAAAAACTCAAAGAGGTACCAGTGAAATCTGAATAACTGGCTTATTGCCCTGGGCCAGGACGATGTTTTGGGTTTGTATATAATATGGAAAGAAATCAGTAAGTGGAAATAAACAAGACATTTAGAAATAGTTGTAATTTTATGTTTTAAAAAATAAAACATAATTCGCCAACCATAGAAAAAGTCTATTGCAATTTAAAAAATACGAAAAATTCGTGAGAATCCTGTCAGTGATAAAATAAAAATAAAAGCTCAGAGAAATGGTATAAAAAATTCAACCTTCAAAGTGTGTAAGATCTTTGAAGAACGCTCACAGGTTTTTTTCTTCTCTTTACCTAACATAAAAAGAATTTTAAAATGCTTTAAAAACTGTCTATTGTGAAAAAAGAAAAAGAGGGTGGCAAAGAAAAGACCTTAGAAAAGTAGAACAGACAATGGACAAAGATACTAAAGTCTTGGAAACCAGGACAATATAGTTATCAGGAACATAAAGAATACCTTTGGGTTATTTTTATAGAACTATTTTTAAAAGAGTAAGTTACAAATTTTAGAATTTGAATTTATAAAGTTTAAATTGTTGAGGGAAATAAAGTATGTTTTTATGAAACAAAACCAATAGGTCAAATAATTATAACAATTATTAAAAGTTATTTCTTATTAATAATAATATTACTTTAGAATAAATAAGGACGGTGTACATGAAATAAGTATTGGGAAAGATCCAAGGATAAATCTATTATTTAACCACAAAGATCAATGGCTTTTAAAACATCTTTAAGAGAGTTCTTAGCCTGTCTACATAATGGAGTGTCTATACTTTCTCTCAGTGTGCCAGGCAGAGCCCTGCCTTTGGCAGTCCTCATATAACTACATGTAAGCACCCATGTGTGCATACTACATTCCCAGAGTTACAATGAAGATTTCATTCTGAGCTCTGCTGGGGCCAGATTTCTTAGACGGTGTGGCACTTCCCTGTCAGGCATTAGCCCTACAACTTCATTTCCCTCTATGAGTTCAGAATTTCTGTTGTCAATTTCATCCTATCCAAAGTTCTCCCCAAATTCTTTAATCCACCTCCTCTCTGGAACATCTATTTGACTGCCAAGGGTCCTTCAACTTCTAACACCCTTGCAGTGTGACTACAAGTAAAGTGAGGTAGGTACAGGGCAT
This sequence comes from Daubentonia madagascariensis, assembly GCA_023783475.1. Classification (NCBI taxonomy): domain Eukaryota; kingdom Metazoa; phylum Chordata; class Mammalia; order Primates; family Daubentoniidae; genus Daubentonia; species Daubentonia madagascariensis. The sequence goes on along the minus strand of JAKFHU010001129.1, from coordinate 12,893,584 downwards.
TGGCCCCGTTTGGGCCCACTTAGCTCTAGAGAGGCAACTGTCTATCTTATTTCCCACTTTCCTCCACGCCCTTCTCATTTTAGGCTTTAGGTCTTTGTCCACTCTTTTATCCTGCCTCTCTGTATCATGGGCATTCTTTGCCAGGATCAGCTCAAGTCTACTACTTCCAGGAATCCTTTCTCCACCCATTTTACATCATAGTGAAACAAATGGCTCCCGGAGTACTACTGGAAAGATGGTAGCTTATATACTTGTGATTTTATTCTCATGTGTTCTTTTCCAAATGTACATAAAGCAGTCTAATGAGGAAGATTAGATTCCTTCTGAAAAGTGATTTTTGGAATTCAACACAGGAATCTACCACAAACATGCATTCTATATTTACTGATGAACTAGTGACAGTAACAAGCATTGTACCAGATAAAGTGATGAATAAGCTAGACCAGGAAGAAATTTCTTCCCAAAGCTTAAAAACAAAATTTCCTGCTCATATCTCTTTCTTTCTTTTTTTATTGTAGTAAAGTTATACATAAGATAAAATTTATCATTTTAACCATTTTCTAGTGTACAGTTCTGTGGCATCAAATACGTTCACATTACTTGAATGATGCAACCATCACCACTCCAGAATGTTTTCATCTTCCTCAACTGAAACTCTGTCCCCATTAAACAATAACTTCCCATTCATCCCTGTCCCAAGCCCCTGGCAACCACCACTTTACATTCTCTCATGAATCTGACTACTCTAGGTACCTCATATAAGAGGAATCATACAGTACTTGTCCTTTTATGAATGGCTTATTTCACTTAGCATAATGTTGTCAAGATTCATCCATGGTGCAGCATGAGTCAAAATTTCCTTTCTTTTTAAGGCTAAATAATATTCCATTGTATGTATATGCCACCTTTTGTTTATCCATTCATCTGCTTATGAACATTTCAGTTGCTTCCATCTTTTGGCCATTCTGAATAATGCTATGAACATGGGTGTACATATATCTATTCCAGTCTCTGCTTTCACACATACACTTATTAAAAATTTTTTTTAGTAATGATAATTTCAAATATACACAAAATCAGAGATAAATTTAAACACATCCATTAACCAGGTTCAACAATTATCAAAATTTTGCCAATTAAAAAAAATTTTTTTGCTATAGTATTTATTATGGGTTGAATTGTGTTGACCATAAAAGATGAAGTCGTAATCTCCAGTACCTATGAATGTGACCTTATTTGGAAATAGGGCCTTTGTAGATGACCAAGTTAACATGAGGTCTTTGGGGAGCACTAATCCAATATAAATGGTGTCCTTATAAAAAGGGAAATTTGGACACAGAGACAGACATGCAACGGGAAGATTATGTGAAGATACAGGGAGAATGTCATCTATAAGCCAAAGATGCCCGAGGCTGCCAGAAACTAGGAGAGAGGTATGGAAAAGGTTCTCCTCATAGCCCTCAGAAGGAAGCAATCTGCTGACACCTTGGGTTTCAGACTTGTACCCTCCAGAACTGTAAGACAATAAATTTTCGTTGTTTTAAGTCACCCAGTTTGTGGTACTTTGTTTTGGCAACCCCAGAAAACTAATATATATTTTAAAGCAAATCCCAGACAAATATCATTTTACCTACAAATACTTCAGTATGTGTAGTATGCACTTCTAACTGATTAGGATGGGGGTGGGCAACCTTTTCATGTTGGAAGGCCACATTAATTTAGCTGTAATCAAATAAGGCTGCATTCAACAAACTTCAATTAGATATACTTAAAAATGTACATTATTTTGTAAAGACCTAACTACTATATACTTAATAATTTCAAAAAATGAAAACTATTTGTTAATATTAAAGTTAACTAACCTTTTAATGACTTCATTGTGTCTGCTTTTTGTTGGAAAGCATTTGAATATTTGGTTGCAGCATGGAGGTCCACAGTTTCAGTGGATCCTCTAGAGGGGTATCAGTCATTTGTGACCTTACGGGTGTCTTGATTTCGGTTAGGTAGGAGAATGTAGATTTGCAGCAATAAGTGGTTGAAAAGCAAGAAAGCATTTTTTGGGCATGTTGCCAAAGGCATGGGTATTTTACTGCATTTTTCCATATTTCAAATGGATCTTTCTTAGCGTCAAACAATGACTTTAAAATGTCATCTACTGAGAGCTCAATCAATTCCATCTGTAGTTCTTTAGGTGCCATGGGGATATCAACTAGGTGAGGCTGAAATGCTAATTTGAGTGTGATGTCATGATTCTCAAAGTCAGTGAGCCTTTCATTGTATTCTCCAATTAATAGGTGTATAACAGCTGCGTATTCTTCAAATGATTTGCATGTATCATCCTGCTCATCAATGACCTTTGCTAACTGGGGAAAATGTTCATCCAAAATTTCCTTTCGAAGAAGAAGTGTTTTGAAAAAAGATAGCTTTTTTCGAAATGCTTGGATGTTTTTGCCACATATTGTATATAGACTTAGTTTTGCCTTGCAGAGAAATATTCAAGTCGTTTTGATTTGACATGATATCACACAGAAATGCTGCATTCCTACAGAAATCTTCTTTCGATAATTCACATTGCTGATTCTGTTCTACATAAAATTTAACTATCTATTCTCACAGAGATAAAATTTTGGCTAACACGTGTCCCTGTGATAGCCAACGCACTTTAGAATGATACAGCAAATCCACACTGAATACCTCATCATTCAACTTTAGCGTGTTATGAAACTGATGATGTGGTGCTGAGTTTGCACGAATATAGTTACCAATACTTATAACTTGTTGCAAAGTGTCACTTAAAATAGTAGCTTTAGCACAGAGATTTTGCTGACACAAGATACAATGAAAAGGAATGAGAGCATCTGGATCTGTTAATACTTTTTTTTAATCTGTGCAATAAACCCTTCATGTTTTCCTGCCATGGAAGTTGCACCGTCTCTGTACATACACTCACTAAAGTTACCAAATTCAGTCCAACTTCACAACATTTATCTTGAAAGTTGTTGAAGATATCTATTCCCTGTGTTCTGTTCGCAAGAGTGCCTGCCCAAAGCGAGTAACTCTTTGTAGCAAAGAAAATCTTCTGTTATGACTTGAATGACATATAAAACCTGCGCCGAGTCAGTAGTATCAGTTGATTCATCCAAAGCGATTGAATAACATACATTTGCCTTTTGAAGTATTGCATGAAGTTGTTCTGTTAAGTTGAAAGTTAATTCATGCTACCAATCAGTTGTGGTTCCCCTTGAAAGAGGCAGTTGTTTGTACTTTGAAACATTATTGGGGTCTAAGCATCCTATAACTTCAACAATGCATTCTTTCACAATTTCTACATTGCTGAATGGCTTTATAACTGTCTGGTGTTTTATCTATTTTACTCTTTGGTATTTTAAATACATTCATTTTAAAAATAAAATAAAAATATAAAAGACAAACAAAAATGTATTAATAAAAATAAAAGAATTTGTTCTGTAAAATTTGGATTCAGTCAAAAGGCTGTACTTTAGGACCTAGACGGCCACATGTGGTCTTAAGGCTACAGGTTCCCACCCCTAGATTAGGACTTTAAATTACAATTTCTATGTCATTATCACCGATTTCATAATGTCATCTAATACCCAATCCATATTCAGATTTGCCTTTTTATAGTTGGTTTGTCTGAATCTAGGTCTCACATTGCACTTGGTTATTTCATTTTTAAAAATTCCGTAAAAGTGCCCCTTTCTAAGCTGGCAAAGTGTTGTACGCCTATAGTTCCAACTACTCAGGAGGCTGAAGCAGGAGAATGGCTTGAGTCCAGGAGTTCGAGGCTAGGCTGGGCAACAGAGTGAAACCTCTTCTCTTAAAATAAAAAAACAGTTCCCTTTTCTAATTCCCCCACCATTTTTACCATTGATCTGTTAGATTGGGTCATCTATCTTGTAAAACATCCATGTTCTGAATTTGGTCAAAGTATAATTTACATACCATAAAACTCACCTGTTTTACGCATACAATTTAATGATTTTTATAAAATTTACAGAGCTGTACAAGTATCACCACAGTCCAATTACAGAACATTTCTATTACCCAAATAAGATCTCACATGACCGTTTACAATCAATCCCCTTTCTTATCATAAGTCTCAGGCAATAACTAATCTGCCTCCTGTCCCTATCAATTTGTCTTTTCTTTTATTTTTTTTTAAATTATAGCCATCCCAATGGGTGTGAAGTGGTATCTCATGATGATTTTAATTTGCATTTTTCTATGACTAATGATTTTGAGAATCTTTTCATGTGCACATTAGCCATTTGTGTATCTTCTTGGGTGAAATGTTTATTCAAATCTTTTGTCCATTTTGACAATGGGTTGTCATCTTTTCATTGAGTCGTAAAAGTTCTTATTTTCTTAATAGTGTCTTTTGAGGATTAAACTCTTTAATTTTGAAAAAATAAAACTTATTTTTTTCTTTTATGGATTATGTTTTTGGTGTTTTATCTAAGAATTCTTTGCCTAACTCAAGTTCATGAAGATGTTCTCCTAATTTTCTTCAAAAACTTTTATAGTTTTAGCTGTAATGTTAGGTCTATAATACATTTTCATTTTGGTGTATGGAGTGAGGTAAGATTCTAAATTAATCTTCCTGCATGTGAATATCAACTTGTTCCAGCACATTTTGTGTAAAAGACTAGCCTGTTGAGTTGCCTTTGACATCTTAGGTGAAAATCAATTGATCATAAATGTAAGTGATTATTTCTGAACTCTCAATCTGTTCCACTGATCTATATGTCTGTCCTTATGCCAGTACCACACCATCTTGACTACTATAACTTATTAGTAAGTTTTGAACTTGGGAAGTGTAAGTTATTCAATGTTTTTGTTCTTTTTCAAAATTTTTTTGGCTATTCTGGGTCCTTTGCATTTCCATATAACTTTTAGGATCAGCTTGTCAATTTCTCCAAAAATCCTGCTGGGATTCTGGTAGGGTTTGTGTTGAATCTATAGTTCCATTTGGGGAGAGCTGCCCTCTTAACAATATTGAGTATTCCAATCCAGGAACATGAAATATGTCTCCATATATTGAAATTTTATTTAATTTCTCTGATAATATTTTGTAGTTTTCAGTATATAAATCTTGCCTTTCTCCTATTAAATTTATTCCTAAGTATTTTATTCTTTTTGATGCTATTGTGAATGGAATTATTTTCTTATAATTTCATTTTTGGGTTGTTTATTGCCAGTATATAGAAACATAAATGAATATTGCTCTTATATCCTGCAACTTTGCTGAACTCTTATTGATTCTAGTAGTTTTATGCAGTCCTTGGGATTTTCTACATACAGGATGATGTTGTCTATAGGTAAAGACAGTTTTACTAATTCCTTTCCAATCTGGATGCCTTTTATTTATTTTTCTTGCCTGATTGAACTGGATAGAACCTCTAGTACAGTGTTGAATAGAAGTGGCCAGATAAACCATCCTTGCCTTATTCTCAATCTTAGGGGAAAACATTCAATCTTTCACTATTAAATATGTTAGCTGTATGGTTTTTATAGATGCCCTTTATCAGACTGTGGAAGTTCCCTTCTATTCCTAGTTTTTTGAGAGTTTTTAATCACGAATGGGTATTTGGATTTTGTCAAATGTTTTTTCTGTGTCTACTGAGATAATCATGTGGTTTTTATTCTTTATTCCATTAATATAGTATATTACATTAATTGATTTTCAGATGTTAAAACCAATCTTGCATCCCTGGGATAAATCCCACTTAGTCATGGTGTATAATTCCTCTTACATGTTCCTGGAATCAATTTGCTAATATTTTGTTGAGGATTTTTCCACTTGTATTCATGAGGGGTATTGGTTTTCTGTTTTCTTTGTCTAGTTTTGGTATCAGAGTTATACTGGCCTCATAGAATAAGTTGGGAAATATTCCCTCCTCATCCATTTTCTGGAAGACATTGTGAAGGACTGGCATTATTTGTTCTTTAACTGTTTGATAGACTTCACTAAAGAAGCTATTTGGGCCCGGGCTTTTCTTTGTTGAAAGATTTTTAGTTACTAATTCAATTTCATTACTTGTTATAGGTCTACTGAGATTTTCTATTGTTCCTTGAGACAGTTGAGTGAGTTATGACGTAGCACATGAATGGAACTCAGAGCTCTCCTGTGCTCTGAACTCTCATCTGCCCAGTATGTCACTATCTGTGCCCTTTAACCCAACATCCTAATTGATTCTGGCTACTTAAGGGAAGGAAGGGAACCAATATTTGTTGAACAGTTATTATGTGCCAGGCATTTTGCAATGTGCTTTCACATATAGTAATCTTTATAGCATCTCTGTATTCATGTTACAGATGAGGAAAAACAGACTCAGACAGGTTAAGTAACTTGTCTAGGTCACAGAAGTAGACACTAGTAGAACTGGGATTAAAATGTAGGTATATCTGCCTCTAAAACTTTTCTACTAACTCATAAGGTCTCTCAAGCAACTTCTTTCTTTACTCATATATAACACCAGGAGTTCTATATAGATGAAGCCCTGTTGTAAACAGTCCCACATCTAAATTTGGGGCAAGGAAGGCAGAATGCTTTGAGATTAGAAATCCTTGTTTTTAAACTTGCTCCCTTCCTGAACATCCTATTTAGGAGTTTATTAACCACTGGTACCATTTATTCAGGCATTTGCTAAGGAATGGGATTCTTAATGAAAGGCAAGCCTAGAGGAACTCTTTATCATCCTGCATCCAGGTTTCGTCACACATTCTTGGAGAGCAGGAAAGCAGACATTACAAAATGTTCCCAAATAAGCAGCTGCCTGCTTTGGGAGATTACTTTTAAATATCAAGGACCAAACTGTACCTGTGTTCCAATATTTATTAACTAGAAATACTGTGTGTCAGAGACAAAGCTTTAGGATCCTAGGGAATCTGTAAGAAAGACTACAAGGCAGATACTGGTCTACAGGGTTATAGAGAACAGCAGACCCTTAAGACTTTTCTTAGCTTTGCTCTAATTCAAAGAAAATTGAACACAAAGATGTATGTACCACCACCAACCCTGTACAAAACAAAACATCTATAGAACTATAAAGCTAGGGAATAAAACAGTTTAGAAAAGCAGTCCAGAAAGAAGAAAATATGTCCTTGAAAGACAAAATTAATACTGTAAATGTCCAAAGCTTTTAATGACTCTTTAAAAAGGTCTTTAGTTAATAAGATTTTTAATTATCCCACAGAAGATCTCAAGAGATTTCAGATCCTCATTTCCTTCAAATCTACACAGGTCCCTAGGCTCAGGGCAATACCAAATGTTCTTGAGGTCTGTTCCCTTCTTCCCCATTCCCAGAATCATCATGTGTGCAGGAGGAACTGAGTTGTTTTTGTCCTGTTCATTGCATAAGTACCAGCAAAGACCACCTGGGAGTTCTGTTCCCCAACACAGCCCCTAGAAGAGCGGGTAGAAAAAGGTTGATAGGCAGGCAAAGAAGCAGATGGCAGCTGCATGTTTAAAAACTGAAATTCATCTAAATATCATGTGTGGACACATTATTAGACTTCCAGCACTGCTGTGAATGGGACCTGAAGAACTTCTAGCCTAGTGGGAGAACTGCATTCTGAGACAGTCCACAATGACCAAGTGAGGGAGGAAAGATAGCCTCCACTAATTTAAACTGAGTGCGTCCTAACAGTTTATAAGGCTGCAGAGAATGACTTTTTCCCAACCAAGCTGAGTGCAAAGTTTGGAGACAGAAGAAAATAGTAAGGGTTAGGGGGTTGGGGGAGGACAGAATGAAGAAAACTCATTTGAACAAAAACTCTAAATGCAAGAGAAGCTGAACTCTATCATAGGCTTAGGTTTCTCTTTGCATAGATATGAATGTTAAGAGATGAAGGAAGAGTCATGGATGGCTCCTGAACTCAAATGCCAGTGGAACTGGAGCTTGAAATGACTCATAAAACCAGAAGCAACAATTCCAGTGAGGATAAAAGCCTCCTACAGTAACTTAGCCATCTTGAAGTGTTCAATGCAACAACATAAATGACCCTCTCTCTATTTGAAGACCTTCAGATAATCACGTTCTACTTTATTCAGCAATTTTAAACCTATTCCAATAAATAAGCATCTTTTCTCCCACTAGAGGAGTCAGAGCTAATTCTCTACTGCCTAATCATTACAATTTAGAAGGAACTAGAGACTAAGATATGTTTGAAATAACCAAGTTTGCTCAGAATTAGAGAAAAGAGAATGACGTATGAAGTATAGCTACTTACTAGCTATCTATAATTCTAACTAGAGATTTTGGGGCAAGCATCTGTTGGAAGGCTATCTGGTAGCTGCTTTATAGAAAAGCACCTGCCATTACCATCCCAAATGCATGATTTTGGTTGCACTGTAAGTGGTAGGAATGACAGACTGTTGATCGTTAGAAATGAATATGGAGTTATCAAACTAGAGGTCTGCCTATTCAGCAAAGTGGGCTATGACACCATGGTGCTCAGGCCCTCTCCAAGAAAAGCAGTTTTGCTGAAGTGAAAGCCCTGGACTCAAAGCAGGAGAGATTGCCAAAGGTGGAAGGGTTCTTAAGAGTCCCAAGTGTTACTCCTTATTGTACTGACAGAACAAAAGGAAATGATTTTTGTCCATGTTAAAAGCAAATCACTTTACTCCTCTAGGCTACAGTTCCCAGCCTATGTTCATTGAGTATCTACTATTGTCAGAAACTTAGGATACAGCAATAAATGAAATGGACATGACCCCTGCATAAAACTTACAGTTTAGTAGAAAATAAATAATTGCAAGTGTGCAATAATTGTGAAAGGCAACTACAGGATGCCATGGAATTACCTAGCCCAGGCTGGCAGATGATGGAAAGCTTCCCTTTAAGCTTAGACCTGAAGGAAGAGCAGGAGTTACCAAGTGAAGGGTATAGAAACTGAGATGAGTACTCTGGGCAGAAAAAAATAGTAGGTGTTAAGGTCTTGAGTTAAGACCTTGATTGGTGAGTGTGAGGAACTAATGGATGTCCAGTACTGAGGAAACACAGAAAACAAGATGAGGAAAGGCACAGATGAGGCTAGAGAGGTTTTAGGCCATGTTAAGGATTTTGATCTTTATTCTAAAGGGAGTAGATGTCAGGTTACATATATAGGTAAAGGCAGAGGTATAAAACACAGAATCATCTCCTGTGTCTCTAGCATATGCAATATCCTCAGACTAATGACCACTTCTACTCTGTGATAATGATATCATTGGCTTAATAGTGAGTTAAATCAAAATTGAAAGGCAGCTTGGTGTAGTAAAAAGAGCACCAGGTTAAGAATCAGGGTTCTAGTTCTGACTTTGCCACTAAATATTGACACAACCTTTTTTCAAACCAGTGCTTTGTTAGAAAAAGTTACACTGCCTTAAGAGAAAGTTGGAAAATGATCACAATTTTTTTTTTTTTTGAGTCACGTTGCCCTGGCTGGAGTGCAGTGGCATCATCATAGCTCACTGCAACCTCAAACTCCTGGGCTCAAGTGATCCTCCTGCCTCAGCCTCCCAAGTAGCTGGGACTACAGGCTCATGCCACCATGCCCAGCTAATTTTTCTATTTTTTGTAGAGATGGGGTCTTACTCTTGCTCAGGCTGGTCTCGGACTCCTGACCTTAAGCAATCCTCCTGCCTCGGCCTCCCAGAGCGCTAGTATTACAGGCATGAACTACCGTGCCTGGCCATAATCACAATTATTAATCTTACATAATATATTTATTAATTTATTCAACAAACATGGAGGTCTGTCATATGACCTACCTATTGCAGAGTCATTAGGAAGATTAGAAATTACTGACCTAAAGTACCTCACGTGGTCCTTGTTATAAATTAGGCACTCATTAAATAACTATTATTATTATGGGGTAAGTACCACACTTGGTACCAGAGACACAAAGTTGAAATAAACCAATGTTGCCTTTAGGAGCTCACAATCTAGTAGGGAAGACTACATGTTAAAAAAACGTTATACTATAGTGTGTTATACAAAATAATGTAGGGAACTAGTATAGCAGTCTAAGGGAGCAGGCACAGGATAGAGTTTCACAGGGATGAAGTTTGAGGTTGGTTCTGAAAGATGAGAAATTTGCTAGGTAGGTGCTATGGTTTGAATGTGTCCCCAAAGTTCACATGTTGGAAACAATCCCTAATTCAACAGTGTTGAGAGGTGGGACCTTTAAGAGGTGATTAGGTCATAAGGGATGGATTAATTCCATTATTGTGGGAGTGGGTTAGTTATCATGAAGTGGGTTCCTGATAAAAAGGATGAGTTTGTCCCCCTTCCCTTGCTCTGGCACCTTCCCTCTCTTGCCCTTCCACCTTCTGCCATGGGATGACACAGCACAAAGGCCTCACTAGATGCTGGCATCATGCTCTTGGATGTCCCAGCCCCCGGAACTGTGAGCCAGATAAATTTCTTTTCTTTATAAATTACCTAGTCTCAGATATGCTGTTATAGCACGATAAAATTGACTAAGACAGCAGGCAGAAAAAAAGAATATTTCAGATTGAGGGAACAGCATGTACAGAGGCAAAAAGTATGAAAAAAACCCACAAACCCAGGATATGATGTAAAGATTAAAGCTGGAGAAGTATCCAGAGGCCAGATCATGGACAACCTTCTAAGATGCCTAGATGCCATGTTAAGAAGTTAGGACTTTGTCTCTTAGGTGATGGAAAACCAAAGAAAGTTACTGTTTTAAGAAAATACATAATACATGGTATACTGGCTTTGTACGTATTAACTTAGCTTATCTAGAATTATGTTATGTAAAATTCCCTTTCCTGAATGGTTCTGAGTTAGCAATGGCCACCAGAGATATTTTGTATGAGATTTAGAAGGCAGAAGTAAAGCTGCAGCCACATTTTTATGCTATGAAGGTCAATGAATGACACTAAGTACTGTGGCAACTTGCGCACGATGTCACTGATATGCTGGCTCATCTGGTAGGTGTGGGACAGTACACCTGCAGTTCCTCCAGATCCTGCCAGATATCTTCCTTCAGCTTCTTTTGAGTCCTGAGCCAAGCACTGTATAGCTCCGTGGTAAAGGATGTCAGGTTCTCCTGCAGATCACCACAACAATGAGGTGGAAGGCAGTGAGAGAGAGGTGTGGGTTCCAGTTTGTCCTTGCAGGTTTTAGGTGTCCTTGTGGGTCCTTGTTCTTGCTCTTGTCTACATCCAGCTTTCCCTTCTGACTGATAGTCTGGCTGACTGACAGTGATTTCAGGCTCAACACTAGACACAGAAGCAACATACATATACTGCTCTACTAGCTTCTATAATTATGTAATAAATTCTTTATTCTACATCACTCATAGCATTTCTGCTTCTCTGATTGGTATAAAAATTGCTACCAGAAGGGGTCCTGGAAGAATAGAACCTTAAGGATGGGTTTGTTGAATTGGTTCTGTGTTTGGAGTTAGTTCTCGGATTTGATTAGATTTAAAGGCCTTTCAACTGATTGGATGAGGCCCACCTAGATTAACCAGGATAACCTTCCTTACTTAAAATCAATAGATTGTTGATGTTAATCACATCTACAAAATACCTTCATAGCAATACCTAGATTAGTGTTTGAATAACTGAATACCATAGCCTAGCAAAGTTGATAAATAAAACTAACTATCAACACAGGGAGACCATGTGAAGACACAAGGAGAAGCCATCTGTCAGTTAAGGAGACAGCCTGGAACAGATCATTCCCTCATAGCCCTGAGAAGAAATCAACTCTGCTGACACCTTGATCTCAGACATTCAGCCTCCAGAACTGTGAGAAAATAAATTTTTATTGTTTAAGTAAAACAAAAAACAAAAAAATAAATAAAACTAATTACCACATAGACTGATGAGAACCACATGTCTAACAAGTAACACAGGAGTCAGCAAAGCCTTCCTAGGCAGGATCACACTGCTATTCACCCTTACTGCATGTCAATCCAGAGTGCCAGTATCTGGTGAGATCTGGAAGCCTCTCGCCCTGAAGGAGGTGCTCCAGAAGGCAATCTGGATGGCCCCATTGAGAGCTTCTACTCAAAGACAAGCCCAGGAAACACAGTGTCTATCTCCAGTTAACACTCTAAGCTGCCTGGTCCATAGAACACTGAGTGAAAACTGACACATTCATTTGTACTCCACTCTGGTCCCAGTGTCCTAGCTAATATGACCTATCAGCAGGTCTGCCTTTTAATCCTCATTTCTCCTAGGAATACCAAGCAATCAATATTTCTACTGTCTTCAGGCTTAGTACCAAGATGGTTGTGTAGGAGATGGTCAGGGCAAAGGCTCAGTGAAGGCTCACCCAGGAGTTCATTCCTCAAAGCTTGGTTTCAGCTCTTGCATGGTTAGAGTTATACCAAATTTAAAGATATTATAAGACAACCTTGCTTAGATACTCCCTACCCTTTGAGGTTCAACGGTTGGGTAAATAAATTTTTCCTGAGTACCAGATGTGTGCTACACCAGGGGTGGGTAACATGCAGCCTTAAGACCACATGTGGCCTTCTAGGTCCTAAAGTACAGCCTTTTGACTGAACCCAAATTTTACAGAACAAATCCTTTTATTTTTATTAATACATTTTTGTTCATCTTTTATATTTTTATTTTATTTTTAAAATGAACATATTTAAAATACCAAAGAATAAAATAATTTTCAACAAAATAATCCTCTCAGATTGACTGGCACAATTAGAACAGCAGTAAGCCATAAGGGCTAAATTGATGGCTGTTACCCTCATGATTTAGTTCTAACTCCCCCCGCCTGAGTGGCACCGCTACTGCATGAGGCTGGTTGGCGAGAGTTTATGGGGGTCGAGTACACCAGTCTGCTATCAGCTTTTGACAGTGGTGCATTGTGTTTCTGCTTGAAATGGAATTTGTGAATAGTTGCACAGCTCGATAGTATTTTTTAATTGTCTGCTTAACAGCCCATCATGTCAAAGAAGACAGAACGCTGAAGGAAGAGAACAGATTTTTTAATGAGGATTGGGAATTGCAATGTTATCTTGTTTCTCTTAAAGATAAGATGATTTGCTTGCTTTATGATACTGCAATATCAACATTAAAGAAATTCAATGCTCATCAGCATTATAACACTCATAAGGACCACAAATAGCTTAAATTAGAGGGAGAGGCGCAAAAAGTTGTGTTGCAGAAATTAATAGATAAAAAGCAAAAGCAAAGACAATTCTTTCAAGCAGCAATAAAACCTGGAAATAATGCCACTGAAGTAACTTATAAAGTAGCTTACATATTGGGGAAAAAAGGGAAGCCATTCAGCGATGTAGAAATTGTGAAAGAAAGCATTGTTGAAGTTATAGGATGCTTAGACCCTGATAACGTTTCAAAGTACAAACAACTGCCTCTTTCAAGGGGAACCACAACTGATTGGTAGCATGAATCAGCCTTCAACTTAACAGAACAACTTCATGCAATACTTCAAAAGGCAAATGTATGTTATTCAATCGCTTTGGATGAATCAACTGATACTACTGACTCGGCGCAGGTTTTATATGTCATTCAAGTCATAACAGAAGATTTTCTTTGCTACAAAGAGTTACTCGCTTTGGGCAGGCACTCTTGCGAACAGAACACAGGGAATAGATATCTTCAACAACTTTCAAGATAAATGTTGTGAAGTTGGACTGAATTTGGTAACTTTAGTGAGTGTATGTACAGAGACGGTGCAACTTCCATGGCAGGAAAACATGAAGGGTTTATTGCACAGATTAAAAAAAAGTATTAACAGATCCAGATGCTCTCATTCCTTTTCATTGTATCTTGTGTCAGCAAAATCTCTGTGCTAAAGCTACTATTTTAAGTGACACTTTGCAACAAGTTATAAGTATTGGTAACTATATTCGTGCAAACTCAGCACCACATCATCAGTTTCATAACACGCTAAAGTTGAATGATGAGGTATTCAGTGTGGATTTGCTGTATCATTCTAAAGTGCGTTGGCTATCACAGGGACACGTGTTAGCCAAAATTTTATCTCTGTGAGAATAGATAGTTAAATTTTATGTAGAACAGAATCAGCAATGTGAATTATCGAAAGAAGATTTCTGTAGGAATGCAGCATTTCTGTGTGATATCATGTCAAATCAAAACGACTTGAATATTTCTCTGCAAGGCAAAACTAAGTCTATATACAATATGTGGCAAAAACATCCAAGCATTTCGAAAAAAGCTATCTTTTTTCAAAACACTTCTTCTTCGAAAGGAAATTTTGGATGAACATTTTCCCCAGTTAGCAAAGGTCATTGATGAGCAGGATGATACATGCAAATCATTTGAAGAATACGCAGCTGTTATACACCTATTAATTGGAGAATACAATGAAAGGCTCACTGACTTTGAGAATCATGACATCACACTCAAATTAGCATTTCAGCCTTACCTAGTTGATATCCCCATGGCACCTAAAGAACTACAGATGGAATTGATTGAGCTCTCAGTAGATGACATTTTAAAGTCATTGTTTGATGCTAAGAAAGATCCATTTGAAATATGGAAAAACGCAGTAAAATACCCATGCCTTTGGCAACATGCCCAAAAAATGCTTTCTTGCTTTTCAACCACTTATTGCTGCAAATCTACATTCTCCTACCTAACCGAAATCAAGACACCCGTAAGGTCACAAATGACTGGTACCCCTCTAGAGGATCCACTGAAACTGTGGACCTCCATGCTGCAACCAAATATTCAAATGCTTTCCAACAAAAAGCAGACACAATGAAGTCATTAAAAGGTTAGTTAACTTTAATATTAACAAATAGTTTTCATTTTTTGAAATTATTAAGTATATAGTAGTTAGGTCTTTACAAAATAATGTACATTTTTAAGTATATCTAATTGAAGTTTGTTGAATGCAGCCTTATTTAATTACAGCTAAATTAATGCGGCCTTCCAACACGCAAAGGTTCCCCACCCCTGTGCTAGACACTGAGTTGACATCTACATATCAATGCTTACAAGTTTATATCTTAGGCATAGTCCTATCCACGGAGCACCAAGTCTACACATAAAACTTCCTCCTGACGTCTTTACCTGGATGTCTTAAAAGCACCTCAAATTCAATACATCCCAAACTTAAGTTTGGATCTCCCCCACAAAAATCCAGTGCTTCCTATCTCATTATCCTGTTGCTCAAACCAGAAATGTGAGTCATTCTTGACACATCTGCACCTCTCAACCCTGAGGTTCAATCAAACACCAAGTCCTCAGATTTTATCTGATATATCCTTCTCTAACTTATCTACATTTCTCCATCTCCATTATCAATACCTTAGTCCAAATTATCATTTTCTCACCTGTTATTATAATACCCTCCGTTACCTGGTCTCTCTGCATCCTCCCTTACCCAACTCCAATCCATTCTCCATGGATAACTCTGGAGATAATCTCCAGAGTTATCTTTTCAAAGGCAAATCTGACCATGCCATTCCCCTAAAATGCTTCCGTAGTCAGGACTGTGGTAGACTGTTTTAAAATATGGCCACAATTACTCCCCTTCCCATACCCACATCCTTTTGTAAAGTAACTTTGCAGCTCCTCCCATCAAGAGGTAGAGTCTATTTTCCCATCTCATGAATCTGGGCTGGACTTGTGACTGCTTTGACCAAAAGAATGTGGTAAAAATGATGCTGCTCCAGCCCTTTCTCCAATATACAAGATTAAAATATCTTAGCTCTGCCCATAAAAACCCCATGGCAGAGGATATTCAAACACAAGATGATATTCCGGCTCCATTAATGTCCTCCTCCAACAAATTTATTGGGTTTCTACAATGTTAGGCCATGTAGTAGACTTTAGGGCTACAAAGACAAAATACAACCATTGTCCTCATGTGAGTTATAATGCAGAGCAATATAGGGCTATAGATGTTATCATAGAAATTGCTATAGTATATAGGCGAGCACAAAGGAAGAAGCATAATTCTGTATAAGGCAGGGAAGATCACAAAAAGCTTCACAGAGAAGTGATATTTGAGCTGAGTTTTTTTTTTTTTTTTTTTTTGGAGACATGGTCTCATTCTGTTGCCCAGGCTAGAGTGCAGTGGCATCATCGTAGCTTACTATAACCTCCAACTCCTGGGCTGAAGGAATCCTCCTGCCTCAGCCTCCTGAGTACCTGGGACTACAGGTGCATGCCACCACACCCAGCTATTATAATTTTAAAAAATTTTTTGTAGAGATGGGATCTCACTATGTTGCTCAGGCTGGTCTTGAACTTCTAGACTCAAGTGATCCTCCCGCCCTAGCCTCCCAAAGTGCTGGGATTACAGGTGTGAGTCTTAAACGAAGAGTAGGTATTTAGCTAGGGACAAAAGAGTAACCTTGGCTGAAGGAGTACCAGGATGGTAAAAGTAAAAGGACAGAGGCATTAAAAGGAATACAGAAGTCAGAGAACTATAAGCAGCTCTCCATAGGTATATGGTAGAATGTTGAGGATGGGGTTGTGTTAGGGAAATGGTGAGATGTAACGCTAGAGGGGTAAGCATGGTTAGGTGACTGAGGGTCTCAGGATTTTGTGCTTTATTCTATAAGCAATGTATTCACAGGTTTCGGGTAAAAACACAGTAGAGAGAAAAGTTGAAAATTCTGGAGAGTATTGAAAAAATAAATGGAGCAAGGTTCCAGGAGCAGCAGAGAAGAATGGGGTAAAAGGCATAAATGAAGGGACGGGTCCCAAACTTCTTCCTCTAATGTTAGAGGAAAGGAACTGAAGGTGGGTCTAAGTAAAGACAAAGTCATGGATAGGGATAGTATGCTGGGGAAATCAGTTATCTGTTAGATGGGATTTTCTCTGAAGGCAGGGTCATTTTCCGACAGAAGAGTGGTGAAGGTAGAGAATAGCTGCTGAGAGGAGTGGACAGCTATCTCAGGACAGGTGTCAGAATGCATAGTGGTTTTGAGGGTTCAGCTAAGATTGGAACCATGAATTTATGGTGCTGCCAATGTATATAACTGCATAATATTTCTCCTGAAGACTTTAACAGAACAAATGTAGTAGTAGACAAAGTAGATGTCAAAAGTAATCCAAAGTTGAGGGTCACAGAGCAGATATAGCAAAAGAACAATGAGTGAGGACATGGACAGAAATGTCTGAAGGCAAAGGATCTAGACTGGATGAAGAAGGAAAGGAGAGAGAGAAGGAGGGAGAGAGACAGAGAAAGAGAGAAAGGAGAGAGGGTAGGCAGGGCAGTAGTGCAGGACTAGAAAGATATGAGATTAAAATGAAGGAAACAGGATTCTGGGTAAAGATGGCAGATTAAACACAGGCATTTACTTGTACTCCTTCCAAAAACTCATTAAAGTGACAGTAAAGGGTTTTTTGTTTGTTTGTTTTTTAAAGGACCAAGACCACAAGAAGAGCTGACAACAAAATGTTGGAAGCTGGAAACCAGGATGGTGGTAAGAGATTTAGTATATTCAAGAAAGCTGAATCCTAAAACCAGCCATAAGGAAAGCTAAGAAGCAACCTGATTTATACTACAGAAGCCCTGAAATGATCAGGAATTGGCAGCACAGCTTTTACCCACCCAGGCAGGAGACCGGAAGATTCTTCTCTGAAGTCTATAGCCAGCTCCAAAGAAAAGGTTTAAAAATACTGACATGGGAGTTCTCTTATACCCATATCATTTTATAGAATTGAGAGTTAAAAGCACAGAAGAGTAAGAATAAAAGTCTCAGTGCCTACACTGGATAAGATATTTTGGGAAAGTTTGTGATCCTGACTTCCACAACTCCTTCTGTCCTTCTGCACCTCTCACCACAAAATGCAAATTAGAAAAGTACTTAAAGGATTAGGGGTGGTTAGTAGCATTGTGGGTACCAATTTAGATAAATAATATTTTAAGATTTTTTCATACTATCAGGAAAATAATCAAGAGTTTACACGATTTCTCATTATTTGTAGTCCCAGAAATATAGATCTGGCCATAATCTTTGAGGTCTTGACTAAAGTCCTTGTCTAAAAAGATGAACTTGTGAACATTTTATTCCATCTAAAAAGATATCCTTTAGAAGCTTGTTTTAATATTTTCATTACCCTTCCAGTAAAAAACCTTGACTAGTATTCAAAAGAAAACAACATAACGCTGGGGAAAAGCTACATGATTTTCTTATTAAATATTTGGCACAAATACCTTTTACTTATGAATTATTAAAAACATATGTCTGTCAGAAATAAAACAGGCATTTCAGAGCTGGAGGGGTGGTCTTTAAAGAGCAACTAAGCCAATTTCAGCTGGGGAAACTGAGGTTTAGAGAAAAAAGTGATTTGCTCAAGGTCACACAGTTGGTTTATCTCAGGACTAGATCCCAAATTCTCTGGACTTGAATTCCCAGTACCATGCTCCTTCTACCAGCAACATTCTTTTCTACTACATGTAATGCCTTTCCAAGTCAGAAATACATCAATTAGACATGTGGGAAAGGTGTTGTGCTTTGTTCAAATCCAATGAGGTCATTAGAATCTGGACCCTTTGGAGTAAAATTACTTTGCTGGGGAGACTGCCTCTGTACCTGACTATAGGCTTAGCAGGACTCTTGCTCCAACAGGTATCTTATACTATATCTCACTTTTTAGGACCAAAGATGCCTGAAGCCCAACAAAATACTGTCTTTGAAATCAAGCAAATATTTTATCCCCTATCTCTCTCAGAAAGAGAGAAAACAGATGGGGTGTACATTCCATCATTGTCCTTTTCTCCTATAACCATTACAAAAGAAAACTTTAAAAGACATTTTTGGTTCTCCTATATACATAAAGGTCTTTTTCAAGGTAACTTTAGTCTTTGCCCAATAGGAACTAGCCTCCACCTCTGGAAATTCTGTTTTAACAAAAAGATAGCAAGTACTGTATTCTCATATTCAAGAAGTGCTTGAAAATATGAATCTAATTAGCTTTTACCCACCATCTCACTAAGGCAGGAGGAACACAATACCCCAGAGGGTCATAGGAATGGGGGAAGAACATTTTTACTGCTCATTTATCCAGCCAGCTGCCCTATTACAACTACACATCAAAGATCCTGAATCATTGGGGTGTGGATTACAAGTCAGAAGAATGGGGAAAAAATCTGCCAACAAACAAAAATGCAACCTAGTCTTAGGAAAATGGTAGATCTGGTCTCAACGACACCAGTGCTCACCCAAAGCCCTGAGTTTAACATCTATGAGGAAAAATACACATTCACTTGCTCATCATCCCCTCACTTCTGACTATGTCCATCTTCTTTGCTCCCATCATGCCCAAGCCTTACTCTCTTTGTCAAATACCACTGCGATTAAGGCTTTTACTAATACTGCACTAAATGGAGCCATAAGCTAGTTTCCAGGGAGATTAAAAAGAAAGCAAAAGACAGACTCTACCTTTTAGCTGTAACTACGACTCTGGCTTCTAAGAACTTAACGTCTAAGACTGCCAACTCTAATATAAAGCAAAGCATAAACATCAGTGCTTGATGGACGCATAAATGAGTCAAGTCCCTTGTTCCACATAATAGATAATCACAATTAGTTCTTCTTTCTGTATTCCAAAGGACATAATCCCTTTAGAGTCTTGGAATCTGGCAATGCAACATTGTGGTACCTTTCGAGTTTTATACCTTAAATCTATCCTACATACTGCAGTCAGATTATCTTTTCAGAATTCTGAATTTGAATCATTTCCCTCTTCAAAAGTCTTTAATGATTCCCTGGTATTTAAGGCCCTCTGTTTTGAGAGCAACTTAACTTCCCAGCCTTATCTCCTCAAGCTTCCCAACATGGAACTTCCATTCAGGCCAAACTGTCCAGCTCATATTTCCTAAACAAGCCTTACACATCCTGCCCCTCCACCTTTGCTCATAGCATTGTACCCACACAGGGTTCAACTTCCTATGTCCCTTTCCATATCTGATCCAAATCCATCCTTCAAGTTTGATTCCGCCTCTGAATTCTTATAAGAGCGTCTCTTGGCTATAATTATTCAGTATCTGATATTGTTTGCTATTGTTTGCTAACCTTTTTATTCATAATCTTATCTTCCACCAAGGCTGATGAACTCTTTGAGATAAAGTCTCTTGCCTTAAGGATAAAGTCTTCTTCCTTAAATACCAAAACAGTGGCTTGACCAGATTTGAGGGATGTGTTCCTGAGAAGCAGAAAGCTTGAACTACTGGATAAGGAGCAGCTCTGTTCCTAATTAGATATGACATGGAATAAAACCCTTTCTTCCTCAATGTCAGCATTACCTGAAATTCAGGACTGGACTAAATGACCTTTTAGCTGTGGCAGTCTATGATTCTAGAAATATCTATAAATAAGATATTTTTAATACATTAAGAGATACTTATTGTTCAAACCCTTTACTTTCTTCATAGAAAGAATTCCAGATGCAGTCAGCGATATCCTGAATGCTGTAAGAAATAAGCTGTGTTAATAAGGCTCCATCGTAGACACTTTTTATGGAGGGGGGAAAAAAAAAACTCTAGTAGGGTTGGCAAACCTGCCAGATGGATGGCCCCCTGCTGCCTGTTTTTGTAAATAAAGTTTTATTAGAACAGAGCCACACTAATTTGTGGCTTTGTGCTATAACAGCAGAGTTGAATAAATGCAAGAGACCATATGGCCTACAAAGCCTAAAATATTTACTGTTTGGCTCTTTATAGAAAAAGTTTGCCAACCCTTGTTCTATATTCCAACATTTATCACAAAGCACCAACGCCCTGTATTGCAGACCCTCAATAATGGCTGATTATTAATATGGCTCATTATGCAATTGCCCACTCATTCATTCAAACATTTACTGGGATTTCTTGTGTAGTTTTTTTTGTTTGTTTGTTTTTGTTTTTGTTTTTGAGAAAGAGTCTCACTATGTTGTCCAGGGCTGGACTTGAATTCCTGTGCTCAAGCAATCTTCCCATCTCAGCCTCCAGAGTATCTGGGACTACAGGCATGCACCACCATGCATGGTTGGGATTTTTTATTTCTAACTAAATCCTCATTCAGTTTCCTCATCTGTAAAATGGGCATAATAATAGTATTTATTTCATAGGGTTATTGTAAGGAAATATAAAGCCGTTAACACAGTACCTGGCACAAAATTTGAAAAATGATAGCTGCTATCATTATCATTGTCAACATCATCACCATCATCATCATTCTTTTCTGATGTCCTAGGAAAAGTAGGCTCCCTGTAATGGCCATGACCACCTAACTGAAAGGAGGGAACCCTAGCATCTCTGAGGCTTGACATCATACTTAGGAGAGAGCTTATTTTGATAGCAGACTGCAAACACAAGGATATGGGGAATATTCTTTTGATATGAAATGCAGTTGACCCTGTAGCCCTCTGACACCAGAGATATCAAGAACTCATTAACTTTTCTGAGTTTATCACAAAGCCAAATATGCTTTGAATTTATGAACACCTCCCCTGAGAACTTAGAGCTCACTTGCAGTCCCAAACTCAAGTAACAATATTAAAAAACAATGTGAAATTAAATAATTCTATTGATTTATTACTACCTCCAAAATCAATTATCTACCAAATTTATTAGCAAACAAAATTTCCTACTTATTATGAGAACTATGATTTTTAAAAAGCCTAGCAACCTGAAAATTTATATAGTTTTTTCTAATTCAATCCAACAAATAAATGATGTGTATCTACTTTTCTTTTTTATAGTGTTGGTCCTGTCTCTCTAAAATGCATACAAGTTGTCTGAGGAAAGAATTATGCTTTATGTTCTTTTGGGGATTCTTCAAAATTCTGCATAATGAAAACCTAAATGATTCACTGGTGGAAAAAAAGGTGACTTAAAATCAAGTGCCAACATCAACTCACTGGATAACTCAAATGTGATATATTCACACAATGGAATATTATTCAACAATAAAAAAGAATGAAGTACTGATATATGCTACATGGATAAACCTTCAAAACATTATGCTAGATAAAAGAAGCCAGTCACAAATGGCCACATATTAATATTATATGGTTACATTTATATGAAATGTCCAGGATAGGCAAATCTATGGAGACAGAAAGTAGATTAGTGGTTGCCTAGAGTGGAAGGAGTAGGAAAATAGGGAGTAACTTAATGGGTAGCAGGTTTCTTTTTGGGGTAACAAAAATGTTCTAAACCTTGATTGTGGTGATGGTTACACGACTGTGACTATACTAAACCCACTGAATTATACACTTTAAGTGGGGGGGTTTTATGGTGTGAAAATTACATCTCAATAAAACTGTTACATATAAAAAAGAAAATCAATGCTAGGATTCTGTCTTCTACCCTGGACGCAGAAAGCTGGAAAGACAGTTGCTCCCATCCTAACAAGAGGAAAAAACTGAATAATCTATAAAATCATACCTTTTCTTAACTTATAGGGCAATGAAGTAGCCAGAAATCTAAGGAAAGATAAGAGCCTCCAAAGAGAGATGAGACATAAACACTGACCCACGTATGGCACAGCATGGGAGGAAGATGGGACCGCCATTCAAGTGGGTAGGAAAAATTCAGCTAAAATTTTTAAACTAATTTCTAAAAGTTGGGTGTGAGCTAGCATGACAGGACACCACCTCTGGGAACTGCAGACACATTTAATCATTTGCACCTACTTTTCTCAAATACACAGAACTGTATACTACAAACAGTAAATTTTACCGTATATAAATAATGCCACAATAAACCTGACTTGAAAAAAAAAATCAAATGCCAGGTAATTAGAAATAATCTAAATGCCTGAGATTACTGGATATGGTTAAATAAATGATGATATATATTCACATGACAGATTATTATGCAGCTATTGAAAATCATGTTAAAAGGAATAAGAGAACTGTAGCAGTCAGGATGATGACCCCTTAAGGATGTCCACGTCCTAATCCCTGGAACCTGTGAATATGTTGCCTTATATGGCAAAAGGGACTTTGTACATGTGGTTAAGTTAAGGATCTTGAGATGGGGTGATTACCCTAGATTATCTTGGTGGGCCCAATGTAATCAGAAGAGTCCTTATAAGAGGGAGACAAATGGTCAGCTAAGTACTTTTAAACTAATATGTCATTTAATTCTCCAGAATCACACAGCTTGGAATGCTCAAAATGTTAACCATATCATCAGAGCTGACTACAATACCACAAATCTAGTGGACTGCCATTTGAGTACTCTAGGGTTTATTTGATCCTGGCAACACATCTATGGTGTCAGACAGATGTTGCATACACTAGCTGGAGCCCTTGTGGGCCTCTCCTTCTGCTATAGGCATGGCCTGGAGAATGAGAATCAGAGCTCCAAGCAGCAGTTTCAGATGCTGGATCCACTTTTATTACTGTTCACTCCTGGGAAGCTGGAAAATTCCTTTAGAATCTGATAGATTAAACGACTATTCATTTACCAAGCATCAGAGCACTGTTGGGCCACCAACTCTGGTAAATTGAACAGGAGTACCTAGTACACTAGACTCACCAAAGGAGCTTTTAAGGAATGCCTGTCCCATGGCAGCCCAATTAAATCAGAATCTCTTCAGGGGTGGGGTTCAGGTATCAGAATTTTAAAAAAATGCTCTCTGGAATTGAGAACTACTGGTCTTGTGAGAAGGGCAGACAAGAAATCAATGCTTACAGTAGTATGAGGCTGGAAAGGCTCTGATGGAATAGATACACATTTTTTATACTATGCTCAGCTAGATATCAAATGTTATTAGATAACATTCATTATAGTTTTTATACATGCAGAGAACAATGCAACAGGCTTGCTTTCAGAGGAAGAAAACAATTTAATCATCCAGGCAATTTAATTCTACAGTTGAAAGAATGATCACTCCAAGGGTGAGAAAACTCGCTTAATCCGATGGTGGCAAACCACAGGGAAAGTCATGTTACTATGTGTTAAAGGTTAAATTCTCTGGAAGTGATGCTCACACAGAATTTGAGGTGCAAGATGTTTATTAGGGATTAACATCTGTGAAAGGAGGGAGAGGAAGCAGGATTAGGCAGAGGAAAACACTGAACCCATACAGATTTTATAAAGCTTTGGCCAACCCAGCAGGGAGTACTGGAGCAAGTACTGCCTGTCAAAGTGGCTGGCCCTTTATACCCCTGCCTCATGCTGTCAGGAGATGCATGACCTAGACAATGTGACTCTTTGCACACGACGTGGATCTTGAAGTTGGTCAGAGCTAAAGGCTGTCTGCTGACTACACTACCTAGATGAGCAGCAAATCCTTCCTTGAAGAGAGACCTAGGTAATATATCTCTATGTTTATCACATAACACTATAGAAATGGATACAGTGGGTTAAAAGGTAGCTCTTTTTCTCAGGAATTTATTCTAACCCAGGCCTTTCTCTCTCTAGGAACACAAGAAAGAAGAAATATGGGACTATTTGTTGCCAATATTTAAACAATAAAAACCCTTAAAGTTTAGTAAGGCCAAAGGATGACTGTCCATTGCTTTAATATTTGTATCGAGCTGGTGGTTTGTCCAAGATCTCAGCAAAGGCATATCATTGAGACAAGACGCATCCCACATATAATCATATGACTCTCCCTAATTCCAGGATATGTGGGGAGCAAAATAAAGCTGAAAGGAACGGTGCTATATGAACACATATTTTTTTTTCCAAGATGTCTTTCAACTTCATTTTTTTTTTTTTTAATATTTCAGAATATTATGGGGGTACAACACTTTGGCTATATATATTGCCCATGGTCTTTCAACTTCATTATTTCTAAGAAACTCTTGATTCAAAGCCTAAAGATTTAGAATTTAATTAGTCTTCTATTACTAACACATTACCTCAAACTAAGAGCCTTAAAACAACAAACAGTTATTATCTCACAATTTCTGTGGCTCAGGAATCTGGGAGTGGTTTACATGGGTGGATTTGACTTAGGGTCTCTCATAAGGCTGCAGTCAAGCTGCTAGTCGGGGTTGCAGTCATTTTAAGGCTTGATGGATAGAAGAGCTGCTTTCAACATGGCTGTTGACAGGCCTCAGAATATCTGCTTCCAACCTCACCCACGTGGTTGCTGGCAGGTCTCAGTTCCTCACCACATGAGCTTCTCCATAGCCTGCCTGAGTGTCCTCATGACATGGCAGCTAGCTTTCCTTTTCCCAGAGTTGTATCATGACCTAACAGCTGGCTTCCCCAGAGTGAAAGAGAGAGTGCGAGAGTATTGAGTGGGCATCAAAGACCGAAGCTGCAGTCTTTATAACCTGGTTTTGGAAGTGACATCCTATCACTTCTGTCATATTCTATTCACTAGAAGCAAATCACTAAGTCTAGCTCACACTCAAGGGGAGGGAAATTAAGCTCTACCTCTTGAGAAATGTATCAAAGAATCTGTGAACATATCTTTAAAACCCTCACAAAAATTAAACAGAATAGAAAGGTTCAGAGTTCAGTTAGGTTTGCTTTTGCTATTGGGTAAGTAAGAAATGAATAATCCAACAAAAGCCACTAGCCATATCCACTGCAGAAAGCATTCTGAAGCAACCTGGCTTTATTCAGCAAGAGCAAAGACTCTCCCCAACTGGTCTCCTCCCCAGCAGGCATCTGTGCCACGGCCATTAAACAAGGTGAGGTCACTTCCCAAAAGCAAAAGTAATGGCTTTATCCACTGGACTATCCTTAAAAACAATACTACCCCCTAAATCCTGCTCTCCTTCGGTCCTTAGGCTTCATTTTTTTCCCCCTTAGGCTTCTTAATCTCCAAGATAGTATATATATAATACATGTGAGTTTTTGCTTGTTTTTTAAACTTTTTAAATTGGGAGAAATTTTTAAAATACAGAAAAGTACAAAGAAAAAAGTAATAACCATCCATACTTCCATATTCCAGAATTGTTACTATCTCAACATTAATGTTTTTGGGTTTTTTTTAAACATCACATTGTTTTATGAAAAAAGATGCATAGTTATTTTATAGAATTCAAGGACTTTAGAAAATTACTAAGAGTTTTAAAAATTCATCTTAATTCTTATTGCTGAGGAATAACAATGATTATAGACACCTCTCTCTATGCACATATACAAATAGGTAGACGTATCTTTATAAAAACAAGATCATACTATTGGTCTATTTTTTAAAATAAAAACTGCTATATTCCATTTTACTTGTATTTAATAGAAGAAAAAAGAAAAAGTGAAAGTGAAGGAACTATTGAACTTATAAACATATCTTCATCATTAAAGATACTACTTCTAAGAAGATCCTTTGTTTACGAACAGATTTTAAGAACAAAATATTAAGAGGTTGGAGTTATTATGGTATTTTTTTTTTTTAAGGTTAATTTTTTTTTTTTTAACTTCCTACTATAAAAGATGCGGCTATTAACACCTAGCCTCACTGGCCTAGTTTCTTCTTCTTCTCACACTTTTATCTCCTGATTTTTAAAAAATGTTTTATTTATTTATTTTTTAGAGACAGGGTCTTCCTCTGTTATGCAGGCTGGAGCATGCAGTGGCCTAATCATAGCTCACTGTAACCTTGAACTCCTGGGCTCAAGTGAGCCTCTCGCCTCAGCCTCCTGGGTAGCTGGGACTACAGGCACGTGCCACCACGCCTAACTAATTTTTTGTAGAGACAAGGGTCTCATTATGTTGCTCAGGCTGGTCTCAAACTCCTGGCCTCAAGTGATCCTCCCACGTCAGCCTCCCAAAGCACTGGGATCACAGGCATGAGCCACCACATGCCACCTGAATTCTTTATTGATTCATTCTTGGCTGTCTTCACCGTCAAGAAATTTTTTTTCAAGAAGACCTCATAGGTGCCATATTCTTAAGTCCTTTCATGTTTGAGAATGTCTTCCTGTTGCTTTCATATTTGAATATAGCTTCATTGTTTGTAATATCCTTAAGTTCCACTTTCTTTACCTGAGAACTCTGTAGACATTTTTCCTCTGGTATTGAATGTTGGGAATAACTCAGAGGTAAGCCTAATTTTTCTTTCCATGTAAATGATTTGCTTTTTGCCCCTGGATACTTGAAGAATTTTTTCTTTATTTATGAAGCTTAATAAGTTTATTAGGATATATCTGGGCAAATTTTCTTGGAACATACTATATTCTTAAAATCTGCAGATTTTACTTGATTAAGGAAATTTTATTACATCTTGTTTTTATTTTTAAAAATTAAAATTGAAGTTATATATGCACATGAAGAGGCAAATAGCTTCTCAAGACTTATAATGAAGAAGTTCAGTCATCTATTCCCTTTCCTACCCATCTTCTGTTCCCTAAACACACCCACTTTCAACTCTTTTAGCAGATCCATTTAGTATTTATTTACCAATAACTTTCTTATATTGATATTTCTTGGGTTTTCCATTTCAGGAATTATCTGATTTCCCACTGTGCAAGATAGGATTTAATTTTCTTTCATTACCAAATCCTGCTCCCACTTTATACACCCACACTTCCTGTATTTCTACTTTCCCAATATAGTTGTTACATTATTTTGCTTAGCTCAATAATCAATGCTTAAGTTATTATGACTTCAGCTCTAGGTATTAGCTATTAACTATGGAAGAGGAAGATTTACCTGTCTTTTCTTCCCTCATGCCTCCAACACAGTAACCTCCCCCATCATTCCAATGTAATTATATCATAATTTTGGTTAGATAGAGGCAGTCATTGCATCATTATGCATATATAAACATTAGTTACAGCTGAACCATTCAGTGACTAATAATTCTTTTCCCTGCACATTTTTGTTGTTTGCCTTGGCATTAATAGTGTTATTATTTCTTACTTTTCTAGGTGCTTATGAATAATTCAACTCCAAACTAACCACCAAATGCCCTAAATACCTTCAAAATGCTGAGATACATCAAGTATTCTATCATGTTCATCAGAAGAAATATGATCACCCTGAAATCATTCTCAAAACTTTCTGACCTATGCCAATCTCTCTGGTTGCCATCTATACTGGGTGAAGACATGTCATCCTTGAATCTCCCTTCATCATCTTTCTGGAGATTCATTTTATCTCTTAATTGGATGACCTTTCCCCTGTATCCTATGTCTTTCTCTTTCTTAGTGTATGTCAGGGTTTTGGTGTTACACATCCTGTAGTAGCTTTCTGAAAACAGATGTATGGAAAGCAAATGTCTGAAAAGTTTTCGTTCTACTCTCACACTTGATTAATAGTTTGACTAGATATAGATTTAAGAATTTTAAAGGCATTTGTTTATAGTTTCCAGTGTTGCTGTTGAGAAGTTCAAAGCTATTTTAATTCCTTTCTATATGATATATCCCCTCTACTCTGAGAGCCTGTAAGATCTCTTTGTCATCAGAGTTATAAAATTTCACGATGACAACCTTGGTATGTTTCTTTTCATCCATTGTGCTGAGTACTCAGTTTCCTTTCAGTCTAGAAATCCAGCTCCTTTCATTCTGAGAATTTTTTTTTTTTTTTAAATCATTTCACTGATGATTTCTTCCTCCTTCATTTCTCTGTTCTCTTTTTCTGGAACTCCATATTAGGAGTGTTCTCTATTTCAGAGACATTAATTATATTAAATCATCTTTGTATTTCATTTCTATTAGATTCTAATTTCCTTTTTTTCTTTTTTCTTTTTTGCCATTCATTACAGACATCTTGTAAGGTTCTAATTTCCTTAACCATTTTCTTTTTCATCTAAATCACTGAATATCATAAACCTTCCTCTATGTCAATAATTTGATTTTCAGTGGTATCTATTCTGTTCTTTGCTATTTTTAAATTTATTAATTAATTCTGTAATTAAGTTATTTGGTCCTCAAATTTTTTTAGTTCTATAATATCCTCTTTTACCTCATTTTGTTGTTTTACCTTCTCATTACTTAAGTCTTATTTATTAAATTCATTTTTTTTTTTTTTTTTTGAGATAGCGTCTCACTCTGTTGCCCCAGGTAGAGTGCAGTAGTGTCATCATAGCTCACTGCAACCTCCAACTCCTGGGCTCAAGCGATTGTACTGCCTCAGCCTCCCGAGTAGCTGGGACTATAGGCTCGTGCCACAATGCCCGCTAATTTTTCTATTTTTAGTAGAGATGTGGTCTTGCTCTTGCTCAGGCTGGTCTCGAACTCCTGAGTTCAAGCAGTCCACCTGCCTCAGCCTCTCAGAGTGCTAGGATTACAGGCACGAGCCACCACGCCAAGCCTAAATTCATGTTTTAATGAGTTGTTTTATAGTCGTAGAGTTGTATAATTTTAAGGAAATTACTTCAATTTCTTGTGTTACATTTTTTTCAGGATAGGTTCTTTGTCTTTTACAGGGCATTTTTCTTGCTTTCATTTTGTTCACTGTATGTAGTATGTCTGTACAGTTGATACGCTGATTCTTTTGGTCTCGTTCATGCTTGAATCATGGCTCTGCTCAAATGTTTTACTTGTTTTGATACAATACAGATAAATTCTTCTCTCTCATTCTCCTGTATCTGAGGCCAGCTACCATGTGAGTGCTGGTGTGGAAAAATTGGAACCCTTGTGCACTGTTGGTGGGATTACACAATGGTGCAACTGCTACGGAAAACAGTATGGAGTTCCCTCAAAAAGTTAAACATAGAAGTACTATCTGATCCAGCAATCCCACTTCTGGGTATATATGCAAAAGAATTGAAAGCAAAGTCTCAAAGAGATATCTGCATACCCATGGTCATTGCAGCACTACTCACAATAGCCAAGAGGTGGAAGCAACCCAAATGTCCGTCAATGGATGAATAAAATGTGGTATATACATATAACTGGATATTATTCAGCCTTAAAAAAAAAAGGAAATCCTGTCATATGCTACATGGGTAAACCTTGAGGATATTACGCTAAGTGAAACAAGCTAGTCAAAAAAAGGCAAATACTATATGACTGCACTTATATGAGATATCTAAAATAGTCAAATTCATAGAAATAGGAAGCAGAATGGTGATTAGTTAGCAGGGGATTGTGGGGAGGGGGAAAAGGGAAATTGTTTAAAATGGGTATAGAGTGTCAGATTTGTAAGATGAGAAAGTTCTGGAGATGTTTCACCACCATGCCAATATATTTAACACTACTGAACAGTTCACTTAAAAATGGTTAAGATGTAAGTGAAACAACTCAGAAAGTCAAATACCACATGTTCTCATTTATAAGTGAAAGTTAAATAATGTGTACACAGGGACATAAGTGTGGAATAGTAAACACCAGAGACTTTGGAAGGGTGAGAGGGGGGTGAGGGATGGGAAATTACTTAATGGATACAATGTACATTATGTGGGTGGATGGTTACTCTAAAAGCCCAGACTTTACCAATAAGCAATATATCCATGTAACAAAACTGCACTTATACCCCTTAAATTTGTACAAATAAAACAAATTTTTCAAATGGTTAAGATAAATTTTATGTTTTTTACCACAATTAAAAAAAAAAGGAGGTTCTATAACACCATCAGAAAGACAGTCCTGTTCTCCCCACAGCTGCCCTGCCCCACTCCTATGCAGGATTTGGCTCTACCTTGGCAAGAAAAGACAGGGAAATATCAGCTTATTCAGCGAAGAAAAGCCTTCATCTTGTCTCATGGGAAAAACATTCACATACTTTCATCAATTTCACACAGTATAAACTAATCTTCATTCCCTCTTTCCCACCCACTGGGTGGTTTTATTTTGTTTTAAGACAAGGAGAAATGCCAAGAACAAAAACCCTAGGGCTTACTTGTGTAGGATAGATCCCTTAATGACCAGCTCTTCATCCAAGTCCGCTTCATTAGCCATGAAGAGCAGCCTCTTTCCTGTGCTGTCCACTCCAATGAAGTCACGCTGCTCCACTGAATCATACAAAAGAAAGAAAATCAAATAAAGCCATTTGCCCTGCCTGCATGACTAAGTCAGGGAACAGGGTACCAGCTCACATTGCTCTTGGAACCAAGTACAGAATTGAGATGAGAGAACAGCCATGATGAGTGTTATGTAGCACATACCATATGTTTAAAACATGGGCAGTTAAAATTTTTTTGTATTGCTCTAAAGGATACTATTAGGTGAATTGGTGAAGTTTGAATAAGGTCTGCAGATTAAAGTATTGTACCAATGCAATTTCCTGTTTTAAGAGACTATCCTTTTTGGGGGGAGGGAGGAAATACCTGCAACTTATTTTCAAATAGCCCAGAAAAATAATAATTTTATATATATTACATTGTGTATGCATGTTATATATATTGAATAAATATTATAAAGAAAGAAAGAGAGAGAATGATAGAGTAAATGTTAACATTTGGGGAATATGGGTAAAGGACATAGAAGTTCTTTGTACTATTCTTATAACCATTCTGTAAATGCAAAATTATTTCAAAAATAAAAAGTTTAAAGAAACTGGTTAGCCAAATAAACCCACTACATGGCACAGAAAGTACAACAAGGAATTCTCTCTGTGCAAATAATAACTAGCTCTGCTTACTGTGAAAATGGGCATATCACTATTTAAGGTCATCCACATTCAACCAACATTAGCTACATGTCTACTATGCAACAGACTTTATGCTATGCATGGGGCATCCAAAAAAAAAAAAAAAAAAGGCTGGATGTGGTGGCTCACACCTGTAATCCCAACACTTTGGGAAGCCAAGGTGTGAGGATTGCTTGAGGCCAGGAGTTTGAGACCAGCCTGGGCAATGTAGCAAGACCCCACCTCTAAAAAAAATTTTTTTTTAATTAAAAAAAAACTTAGCTGGGTGTGGTGGCGTGCACCTGTACTCCCGGCTATTCAAGAGGCTGAGGCAGGAGCATCACTTGAGCCCAGGAGTTTGAGGGTGCAGTGAGCTGTGATCATGCCACTGCACTCCAGCATGGGCAACAGAGCAAGAAGCTGTCTCAAAAAACATAAATAAATAAAAGTGTTTATTTTACTAGGTG
Source organism: Daubentonia madagascariensis (assembly GCA_023783475.1). NCBI lineage: Eukaryota > Metazoa > Chordata > Mammalia > Primates > Daubentoniidae > Daubentonia > Daubentonia madagascariensis. The sequence continues at coordinate 12,861,705 of JAKFHU010001129.1, read as the reverse complement.
TGGAGAGTTCTCTGGTGGACAATGATCTTACAGGCTGCCATATTATTGCTATTTTCTGTGTTATATATTTCTCTCCCCCAACCAGATTATAAACTCTTTAAAGGCAGATTTATGATTCACTTGTATCTCCTACAACATCTAGTATAGTGTGTACACTTAATAATATGTGCTAACATCTGTACAGTATTTATAGCTTACAAAAACATTTTCACATAGAGATAGCATAACATAATGATTAAGAATAGAGTTTCTGAAGCCAGACCACCTGGGTATGAATCCCAGCTCAGCCAACTACTAGTTTATGTCTGAGCAAGTTACTTAACCTCTCTGTTCCTCAGTATCATCTGTAAATGGGGATAATATTAGTGCCTATCTCACAGGTTTGTCATAAAGATCAAATGAGTTAATATTTATAAAGCATTTATAATAATGTTAGCAACTAAAACATTAAATAAGATGGTTAAGTTAAAAAAAATTAAAATACACGCTCTCATTTGATCCTCACAACAATCAAATAAAGCAATGCCTTAATACCTCTTTACAAAGGAGAAACTGAAGGTTTAGCTCTAGGAAAAATAATATCTGTAAAGATGAATTTATCTGCCTCCTATTCACAGACAATGGCTACTATACAACTGAATATGCTTCACTGTTGGCTGTAGCTGCCGGTATACCTATAGCCAAATTTATTACTCACTTGTATAGTATGTTTAGCTCAGGCACTTGAAAGCATTCAAGACCATCAATCAGATGGTCTCTGGTCATCTTACCATATGCAGTGTTTGAAGATGAATAGGAAGAAATGATCATAAAAAGTAATATGTCGGTTTTTTCCCCCCAATAATCAAGTTTAGTGAAATTCAAAAACAAGGGCAAATATACTGTCAAATACTGTCAATTCAAAGCTAAATTTTGCAGAGAATTTCAAATGCCACATAGCAGCTTTAACATATATCAATTCATCCATTAAAAGGAAACTTGAGTAACGAAGTCGTAAGATCGATTTGAGCAACATTTAAACATAAACACAGAGATGTTATTTCGAGATATAATTTGAGGCTTACCCTACCCATTCCTTAGGCTCACAAAAACCTTGAATCACTGATGTCCTGGGAGCAATAATTTTCAGCCAGCCAATTTTTCAGCTATGTTGCACTTGAGCACATTTCTCTCCCTCTCAGGCCCTCCTCCTTGTATTGCTTCTTTGTAGCTACCATAGGTACTGGGACCTCAGAATATGATACAAATTACAGAAACTTGGAAAGGTTTCTTTCTGTTCTGCTTTAGCTAAGTGAATTTCACTTTGGGAACAGAGCTGGTAACTTCAGAATGTCCATTCTAAGAAAGACTATACAAATAAGGTTAAGAAAGCTTAGATTCCATTTTAAAACTTCATGTCATATTCAACATTCATTTTGATTTTACTTCTTGATTGTACCTTCTGTTCTATCTTCTTACTTTACTTATCCATTCACTCATTCATTCAACCAATAAATATATTTGTGCACCTAACCTGTGGCAGGTGCTATGTTTGGAGTTGGGAATTCCAACTCATTTTATGAGGCCAGAATGATCCTGATGCAAAACCAAAGATACTATAAGAAAGGAAAATTATGGGCATATTTAGCCATTATACAAATTTAAAGATCCTAAACAAAATATTAGCAAATCAAAACAGTATGTACAGTCAATTAAAAAGAGTCACAAACTTGTTGCAGCTCCTCCCATCCAGAGGTAAAGTTAGTTCCCTATCTTTTATATCTAGGCTGGCCTATAACTAGCTTTGACTAACAGAGTGCAGTAAGGACACAATGCTGTTTGATTAGGGCTCAAGAGGACCATTGTGAGTTTGTCTCAAGACTGACTTGTTCTTAGAACCTGCTGCTGCTACCATGTGAACAAGCCTGGGCTAACCTCCCGGATGACAAGAGACTAGATGGAAAGAAAAACCCAGCTGTCATAGCTGAGGCCCCAGACACATTAGTGAGCCCAGGTGTGGTAGGGAGAATAAGATAAGAATGATAGCTGCCTCCTAGTATTCACACCCTTGTGTATCCCCTCTTCTTCAGTATGGGCCAGCCTAGTGACTTGCTTCTAACCAAAAGAACATGGTAGGCTGGGCGCGGTGGCTTATGCCTGTAATCCTAGCACTCTGGGAGGCTGAGGCAGGAGGATTGCTTGAGCTTAGGAGTTCGAGACCAGCCTGGGCAAGAGTGAGACCCCCATCTCTACTAAAAATGGAAAAATTAGCCAGGTATCATGGCCCGCGCCTGTAGTCCCAGCTACTCAGGAGGCTTAAGCAGAAGGATCACTTGAGTCCAGGAGTTTGAGGCCACAGTGAACTATGACAACGCCTCTGCACTCTACATGGGGCAAGAGAGTGAGACTCTGTCTCAAAAAAAAAAGTACATGGTATAGGTGATGAAATGTTACTTCCATGATTATGTTATATAAGATTTTGACTTGTCTTTCTAGAACATTTGTTTCCTTGCTGGCTTTGATGAAGCAAGTTGCCATGTTAGAGAGGCCTCTGGCCAACAGCTAGCTAGAAACTTAGGTTCTCAATCCAATAGGCCTTAGGGAAATGAAATTCTGCCAATAACCAAGTGAGCTCGGAAGCAAATCTTTTTCCAGCTGAGCCTTCAGATGATACTCCAACCCTAGCTGACATCTTGCTTGCAGTCTTGGGTAAGACTCTGAATCAGAGGACCCAGCTAAGCCATGCCTGGATTCCTCATCAATAATGATGTTTTAAACTGTTAAATTTGTGGTAATTTTTCACAAGCTGACATCACTTGAATAGTGGACTGCTGCCTGCTCTGGCACACAACAGCAGCCAAAAGGGAGGCCAAATATACAATCTGAGAAATTGAGAATTCTTTTAAAAAACTCTTATCATTGAAATGCATAGCATTCCATGGGAGGAATTTAAAACTCAGTTATTTAGGTGAATCTTAGCCTTCAAATGTAACAAAATAATAGATAACGACTTCAAAATTTCACGTTACAAAGAATGAAAATCCAGCTGGGCACAGTGGCTCACACCTGTAATCTCAGCACTTTGGAAAGCCAAGGTGGGAGGACTGCTTGAGGCCAGGAGTTCAAGACTGGACAACACAGCAAGACCCCAACTCTAAAAAAAATTTAAAAATTAGCCAGGTGTGGTGGCACATGTCTGTAGTCCCAGCCACTCAAGAGGCTGAGGCAGGAGGATCACCTGAGCCCAGGAGTTCGGAGGTTACAGTGAGCTATGAACAAGCCACAGCACTCCAGCCTGGGCAACAGAGTGAGAACCCCGTCTCTTAAAAAAAAAAAAAAAAAAGAAGAAGAAAGAAAAAAGAAAAGAAAAATCTTCCTAAAACATGAGTCTGATTATGACACTGCCTTGTTTAAAACACTTCAATAACTCCCCACTGTTTTGGGGATAAAATGCAAACTCTTTGGTCTGATCCCTGTATCTCCTCCAGTCCCATCTGCTTCCTTGGCCCCCATACTCACACTCCAGTTATAGCAAGTTACCAATATATATCATACTTTTTCAAAGACGATAAAGGATCCAGCTTAAAGGAACTTCCATTGGCCAAAATGGGACAATTTAAGCATCAAAACCTTTTTAAATGGAAGGGTAGATAGGTAATAGTTATAGTTAATTTAAAATAAAATTGTGTTGTGAATATAGTTAATAATGGAGTATTGTACATTTAAAAATTGCTAAGAGAGTAAATTTCAAATGTTCTCACCACAAAAATGTTAAGTATTTGAGGTGACAGACATGTCAACTTGCTTGACTTAATTATTCCATTGTATTCATAAATTATAGCATCACTTTGTACCACATAAATTTATACAATTATAAATTGTCAATTTATAATAAAAGGATTGTGAAAAGCTATGCATTTATGATGATACTTAAGAGATAAAAGCAAATTAAAAATGTATTAAAAAGTTCTAATATCAAGAAGTACAACTCTAATAGGATATTTTATTTTTAAGTGGATTTTCATAGAGGAGTATGAATAAAAGAAATAAAATTTAATATAAAATATATATCTGTTTATAAAGTCTGGATATATATTTGTTTCTATCTGTATGGGCAGAAAAGGATGAATGCATGGAATTATGAGTAAGCAAACCAGACCTTGCAAAAGTAGAAATTACATCAAGAACAAAAGGATTGACTAGCATGAGTATCATTACATAATAATAAGGTAGAAAAAGTATCCAGCAATTAATCTGCACCAGTGATCATATGAACACAAAAAACAAATAGAAATAAATTTCAATGCTATAATTAAAAATTATGGTTTAACCAAATGCCCTAAAGAGGACAGCTAAAAATACAAAATAGATTATTCAAATCCTAAGAATGAAAGCTCCAAGTGGTTCTATTAATAATGGTAAGATATTAATAAGCCTTATATATCTTCTAATAATTGTAAAAGACTATGCCAATATATAATAATAGCAAGATAATGGGTTGTATTATTCTGGCTAAGCAAAACCTAAAGAATACATCACTCCAGGGAAATACTTCAGGGAAAAAAACACATCATTCCAAGAAAAACTAAAACCCATAAAACTACTAGAATCCTAAGAAAATATCAAAATAAGTATATTATAGTCCTAGGAAGATAAGCATGATCAACAACTATTTAGTGTGACTGAAGTATTCGAAAGAATCAACCATACTAAATTGGTAACAGTAATTTTCATTGCTTAAAGGTATCTAATTAAATTTGTAATTAAAGTTTAAAGATTTAAATAAACTGATTTTAAATTAGATTTTTTTGTTTCTTAGATACATGCATTTGATTATTTGAACCTTAAATACAATGCAAATAGTTCTGAATGCTCCTCTCTACATACAAAAGGACATTACAGAATCTAATCAACAGTTATAAGCATTTTAAAGTCAGGGACTATGTTTTATTATGTTTTATTTGACTTTATGTCATCAACTCCTAGCACAGTATCTGTGGTAGAGAGTAGGTTCTCAACAAATGTTTCTTACGTGAAAGCATGAACGACAATAACAATTATGAAAACCCAACAAACAAATAAATCAAACTCTAAGCTTCCTTACCTGCTTTTTTTTTCCCCTTCTGACCGGGAACTGGTTCTAAGCTATCTTGGCCTTTTCTCATTAACATAGCAAGTGATGCATCATAGGCTCTGAACAGGTCCACAACCTCATGTAAAGCAACATCTGTTATCAGATCACAGCTCACAACCAGCACATCTGTCTGTCAAATGGAAAAGGGAAAAATCAGTATTACAAAGGACAATGGATAACAGAAATCATCACAGGATAAACTCAGGATGGCTTAGAAGAACACAAACATACTTTTGACAATACTTTTCAAATATTTTTTACAGCAAAACAAGTGAAATAAATGGGGTTGTTCTAATTGAATTGTGCCGGGGAGAGTCTGGAATCTCTACCTCTCCCTTGTGTACCTCATGGACTATGGGGGCAGTCCCTGAGACAACTCTGGAACCCTGAGCTCTAAGGAACAGAGTCTGAAAACCACCACATTATCTATTTCTATGACTATGGAATAAATGATTTTATATTTATATATCTCTTTACAATTTAAAAAAGATTTTCACATAGTTTGATAATTTAATATGCTTATGAAGCACTACAGAACAATCACTTTGCTACAGTACTAGGAAATAACAGGATGGATATAATACAATGCCTCATTCTTTGGGAACTCACACTTTATTTTTATTATTTTAAAAAATTTATTATTATTATTTTTTTAGAGACAGGGTCTCACTCTGTTGCTCTGGCTAGAGTACAGTGGTGCGATCATAGCTCACTGCAGCCTAGAACTCCTGGCTTCATGTGATCCTCCGGCCTCAGCCTCCTAAGTATGTGGAACTACAGGCGTATGCCATCATGCCCAGCTAATTTTTTTTTTTTTTTTTTAGAGATGGGGGTCTCACTGTGTTGCCCAGGCTGGTCTTGAACTCCTGGGCTCAAGTGATCCTCCCACCTTGGCCTCCCAAAGTGCTGGGATTACAGGTGTGAGCCACCAAGCCAGGCCAGGAATTCATATTCTGTAGTGAACAATTATGATACAACCTCAGGTATGTACAAAGCACTCATTTAATCCTTTAACAATACCATTATCACGGTATTATTATTATTAGTCTCTATTTTTACGGATGAGAAAAGTAAGGCCTACTATCCACAGCATCTGGCACATAGTAGGCATTTAATAATTGTTTGACAAATGAATGAATAAATCAATGAAGAAAAGATTTTCTCATAGTGGTGGGTTTTCTTTTTTTTTAAACTTTTATTTGCATTTATTTTATGCTGAATTTATTCTTGTGCCATAAGTTTTTGTTTGTTCCGTTTCTTCTGGGATGTCTTTTTCTTCTGTGCAACCTCCTCTTCTGGTTTAGGAAAAATTTGTTCCTTTTCAGTAAGGATCATCTCGATGTGGCAGGGGGAGTTCATGTACGGGCTAATCCAACCATGAGCCCTGCAAGGCCAGTGACACATCTTGTGTGCTCTGTGCACCTGGATATACTTAATGACCAGAGAATCTACATCTAAACCTGTAAGTTCAGCATTACTCTCTGCATTTTTAAGCACGTACGGCAAAAATTCAGCACTCTTTTTGGGCCAAGTGGTGGGTTTTCTGATTGTAATTCTAATAACTCATTAATTACAATAAAAACTAATAATGGTAAGTAATGTTTCTTGAATGCTTACTATTGGCCAGGAATTGTAATAACACTTGGCATACATTATTTCAATCTTTACAACAATCCTATGCAGTAAGAACTATTATTACTAGCACTTTACAGATGAAGAAACAGGTTTATAGCAGTTATCCAAGTGTTTAAGATCTAACAACTAGTAATGGCTATTCGTATAACTAAAGAATCTGTATTACTAAATAGCGTTTAAAGAACTATAGCTTCACTAGTTTGAAGACTCATTTAAGGGAGGTTGTAGTCCAGTGTTGTATACTAGACAGACCTAAACTGATGTCTTAGATACTGTAAATTTAGGTCTAATACCCAATATTGTGGGTACTAGATATCAGCTGGAGTATCCCATTTTAAGACTAAACTTGATAAACTAAAAACTATCAGTAAGGTCATCAAGATGCAGAAAGAGCTAGAAATCATGATAGCTGAAAGAACAGATATTTAGCAGGGAAAGGAAAAGACTGCGTGCATAGGAGAGAGTAGGCAGGAAAAGGAGTGGGGTTAAGAAAGAAAGAAATGTTAATAATAGAACTCTCCAAATATCTGACAGTCTGAAGGAAGGACCAAATTTTACGTGAGTAGCTAACTCAAGAGCAAAACTAAGAACAAAAAGTAACAATGAACAAAAGTAATTTCGGTTTCTATGTTAACTTTCTGTCAATCAGAGTTAGTCAAAAAGCATAATTTTGTAAGATAATGAGTTTCCCATCATTAGAACTGCTCAAGCAGAAACTGGATTATCATTTGCAATGATTCATCTACTTAACATTTATTGAGCAATCACTCTACACTTAGCCAGGTCCTTTTCTGGACCTAGAGGAAACTTGGACTAGAAAGTATTAAATGTGAGCAGCCAAGCAAGGCTACTTAATATATTTTAAACACATTTCTATCTATAGATTCTGCCATTATGTTTTATCATAAATGCAGAAAACAGAGGTCCAAAAACAATCAACTAGAAAACAAATTCCTTAAACTGCAATTTAAACAAACCAATGTTTGTTTCTCAAGAGTAATTCAGAGTTTCCCAGAGGTGCCTCAGGGAAAGCCAGGTTCCTACTGCCCTTCCTGAGTTAACCAGGACAACTCTTCTTCTATTAACTTTATCTTCTAGTCTTCTATATAAACTTTGGCTTAGAAAGTCAATTCTGCTACTTTAAAAAGTATGAAAAACATTGGACTAAATTATTCCAGGTTCAAGAATAAAGTGAGTATCTACATGGTAATTTCTGCAAGTGGTTCCAACTTTCCTAAAATTTTAATGTAAAATCAAGATTCCTGCTTTGGGTGGGAAAATGGGTGATTTCAACTCATATTCTACTAAAGCAAAGAGTCTTGTTTGCATAGAAAGTGAGACTCAACCACCAGAATGCCTTGTCTTACTGCTTTAAATTTCTTATTCTGAATACAGAATCTATACCAGAATCACCATTTCTTTTTCTACATATAACTCATTATTTATAGCCTAAACAATTTCTTTTGAAGGCCTCTTAAGGTTAAGAAGCTCAAATTTGGATTTTTTCTACTCCTTTGCTTAATGCTCTCTTAATTCTTTTTGGATCTTAACTCTGAGACTTAAAAAAAAAAAAGTCCTTATAAACATCTTCTTTTTAGGAAAAAAAATTTATAAGCCTTCAACTCACCATCTAAGAACCACCAAACATTAACAAATGAGACCACATACATGCAAGCTAAGGACAAAACAGCCTACAGAATCCTACTTCTTATAACCATGCTTAGAAAGGCAGGGCACAGGCCATTGCTAAAGACATCCACACAACTGTCATTACAACAACACAGAAGGTACTCCATTTCATCATAATGAAAGTATGTTTGCAGAGGAAAAATCTCCTTTCTGTTTTTCTAAGTTTCTCTAATAAGATGACTGATTTTTGTAAGTTAACTGTTTTAGAATAAACTGAATTATTAAGTGTACTCCAAAGTGAATAAAATGACCCCAGTGCAGATGCCTCTGAAGTGGTGACAATGTCGCCTTGGAAAATAAATGCTGTTATCATTCAATATTTGCAGAAGTGTTTAAATCTGTCAATACAGCAAATGCCGAACAAGTTCTGCATAATTGTGTACAGGCTGTAGGCTCATTTCTCTCTTTGCTTTTAGGTGACTTTTTGCTAAACTGAACACAAAATCCCTAAGGATCACAAGGAACAGACTCCTCCCCTCAATGTCTGGTTGCCATCTGTTCTCAGTGTGAAAAGAAAGGCACTGGTCTGAAAGAGCAGGGCTCAGGATACAGACGAAGATGCTGTTCCACCAGCCCCTCTCCTGCCTCTGTTCCTAGAGAATGCACCATGTAAGAGTCACTGAGACCAAACACACTCCCATTTTCTTTGCAACTCCACCATTTCCAAAAGAAAATCTTTATTGTCTGATCAATGTACTTTGTTTCCAAAGCTGGAAATCCTGGAAGAAGAAACAAAAATCTAAAAAGAAAACTAAATCATCCTTGTACCTTCATAATACTATCTTTCTTTACATTTTTATAAAAGCTATAATAGAAAGAAATGGCTATTGTTTTGATATTTATTATAAAAATGTAAAGCTCATTCTAGAAATGCAGATGGCCTTCCACTAACTGGAACACAGAGATAGAAAGTGGAAAAACTGGTAAGAGCCAGAGAAGTATTTTTAATCATATGTAACCATAAGCCATGAATAAACATGGGCTGTTTGGACTATGAAGCAACTATGTATCTGGAATGCAGTTATCTTGAGAGTTCCCTGAACATGCCAATCCTCAGCATGTTTCATGGGACCAGTTCTTTTCTAACACCAACAGTATGCCTCTTCTGCAGAGACCAAACGGAATCTCCAAAGACCTCCCTACTCACTATTCCAACAGTCCTCAGTATGCCTCATCCCAAGCCTGCTCCTCCAGAGAAGCCAGGGCACTGTCAAGAGCAAAAAGCGCAGCTCTGAAGGACAGCAAATGTGTGCATTGTTGACAATATAGAAACATACAAGGTTTCCAAGGGAAGGCAGCACTTCAATGTTTAGGGAAAAATCAAGACATCATGGAACTTAAAACCCAAACTGCTGCCAGTTAGTCTTGACTAAAGCAAACAAATTAAGCTCAGAAAACGCAATTACCAAACTACGGCAAAACCCAGAAATCTCTCATTATAAGAACATTTTTGGTCAAGCCAAAACCACTGATTAAAACTAGAGGAAAAAAAACAAAAGTTAAATCAGAAAACCGGATGTATGTGTGTGTGGCTATAGTGGTGGGATGGGAGGTGAACAGAGCTACTGGGAATAGCCTCTTTTCTTTTCCTGGCAGCTGTTCCATGACAGATTCTTATAAATAACACAATCTGCAACTGATTCTTTACAATAAGGAAAAATAAAAACACACTTACTCCCCTGGAAAAAACTGTCAGGGCAAGGTAACTACCATGCTTTTACCTACCCAGCACTTCCACAAATAATGGCTATGATCCAAATCACCACCTGGCATTCCACCCCTGCCCATATGGAACTAATGAATTCAAGCTACTTGATGTGACTATGAATGGTCACAATTTACATTTTCCTATGTGGTCCAATCCCAATCCAATCCCCAAGTGCTCTTTGTGTGCTTTAATAAATACCTATGGCTAAATGTAGTGGAGACCTCACTGGTTCAGTTTTGGTTGAAAATGCTTGGAAAAGAGTCCCAGTCTATAGTCTTCAGAGTGCAAGGCCAAGGGCCAACTGCCACTTTGTTTTCACTGAGGTTGGGGCAGTAGGTGCAAGAATGACCAACTCAGCCTGCAAGTAAGACAAGTGATACTACTCAAACTCACAGCTAAATATCCTTCCTATGTTCCTTAGCTCAATCATAGTGTCACGCCGGGTGCAGTGGTGTGTGCTTGTAGTCCCAGCTACTCAGAAGGCTGAAGGGGGAGGGAGGACTGCTTTAACCCAGGAGTTTGAGGCCAGACTGGGCAGCATAGTGAGACCCCTGTCTCACACACACACACACACACACACACACACAAAATCATAGTGTCACTACCAGGATCTGATGTCAGAAATCTGGCCATAGTCCAGGACTGAAGTCCTCCTTCTCCTGTGCCCAGTCCTCTACTCCAACATTTCACTGGTCCCCTAATCTTCCCCTTTATCTCTATAGCACTGCCTTAGTTCAGGCCTCAAAATCTTTTCCAGTTTCTTAACTGGTCTCTCTTACTCCAGTTTTTCCCTATTCTAATCCACACTCCCACACTCCAATTTTCACTCCTTATGTCACCTCCCTACTTAAAGACACCCTAAAACAGTGTTTTCCAAACATTAAAAAAAAGTTGAATGTATCATCGCTTGCTTACTTTTTAAATTTATTTTAAAATACACAGATCACTATAATATATCATATGCTGTTTATATAACATATAAAAATAGACATTTTAAAAGGAAGAAATAAAATTTTAAAAACTAGAAATTCTAATATTTTCCTTGTACTCAATTCTGTACATGCCCTAGTTTTGAGTACATCCCATTTTGGAGATCACTGCTCTCACAGGTTTAAGTTCAAATTCCTTAGCATGACATTAAGGGTCTTCAAAATATGACTCCACCTACCTAGTGCAGCCTTCTCTGCCACAATTCCCCTCCACATAGCCAATATTAACTTGATAAACTGCCAAGATATATTCCGTACGCTCTCTTCCCACCCTACTACATATTCATCCATCAAGGTTCAGGTCTTATCATAGTTACTAGAAAGGGCAGAGCCAATACATTATCTTCCCTGGAGATGAAGCCTTTTCTGATCCATTGCAGACCTTAAATCACTAATTGGATTACAAATTTTTTTTTTCCATCTAGATTTTGAGCCCCATAGGAGCTCTTTTATCTTTGCACTCCCATTGATCAACTTAGCGCTGACAAACACCAGTAAATGTTAGCACTCTTCCTGTTACCTCCTTTTCTTTGTTTAATTTGACTCAAAGATTAAAACATTCGATTTTAGACATTTAGAAACGGCACAAATTCTGACAGAGGCGAGTACCGCCTTTGTAGAAACTGTAACTGTTCGGGACAGGAGCCACAGAGGTAACTTTGCAGTTCCCTAAAGCAAGAAGGTAGAAAATGAACCTGCTGCCTCCAAAGAAGAAAAAGGCAGAGCTGTCTGAAAGGAAAGAAATCAGATGCAGCTGTCCTTGAGGGCATGGCTGAAGAGTGATATGCCTGCTAGATTTACAATTTTAAAATGGAGATTCAACATTTATAGTTCTAATATTTATAGTTCATTCACCTTCCTAAAGGAAGTTTTCCTCTTCAGGTTAAGAATAAATAGAGGAATTCTATTCATGTTTACTGTGTGAAGCTAAGAAGAAGCAACTAAGCATTTATTAATTTCCAATTCTGTTAAAATGAATTCTTTATAAAAATGCCAGCCACTTCTCTTCCAGGATTTGGATATCTATGCAATTTAATTTTAATCTCCAAATACACTGATTTGGAATAGAGAAAAAACAAGGGCTTTTTGTTCTCTCAAAACTTTCACTCTAAAATAATTTGATATACTGAATTTATATTAAACAATTTCATCCTTTTCCTTTGGTCAGACACAAATGCCCCAAGGGATAAAGATATCACTGCTCTATTAGTCTAGTAAAACAAACATTTCAAGACCATAAAACATGCTCTTACAATTACATTACACTTTTTCTGCCTGAATTTGGATTTCAATTTTGTCCTGGAGCACAACACAGAAATATTGTCCAGTTTACTTGGAAACCAGAAAGTCTGAGAGAAGGTCAGCAGAGGGTGGCTAGGGGTTATGATAAAGGGCAGTTTATAACAATGAAAAAAAGATAACTAACAAGTTTTTAAAAGCCATAAAATTAGGGCTTTTTATCACCCCAAAAAAACAACTTCTGAGATTAGGTATGTTTTCTTTTCTTATCAATTCCACATGTGATCCTGAGTAAGTCACTCTCTTTGGGCCTCCATTTCCTCATCAATAGGATGAGAGGGCTGCACCATCTCTGAAGTCCTTTATGGCATAAAATTATATGATTATAAAGGTCAATCTATTCTCAATTCTTTATCTAGAACTATGCTCTGGGTTAAGAGGCATTACAGGTTGTGTATTCTTATCCAAAATGCTTGGGACCAGAAGTGTTTTAGATTCTGGATTTTTTAAGATTTTGGAATATTTGCATTATACTTACTGGTTCAGCATCCCAAATCCAAAAATCTGAAATCCAAAACGCTCCAATGAGCATTTCCTTTGAGCATCATCAAGATGCTCAAAAAGTTTTAAATTTTCACCAGGCACAGTGGCTCAAGCCTGTAATACCAGCACCTTGGGAGGCTGAGGTGGAAGGATCACTTGAGGCCAGGAGTTAGAGATCAGCCTGGGCGACAGAGAACCATCTCTACAAAAAAATTTAAAAATTAGCCAGGCACCACACCTAGTGCCACCTATTCGGGAGGCTGAGGCGGGAGGATTGCTTAAGCCCAGGGAGTTCGAGGTTGCAGTAGGGAGCTATGATCACACTGCACTCCAGCCTGGGCAACAGATCGAGACCATGCCTAAAAAAACCCAAAAAAACCCACAACTTTTGTATGGCCTTGGACACAATAAAGTCAAAAGACAAACAACAAATTTTACAGAACTTCTTAAAATCAAGAGGGAAAACAACAAAAACTAATGGTCCTTTCAAAAATTGACAGAAAAATTATAAATACGCTAAAATTTGAAGCAAAAAACCTCACAAGTCCTTTTTAAATACTGAGGGCAAAAAGTGGGGAGACATTAACAATTTACAAAGGAAGATATCAAAATGCATTCAATTTTTAAATGGTACTTAAACATATGAAAAGATGTTCAACTTTACTCATAAGAAAATGCAAATTAAAATTATTCTGAGTTACCATTTCTTACCCATTAGATTGGCAAAAATTAAAAAATATACCAACTCATTCTCTTAGTGAGAGTTGGAAATAGGCACTCTCATATATTGCTGCTGGGCATGCAAACTAGTACAACCCTTTTAGATGGTTATTTGGCAATATCTAACAAAGTTACATGTGCAGTTTTATCCTTTGACCCAGCAATCCCACTTATAAGAATTTATCCTGCAACAGTATCAAAATACTCACACACAAGGTTATTCACTGCAGCAATATATTGGAAACTACTTAAATACCCAAACATAGGAGATTGGCTGAATAAAATAACAGTACTATTATACATACATACAATGAAGTACTATGTAAAAAATCTCTATTAACTGATATGGAGTGATTTCCAGGATATATTGTCAAGTGAAAAAAAACCAAATTGCAAAAGATTATATATATTGTGCTATTTTTTGTGTAAGAAACAATTAGGAAATAAAAACACATATGTGTATCTGCTTATGTTTACAAAAAGAAGCAGAGGAAGAATGAACCAGAAACCAGTGAAAGTGGTTAACTATAATGGTAGAGAGATGGGGTGGAAGGGACATAGGAGAGAATAACACCTCTGTTAATATTGTTCTACATATTTAAAAATAAAATTAAATCAACAAGGACTGGGGGCACGGGGTGTTATGGACTGAATGTTTGTGTTGACCAAAATTCATTTGTTGAAATCCTAACCCCCAAAGTGACAGTATTAGCAGGTGGGGCTTTTGAGAGGTGATTAGATCATGAGGTAGAGTCCTCATGAATGGAATTAGTGCCTTTATAAAAGAGGCCCCAGGCTGGGCAAAGTGGCTCACACCTATAATCCCAGCACCTTGGGAGGCCAAGACAGGAGGATCACTTGAAGCCACGAGTTTGAGACCAACCTGGACAACACAGCAAGACCCTGTCTCTATTTTTAATAAATTTAAAAAAAAAAACAGAGACCCCAGAGAGCCCATAAAAAAAAAAGAGAGAGACCCTGGAGAGCCCCCTTGCCTTTTCTGCCATGTGAAGACACAGCGAGAAGACTGCCGTCTATGAACCAGGAAGTAGGCCCTCACCAGACATGAATCTGCCAGTGCCTTGATCTTGGACACTCCTGCCTCCAGAACTGTGAGAAATAAATGTCTGTTGATAACTCACCCAGTCTATGGTATTTCTATTATAGCAGCCCCAACAAACTAAGACTGAGGGAAATTATAAAATTGAATGCAAACAGGAACAAATTAACCCAACAGTATTTCAAAGGGATAACATAACTACATCTCAGAAAGTTCCCTCATGACACTTTCCAGTCATTCCCCACCCTCCCACCTGCTGCAGCAACCACCACTATGCTGAGTTTTTTTTTTTTCCACCATATATTAGCTTTGCCTGTTTTCTTACTTCTCTCTCCTTATAGAGTAGCTCTATGAGGGCAGGGATCTTGTTTATCTGGTTTACCACTATATTTATAGCATCTAGAATAGGGCATATAGTAGGTGTTCAATACATATTTGTTGAACAAATTAAAAATATTAATATTTTATAGATTAATTAAATACAAGTTTGGAAGGGACTTATAACCTCATCCAAGGTCACACAGCTACGGAGTGATGGAATAAGAATTAGAATCCAGGTCTACCTGTCTTTGTGAAAGCCTGTGTTCCTTTCACCATGCCCTCTACCTCATCACAAAAATAAAATAAAATAATCCTCCCTCTGGGAGAAACTGCTTGGGGTAGAGGACTAGCCATATCAGTAAACTTAGGGCTTGTTGAGAACTTACAGATGCAAATAAAGTGAACACCAAGCAGCCAATGCCATAATCAACCCCTCTGGCCTGCAACCACTGAAACTCATCCTTAGGCTCACATAAACACGAGTGTCTATATTAAAGGAGTACGGAGCTTATTCCAAATGTTTACAAAGAACTTGCTTCCAGCTGTCATTCATTCATTTAACAAATACATATAATGCATTCTCTCTGTGCCAGGCCCTGATACAGTTCTTGTCCCACAGTTTAGTGAAGAGAAAGGATGATCTGACAGATAATTTTAGAAGGCCAGGGAAGGCTTGCTGGAGCAGATGATGCCTAAGTTAAAAGCCTAGGTAGCACAGGCTACTTCAAATGAACTCCTTGGTCGTGGTGACAGAAAGCTTACTGACTTCTTATAAATTGTAACTGGACCATTCCACTAGTCAGGCTGTAGTGTTACCTCATGATTCAGAGCAGGACAGGTGACCCTACCATGAGTTTCCAAACATCTAAGCCATATGAGCTGCTTATTATCCAAAGATAAAGTTTGTGATGACAGCCTATGCTATCACAATTCCTAGCTAGTAACTTTGCCCCTTTGTAGCCCTTCATTTCATGAAAGGGTCCTACAGAAGGAAAAAGACTCAAAGGAATCAGGCTCAAACACAGAGCTTGCATGTTTTTTGCCTACCAAATGAAGTCCAAGATTGCAGAAGTCCCATCCCACACACCAGAGTGCCAACAAGTAGCAGTCTGTGAAACGGTAAGATAAAAATATTTCAAGCTTGTGGATACATACACTAGGTTAGTACAGTTAAGAGAAAAGCTCTATTGAGATTTCCTGAAGAAAAAAAAAAAAGGCTCCAAAATTCCTACATCAAAGTTGTTTCTGCCACAACCCCTGAGCTTTTCACTGTCACCAGTGGGCTCAAATAAGGCGTCACTGAGGATATACTGAGGCTGTCCTACGCAACCACAGCCCACCAAAGCAGTCATAAGAGGGAAAGGTGCCACTTAATAAAGTATTTAAGCAGATTGGGACCAAGTTTTCAGATCTTCCCTTGAGCAAACTGTACTCACTCTTTTCAAGCAGACAGAAATCTGACAAAAACAAATCCTTGGGCAAAATGAAAGGTTCCAGGACAGAATGACAGAGATTTGTAATTTGATAAAGACATCAAACACTCAACTGAAAATAACTTGCATTTAGCTTTTTGAACATCTAAAAATAGCACATATGCTCAATCTTTCTAATAAGCCGTCTCCAGGATGGGGATTTCATCGGCATAGTTTGTTCTTTGTTGTAGCATGTTAGCGGTTTCACAAGATGTATAACAATAGTCCTTTCTCTACATCAAAGGACTTAAATAACTTAACCTCTAACAACTAGTGTGTTGGTATCATTATCCCTATTTTCTTGGTTGTCAAACTGAGGCAGAGGGTAAATGAGGCTTGCTTGAGGCCAAAGAAACATTCCTGTCTAGATTAAATAGAGAATTATCAACTGCATTTTCTAAATTAAAAGAAGCAATGAGACCTGAGATATAAGATAAATACTTTAAACACAGGCTACGGGACTCTATTATAGATTCAATCTGCTGAAGCCTCTTAAACATACCTCACTAACCTGTTCTCAAAACACTTATCTAAGGAATAATCGTATTGTGTTTCTAAAGCACAAAAATAGCACCAATGGCTGATTACCTCAGATGTTCAGAGGAACAGCTCTAATGTGGGTCAGGCTCAATGCCCAAGGAGTGAGCCAGTTTTGTTTTACCTGCTGATCACACACTGCACCCTTACTAAGACAAGGTTCTTGCTCACTTGGCTCTAGACATGGGATAGAAGTCTTTCTACATGACTAGAATCCCCTCCACTTAGAGAAAGGTATCAACAAGCAACAGCTGCACACTTGCAAGACAAGGATACTACATGACTCCTGTTAGGAGACTTGCAGGTTTTTAAATACGTTTTACACAAAAATATTAAGAGTTCTACACATACTAAGAATCACTGAATTGTACACTTTAAAAGAGTTCCATACATACATACAACTATCTAATCTACACATAATGTTCTACAGACTCAAAAAAGAAAAGAAAAAAGTAATTTTGAAAACACCAGACCAACTAAACCTGTTCTAAAGCCAAGGGTCTAGAGTTAGAGTAGATTATAAAGACTACTGGTGCTTATCTTTTGGAGGCAACATAGTATGGAGTGAAAAAAGCATGGGCATTTGAAATGCACAGATGTATCTCAAAACCCAGGGCTGAATTCTAGGCTCCAGCTCAGCAATTAACCAAGTGTGGGATTTGGGGGAGGTTATTTAAACTCACTGAGTATCAGGTTTCTCAACTGCAAAACAGAGTAATACCATCTACCTTTCAAGGTGACACACACAGTAAATATGAAAGATCTCCTTTGTGATCTTCAGAGCAAATGTTACAGGCAACCCCAAGGAAAATAAAAATTACATCCTCCTCATCATAATCAGCTAATAAATTAACTCCCTACTCTCAGGCAGTCTCTAAGAAGAGAAACTAAACTTCTAAAGTAATAAATTAATTTCTCAAAAGTACTCATTTATAAAGCTTTAGCAAATTTAAGTATCCTCAGAAGTGCTCAACAGGCTACAGATAGACATCTTCTGTGAATAACCAGCAGTTATTAGTGTTATTGCAAAGCAGGGTCTCTGTTGCTTCTCAATCTCCCCCTTTTCCATCTACCTTTCTGTTCTCCCCAAAATAGTTCAACTTCTTAAAAAAAATCAAATTAAACCTTAAATGTATATAATTCAGGCTGCCACCCAGAAAGAAGGCTACCAATTAAGCTATTTAACTGACATGTTTTCTTTTTGTGTATTTCAAAGAAATATAGACCAGTGTGAAAGTTTCATAAAGTATAATATGTCTACTTACACTGAGTGAGGCCTTCATATCACACACTTTGGAGGTAAAAATATTCCCTCATATTTCTGCTTTGTAGTAATTCCTCAACTGTTCAGGCATCTACCAAAATTTTCACACTTTTTAGGAATTATTCTTTTCTATTACCACTAGGAATGTCTATTCCTGTTTACGTTCCCACCATCACAAATTCCTATTCTTCCTATAAGACTCAATTTGAAAGTCACATTCGTGAAGCATTCCTCCTTCAATAAGGAGATCCAAGCAGTGCTTCCCAATGCCCCTCTGGAGGGCACCTAGTACTCTCCTAACTCCTCTTTACCACATCTGTAACCCATTCTACTGCACTCTCAAATAAAAAGTGAATTTCCACCGAGACATGTGCCATCTGGCTGTACCTAGCAGACATTATCCTTTTAATTCCTTGGTTACTCAATGAATTTACTGAGACTTTGGCACCTAATACATAGTCTTTCAAGTTACTTAAGCTTTCTGAGACCTACTTTTCTCATTTGTAAAATGAGGATAAAGACAGTACCTACCTCAGAGTGTACTCGGGGGATTAAATGAATTAATGCATATAAAGCACTTAGCATGTAGGCGTCTGGTGTTGGAAAACTGGTGGATTAAGACAACCCAAAAGTTCTGTTACAAACACCTAAAATTTTTGGATAAGACATAACAAAAAATTCTTTCAAATACATACCTGAAATTACAAGAAAGAAAGGGAAAATACAAAGTGACAAAATTGAAGAAGGAAGTGAAAGCTGAGCTCAGGCTTCAGCTGCCCCAGCTGGGGTTTTTAAGGGCTACATTGGGCCAAAAGATATGGCTTGAAGCTGGTGTGAGGAAGGACTCTCTAGGTCCTTACAGACTATAATATTTAAAGTGGCTGGTCTAACCATTTATTATCCCTTAGGTTCTGTAATCTGAAATATGAAAATTTCTCCTTCCAACTCTAATCCCATTCCAATCTATCAAGAGATAGGAAATACAGAGAGGAAGACAGATAAGTAATAAAAAATGATAATATATTAACATATAAAAATGGCATGCAATAAGTATGGGAACAATTAGGAGAGGCAATTAACCCAGATTTGGAGGCTAAGGAAGGCTCCCAGAGACAATGAAGTTTTAGCTAAATCCTGAAAGATGATGAGTAAGACATCTCTTGTGCCCCACAGAATGTGGGCCAATCTTTTTATTCCAGTCATTGCTCTGACAATCATCTATGTAACCTGATGGCATTTCACTTTGTGCACCAGTCATCTCTCATTTTCTGCCCTGAGACTTCTAGTAACTATGAGGTGGAATATCTGTAGGAACTTACTCTGTCATCCTGTCACACATGTAAACCTTGAAGTGTAAGGAAATTTATACACCTGGGGCAACCTTTGACCAATGGGGAAAGGAAGCCAGTGAATAAATAGTTCCCCTTTATGAGTCTTAGGTAATTACTCTGAGGCGTATTCTACGTGGTCCCTTAGGAGGTCTCCAGTGGAACTGAGCCTCAGCTGCCCACAATAGTAACCAAATCAGTAACATACCTGTAGATTGGCTTTCCCCCTTTCCCTACTTTCCTCATTCCAAATCCCACTCCTGTCCCTTGGATCACTTACAAAAACAAACTAGCTGTACATATACCCTTATCTCAGGCTCTGCTTTTTGGAGAAAACCCAGACTAAGACAGATTACCAGGAATTCGTAATTTAGGTAGGAATGGAGGGAACTGAGAGTGTTCCAGGTTGGTGTGCAAGTATCCAAATTTGTGGAACTGCAAAGGTATGGTATATTTAGTAAGCTAACCATAGTTACACATCTTATTACCCCTATAAACTTATTCCTTGTCCTGCAGCCTCTAAATTTGTGAGTGCCACCACTATCCCATCCAGTTGTTCTTGCTAGAAACCTCTGAGAGTCATGTTTGACCCCTCCATCTCTTTATCCTTTCACATCCAATTAGTTAGCCACAAAGTTCTCCTATATATTCTCCAGTCTGTCCCCATCTCTCCATCACCATTGCCATTGCCTTGTTTTGCTCCTTCATTATTTCATACCGGGATTACTGCAGTAACCACTCAATGGCTTCTCTGATTTTCCTCCCTTGTACAGTTATATTTATAAATATTAACCTATTAGTAATCCTTCAAAGTATCCCTACAGGATAACGTATACATTTTATTCTTACCTCTATCTTAGACTGTATAGCACAGTATAGTAGTTAAGAGCATAAGCTTTGAAATAAGAGAACCAGGTTCAATCACCAACTCTTCCACCAAACTCTCTTAACACTCAGTCCCCTGATCTGTTCTTGGTAAGGTCTGAAGGCTGGAGCAGTCTTGGCCCTAAGAACTCTCAAAACTAACAAACTGGCTGGGTGCAGTGGCTCACACCTGCAATCCTAGCACTTTGGGAGGCCGAGGCAAGAGGATCGCTTGAGCCCAGGAGTTTGAGACCAGCCTGAGCAAGAGTGAGACCCAATCTCTACAAAAAATAGAAAGATTAGCTGGGCGTGGTGGTGCGTGCCTGTAGTCCCAGCTATTTGGGAGGCTGAGGCAGGAGGCTCACTTGAACCCAAGAGTTTGAAGTTGCAGTAAACTATGATCACGCCACCGCACTCTAGCCCAGGAGACAAAGCAAGATCCTGTCTTGAAAAAAAAAAAAGACCCCACTAACAAACCGACACTCTATTTCAAAATAAAGCCTAGCACTAAGGAGAAATTGCCAGGAGTAATCCAAATTGAGCAAGACAAGGACAATCAGTGCACAGGAAAGAGAAAAGCCAGATAAAATGGAGATAAGGGAGCAGAGAAGGAAGATCTCAAAAGAGGGGGCTCTGGGGCTATGAAGCTAGAAAAGATATTCTGACTCACCCTTCCCTTCTAAAACTTTAGGAAGACCAATTTCGGACAAAAATTAGAAATAGAAAAGGACTGCAGTCAAATCCCATACAAAGTTATTATCAACAAATAATAAAGATTAGAAGATTAGAATAATATCCCTATAGACAATGAAAGCACATGTGAGAAAGATGTGCCCACAAAACAGATGAAATCCATAGACCAATATTTCAAAATAACCTAAAGTAAGAAAATGATACAAGATGTAAAAGCATAACATAAATCTGAATTAGAAAAGTTAGAAGTGAGATGAATTAGAAATTTTTAAAAAATCATTTCAGAAATAAAAGTTAAACGAGAAAGAACACAAGCGTGAATAAAAGACAACTCACAATGCCTTAAGGGATATAGAATATAAAAAGGAAGAAAAGCCTAAAATTGAAAAAGAAAGAAACAGATAAAAAGAGTGTGAGGCAAAATAACAGAAGAGATACACAACAAAAATCCAGCATACATTTAAGAGTCCCAAAGACTACAACAGTGGATTAAAACACACACCTAAAACTGTAATTCTAGAAAATTTTTGAAATACTAAAAACAACTGAAACTTCACATGAAAAGGACATGCTACATATCTAAAAAATATGATTCAGAACAATAAATGGGATATGTTATAGAGTAAAATCATAAGATTTTAAAGAAAAATAAAAACTCCTTTGCAAATCCAGACAAAAGGACCAAGAAACTCATAAGGGAAAGAAAAACATTTCTATCCGGACTATTTTGACGGCAACATTTTATGTCAAAAGATAATGAAAGAATACATTTAATATATTCAAGGAAAAAAACATGAGTCAAGGATTCTATACCCAAATAAATTGGCTTTGAAATATAAAAGCTGCAGATAACCTGTTGAATATTGGTATCATGAGTCCTTCTTAAGGAATCTACCAGAAATAAGCTTCGGAATCAAATGACTGGCGAGATAAGGAATGGGGACTGGTGACAATGATTGTCAACAGCAGCTAATGTCACAAAATGAAAGACAATTAGCTAATCATATGCTTCCAGATGGAAGAACATACCACCACCTTGCCAAAAAAAATTCAAACTTGAATTTAATCAAGGCTCTAGGTTTAATTACCAATTTACAGAAAATATATAGAGAGGAACACTTATTAAATGATACCACAGGGATGCAATCAACAAAATACAAACTGTGGGAAACTGTACAAAAGACCCAGTTTCTTCAACAATTAAATTATAAGGGAGAAAAAAGAGATGGAGGAAAAATCTATCTATTAAGAGACTTAAGAGATATTTCAACCAATTGTAATGTGTAGTCCTTTTCACTTCCTGAGTTAAATAAACACATTAAAAAATGTTCAAATTATATTTATGAGGCAACTGGAAACTCAAACACTGATTGGATATTTGATAATACCAAAGAATCATTACTGATTTGGTTTTTTAGTTTTTTTTAGGAGTGATAACAGTATTGCTTTGTTTTTAAGTGCCCTCATCTTAGCAATATATTCTAAAATATTTACAGAAAAAATAATATGATGTCTGGGATTTGCTTCAAAATAACATGGGAGGAAGTAAGTTGGATAGGGATATAGATAAAATAAGATTTGCCATAGGTTGTTAACTGATGAAGCTGGGTGACAGATACATGGACAATGTTCTGTCTACTTTTGTACATGTTTTAAAATTTCCATAATAAAAAGTTAAAATAACTATGTCTAGTCCACAACTGGTTTTTACAAATAGCAATTATCATTATTAATCTTATTAGCTGACCCTGAATAAATGCTAAATGAATGACTTCAGACCTAGATAAGACTGCATGATTTGTCAACAAATATGAAGCACTACTACGGAGAAAATATGAAATCTAAGAATGTTCATATTACCAACATCAGTTGTAAGAGTGGAGCTCACTCACCCAGAGCCTGGGAGAATGAATGAACCAATAATCTCTCTTGATAAGTCAGGGAAAGAGTTTGGGCAGCTGAAATAAAAAATGAGAACCAGTAAATCAGTAAAATTGTGGGGTTAGTTAAAGTGAAATGAAGTAGAAGATGGTGCTAGAAAAAATAAACCAAATGAAATATGCATCCTTTAACAGAAAAAAAAAACAACATTACATAGCAAATATGGTATCTGGCTTCAATATCCTATAAGCACATATGATGGAGGTTTCCACATACAAGTAGGACTGCAATACATTTAGCAAATGTAAGGTAAATGAAGAAGATTATAAATTAAAATATATTTTAAATAAAAAAGCCCAATATGTGCTTTCAGCCAATGTAAAAAAAAAAAAAAAGCCAGACAAAGTGAATATACTAATCTGTCCTTTCTCTGAGAAGAGTGGAAGCCAAAAAGGATGGCCTCACAAAATATTTGGGAAACTCAATCTGGAGGAAGTAGGTAAAGATAAAGAACCAAAAACTAATAAACCCAAACGTTCAGAGGGAATGTTCTTTTATTACAATAATCTCTCTTGATAAGTCAGGGAAAGAGTTTGGGCAGCTCAAACAGACCAAAAGAGCCTCCAAATGTTTAGGAAGCTCTTTTGTGAGCACAGGGGAAGACCAAAAAATGGGCTCAAAGGACCATTGCTCTTAAACCATAGTACAGCATGTGGGTACAACTTTCTCCTTTAGAGAGATACCAGACACCCCTTAGCAAACACGGACGAACTGCCTTCTTCACTTTCTTCAATTGTTTATGTGCAATTCCAATGCCCTTCCTACAAGTTTATGGTGATCCCAACCAGATAATTCTGAATTTTGGCTTAGTTCAGGTTTTACCTTGTTCTTAACAGCTAATGGGAGTCTACTTATGTTCCTCCACAGTTAATTTTGTTGCCTTCTACTCCAGATTAGAAGGTAAATTGATATGAAGGTAGGATTTCAGGGTCCATTGTAATAGGGAAAATCAAGTAAAGATAGGAAAGACTTTCTGGCCAAAGTCATAGCTTGAAAGAAGGCTCGGAAGTAAGATTACATGTAAGGATGCTGTGTAAATGATACGGGGAAAAAAGGGGCAAGGGAGGAAAAGAAAAATGAGACTGTGCAGAAGAACTTAGTGAAGATTCTGATCTTCAGTGCAAGGAGAAGCCCTAAAAGAAGGAGTAAATGATCCAAGTTATAAAAAGAGGCAGTAACTTGGGGAGTAAAATGTCCCTTTGGCAGTTACTTGACTCTCCTCCTCATGCCCTCTCTCCTATTAACAGTTGCCACTAAGAGTTAGAAGAACACATTTTGCATGAGACTCCCAAGATCTCTAATTTCAGCCTAGGCCAAAAATAACATTTCTCAAATTTAGAGATTAGGGAGCAAAGAGAGTTTACACCTCCATCCTAAACTTTTAGACAGCAGCTGAAACAGCCCCTGGGAAGACCACTAAAAATGCTAAGCTCTTTGCAAATCAAAACTACAATAAGATACTACCTCACACCCATTAGGATGGCTACTATCAAAAAACCAGAAAATAAGTATTTGGGGGGATGTGGAGAAATTGGAACCCTTGTACATTGTTGGTGGGAATGTAAAATGGCACAGCCATTGTGGAAAATAGTATGGTGGGCCCTCAAAAAATTAAACATAGAATTACCATATAATCCAGCAATTCCATTTCTGAGTATATACCCAAAAGAATTGAAAGTAGGGTCTCAAAGAGATATATGTACATCCATATTCATAGCAGCATTATTCACAATAGCTAAAACATGGAAGCAACCCAAGTGTCTGTGGACAGATAAAGGGATAAGCAAAATGGTGGTATAGCCATACAATGGAACATTACTCAGCCTTAAAAAGGAAGGAAATTCCACAATATGCTACAACACAGATGACCCTTGAGGATGTCATGCTAAGTAAAATAAGCCAGTCACAAATAAACAAATACTGCATGATTCCACTTACATGAGGTACTTTGAGTAGTCAAAATCATAGAAACAGAAGGTAGAATGGTAGTTGGCAGGAGCTAGGGGAAGGGGGAAATCAGTGTTTAACAGGAATAGGGTTTCAGTTTTACAAGACCAAAGTTATGGAGATGGATGGTGGTGATGGTTGCACATTATGAAATGTATTTAATACCACTGAACTGTATGCTTAAAAATGGTTAAGATGGTAAATTTTGTTTCTTAAAAATTAAAAAAAAATCCCAGCTGGGCATGGTGTCTCATCCCTGTAATCCCAGCACTCTGGGAGGCTGAGGACGGAGGATCACTTGAGGCCAGGAGTTCGAGACCAGCCTAGGCAACATAGCGAGCTCGCGTCTCTACAAAAAAAAAAAAAAATTTAGCCATACATGGTGGCTTATGCCTGTAGTCCCAGCTACTCAGGAGGCTGAGGCAGGAGGATCACTTGAGCCCAGGATTTCATGATTACAGTAAGCTATGACCACACCACTGGGTTACAGAGTAAGACCCTGTCTCTTAAAAAACAAAACAAAACAAAACAAAAACAAAAACAAAAAACAAAACCTAAGCTCCTTGGTAAATCCAGCAATCATTTCTGAGAAACAATAGAATTGTCTTCTCATTGTCGTCGTAGAACTCCACATATCTTCTCAAAATAAATAAGCAGCTGCACTCCAGAAAATAACATACCCAACGTTATTGTATTCGAAGCCCCTTGCCTAATCAGAAGCACCCAAACCCACTTGGGTGGAAACACAGAAAAGCAAAAAGGGAGGCCAAAAAGTGAATGGAAATGCCTACATACGTTCTACTGGAGGTCCTGGCCAGGGCAATAAGATAAGACCAAAAAAAAAAAAAAAAAAAGAAAAGGAATAAGGATTAAAAAGGAAGACATCATACTGTTTTTATTTGCAGACAACATGATGATATATATAGAAAATCCTAAGAGAATCTATAATTTGACAAAGTCACAGGATATAAAGCCAAAATACAAAAATTATTTGTATTTCTACATACAAGCAATAAAAAATTGAAAAATGGAGTAAAAAATACCAGTTACAATATCACTAAAAACAGTTAGCTAGGAATAATACCAAGACATGTTCAAAACCTCTACACTGAAAATTATAAAACGCTGTTGAGAGAAATTAAAGGAAACTTAAATAAACAGATATACAGGCATGTGTCAATGACAGAAATACATTCTGAGAAATGTGTTGTTAGGTGATTTCATTGTGCAAACACATGGAGTGTACTTACACAAACCTAGATGGTATAGCCCAGCAGTCCCCAACCTTTTTGGCACCAGGGACCGGTTTCTTTCCACAGACAGGGCAGAGGGGGAGATGGTTTTGGGATGATTCAAGCACATTAATTTACTTTATTTATTTCTATTATTATTACATTGTAATATATAATGAAATAATTATACAAACCTCTCTGCTAATGAAAATTTGTATTTGCAGCCACTCCCCAGCACTAACATCACCACCTCAGCTCCACTTCAGATCATCAGGCATTAGATTCTCATAAGGAGCATGCAACCTAGATCCCTCGCATGTGCAGTTTACAGCAGGGTTTGCGCTCCTATGAGAATCTAATGCCGCTGCTGTCTGACAGGAGGTCGAGCTCAGGCCATGATGCCAGTGATGGGGAGTGGCTGTAAATACAGATGAAGCTTCACTCGCTCACCCACCGCTCACCTCCTGCTGTGCAGCCTTGTTCCTAACAGGCCACAGACTGGTACCAGTCCGCAGCCCAGGGGTTGGGGACCACGGGTATAGCCTACTACATCTAGGCTGTATGGTAAAGACTATTGCTCCTAGGCTACAAACCTGTACAGCATGTTACTGTACTGAATACTATAGGCAACTATAACACAGTGATAAGTATTTGTATATCTAAACATGTCTAAACATAGAAAAGGTACAGTAAAAATACAGTATTATAATCTTATGGGACCACCGTCATATATGTAGTCAGTCATTCACCAAAACATTATGTAGCACATGACTGTATATACCATGTTCAAGGATTAGAAGAGTCAATATTAGATGTCAAATCTCACCAAATTGATCTATAGATTCAATGTACTTCCAATCAAAATCTCAGAAAGCTTTTCTATAGAAATTGACAAGCTGATTTTAAATTTATAAGGAAATCTAAAGGACCTAGAATAGCCAAGGCAGTCTTAAGAAAACAGAACAAAGTTGGTAGATGTACACTATCTGATTTCAAGACGTAAAATAAAGTTACAATAATGAAGACAGTGTGGTACTGAAGTAAAGACAGACAAATAGACCAAGGGAACAAAATAGAGTGGACAGAAATAGACCACACATATATGGTCAATTGATTTTCCTAAACGTCCACATAGGGAAAAAGTAAACCTTTATTCCTATTCACACCACATAAAAATTAAATCAAGATGGGTCACAGACCTAAATGTAAAAGCTAAAGCTATAGAAGTAAACATAAAAGAATACCTACACAAACTTTAGGTAGGCAGGGATTTCTTAGGCAAGACAAGAAGCAAGACACAAAAGAATAGAAAAATCAATAATTTGAATTTCATCAACATTAAAAATTTCTGATCTTCAAAAGATACCATTAAGACAGTGAAAAGACAAGCCACAGACTGGCAGAAAATATTCAGAACACATATCTAACAAATGCCTTGCATCTAGAATATATAAGGAATTCCTATAATCATAACAGGAGCGGTGGCTCAGGCCTGTAATCCCAGCACTTTGGGAGACTGAGGTGGGAGGATGGCTTGAGCCCAGGAGTTCGAGTTGCAGTGAGCTATGATTGCACCACTGCACTCAGGCTGGGTGACAGAGTGAGACCCTATTTCAAAAAAAAAAAGAAAAAAAAGAATTCCTAATATAAAGGCAAACAACCCAATTAAAAAATAGGCAAATACTTCGAACAGATGCTTCATCAAGATATACAAATGGCCAAATAAATACATGAAAAGGTGGTCAGCATCATACCATCAGGGAAATGTAATTTAAAACCACAATGAGATACCACTATACACACACCTATGAGAATGGTTAAAATTAAAAAGACTGACAACACCAAGTGTTGATGAAGATGTGAAGCAAATGCAACTCATGTACTGTTTTTTGCTTTGTTTTGTTTTGTTTTGTTTTTTGCCCTTCTCATTTGCTGAAACATGTATTGTTGATCAAAGTATAAAATGGTGAAACCACTTTGGAAAGCTGTTTGGTAGTTTCTAATAAAGTTAACCCTACTACCTAGAATATCTTCACAAAACGACTTGCAGAACAATGTTCACAACAGCTTTATTCATAATAGCCCAGAATTAGAAACAACCCAAATAACTGCCAAGAGGAGAACAGACAAATAAATAGTAGTATATTCATTCAATGGACTACCACTCAGCAATAAAAAGAAACAAATTAGTTATACCTTCAATAATGTGAATAAATCTGAAAAATATTATGTTGAACAAAAGAAGCCAGAACAAAACTGTATGATTCCATTCATATGAAGTTCATAAACAACTAAAACTAATATACAGTGATAGAAACAGAACAGCAGTTGGTTTTGCAGGTGGGAAACTGACTAGAAAGAAGCACAAAGGAACTTTCAGGGGAAATGAAACTCTTCTAGATTTGGGTAATGGTAACCTGGGTATATATTTAGTACCTGTGCATTTTACTGTGTACAAATTATCACAAAATAAAAGGCAGGGGAAGGCCACATACGTATCTGCATTAACTTTTTGTTCTTTAGTGCAAAGGGAGGTTGAAAAATATTAATATATCTATTTGCAGTCACCAGAAATAGCAGGAAAAAGTTTGTCTCCCAATTCAAACAATATGGCAACATCACAAAGACTGAATTTTTTCCAAAGAACGTCAATTTTAGAACAATCTAGGGTAGATATTTCTCAGTTTATGGGCCATAAGCCACTGGGGAGACTCTGTTCTCATGTCCATATGCTCTTGTTCACTTCATAATCAAAGCAGTCTAAAACTTCATACATTATTACATGGGCGGGGGGGTTTGTGGAATTTTTGAAAGTTTCTTTGTGCTTCTTTCCAGTCAATCTCCTACGTGCAGAGTCAACTGCTCTTCTGATTTCTTTCTTTCTTTCTTTTTTTTGTTAAGATAGGGTCTCGCTCTGTTAAGACAGGGTCTCGCCTGGGCTATAGTGCAGTGGCATCATCATAGCTCACTGCAACCTCAAACTCCTGGGCTCAAGCGATCCTCCTGCCTCAGCCTCCCAAGTAACTGGGACTAAAGGCACGTGCCACCACGGTTGGGTAATCTTTCTATTTTTTTGTAGAAACGGGGTCTTGCTATGTTGCTCAGGCTGGTCTCAAACTCCTAGCCTCAAGCAATTACAGGTGTGAGCCACCACACCTTGCCTGCTCCTCTGATTTCTCTCACCATATGTTAATTTTGCGTGTTCATGAACTTCACATAAATGGAATCTTTAAGTACATTTGAATTATATCTTTTTTTAATAAAAATGTATTACTACTAAAAAATATTGGAAACTAGCAACTGTGACAAATGAATGTCTAACTCTTTACTAGTAATCAAACCAAAAAGCAGCTGAAGAGTACATGGGCAACAAAGTATATGATGTAATATATTTAAAAAAGAGGCCGGGTGAGGTGGCTCATGCCTGTAATCTCAGCACTTTGGGAGGCCAAGGCAGGAGAATTGCCTGAGCCCAAGAGTTTGAGCCTGCTTTGAACTATAATCAGGCCACTGCACTCCAGCCTGGGCAAAAAAGCAAGACTTTCGTCTCTAAAATCAATCAATCAATCAATCAATCAATAATTTCAAAAATTAAAAAAAAAGTTTTGTAAACTGTAATGCATTGGGAAAACATAAGATATTATCTTTAATAAACAATAAGAGTCAAGAAATAGTTTCACCTTAAGTTTTGGATATATGTAGCGCAAAGAATCTGCAGTTCCCATGTCAGCCTCATCAGGAATACACACAATATCTGCCTTCATTTTCATCTTGAATTCTGCACATAGAGCCTTTTGGACATCCTTGGTTGTAACCACAATGACTTCTACAGCACAAAAGATAAAAAGAAGGAAAAATGCAAAAGCTCATTCATTTAGACAATGGTTTCACTATTTCAATTAGATTTAGTCTATTTCTAGGTGTAATAATAACTGCTAATATTATTGAGCCTTTTCAATATGTTTTACCTGCATTCTCTCAATTAATCCTTAAAACAATTTCATTTTACAAATCAGGAACTTTGGACTAAACGACATTGATTTTGCTCAGAATGACACAACTAGCAAGCAATGGAACCAAGATAAAACTCAGGTCTGTATGATTAATGCCCACACTTCAACTAGTATGTTACATGCCACTTCTTGATGTAAAAATTTCAAAAGAACATTCATTAAAACATATGAATAGGTTCACATTTTAAATCTTCGTTCAGTACAAAGAAAGAGCTATCACCACATCCTACCAGGTAGCCATTGGTGCTTCACCAAGGATCACAATGAACCCTAAGAAGAAGCAGTTTTCACATAACAGAGATGTCTTCACCTTATCCATGTAGCTATCAACCACTGACAGAAAACTTAGGGTTTTGTCATACTTCTTTGGTGAGATAATGTAGTTCACTACAATGTAACATGTGTTACTGGCGTCTCATGATCTGATTTTAGCATCTTTCCAATAATTTCCACTTGCTCCATGATAGTGCTCCAGGTCACAACTACCACTCCCTTTCATTGTATCATTCTTTTCTATTTTCTTCCCTTCTCATCCTTCTTCTCTCTCTTTCTCCTTCAAATCATTTAACCTTCTTTCCTTCCTTCTCTCTTCTTTATTCCTCTCCCCACCCTGCTTTCTTTTATTAATAGTAACTAACTCACTCATTCACCCAACAAATACAAATATATTTAATATATAAAGGACAAATAAACACTAAGAATTCAGAAATGAACTCAACATGGTTCCTATCCTCAAGAAACTTAACATGGAGAAATCAAACATGGAAACAATTAGCTAAAGAAGACTGCATAGAAGAAATGGCCTTTGAGGTAAACCATGATGAATTCAAGTTCAACAAAAATTTCTTTGATACATAATATATATAAAATGCTGATATTACAAAGGTGAATTAGTCACAGTACCTGCTCTTAGGGAGATGAAAAAGTCTTCCATGCTACTAACTAGAGTATAAAACAGTCCTTGAAAGGTGCTGAGATGAAAAAACAAAATGTGATGGAAGAATAGAGGATAGGGCGATTAATGCCGTTTGGGATTTTGAAGAGAAGGTGACATTTCCTTAGGCTGGCGAGAACATTTTAGGTAGAGTGGATTGAGTGAAGGGAGTAACTGCAAATACGGAACAATAAGTCTACTAATTGGATCAAGATTCTTTTGTGTGGAAGGAGACAAAAGCTAAGCACAGCTATGTTAACCTCTCTCTGTAAAATCATGAATATGAAAAAACTGAATACAGGCTTAGCTATTAAACTCCAGAATCCTATGTTTAGGAAGTACTCTCCAAATTCTGAGTGAACCTCAGTGAGAAGGAATTTTCCATATAGTGGTTATTAACTATACTACAGGCTAGGTATGATGGCTCACACTTGTAATCCCAGCACTTTGGTAGGCCCATGCGAGAGGACTGCTTGAGGACAGGAGTTCAAGACCAGCCTAGGCAACATAGCGAGACCTCATCTCCACAAAAAATAAAAAAAGTAGCCAGGCGTGGTGGAGCACATCTGTAGCCCTAGATACTTGGGAAGCTGACCACTTGTGCCTAGGAGTTCGAAGTTACAGTGAGCTATTATTGGGCCACTGCACTCCAGCCTGGGCAACAGGATGAGACCCAGTCTCTAAATAAATAAATAAACAAATAAATCAACCCACCAACCAACCAACCACAAAAGGTCACTCCCACACGTGAACTAAAGGTACAGCAAAAGTAAAAAGAAAAAAAAAGATGACACACCTATGAAGAGTTACTAAAGAAAGGTAGGATATTTTAAATTGTATTAAGGTGAATCACAATCTCCTTCATCTGTGAAATAGAGCTCTAAAAAGAAAATCCCTCCTAAAACATATCTCTGGCAGGCCTGGTGGTACATGCCTGTAATCCTAGCACTTTAGGAGGCTGAGGTGGGAGGATTGCTTGAGGCCAGGAGTTCGAGACCAGCCTGGGTAATAGCACGACCCCATCTCTACAAAAAATTTAAAAATTAGCTGGGCATGGTGGCATGTGCCTGTAGTCCCACTGAGGCTGAGGCAGGAGGATCACTTGAGCCCAGGAGTTGGAGGTTGCAGTGAGCTATGATGATGCCACTTCACTCCAGCCTGGGCAACAGAGCAAGACCCTTTCTTAAAAATAAATAAATAAATAAATAAATAAATAACACATCTCTTAACACCAATGTCGTATAGACTACTGCACAGAAATATTTATACTTCTGTCTCAAGAAGGTAACTCTAACAGTGGAATGAACACACTGGATTACAAGACTGGGCCTCAGGATTTGGTACTCTGATTTGTTATATGTAACTACAGGATACCTCAAATTCAATGTGACCAAAGCTGAACTCTGTATTTTCATTCAAACCTGTTCTTTATCTCCTATTCTTTTTCCTAGTTAATGGCGTCATCACCTACCTAGTCACCCAAGCAAAAAGTAGAGAGAATCACTACAGTTTAAGGTTCTGGAAGTCAGGGCCTGAGCTGTCTTTTAAATTCTGTACACCCATACTTAATATATTACCTGGTAATAACAGATTCTCAGCAAGTACTGATTATGAGGGACTTAATTTCCCAATCTGCTCTTTCTGGTACCTTTACAGGGTTTACCCTGGATCACTGTGGAGATCAGCTCTATAATAACATCATTTAGCACTATCCTCTCAACTTTTTCACACAGCAATAGAAAAATACTCCTATGTTCCTAATTTTAAAAGACCAGTCTTCAGTCAACTATGAGTCCTAGTCTTCTCTCATTCATCCTCTCCTACCCTCATAATGCTGACAAACCACTGGGATCAAACACCCTAAAAGTTTTACGAGTGCATCTCATTGTCATAGCACACCTTCAAATCCAACACGCTCAAGCAGGTTCAATGGGTACCAAATTAAAGGTTTGTTTCCAACTGGAAGCAGAGGTTTGGGAATGCTGGAAGTCAGGTCTGTCATCCGAGATCCCCCACCAACTGCCATCACTACTGCTTGAAATTCCATTTTTACAAACTGCAAACACAGAAAAAACAATTAACAGAAGAAAAAAAAAGTAACAAATATCAAAGCACACACAGTACTAACCCTATTTTTATTTAGGTTACTGATACACACTAACATCAAATGTATAACTCCCAACTCTAGTATCCAGAGTAAGAAAAGCTCTTAGCTTCAGATAAACATTACCTATATCATATTCTCTTACCAATATGTACTCTCAATTCCATCCTTGGTAAAAGTGGGGAGATAAGAATGAAAAAAGATCTGGCCCTTGAGTTGTTCACAATTAAGTGGAGAAGACAAACTGAGTAAATTACAATACATATCATTAGTGCCATGGCAGGAAAATATTCAAGATGCAAGGGGCATACAATGAAGGGAACACCTAGTCTTCACAGAAAACACAGGGAAAGTTTTACAGGAAGGTAATGCTTGAGCTGACTCTGAAGAAGCAAGAGTTTACCATGTGGGCTTCCGATATGTGAGTTTTTATTCTTTGAAAACATTAAAAGACTTCTGACTAGAATTAACAGCATAAACACAAGCATATTAGGCTTCTGAAAAGTATAAAATGACTTAAGATTCCTCCAATAATTCAACCGTCTGCTCCAGTCTTCTCATTACCCCCAATTATGAAAGATATCACTATAAACACAAACGTAGGCTTGTATCTGAACCTAGATTTACAGAACCCAATAACACAAATAAACCAAATTATTAATTCCAGTTTTCAAACTCAAGATAATAAACAAACCTACTTGACATTAAAAATAACCTCTTTACAGCAGCTACGACAGAACAAAGGCACAGTAAAAGGTCATAAGTCCTTATTGATTTAAACTGAAAGTATTCTTCTTGACTTACAACAAATGATGTAATTTTTAAAATAAAAGAGTGAAATGCAATGTTCAGAAAAAAGAATCTATTCAACCCCAAACAGTCAAATAATATCGCAACTTTACCATAATTATAATCAGTCCTGGGCCCCACACATCAATATCTAAACTACAACATTTAACACCCAGTATACCTAAGGCACAAAGTGAAGGCTCCAGCACAACATTCACAACTTAAAGATATGGTCATTTTGATTCCAGCAAGCACTGCCTCAAATTGGAATTTAACTTCAATTTGGCATTATATAACTCCCACCACATCTGATGTTATTATGAAAAGAGCACTGGACCCTTAAGAGTTGAAAGACTTAAAAAAAAAAAAAGTTGAAAGACTTGAGTTTGAGTTCTTTTTCTGGTTCTGCCATTTATAGGTGGCATGGTCTGACCAGGGGCCTGATATTTAAAAATCTCAGTGTCCTCAGTTTCTGGAAGGAAGTCTGGTGGTTACGTTTACAGACCCCAGAGCCAGGCTGCCTGGGTTTGAATTCTAACTGTGTGAACTAGGGCAAACTATGTAACTTTTCTATGCCTCAGTTTTTTCATTTTATAAGATGGGGATAATTATAATTTCTACTTCACAAAGCTGTAGTTAAGGTTAAATTAGTTATTCTACGTAAAGCACACAAAATAATGTCCATCCCATGAGAGGCACTATATACAAGTGTTTCATATTATTACGCAGAGGCTAGATCACAGAAAGCCTTCTGTGATAACTGAACCATGCTGTTTCATAATTCTGGTCTCTGCACTGCCACTCTTGCTTCCTAAGTTGCCTTTCTCTTGTGCCTAGAAATCATCTATTATACTTTTAAGACTCAGCCCAAGAATTAAAGCCATTCCTAACCCTTCCCACCCCCTTAGAAGTAGTTACTCCTTTCCCCTAGGTGTTTCCACTCTACCGCATACACATTATCTCGGTTTTTACAGGCTTCATTGCACTTACATGTTTAAATGCCTATTTAAGAGTGACACTAATGTCTCTTAAATACCTATGTAAGACTTTATTTAAGAATGAGTTCCTTACAACTATTATGCACCCATAATAATTTTTTTAAAAAAAGAATGAGTTTCTTGAAGGACCATATGTCTGTCATCACTGTATCCCCAGTCAGATGCCAGGCACTCAGTCAATGTTTACAGAATGAGGATCTGTGAGCCTCATAACCCTGTGTAAGAGTCAAACTCAAACACGCGCACAAGGGCATCAGAACCCAGTTCGCCAGGATCTGAGGTTCCTGCTCTCAAGGAGGCTGTGGGTGAAGAAAGGAAGCCTAGGAAGCAAGAATAGTTATCACGAACATAACTAATCATGATACTAGGCAGATTGTCAAATGCTCAATGTCACTGCCACGACTATGGGTGATGGGAATCAAGGCAACGAGTCTCGCTAGGCTCCCAATCTTTGGAGAGGGTTTTCATGGGATCTCAGACATGCCTCCATCATAGCATTTGTGCCTTCTCCAGCAGTAAATAGATTTAAAAAAAAAAAACTGTATCACAATTGGTCTGTCACCCCACTGTGTGATGCCTGAGGACAGGGACCTTACTGTAGTCCTCGTATTTCATTGTCCTGCACCCAAACAACTAAACGTAGGCTAAATAAGTGAATGAAGGGCTGAAGTGGAAACAGTTTAGATATAGTGCTAAAGGCGTCTGGTCCTGGGGTTGGCACTCACTTGTGACTTCGAGCAGAACCTACCCTCCCTGAATCACAGTTTCTCCATCTGTTGCACAAGGTGGTTGGCTCGGATTCTCACCAACCTCCCTTCTAGTTCGGACACTTGGCTACCCTGCTGGCTACACCGTAGGGCTACACTGTTGGGTCGAGCTGGCGACTTCGGGGTGCAGCACCCCCGCCTACCCACTCGGGTCCACCTCGGCTCGGCTCTGCAAGCCTGCCTCCCTCAGAGAATGGGGGCCTCGGGCACCCATCGGGCTGCTCACCCGGGTCAGCCAGCCCGTGCTCGGCCCGCCAGGGCGGAAGCCGCAGCTTTACCTCAGCTCCCCGCACGCCGCAACCGCTCCCAGCGCTCCCCACGCCGCCTCTGACTGACAGCCCAATGGCGCAGGCGCGCGATGGCCGAGCAGCTCGATGGGTCGCACTGACCAGACCCGTAGAGCAAGGACGAGCGCCGAGCGATGGATGATGGAGGGGAAGCGCGCACGGCGAAGAGTAGGGGAGACGGGGCCAGAGGGGGCGGGGCCGCCGAGGAGCGCTCCCGAGTCTCCTGTCGCTTACTGGGGTGTAGGACTCCGCCCTCTGTGTCCCTTCGTCCATTCACACATTACCAACGCCTAGTGATTGAGTGTCCCTCCCAGTGCAGGGTGCTAAGAACCCAGAGGGAACAAGTCACAGTCTCTTTCCTCAGGGAGTTCCCATTCTACGACCTGGCTCCGACTACCACTCTGTAAAAAGAGAGCTCATTGAGAGCACAATTTTTGGCTAGCCAGTGAAAAAAATCACCGAATGCCCTTGCCGGCCAGGGATCGCCAGCGCTTCCTATGTGTGAGACGTCTAACATGGCGACTCAAGTCAGCTTTAAAAAACAGTAGGAGGCCAGCGTGGCTGAAGGGAAGTAGCCAGGGGCAGAGTGAATGGTGGCAGAGGAAGTCAGAGAGGCGATGGGAAAAGGGTGGACAATTCGGACCCTATGGGGCCTGTAGGCTATTGTTTTGCTGTGATATAAGAAGCTACCAGAGATTGTTGAGCAGAGGGATGTGATATGACAGGGTTTTAAAGGATCACTCTGGTTGCTGTGTAGATAGTAGACTCCCTGAAAGCAGGGAAGGAGACCACTTAAGAAGTGCAGCTGCATGAGAGACCCCAAACGCCTGAATCTAGACAACTCCCACAATAGTGAGAGATGATAATAAAATAATTGTTGTTCTAAGCACTAAGTTTTGGAGTAGTTTGTTAAGCTTCAGTAGGTAATAGGAACAATGGCCATACTCTCCTTCCCATGCATCCTGCAATTTCCTAATCTTTTGAAAGCTTCCTTTTTTCCTATCCATCTCTTAAACCTTGAGTTGCTTTAGTTCTCTGCTAATTAGGAGATAGAGTATGATTTCAGTAATAAAAATAAAGGAGTCTGACTTCACTCAACAATATTTATTTATTTATTTTTAGAGATGGAGTCTTGCTATGTTTCCCAGGCTGAACTCGAACTCCTGGGCTCAAGGGATCCTCCCGTTTCAGCCCGTTGAGTACCTGGAACTACAGGCCTGTGCCACCACACCCAGCTAATTTAAAAAAAAAAATTTTTTTAAGAGACAGGGGTCTTACTCTGTCACCCAGGTTGGAGTGCATTGGTGCAATCACAGCTCACTGCAGCCTTCAACTCCTGGGCTCAAGCAATCCTTCCCCCTCAGCCTCCTGAGTAGCTGGGACTGCAGATACACACCACTGTGCCCAGTTTCAACAATATTTATTCATTGAGTGCCTAATATATGCCAAGCAATGTCTTAGATGCTAGGTGCTGGGGATACAGCAATCAATGAAAAAGACAGGACTTGTCATTTTTTTTCCAGATTTTCAGCCAGAAGAAAAGGAGCTCAGTTTATACCTTGCTTAAAAGAAAAGAAAAGAAAAGAAAAAAGGTGTGCGGCTCATAGCCACAAAACCAGCCTATCTCTGCTTTGCCTCTCCTTCACTTTAGGATGCTGGAGATGAGTTACTGAGTGATTATTCATTTTAACTCAAATATAACATGTAGTGTATTGGTAAAGGGGAACCATGATTGATTCAGCCACAGGAGGCCTGAAACCTGACTACCCCTTCCTTCCACAGATTCTCTCTCTCCTTGGTATTAGCTCAAGCAAGCAGAAGCCTTGGGAGTTACAGCATGGTTTTTTGTTTTTGTTTTTGCTTTTGAGACAGAATCTCGCTCTGTCACCCCAGGTGGCACGATCATAGCTCACTGCAACCTCAAACTCCTGGGCGCAAGTGATCCTCCTGACTCAGCCTCCCAAGCAGCTGGGACTACAGGTGCACACCACCCAGCCCAGCTAATGTTTTCTATTTTTTTAGTAGAGATGGGCTCTTACTCTTGCTCAGGCTGATCTTGAACTCCTGAGCTCAAGCGATCCTCCCCACTTGGCCTCCCAGACTGCTAGGATTACAGGCGTGAGCCACCGCGCCTGGCCTTCAGCATGGTTTTGAGGTAAGAATTAGTTATAAAGTAAGAATAGCAGCTAGTCCCATATCTGTCATCCATTTTAAATGCTTATATTTAAGCTAGGAAATGTTTTCAGAGAACTAGAAGCCTTTCTCTTCTTGTTGAGGAAAGTAGTTGAGAGATGGCTTCAGCTGAAACTCACTTTAAATTATTCCCTGAGGGCAACAATTCTCAAACTTCTTGGTTTCTGGACCCCCTACACTCTTAAAAATTATTGAGGACCCCTTTTGTTTATATGAATTATATCTATTGATTTTCACCATGATAAAAAACTCAAACTGAGAAATTTTAAAAAATATTTATTAATTCATCTTAAAAATGAAAATTATAAAACCATTACACGGTAACAAATATTTTAATTAAAAAAGTAACTATGGGCTGGGCGCAGTGGCTCACACCTATAATCCCAGCACTTTGGGAGGCCCAGGCAGGAGGATCACCTGAACCCAGGAGTTCAAGACCAGCCTGGGTAACACAGCAAGACCCTATCTCTAAAAAAAATTTAAAAATTAGCTGCATGTCATGGCTCATGCCTGTAGTACCAGCTATGCATGAAGCTGAGGCAGGAGGATCGCTTGAGCCCAGGAATTCAAGGTTACAATGAGCTACAATCACGCCACTGCACTCCAGTCTAGGCAACAGTCCTGTCTCAAAAAATTTTTTTTTAATTTTTAAAAAAGTAACTTTGTTTTCTTTTTTTTTCTTTATCCACCGCTGAGAGTTGTAATGTTTTCAAAACAAAATATTTAGTGAGAAGAATGCTGTTGTTTCACCTTTTAAAAAATCTTTTTAATGTCTGGCTTAATAGAAAATAGCTGGATTCTCCCATAAATTGTGATATATTCTTTTGGTTGAATTATAATGGTGAAAATCTGACCTCACACAGATACATAGTTGAAAAAGACAGATTTTAAGAGCCTTTTCAGATAATTATAGGTATTCTTCTTTGATATTATACCAAAACTCAGTAAGTGGTAGTTTGTTAAAGGTTTGTAACAATGTAGAATGTTAAATATATCAATAAACATTTTGTACTCTGCTACATTATAATATTTGCACTTTGGGTGGACATTTTACCCATACATTATTTTACAACTTGATATATTAATCATTTGTAAAATATTAGTTCACAAAGTTATGCAGATCTTTCTAATGTTGACTCATTATGCAATATAAAAAATCACATTTGTTAGTGTCATTACCAATATCATCAGAAAAAAATCCTTAAATATCGGAAAGCTGGCAAGCTTATGATGACAAATACAGGTTTTCTAAAATTCTAATTTTCCCTTGAAAGCTCAAATATTATCATTGGCAACAAATACTGTTAGTGGTTTTCCTTGAATTAACTGGCTCACTCCGTTTATTTTCATAAATTGTCAACCATAGTTTGTCAGTATTTCAGGTAAATGTAGTGTTTCATGAAAAAGCAATAGTTCAACTTGCAACTCTATACTCATACAAGTGCTTTTCCTTGACAACCATTATACTTCTTTTTATTCACAGAAGTGTTATATGTGTACCTTTTATTTCATCACACAGAACATTAAAAAGACATGTACTCAGGCCAAGATTTAATAAAATTAATATATTTTACTGCTTCATCAGAGACCTTCTTAAGTGTAACTGACTCAGCTTATTGTTATTATTATTATTATTGTTTTTTAAGACAGGGCCTTGCTCTGTTGCCCAGGCTGGAGTGTGGTGGTGGGGCTCAAGTGATCCTCCTGCCTCGGCCTCTCAAAGTGCTGAGGTTATAGGTGTGAGCCACCATGCCCAGCCTATTTTATTTTTATTGCCAATGTGTAGCAGAGAATGCAATGACTATTAGTACAGTTTAGTGCCACTGCTTTGATTCATGCTCATTAAAGCACCAGCAGTTTTACCCACCATTACTTTTGCACCATCAATGTAAATATCAATATGATGAAAAAGGCAAGTAATGATTTAGTATTATTGTGAAAGTTGTTTTGACCTGACAGGTCCCCTGAAAGGGTCTCTTGGGGATTCCCAGGGGTCCACACAGCACACTTTAAGAACTACTGCCTTATGGATTCCTCCTGGCTCCCACTGCTTCTAGTACTTACATTATAGCACTCACTGTAAAGGGTTGTCATCCCCTTGTCCATGTCTCCTCTATCACACTAGGAGCTCTTTGAGGATAAGGGCTATATCTTATTTGCTTCTCTCTCCCCAGGACCTAGTATGGGACCTGAGATGTGCAAAGTGAATAATATTGAATTAATTGAAATTTTCTTATAAATTTTCCCTTAACCTCCTATTTGTTGGTGGG
The DNA here is from genome assembly GCA_023783475.1 of Daubentonia madagascariensis. NCBI lineage: Eukaryota > Metazoa > Chordata > Mammalia > Primates > Daubentoniidae > Daubentonia > Daubentonia madagascariensis. The sequence goes on along the minus strand of JAKFHU010001129.1, from coordinate 12,821,055 downwards.
AAAACTGGGCTGAGAGCCAGGTCACTGTCGTCTCTTCTCTTGAACTTTCCTCCTCACTAAATTAATCCATATTATTATCCCTTATGCCTCGCCTCATGCTTATTATTTATTAAGTACACAGGAAGTACTTAATAAATGCTTATTAAATACAGGTTATTTCTTATAATGTTTGTTTCCTGTTCACAGCAGTGATTTCTCATTTCCTTCCCAAGGGATATTTGAAAGCGTGTGTGTGTGTGTGTGTGTGTGTGTGTGTGTTTGCATGTGGTGTGGGAATAGTTTAAGAAGGGCAAGCTCTCTGAACTGTGGGAGACAAAAGAAACCTTTCAAAAGTTGGGCCCTGGCTCAAAAATACTCTTCCCACGGTCTGCTAGAGATCTCTCTGGGAATTTCCTGGACACATTACAGTATTCATTTACTCCATTTGGCTGTAGACTTGTCAGTGGGGCAGGGAATTACTGTTTTTAGAGTGCCAAATGAAAGATAAAAATGAAAAAAGAAACTCCACTTTGGCAACCAATTGCATGTCCTAAAATATTTGCATTTTATTTTTGTACATAAACCCAATAATTGCCTAGTAGAATCATGATAAGTTAGAGGGAAAATGATGCTACAGTGTTTAATATACAGAGCTTGGAAAGAAACTTCATTGATTAGGACTTCAATATTTCTTTTCAAGCACACAGAGTTTTCATCATTGGTGGTTTTAAAGGTCAGGATCTGGACATTCATGTCCTAAACTGATGGGTCAACTTAAAAATTAAGTGATTTAATTAATTTGGTGATTCTCCCCCCTTTACTGAAAACAACAACTTTTCAGATGGCTACTTTTCCCTTGTTTTTAAATTGGAAAGTATGGTTTTGGGGTCACAGTTTCATTTATTCATTCAACAACTATTTACTGAGTGACCACTATGTGCCAAGGACAGTTTTAGGCTCTTGGGATACATTAGTGAACAAAATAAAGACCCAGCCCTCATGGAGCATACATTCTAGCAGGGAGAGGCAACATAAATTATAAAGAAAGTTAAATAATAAATGAGTAAACTGACAGTATATTAAAAGTTGATAAGTACTTTGGGAATAAGAAAAACTTGGGCAGGGAGGAGTGGCAGGGACAGGGAGAACACCACATTGACAGCTATAAGGTCTTAGGGTTTATAGAGGCTGTTGAAATATGGGATTTGTGTTTCATTTAAATTTTTCTACAACTTTCTATCTAATAAATTTAGAAACAAATACAAAAGGAATAATTGACATCAGTAAAAATGGTGGAGTAAGGTCCTCTAAAAATTCTCTCCTCCATAAAAGCAATGAGAATACTGTCAAAAATTGTCAATGTCAACTTTTTGGATGTGTATCATGAGCAGTGATCAATCATGTCACTTCTTTCAAAATCTGTTGGTGATTGGTCTCTGCACGTCTCTTATTCAGTTTATACACAAACAGCAAAGAGTATAGTTGTGTTGCTTCCTTGTCTCGCAGTGATAAATCCACTTGACATTTTTAAAAAAATGGACAGTTAAACAAGAGAATTGGCCAACACAATGAAAGCGCAGCAAAGAAATGAAAGGTGATAATGCTGGAAGTGAAACTCAAATTGAATATAAATGGAGTTACAGAAGAAATAGCTGTTCATGGGGATGTTGACACTGATGTCACGAAACACTATAGACAGAGGAATGTAGTGAAGGTGCCTTCATCTACATTAATGAAGAAAGTGGTTCTGACAAAAAGGACAGGATGTCCCAGAGGAAGCAATGGCAGCAAAAACTTTCACATTAAAGGAATTCTCAGAAATAGTTCATGAGATTGAAAATACAAAGAATAAAATGTTGGAAGCTGATTCAAACTTAGAAAGCAGTACAACAATTCATCAAGGTGTAGAGAAGATGCTTGCTCCATATTATCAGTTATACAAAAAAAAAGAGGCAAGCAAGCACTGTTCAAACTATTCCTGATAAGGTTTTGTTTTGTTTTGTTTTTGTTTTTGAGACAGAGTCTCACTCTGTCACCCAGGCTAGAATGCAACGGTGTCATCATAGCTCACTACAACCTCAAATTCCTGGGTTCAAGAGATCCTCCTGCCTCAGCCTCCCAAGTAGCTGGGACTACAGGCATGCACCACCATGCCTGGCTAATTTTTTCTTATTTTTTGTAGAGATGGGGGTATTGCTCTTGCTCAGGCTGGTTTTGAACTCCTGGCCTCAAGCAATCCTCCCACCTCGGCCTCCCAGAGTGCTAGGATTACAGGTGTAAGCCACCATGCCAGCCTAGGCACAATTTTATTCATTCACCTAGCATGGTACCTGACATAGGTACTTTGATGCATATTTGTTTATTGAATGAATGAATGATTAAATGAAAAGTAGCCTACAAAATATACAGTGTGAGTAAAAAGGGATCAAGGACCCATATGGCCAGTACCAGGAACAGAAACAAACTACTTCGTGTAGGCGCCTGTGGGCTGGGCCCTTCCCTGAAGGGCAGAGAAGGGAAAGGCAGAGAGAGGAGGCAGGGAGCTTGCTGGGAAGAGCAGAGCCGGGTGGGAGTGGCAGCCTCTGGGGTTCCTGCCCCTTCTGCTCCCTGGACAGGAAGGGGCTCCCGTGAGACAGGGGTGTCTCATGTGGAATACCCAAAGTGCAGGGACGGGCAGGCAGGGGCTGCTGGGAGGCTGAGCTGGGGTATTAGGTTCAGTGTTTTGGGGAGATGGGCCTCAGGGTGTATACAGTGCTGGGAGAAGGGATCAATGCCACTGCCCAGAAAAAGGAGTCTCCCAGCCAGGGCAGCCTCAGGGTGCACCCTAGAGGCATTTAATTTATTTTTTAAATAAACGGACTAAATGTGCAAGTTCCCACTTTCCTATAGCAGTGGTCCCCAGCCTTCTGGGCACCAGGGACCAGTGTCATGGAAGACAATTTTTCCACGGATAGGGGGCGGGGGTTGGGGGTGAGGGAGAGGAGGCGGAGCTCACACCATAATGCCAGCAATGGGGAGCAGCCGTAAATACAGATGAAACTTTGCTTGCTTGCTGCTGTGTGGGCTCCCCCAATCCCCCCCTTCTAAGTTTCATGGCAGACAACTTTTCCATGGGTGGTGGGTAGGTGGAACTCTGCTGCCGGTCCCTAACATGCCGGTCTGGGGTTGGGGACTGCAGCCCTAGAGGACAACTTGGGGAAAAGTTGAGCAGGCAGGACCCTGCACATGCCACTTCACTGGGCAATAGGCCACTGCACTGCCTCACATTGTACTATGACTCTGAGACAACCGGGACCCTGGGACTGTGCTTGAGGGTGTGACTCTGCCCATTGTGGGGGAACTGTACACCTCTCACCAGGTACTTGTTCTTAAAGAATGAAGCTTAGCTCATTGGCAACTGGAGGGGCAGTGGTGGCAGTCTTATGATGCTGCTCCCTCCACTTCTGTCAAAATCCTGACCTGGCTGGTTTGTCAGCCATCCCTAGGCTTTGTCTTCTATGGTGTCAAATTCTTCTGCCCACTTGGTTCCAGAAGCAGACTCTCTTCCTTCAAACCACCACACCCATTCCAGAAAATGCCAGGCTAGCCCCCACCCCCCTTTACTGTGCAGTGGGTCCCTATTTCCCTGCTCAGCTCCAGATTTAATGTTTGTCCCTGAGAAGCCCCATTATTCCCACTTAACATAGATTTCCTTGGCTCCCAGCAGAGAACTAAAGTCCTGGAAGAGCGTTCCCTAGCTCTTCCAGGGCAAGGCAATTTCTCTATGTGTTCCCTGTGCCTAGCACAGAGCCCAATAAACACATTCTGAAGGAATGACTTCATCCATTTATTCAACTTTCTCATGTGCAAGAACTGCTTTTGATGGAGTGCAATGGAGGCCCTCAAGGGAAGCACGGCAGGCTGGGGCAGTGGAGTGCACAGCCCTAGAAACAGGTTTAAAGTCTAGGCTTTATTTAGAGTTGGGTAAAGGGGAGCTATTGAAGATTTCAGAGAGAACATAACTGGCTTTAATCTGTGCAAAACCTTGGAGGTGAACCAGCAGATGGGGAGTCAGGCTGGAGGTGATACAGAAGTGGTGAATACAGGGAGGAAGTGGTGTTGAGGATTTAATGTTGAGCGGATGTAAGTTCTGAGCCAGGGAAGGTGTTGGCACTTTGTCAGTTGAGACTGGGTTGGAGGAGGAAGAGGTCACACCTCAGGTATAGAGGGAGAGGAGGAAAGACCAGTATGTGGGGGAGGGTGCTCAGCTGTTGCTTCCTTCTTGGGGCAGGTGACCAAGGAGGATGACCATCACTTCCTGTCCATCCTGGCTCCTTGCTTGGGGAGGGGCCACCACTACCCTCCAGTGTTTTTAGTTTTGAGTTGTGGCTGGAGCCAGAGAGAAAGAAGGAGAAAAAAGGTGGAGCCGAAAATGGAGGCAAAGTCCATGAGGTGGGGAGCTAGACATCCCCCTTCAAGTAGTTCAGGCCTGGCAGCTTGTGCTGGGCTTGTGGAAGATTCCCTCTCACGGAGGCTAAGTACCTGGGAAGCAAGCCTCAGCACGAGTAGGGCTTGTGGGTCTGTGGGGCTGAGCCACCAGAGTCAACCCACTGCCGCCACTGCAACCACACACAAGGGCAGGGCTCGCTGGGTTTTGCTGAACATGTCAGCTCACATCAGGAGCAGAGACCCGGACCCCGAACTGGTGCAGGGAAGGTGTCTTCGCCTAGGTGAGGCCACGTGGGGCCCACGGCTACCCCTTGGCATCACCTCACTCCTCCCAAGGGCTCATGTCGGTGTCAATGGCTACACAGTTGTAGGCCGCATAGCGGAGCTTCTCCTCACACACCTTGGCACTGTGGGGGGTGGAGACTTGGTCAGGCAGCTCCATCACCACCAGAGGCGATGTGGCTCCAGTTTGTGCACTTCAGTGCCTCAAGTCCCACCGAGGATTCCCCCCAACCCCCTCAGCCCCAGGCCTGAGCCTAGGTAAAAACCCACCTGGCATAGTGCGGCAGGAAGAGGGTGCTGGAGCAGGTGGAAGACTCAGGCAGTGCATCTGTGGTCTCATAGCTGGGGGCGTTGAGAGGCCACAGGTCAGGAAGATGTGTAGGAGCACATGTGTGTACGTGTGGGGAGGGAGGACAGAGGGCTGGCCACAGCACCTTTGGACCTCCCTTCCATACTCACCCCAGCTTGTCCGGGTAGATGTAGATTCTCGCTGGTAGGCGGCTGCGGCCCGTGACAAAGCGCAGGAAGCGGCTCCGGTCCTCTGAACAGAGAAGGAAATCAGTACCTGCACTGATGGCGGGGGAGGTTCTACAACTTCTGCCCTGCCTCTGTATCCCACAAGTGGAATCCAAACACAGGATGCACTCTGCCCTCCTCCACTGACCGTTGGTGAAGTTGTTCAGTGCCTCCCAGAAATACTGCACCCGTGTGTCAGATGGCTCGAAGTCCTCAAACCGGGCTGGTGGGGACAATGCCAGAATTCATTCCTGGGCGCATTCTGCCCAGTCCTTATGCCCCATCCCCCATGCTGCGCTGCCCTGCCCTGCCCCACCGCTGAGAACTCACTGAGCTTTCGCAGAGCATCCACAGTGACCTCTGGGTCCCCGCACACCTTCTTCTCCAATTCTTGCCAGGTCAGCAAGTCCAGTACAGCCTGTGGCACCACCTTCAGCAGACCTGCCTGCATGGCTGCCACCTGGGGATGGGGTAAAAGGCCTGGCTCAGGAAGAGGGCACAACTCCCAATTTACATGGGGGGCATCTCTATACCCCATTGCTCAGCAATGTGGGGCCAGAGTTCTCAGGATTGGGTACTGCTGGCCTACAGGCCAGGCTCTGGCTACTAGGGGCTGGGGCTCAGGAGGGTCCAAAGCTCTCTGTTCTACTGGCCTCTGGGTAGTACCTGCTCCTTGCTCTCCTCTAGCCGGGCCTTCTGGACCAGCTGGATGAAACGAGAACGGTTCTCATATCCCACAACAATGCCTGCGCCCCCAGGGATCAGCTCCACCACCTGTTGGTCACTCAGTACGGTGGTGAATGTCAGCTCCTTCCCAAACTTGAACTCAAACGTCTCCTTGTCCATTCCTTCCATCACTTCCAAAAGTTTAACCTGGGGGTTGAAAAGAGGCAGGGATGTCAGCTTTTCCTTGTGGAGATAGCCCTGATCTGTCCTCAGGATGCTTGCAGGGAAGCAGAAGACACCCAGGCAAGGCTGTCCCCATGCAGGCAGTGGGGGAATGAGGGTGTCAGTACAAGGGCTGTGAAGGCATCAAGACAACACCTAACCAGCCTTGGAGGCCAGGGAAGGTATCCTCCAGGAAATGGCATCTCAGCTGACACCCAAATGATGACTGGGAGTTGGTTGGGCCATAAGGGGTCAGGAGAGAGAACATCTTTGATAAAGCTGGAAAGAACAAAAGGCCTGAAGAATCTGTTTGGCTGAAGCCTGAATGTGAACCAAGTGGCCAGCAGCACAGGGGTCATGCAAGGCCTTTGCAGATTCTATATTCTATTCTAAGCCCGGGGCAGAGCCACTAGAGAGTTTAAATGAGGACAGTGAAATGAATTACTCTGGTTGCATGGAGATCAGATGGGTAAGAATGGAGTCAGGGACACCAACTTTTACAGTAAGCAGTTGGGTCAGAGAGAAAGGTGGCTTGAACCAGGAGGGGATGGTTATGAGATGACAGAAGTGGAAGATTCCAGAGGGAGACCTGACAATGTGGGGGGTGAGGGGGAAGGAGGAGTGAAGGATGACCCTGGGGGCTTTGGCATGGGGAAGGGTGGGTTGTGGTGCCATCCTGAGACAGGGAGCCCTAGAGGGCAGTGGTCTGGGAAGAAGATGAAGAGGTGTGTTGAGCCTGAGGTGCCATCTTGGGGCAAATGTCCAGGATGCAGATGCATATATGGCCCCAGACTTAGGAGAGAGGCTGGGGCAAGAGGCCAACGTTTTAGGGGTCACTAGAACAATAGAGATAAGTAGCTGAAACCATGGGAGTAGATGGGATTGGAGACGGAGTCTGTGTGTGGTGAAAGAATACGGCGTAAAACAGCCTTGGAGAGCACCAACCTTTAGGGGCTGGGCAGAGAAATCACTGGTCCAGGCCCTACTCACCAGCACAGAGTCCACAGCTGGGAAGTCCTTGCTCCAGCTCACCTCCTCACCAGAAAGCTGCTTCCACACAAAACCAGGCAGAGCCAGGACCTGTGTGACAAACACTCACTACTGTCTTCTTACCCTGAGCTGCCCAGGTTTGGCTAGCCCTTCCTTCTAGGAGCCAGGGCTGACCTGATGGAGGTGCAGATTAGGCTACTCACCAGGAACTCCTTACCCCGCAGGGCAGCCCCCATTAGCTGTCCGATCCACTCATACTTGGCAAAGTCTTGGCATGAGGGGTTGGGCACATACATGTCCCGGGCTTCACCAGTGCCATTGCCCTGCCCCAGACACAGAGCTGTCAGCATAGCATGGATGTACCCTACTTTCCTGCCCCAAGCTCCCCAAAGACTTCCCTGAACATCTTCCACTGGGGGTTCTAAATGACCCCTCTGAATGTACAATGGCCCTTCCTCTCTCCGCCTGCCCAGAGACTGCTCAGGCAACTTAGTCCCTCCTCTGCTCCTCTCCAGTTCAGTTCGGCACCCGGGAGTTCGCAGAGATGGAATAGCAGAAACAACATGGGAGGTGAGGGTGGGAGATTACCTGGTTGGCCGTGCGCACAAAGAAGGGCAGAGGCACAGGGGTGTCCGCTGAGCTAGGGCACAGCTCTTCTGACATATCTGCCAGGCTGTCCCGGAAACCACCCCCTGAAATGACAGATGCCCTCAGCTGGGTACTTAAGAGCCCAGCCCCCATAATGGCATAATAAACAGGTCCCTATCTTCATTAGCTGGTGACCCCCAAAGCCTCTACCACTTTAATAGGGAAGCAAGCAGGATCTTTGTCATCCTTCCTCAGGGCCTCACCTTGGTCAATGATGCCTTCTGCAATGAATTTACACTCCCACCACTGGTCATAGCGCATGGGCCACCTGTAAGTGTGGGTGGATCTGTGAAAATGCTGGGCCAGGGCTCAGGACAATTCACTAGCCCAAAGACCTACCAGGAAAAGGACTACAGAGCAGTAGTGGTGAGGGGTGCCAAGAGCAGTGTGTGGGTATGTATGTGCACCTGTGTACCCTGGGCAGGTCCCTCACCCTCATGCTATACCTGTAGTCCAGGGGCTTTTCATATTTGTCAGAGGGCTTGAGGCCTTCATATACCTGGGGGTGGGGAAAAAGGAGAGGGAGTTGTAGGAAAGTATGTGTCTAGACCTGGCCTCACTCTTGCTGAAAGACTTTGCTCAGGCAAAGTCCCTTTTGGCCCAGCTCCCTAGATCCTTTATTGATCCTCCCTCATTCTGACCCCAGGTGGTCCAGACCTGGGTGAAGACTGCGTTCTTGCAGGCAGGGTCACGAGAGGGGCAGGCACGGTGTTCCATGGCAAGGCGGCGGTTGATGTACAGGCGTGGCATGAAGCTAGGCTTGCTGCTCTCTGAGTCACGCAGGCACTGAGCCACCAGGCCGGGCCGTTGGCGTGACAGCAGTAGAAACTGCTTCACTTGCTGGTGAGGAGAGGTGGCCAGAGCAGGATGAGTGGGCGGTCAGCCTCTGTCCAGACTCTGGAACCTCCCTCTATGCCTGGACCCAATTCCACCATTCCAGTCCAACTCTAGTCCATTCCTGTCCTTTCCTCCAGTCCCTTCCTTAGTCCAGCCACCAGGGGGAACTTTCTAAAAAAATGAGAAATCTAACATTGTCACTACCTTACTTACACATAACCTTTCCAATAGCTCATCTAACCTAAGACAAAGTCTCTGCTTCACAGCCTGGCCCACAGGACCCTTTGCTACCGCGGCCTGTTTCCGGCTCACCCCCTCCCAGCCTCATCCCCGTGTCATACTCAACCTACCTGCATGCTTTTCTCAAGTCATCTTGAGCTGCTGGTAATTGCCAGTCTGCACCTTTCATGCAACCTGCCAACCCATGCTATCACCTCTTCTCCCCCAGCCTTTGGGTATTCCACACACTCATGTGGGGAATGCTCACCAAACACTAAATTTTGACCATTTTCTCTGGTTTTCTTCCTGTGTTCCCAGACTCAACAAAGGTCCTGCCCTAGAGTATGTTTTAGGAACTCTCTGCTGAAGAATGAACAACTACATGAGTAGGAAGGGGGAACCCACTGCCAAGACCAGCACTGGCTGGCCCAGGCTTACCTTAATCTCACTGAAGGTGCCCAGTGTATGATCCCAGGCAGGTACCAGGTGGTGCAGGACACTGTCCAGGATCTTGATGAATCTGGGGTAAGTGGGAAAAGATGACTGCAGCTAATGAGTTTCACATGTATGTACAACCCCCAACTCCCCAAGACACAGGGACAGGAGAGGGTAGGCCCTAGGGGCGGATCTGACCCTTGAAACAGAACAGCTTATACTATAAGACCTTGGGGACCTCCTCCATACAGACACACAAGGCTCAGGATGGGGGGAAGGGAAGGGCCTGCAGGCCCAGGACCACAGCCACCTCTGCAGGAGGACAGCTCTGCGGTATAGTACTTCTGGGTCAGTGCCTTCCAGGCGTGGATATCGCACCAGACTGGTCGGCTGGAACAGGTCTGCATTCAACCCTAGTTCTCGTTGTTTAGATGACTTGATCTTGACCCCTCGAAGACGAACATCAATCCCGTCATCTGGGGGAAGGGGTCAGAGTGAGGTTATTTACTGCATCTGCTGCCTCCTTGGCCCTCAGACCTAGGAGTGGCTCCTTTAATGCTCAGCCTTTTGGTACTCTTTGCCCCCAGAAACTTGGGACGTTTGGGATCCCCTTTTATCGCCTGATTCTGAGTTATATATTTTTTGACGTTTTTTCTGTTCACCACTATAATGTTGGGATGCCTGAGGGTCCCAATTCAGTTCCTCTTCCAGGTGAGCCCAACCACCAATATGGCTTTAAGGCAGGCTTATACCAGCACTTCCCACCTGGCTTAGGCCCCAAAACTTCAAATCCTGGAGTTAGTTCAGCATCACCTTCACCCCAACTCCAAGCCCATCTCCTTCTCTCCACACTCACTGCTTACCCCCGCATCTATACACTGGGCTCCTTTTCCCTCACTATAGCCTTAAGCCTTACCTCTGCACTCGACGATGCGGATCTCGATGATTGGGAGGTGGACGGTCATGTCCTCCAGGACACAGACATCTCCAATCAGGGTCCTGAGGAGATGGCTGTGAGGCACTTAAGACAGCCCCTGCCTCAGGCCTTCAGAGATTGCTGGGGTCCCACCCAAACTCTGGCTTCCAAGCTGGGCCAGGCTTGGAACATGCCCTACCACCCACCCCAGGCCAGCCTGCTCACTCGTCAATGCTCACGTCACTCAGCTTCTTCAGGTTGTCTCCTTCGCCCCCATAGACCACCACCCGCTTAGGCATAAAGTTGTCATCCGTGGTATCCACTGTGAGTAGCAGCTTCCTGAAGGGTCAGAGTGTGAACACAGGTCTTTGTGAACCCATAGGCACGTCCTGCCCTGTCCTGCCCACAAACTACTCACTTGACGATGGTGCCCTTCTTCATGGTAAGCCGTACCCAGTGCTGGCACTGGGACCCATCACTCTCCCAGTAAGTGTCTGCATTGCTGTCTGTCAGGCAGGATACATTGAACTCCTCCTGGGGAGGGCAGAGAGGTGGAGTCAGCAGTTACCCTCATTCCCTGTGCTAGACATGTGCTCTGGGCCAGGGAGTTCAAGAATAAAAGCTTAGTGGAGTTGGGCTAAAAGGGCAACTGGTACAGGGAGGGGACAGGGATGGTGTTTAGGGGTTCCTATAGACTTCCAAGATGGGGAGCTGGACTGAGTGTGGCCTGTGGGGATTCTGGTTTGGCCCTGGCGGCGGGGGGCAGGTGTTCTTTCTGGATCTAGCCTTGAAGGATATGACTACATCTTGCCTGGGGTGGGAGGAGTCCCAGCACCCACCGTGTAGGAGGAAACGTCTATGCTCTCCACGTACTGCTTCACGCTACCCAGGTTTTCATCCTCCTTGCCCAGGTGGTCATACAAGAAGTGGATCAGGTCCTCGTCGCACTCGTAGGTCCATGTCGGGGGCACATAGCTAAGCAACCCCAAGCCCCTAATTAGATTGGGCCCAAACCCAGAACTCCTTCCTCCCCAGCCCATACCGGCTCACTCACAGTAGCCTTTGTACAGCTTCTGTGTATGCCTCCGCGGGCTGAGGTCTCGAACCCAGGCGATGTGAATACGTCAGGTCCACCACCTGTTCCCATCTGTGGGAACAGAGTAGAGGGTGGGATGAGGAGGCATCCACGGGCAGCAAGACACCACCCCTAGTCCCTGGAGCCTTCTCCAGAGTTCTGTCTCCAAGCGTCCATTAGCCCCACCCTTCTCTCTCCATGTCCCGCCCCTTCCTCCTCTTAACACGGCCTCCGCTCCGATACACCTCCCCTCAGGCAGTACCAGAAGTGTTTCCAACCCTTCTCGGCCCCGCCACCTGACAGCAGGCTCCGCCCCTTCAAGTGCAGGACCTGAGCACCGGCCGGTAGTCCACGCCGAAGAGCTGCTGCTGCCGCTGCAGGTGGTCGGGAGTGTCGATGGGTACCAGGCGGGCCCCGCCCTCCGCCGGGCGGCACACCAGCAGCCAGCCTTCGTCCAGCCCGCAGTCGCCCAGGTGCTCTGCCAGCTGCTCCTGCCGGGACACGCCACACGGGGACAGCCGTCAGCGAACTGCCCAGCGGCCCGCCCTACCCAACTCGGGGCAAAGAGCACCGAACGCAATGCTCGCTCAATATGAGGAGGAAAAGGACACAACCCGGGGCTTCTCTGGCCCCGGGGGTTCTTGTAAGGCCCCAGGCAGGCCGGAGCGCACCTTGGTCAGCTTCACCCAGAGCCCGTGGCCGTTGCACAGCTCCTCGCCCGTAGTGCGCACGCAGGCGCCGCGCCGGAGCTCGATGCTGTCGCGGGCGGAGCGGAGGGGCCCGGAGCCGGTACCCGGGGCTGGGCCTGCTGCGCCCACACGCAGCCCCAGGCCCTCGGCTTCCCACACCGGCAGCAATACGCGTGACGGTCCCGCCGGGTCCTTGTAAAGCTTGTAGAGCACCTCTCGCGGCACGAAAGCCAGCGCTGCCGGCAGCGGCCTTCCGGCGCGGAGGCTCCGCGCTGCCTCTGCCAGGAAGCGCACGCGGCCCAGTAGCTGCCGCGGGGACTCTAGCGCCGCGCCCGGGCGAGGGCCCGCCATGGCGCAGTGGCGGAGGGGAGCCCAGGGGCTATCCTGCCCCAGGAGCAGCAGCAGCAACTGCGGACCGGGCTTCCCACCACGCCCTGCCCCGCCTTCGGCCAGCCCTCGCCGTATGTTCTAGACTAAGCGCACACCCAGCTCCTCCTGTATCGCCCTGTGTACTACCATACTCAACCGTATTACCAACCTCCCTGCCCACTCAACCCAGCCAACCAAACCCAAGATCAGTGATTTCTACCTGATCAATCTTCCTCTCTCCATCCCCTTCCTACTACCATTTTATCTCTACCGCTACTACCGTCGTTCAAGCCATCATTCTATCTAGCCTTGATCATCGCAACGGCCATTTTTCTGGCTCTCTGGCCTCCTGTTTTTGCCTCCCTCCCCCAGTGAGTCGTTAAAAAATCTGGTGGACTCCTCATCGTAGGGGCGGCGTCACTAAAATATTTGAGAGAATGACTCCTTCCCCTGCCACTGACAGGAGTCTTGAGTCATTGAGGCTGGATCCTGGCTGTTACTCCTAATCCCGGGACACTGGTGATCATTATCCACTTTAGTGTGATTGCTGATTTCTGTGTCTCGCGCAGCACTCTAACCTCGCCACCTACCATATAGAGCCTGGTTGTTAGTAGGTAATGTAAATAAATGACGATTGGCGTTACCTGTACAGCCTGGTTCCATCATCCGCTGTATACCTGGCTGGATAAGACTGTTAGAATCATGGAGAGTGAGATTTGCGCCAAGCCTCCGGGATACTCAGACCGTCAGATGAGAACAAATTCCTCATGTAGTTACAGAGAAGTTCTTTCTTTTGGGCATTTGTTGTTGCGTCGCTACAGCGGACTTTACGGTGAATTAAGGTAGGGGTCCTACGGGCAGCAGCCAGGGCAGCCCCGGGGGGTGTCGCTAGAGTCCGATCATGTGACCTTCAACATGGCGACGCCCTTGGTTCCCTCCAGGAAGGGGTGGAGCCTGGACTGGGGCAGGCTCAGATTCAGGTTAAAGTAGGGATTGTGCTTTCAGTTACTGACAGCTTACCATGGAGGCGAACGGGTTGGGGTGAGTTCTCTGCAGTACGCGGTAGGGCTAGCGGGGTTTCTAATCTGAGTCTTTCAAATCAGGAATCTCTCCCTATACTCTCCTTTCCTCACCATGGGGATCTCCCAACCCGAACCCCATTCACTGGGATCTCGAATCCTCCAACCAAGGATTCTTGAGACCTTCATCCCCGGGACCTTCATTCAGGGGATGCCTGAGGATTTTCAACTAGTATCTCTATTCTGGACCATCAATTCTGATCCTTTTTTGACTAGCCCCCAGCCTGGGGATCTCCTAGCCCCTGAACCAGGCAACTGGCACCCCCGTTCCTGAGATTCGATAGTCCGAAGACCCCCAAACTATCCTTACAGGACTTTCATCCCCTCCCCCCAAGTCCCTCCAGTTGTTTTGAGCTTGAGAGAGCTGGGACTAAGTGTAGGAAAGAGGCCCCAGCGTGGGCCCTTCTTGGGTCTTGTGAACCACCTGATAGGCAGAGAGGAGGCGGAACGGGCGGGAAGCTACGGCTTAGGAGATGGCCTGGAGGAGGCAGATAGCGGTGCAGGACTGAACCCGCCTTAAGAACCCGCGCCTTCCCCACCCCCCAGCTTAGCATATTGACTACCTACCCCTTCCCCTACCTGATTGCCAGACCCCAAGGTTTTCCGGAACTGAAGAATGATACATTCCTTCGAGCAGCCTGGGGAGAGGAAACAGACTACACTCCCGTTTGGTGCATGCGTCAGGCTGGCCGCTACTTACCAGGTTAGAGTCAGGGCCTGGAAGTCTAGATAAAACTCTGGAGGGTGAAAAGTTTTCAAGGGGCAGAGGAGGGCTCTGGAGGGCCTCAAGGCTGAGCCCTGTCTTCCCTTTCCTGTCTGCAGAGTTTAGGGAAACCCGGGCTGCCCAGGACTTTTTCAGCACCTGTCGCTCTCCTGAGGCCTGCTGTGAACTGACTCTGCAGGTGAGGGGTCCACAAAAGAGGGAGGGATTTATGCCTCAGCTTGCCACCTTGAGCAACCTGTCTCATATTCCCTACAGCCACTGCGTCGCTTCCCTCTGGATGCTGCCATCATCTTCTCCGACATCCTTGTTGTACCCCAGGTACCCACTCAAACCTGATGCTGGAATGTGACCCACTCAAGGACCCCTTGAAAATCCTTCTACTAGTCCAGTCAAGGTTCAAAATAAGCACTTACCCTATCTGGATATAGGGAAACACTAAGGCTGAAAGAGAAGGATTTTGGCTGAGTTTTATTCTTTTCATTTCCTCCTGGCATGGACTGAACAGAACCTTTCCTCCCAGAGTGCCTTTTTGGGAACCCTGATGTTTTCTACCCCTCCAGGCACTGGGCATGGAGGTGACCATGGTACCTGGCAAAGGACCCAGCTTCCCAGAGCCGTTAAGAGAAGAGCGGGACCTTGAGCACCTACGGGATCCAGCAGTGGTAGCCTCTGAGCTGGACTATGTGTTTCAGGCCATCACCCTTACCCGACAACGACTGGCTGGGCGTGTGCCACTGATTGGCTTTGCTGGTGCCCCGGTAATGTGGGACAGGGCAGAGACTGAGACATGGGGAGATCACTCTGGCAAGTCTGATGTAGACAAGGGAAATAAGTGTCAACTTGGCTTCTGCACCTGTGACATCCTCTTTGTATCTTTCTTTAGTGGACCCTGATGACATACATGGTTGAGGGTGGTGGCTCAAGCACCATGGCTCAGGCCAAGCGCTGGCTCTATCAGAGACCTCAGGCGAGTCACCAGCTGCTTCGCATCCTCACTGATGCTCTGGTCCCATATCTGGTAGGACAAGTGGCTGCTGGTGCTCAGGTGAGTCCTGAGAGAGAGGCAAATAGGTTATTTGGTCTATAAGGACCAGAAGCAATAGTCTCATAAACCTGAGAAGGCAGGTGTCTTAATGGCAGGCATGAAAGAAACTTGGCCTCCAGTGATCTGGCTGGATCAGCCAAGCCCACCTTGACACTTGCAGGGGGGCTTAATGCTCTGAGTATTCAAATACCAAAGCTAGTGCTGAGATGTGGAGGAAAAGGCAAAACTGTTGACTGAAACTGGGTTTATAGGCTCTGGCAGTATCAGGGATTGAAGTCATTTGGAGAAAATTGAGGCAGATTCTGTATGTGGGGCCTGAAGTACTTCCTGTTTATGTGTCATGTATTTTTCTTCACCACACCCTAACTGTAGGCATTGCAGCTCTTTGAGTCCCATGCAGGGCATCTTGGCCCACAGCTCTTCACCAAGTTTGCACTGCCCTACATCCGTGATGTGGCCAAGCGAGTGAAGGCCGGGCTACAGGAGGCAGGCCTGGCACCAGTGCCCATGGTGAGGATTGGGATGGGTGGAGTAAAGGTGGGCCTGTGGCGCTTTCAGGGTAAGTCCTGCATGGACTGGAATCGCCACTGGAGGGCAGCAGAAGTACAGCTGAGAAGGGTTAGTGGGCATAGCAAGGCCCTCTGTAGCCTCAGAGATCTATCTGCTCTTTCTTCCAGATCATCTTTGCTAAGGATGGGCATTTTGCCCTGCAGGAGCTGGCTCAGGCTGGCTATGAGGTGGTTGGGCTTGACTGGACAGTGGCCCCGAAGACAGCCCGGTGAGTGATGGAAGAATGGGCCCTGGAGGTTGAGTTGGAGAGGGGGACAGCTGCCATATGTGCAGTCACTAGAACATGGCACTGGCTCTGCTTTTAGGGAGCGTGTGGGAAAGATGGTGACCTTGCAGGGCAACCTGGACCCCTGTGCCCTGTATGCATCTAAGGTAATAACCAGGGCCCCTGTGTGTGTCTGGGAGTTTCTCTGTGCCCTCCTATGGCTGTGGATATAGTTGTATTATATGTGCATTTTTATGTCTATTTGTCTTCCCCTCTACTCCATATACACGATGTAAGCCCTTGGAAGGCAGAAATTTTTGTTGTTCATTTGTATTTTCTTAGGGCTGGCCCATACTAGGTATTGATAAATTTTGTTCAGTTAATGACTGAATGAATAACACTGAGTAGAAGCATGCCTATGTATGTGTGTGTCACTATTATGTATGGGAAGGACAGAGGCTCGCTGGCCTCTCTGTAGCCAGTGCCCTGTTGGTCCCCTAGGAGGAGATTGGGCGGCTGGTGCAGCAGATGCTGGATGACTTTGGGCCACAACGCTACATTGCCAACCTAGGCCATGGACTTTATCCTGACATGGACCCGGAACACGTGGGGGCCTTTGTAGATGCTGTGCACAGACACTCACGTCTGCTTCAACAGAACTGAGCATACACCTTTACCTTCAAATACCACTGACAAAGATGATTGATTGTTTCCAGGAGAATAAAAGTTCCAAGATTGGAGTTTAGTATGTGGTTTTGTTTGTGAAAGATTTGTGCCCTTATCCTCAGTTCCTTCTTAGCCTTTGCTCCTTCCCTGGGGCCTCTGTCTATATCCTCTCCTCTCTACAAGTCATGGAGGTCAAGTATCAATGAATTTATGTACTATAGCACTTAATGTCAGGGTTATAACTACCATGTTCCTCTCAGATATCTAAGCCTCAGAGCTACATGGAGTAGGGTGGAGCTTCCTAGCAGTTGGGGTTGTGACATCTGCAGAGAAAAGAGTGGGGTCCTCATAGCATACAAAGGCCAAATTGATAGGGCTTTGTGTCTGGGGAGGAAGGGGGAGTATATATCAAAGAGGGGCACAGAAGTGATTAGAACACTTCAGACAGGCACGGGGAGGAAGATGGAGTCTAGGTAAGCAGGGAGAAGCTGAGTGACCTTAAACTTTGACACCAAAAGATGAGGAGGACATGAAAGCTCAGAGCTAGGTTACTTAGAATTACAGCTTTAGACTAGTACATCACCAAGGTGAGAAGGCCTCTGAAACCAAAGGGCCCTCTGGCACTCAGGGTTACTCTACATTCTTTTCTGAGTACACCCTCTAATTTTCTCAGGATCTTGGTGTATCTGCCCATCATGGTGGCACCTGCTTCCTAAAATAAGGTTCTGAGGTGTCTGTGAGCTCTGGAGAAGGATCTGGCATGGCAGGAAATTCTTCATCTGTCTTTCTGCATCTCTTTGGACCACTAAGAACCCACTGTGCTGTAGGCCCAACCAGCTCCCTGGCCCAGGCAGGGCAATGCAGAAAGGAGAGAAGGGCCTCATTTATTGAGAGAACACAATTTCTGCTTTTAGAAAAATGATCTTTTCCATGATCCATGATTTATTCATAGAAAAGCACTGTGAGTTCACATACTTGCTAAAAAAAAAAAAGGGCAGTAGTGATACAGAAATGGGAGTGGCTTCTCTTTTTTTACCAACCCATTGGGCTGAGACGTTATAGGGGCCCTTGGCTGGACAGTAAGACTTTAGTAGCCACAAACAGCAAATACAACTTATTGGTCAGTTTGGAGTAAAAAAGGTGACATAAACAGTTTGTCAAAGAAAGGAAAATAAAGCAGACAGAGAATTCCTTAGCTCACACTCTAGCTATACCACCCCTTCCCTATCAAATCCCACCCTCAACTTGGGAACTAAGACATGAAACAGTAAACACCACCAAGACACTAGTATCCAACTGACTCTTCTGAATGCCGTTGCTACCTCCTATACCAATTCCAGGCTAAGCCTATATAGGGGTCAGGAAGGTAGCAGGAACCCTAGGGTTGACTACTAGGGCTAGAAATTAGGAAGGGAAAGGCCAAGTGCCTACCAGCCCCAGCCTCCAAATCAGTGACCAATGAGACTGTGACAGAAACAGGCAGAGAAAGCTTGAGGTAGAAAGGCAGGGGAAGAAAGCAAGTATGCGGTGAGAAGAGAGGTGTGGAACTGAAGCAACCAATCTCAGGGCAGAGGGAGACTGGTGCTTAGAAGCTTGTTTGGTGAGAGAGAATGGTGAAGAGAGGAGGCACAGAGATGGGGAACAAATGTTTAGCTGGTAAGAGACTAAGAAGAATGGGGAAGAGAGATCTGGCAAAAAGAGAAGGGACACATTGATGCAGATCCTCAAACACAAATACACAGACACACCTACATGTAGAAATATACTCAGTCACACACATAAGGACATACAGATACATGGATAGCAGACCTGCACACAGACATAAACGTATTTATACACATGTACTCATGTGTATTCAGATACACATACACTCTAAACATGCACAAACATGAGTGCACTTGCAGGTACGCATTCTCACGAGTACACAAATATGTATACTCTCACACAGAAACCCACAGTCCAGCACTCATGTATTTATACATGTACACAGACATAGAACCGACACAGATATGCATAAATATATATGTGTACATGCAGACAGGCATGCACAGATATATCTATGCACATAGACACATGTACTTAGCCATACAAATATACACACACATACATAATTAGAGATGAAACCAGACACTCTCTAACACAAATGTGACCAGAATAGATGAATATTTGAGCTCAGTGGCTTCCCAGACTTTCATCTTCTCCCTGCACTGTTTCTCAGGTGCTCAGCAGGCTCCTGAAGAGGCTGTGTGAGGCAGGAGCAGGAGCTTCAGTGTCCTCATAGCTTCATGAGGTAAAAGTCTTAAGTCCAGTCCTGGCCTCTGCCCCTCACCCACCACTGGGCTACAGATGCCCTGTCTGTAGGCTGAAGTTTCTGCATAGACTAGACTTGGGATTTATTCTAACTGGCCACTTTTCTCCTTGCCACCTCTACTCTTCCACTACCAACAGCATATACTCTGTAAGGAAACCTGAGAAATGGTTGTGAGTCTCCTCAGAAAACAAGTATCTCCTCCCACCCACAGCTACTTCAAGTGTCCATCAAATCAGAACCAGAATTATAAATAGTTACAACTTTACAATAATTGGCAACACATATACTATAGTATTTACAGTACCATAAATGCTTCTGTTTCTCTAGTTAAGCAATCCCTGAGATGAACAGTATTCTGTGTTTGCCAAGGGAGAGAGGGCCAATGCCCAGAACACGCAGGATAGAGGGGCGTGAGGTGGCATGTTGTGGGTATCTGATCAATCTGCAGGGCCCAGCTCCTCCAGGAACAGTGGGCTGTAGTGAGAAGCTTGCCAAGGTAGGCATATTGGCTACAGTTGGACTCTCCCCATCCTTAGCCCTGTGGTCCATTGGCCTCAGCCACAGGTGCTTAGAGTCCTCTCAGGGTGGACAAATGTTTTATTGTCCTTGGCCTGAACTGATGGTACCCGGGAGCCCAGGCTGCCCTGGCGGTGAGCTGCCTGCTTTCTCAGCCAAAGCGCTCTCGTACCAGCAGCATTAGCTTTTTCTTGCCTTTGTAGATCTGTTTGAGGTTGTCGATGAATTGGGCAAATTGCAGGTGGCCATCCTGGGGCAGCAGAAAGGTCTCCCGAGCCTTGCTCAGAAATTCAATGAATTCTCCATAGTGGCGGGGGCTAATATGTGTCAGGCGTGAGTGTGTAGTGTTGATATAGGCATTGATGGTGGCATCCAGCAGCTGGCGCAATGGAGCTTTGTCCGTGGACATGAGCTTTCCAGAGCTGCGGCGGCCTGGGATGCCAGCCAGGCCAGGTGCAGTCACTGTGCAGCGTCGCAGGATGTCTGAAAGCACTGTGGCACAGTGTACACTCTTCACTACCAGGGGGATGAGGGCCGCCAGCTCATTCTTGCCCAAAGAGTGGCTGAGAGCACATGCCCAGAGCACATCATTGATGGCTGGGTGGGTGTCCTGGTTGTAGGCCAGGTTAAGATGGCTCATGGCCAGCGAGGCCAGCTTGAAGGCACGTAGCGGGTAGCCACGGAGCTCCATGTAGCGGGCGATGGTGAAGAGCTGTGAATGGGTCATGCCGCCAGCAGCAGCATCAATGGCAATCTGGTAGGCTGCCTCAAAGGCGATGTGGTCTTTCTCACACAGTGTAAGGGCTGATAGGGCACAGCTCTGTGGATCCTTCATAGCACACTGCAGGGCCAGTGTGCGAGCACAGCTAGCTAGTTCCTCCCGCTGTGGATAGTCAAGGCTGAGGCGCAGGATAGTGGTGTGGGATACAGCTGTGGCAGCTACAATACTAGTAGCCTCGGTGGGGGTGAAGAGTGTGTACCAGCTCTGCAAGATGCTCACCAGGGCCCGCACACCTGTCAGGGAGAGCCTGAGCTCAGCCGTGGCCATCTGGGTCCTGAGCCAGGTCTGCCCAGATACCATTTGGGGTTTGAACTTGGCCTGCAGAGATGAGTTCTCCCTCCTCCTCAGCAGCCTTGAGATCATCTGAGGCAAACCAGGGCAAGGGGAGCATCCCAGATGGCCAGACCCTGTTTGGGATCTCTTCCCATCCCTTCCTTCCCCAGGTCAGAGGATTGAAGGTCTCTGCAGGTGCTCTTAGCTCCTCACAAGGATGGCAGCAGAGCTTATGGTTTGCCTGCCCTGAGGCAGGGGTCGCAGATCTGCCTGGGGGTTCTAGCTGAAGTGGGGCCTCAGGGTAGAGTCTTGTGCTGGGGCTTTGGGCTCTAGAAAGGGTCCTGAGCCTTCAAGTTGTCTGGGGTTTCTTAGAAGTACACACGGGGACTGGGACCAAACCACTGGGCCCACTACCTCCCAAGGGAGTACTTGAGTTTTGGTGGCTGAAAATTCATTCTCTCAGACATGTCTCTGATTAGAGGGTCAAAGTGCTGCTGACATCAGGATATGGTTCAAGCAGTGAGGGCAGAGCTTGGGCTGGCTGAACAGAGGCCATCTTCTCCTACCAGCAGCCTCATCCTTTCTTAGGCCATCAGGAATCGGAATATGAGAGCTCTAAGGATTCATTGTCCTGTCCTAAGAATAGGGCCTAGAAACTCCTTTCCCCTTGGGGTAGAGGGAGTTGGGAGACTCACCCACTTCTGTAGCACAGGTTACCAACCATCGTACCATCTCCCGGCGTCTCCAGTTAAGGGTTGATAAGGTCATCCGCATCACCTAGGCACAAAAGAGCCCTTTCCAGTGGGCTAAGTCTAACTGCTGTGACCTTCTCTCCTCTTGCCACTCATTTATGCAACAAATATTTTGTGTTGCTTTAAACAGCAGTCTCTCCTCCGCTAAGTATAGATAAGTTTAATTTCTTTCCCACCCCTCCCATCAATCAGATAGGAGGCTTCTCTTATGACCTAGGACCTATAACAGTGTCCTTATTACCATATCTTGCTTGACTTGGAGAAATGGGGAGGTGGAGAGAAGATGGGGACCACATAGAGCCCAAAGCTTCTGGCCTTATCTTACAAGTAGAGCCCAATTTATGAAGTCCTTACCTTTTGCTTAGCCTATAATTTATGTTCTGGGGACAAAGAAAGAACCAGATTGGTTATGCCCAGTCCCCCAGAGATCTTATCTTCTGCCAATTGTCATTAGGCCAGAAACCTA
Organism: Daubentonia madagascariensis; assembly: GCA_023783475.1. Taxonomy (NCBI): domain Eukaryota; kingdom Metazoa; phylum Chordata; class Mammalia; order Primates; family Daubentoniidae; genus Daubentonia; species Daubentonia madagascariensis. The sequence continues at coordinate 12,799,396 of JAKFHU010001129.1, read as the reverse complement.
AAGTGGGAATTGCCCACTCTTCTTCCATACCTGTAATCCAAGCTCCAGGGCCACGTTGAGCAGGGTGCTGTCAGTACTACTGTCCGTGGGAGTAGCAATCTTGAATGCATCTTGGGCCAGTTTGAAGATGAGGGAGGAAGAATGGATGTGCTTTTGTATTGCTTCCAGAATTGTTCGGAGTCTCAGAGTGTCTCCTATAGGTGCCGAGAGAAGGGGCAGGACCTGCTTTAAAGTCTCCCTAAACAATGAGCTAATCACAACAGGCACAGCTTGAACGGGCTGCTATCAATTCACAATGCTTCTGAATGCTACCATCCCACCTGGGTGGTCAAGATGTCTCTACTGAATCCATTTGAGGCTCCTTCCTTCCCTGGGTCCCTATATGAGTGCACTTCTCTCCACCTTTTCATCTGTGTTGTCTACTCCTTACCCTCCGTACCTTCAGGCTCTTTAGGTACCACAAATAATTTTCTTGAACACCTGAATTCTGACAGCTACTTATACAGAAGACAGGAAGCTACATTACTGCCAAAAAAGTATGCCAGTTGCACTGTCTGCCTCTCACTACAGCTCCCTGGAGCAAAAAGGAGCTGGGCCACCACTTCCTATGCAATAGGTAAGGATTCTATACAAAGTAATAGTGCACAGAGTTAAGGAATACACCATCATATGAAGTGGAGGCTGCTGTATGAAGGCAGTATAGTTAATGAAAGACTGATATATCTTATGAAGGGTAAATATGTGAAATAAAGATAGAACAAAAAGCAGGCTTTATGTTTTACCTTGTAACAGTTGATAAAGTCAAAGAGGTGAAGTGGCATGAGTGTAGGGTTTAGAGTAAAATACATTGGAGACTGAACCTGGTTTAGCCATTTAACGACTCATTTACTTCATCTGTAAAATGGAAACTATAACTTTTAGGGTTGTGAAAATTATAAACAATTTGTATATAGTTAATATTCTATGATTCTATTTTCATAAAAAAAGATAAACAGTGTGTGTATAGTTTATGTGTATAAATATATATGAATAGAAAATCTCCAGGAATATTTATACCAATGTCTTACTAGTAGTTATCTTTGGGTGCCAGGATTATGGAATAGATTTCCTTTATTCTTCTATCATCTGTAACACATTGACTGCCACCCTTGGGGCCACAGTGTTTTATTACAAAAATAGAATAAAAACTTCAAAAACAAAATGATCCTTTCTAATTTAATGAAAAATTTGTCATTTTTTATTGTTTTCTATGCATGAGTTACATGCAACTTGAAAAATGGTTCACATGGCTCCCAAGGTGAAGAGATGTGTGAGTTACATATGTTTCATGAGACCCCAGGCCAAACACTAGTGTGAGTTAAATACAACTCACATGGCAGTTAATGTGTTAAAAATAATTTTTAAGGGCCAGGAGCAGTGGCTCACACCTGTAATCTCAGCACTTTGGGAGGCCGAGGTGGGAGGATCGCTTGAGGCCAGGAGTTCAAGACCAGCCTGGGCAACATAGCAAGACCCTGTCTCAAAAAAAAAAAAAAAAAAAAAAAAATTAGCCAGTGTGGTGTTGCGTGCCTGTAGTCCTAGCTACTGGGGAGGCTGAAGCAGGAGGATCACTTGAGCCCAGGAGTTGGAGGTTGCAGTGAGCTGTGATTGTGCCACCGCACTCCAGCCAGGGCAACAGAGCAAGACTCTATCTCAAAAAAAATTTTTTTTTTTTAAATTAATAGGCTCTGTCTTTAGAAAAGTTTTAGGTTTACAGAAAATTGAGCACATAGTACAGAGAATTCCCATATATCCCCAATTACTAACATCTTACATTAATGTGGTACATTTGATGAACCAGTATTAATACAGTCATCTCTCAGTATCTGAGGGGGTTTGGTTCCAAGACCCTTCTTGGATACCCAAATCCAAAGATGCTCAAGTTCCTTATATAAAATGGCATAGTATTTGCATATAACCTACCACATCCTCACATATACTTTAAATCATCTCTAGATTACTTATAATACCTAATACAATGCCTACACATCACTTCATTCAGATGGATTCAACATAGTACTCAGTGCCTGGCAAACTAAAGTTTTGCTTTTTGGAATCTTGCAGATTTTCTTTGCCCCAAATATTTTCAATCCATGATTGGGTGAATCCACAGATACAGAACCCATGGATATGGAGGGCCAACTCTACATTATTAGTGTGGTACATCTGATAAACCAATATTAATACATTATTAACTAAAGTCTATAGTTTTTATGAAGGTCCACCCTGTGTTATAGTTTTATGGGCTTTGACAAATGTATAATGTCATGGATCCACCATCACAATATCATATAGAATAGTTTTACAGCCCTAAAAATCTCCTGTGCCCCACCTATTCATCCCTTTCCCCATTCCCCCTGAATCTCTGACAATTACTCATCTTTACTGTCTCCATAATTTTGTCTTTCCAGAATGTCATATAGTTGGAATTACATAGTATGTAACCTTTTCAGATTGGCTTCTTTCAATATGCAACACACATTTAAGGTTCCTCCATGACTTTTGTTGTGGCTTGATAGCTCACTTCTTTTTATTGTTAAATAATATTTGATTGTATGGCTATACCACAGTTTATTTTATCCATTCACTTTCTAAAGGACATCTTGGTTGCTTCCAGTTTGGAGAAATTATGAATAAAGATGCTATAAGCATTAATGTGCAGGTTTTTGTGTGGACATAAGTTTTCAAATCATTTGGGCAAATACCTCGGAGCATGACTGGATAATATGGTAAGACTGTTTAGCTTTGTAAAGAAAAAAATGCCAAAGTGTCTTCCAGAGTGGCTGTATCATTTACCAATCTTACCAGCAGTGAATAAGAGTTCCTGTTGCTATACATCATTGCCAGCATTTGTTGTTGTCAGTGTTTTGGATTTTAGCCATTCTAATACTATGTAGTGCTATCTGTTGCTTTAATTTGCAATTCCCTAATGACATATGATGTTGAGCTTCATTTCATCTTTGTTTGCCATCTTTTTTTCTCTTTTGGTTTATATTTTTATCCCTCCACAATTATGGTAATATTTGCCATCTTTGTATGTTTTTTGGTGAGCTGTCTCTTCAGATCTTTAGCTTATTTTTAAATTGGGTTGTTTTCTTATTGTTTTAAGAGTTTTAAGAGTTTTAAGAGTTCTTTGTATACTTGGGATACAAGTCCTTTATCAGACATATTTTTCAAATATTTTCTTCTAGTCCGTGGCTTGTCTTTTTATTTTTTTAACAGTGTTTTTCATGGAGCAGAAGTTTTTAATTTTAATGAATTCCAACTATCCATTGTTTTGTTTCGTGGATTGTGTTTTTGGTGTTGTATATAAAAAGTCATCACCAAATTCACAGTCACCTAGATTTTCTCCTATCTTCCAGAAGTTTTATAGTCTTTTGTTTTACCTTTAATCCATTTTGAATTGATTTTTGTAAGAGGGTGTCTATATTCATTTTTTCTTAATGTGAATGTCCAGCTTTTCTAGCATCATTTATTGAAAAGACTTATCTTTTGCTCCTTGGTCAAATATCAGTTGACTACATTTGTGTGTGTCTATTTCTGGGCTTCTAATTCTGTTCTATTGATCTATTTGTCAATTCTTTCACCAGTAGCACATTGTCTTGATTACTGTAGTGTTATAACAAACATTTAAGTTGAGTACTGTCAGAGCTCTGACTTTATCATTCTTCAATGTTATGTGGGCTATTCTAGGTCTTTGCTTTTCCATATAAACTTTATAAAGAGTTTGTTGATATCCACAAAAAACCTGGTGGGATTTTGATTTGGATCATGTTGAATCTACAGATCAAGGTAGGAAGAAGTGACCTCTTAATATACAGTTTTCCTATCCATGAATATAGAATATCTCTATCTATTTGGATTTCCTTTGATTTTGTTCATCAAAGTTTCATAGTTTTCCTCATATAGATCTTGTATACATTTTGTTAGATTTATTCCTAAGTACTTTATATTTTGGGGTGCCAATGTAAATGGTACTGTGTTTTTAATTTCAAATTCCAATTGTTCTTTGCTGGACAAGCAATAGGAAAGTAATTGACTTTTTAAAAAAATTAAAAGCCTTTTAATGATAAAATACACCACAAAATAAAAAAAAACAATTGGCATAGTGTTGAGAGAGAATACGGTAAAATATATGCTATGAAAAGCTTTAATATCCAGAAACATTCAAAATATATGAGAAAATATAGAAGGAAAAATATCTTTGCCCATTTTCTATTAGGTTTTTTTTTTTCTTAAATTTCAGAATAAGTAATTGACTTTTGTATATTAGTTCCAGTTTTTTTTTTTTTTTTGGTTGAGTCTTTGGGATTCCTACACAGACAATCATGACGTTTGTGAACAAAGACAATTTTATTTTTTCCTTTCCAATATGTACAAACAGTCCCCAATTTAAAACAGTTTCATTTATGAATTTTCCACTTCACCATAGGTTTATTGGGATGTAACCCTATAGTAAGTCGAGGAGCATCTGTATATCCTTTTCTTGTCTTACTGCATTAGTTAGGACTTCTAGTATGACGCTGAATAAGAGCAGTGAGAGGGGACATCTTGATTTTCAGGGGAAGGCATCTAGATTCTCATCATTAAGCATGATGGTAGCTGTAGGTTCTCTGTAGATGTTCTTTATCAAATTGACGCAGTTCTCTATTCCTAGTTTGTTAAAAGTTTTTTTTTTTAATTATGAATGAATGTTGGATTTTGTCAAATGCTTTCCTGCATGTATTGATATAATCATATGGCTTTTCTTCTTTGCCTGTGGATGTGATGGATTATATTAATTGATTTTCAAGTGTTGATACAGCCTTACATACCTGGAATAAATCCCACTTGGTCATGGTTTTTTAAATACATTGCTGGATTTGCTAAAATTTGTTGAGGGTTTTTGCATTTATGTTCATGAGTCATAGTGGTCTACAGTTTTCCTTTCTTGTAATATCTTCATCTGGTTTTGGTATTAGAGTAATGCTGGCCTCTAAGAAAGTGTTCCTTCTGCTTCTATTTTCTGGAAGAGACTATAAAGAATTGGTATCATTTCTTCCTTAAATATTGGGTAGAACTCACGAGTGAAATCATTTGTGCCTGGCACTTTCTGGTAACCTCTAATCTACTTTCTGTCTTTATTACTTTGCCTATTCTAGGTACCTCATATAAATGGAATCATGCAGTATTTGTTCTTTTGTGTCTGGCTTAGGTCACTTAGCATAATGCCTTCAAGGTGCACTCATATTGTAGCAGGTATCAGAATTTCTTTCCTTTTTACGATTGAATAATAGTCCATCATATGTATATACCACATTTTGTTTATTCACTCACATACTGATGGATGCTCGGGTTGTTTCTAACTTTTGGCTATTGTAAATTATTCTGCAATAAATATTGGCATATAAGCATCTGTTCGAGTCCCTGTTTTCAGCTTTTTTTGGTATATACCTAGGAGTAGAATTGCTGGGTCATGGTAATCCTATGTTTAACTTTTTGAGGAACCACCAAACTATTTTCTATAGCAGCCACACCCTTTACATTTCCACCAGCAATGTATCAGTTCCAATTTCTCCATATCCTCACAAACACTTGTTATTTTTTATTTTTTGGATGATAGCCATCCTTGTGGTATGTCATTGTGGTTCTGATTTGCATTTTACCTAATAACTAATGATGTTGAACATCTTTTCATGTGTTTATTGGCCATTTGCATATTTTCTTTGAAGAAATGTCTACTAAAGTCTTTCACTTATTTTTAGTTCTTATTTTATTATTATTTTTTAGAAACAAGGTCTCACTCTGTTGCCCAGGCTGGAGTGCGGTGGTGTCACCATAGTTCACTGTAATTTCAAACTCCTGGGCTCAAGTGACCCTTCCACCTCAGCCTCCCGAATAGCTGGGACTACAGGCACACACCACCAGGCCTCGCTAATATTTTAATTTTTTGGTAGAGATGGGGTCTTGCCATGTTGCCCAGGCTGGTCTCAAACTTCTGGACTCAAATGATCCTTCCTCCTTAACCTCCAAAAGTGCTGGGAGTATAGGCATAAGTCATCATGCCTGGCCTCACTCATTTTTAAATTGGGTTGTTTGTGTTTTTGTTGTTGAATTAGAGTTCTGGATATTAAGCCCTTATCAGTTATATGATTTACAAATATTTTCTCCCATTCTGTAGGTTGTCTTTTCACTTTTTAAAAAAAATTTTTTTTAAAGCCAGTCACATTCAGCAGTGGGGGGGTTCCAGTTTAAATTTAAAGTATACCAACTTTAGTGACACTAATGTTAATAAGTTCTGATAACCCACTACCATTGGACCAGCAGTCTTTTCACTTCTTGATAATGTTCTTCAATGCACAAAAGTTTTAAAATTTGATGAGGTCCAATTTATCTATTTTTTCTTTGGTTGCTCATGCTTTTGGTGTCATATTTAAAGGTGATGAGGATTTATCCCTATGTTTTCTTCTAAGAGTTTTATGGCTTTAGCTCTTATATTTAGGTTATTGGTCCCATCTCTTTACTCTTAATCTATCTGTGTCTTTATATTTAAAGTGGATTTCTTATAGACAACGTATAGCTGAGTTTAAAAAAAAAATCTCCTTTGTCAGTCTCTGTCCTTTAGTTGGTATATTTAGACCATTCACATTTAAAGTGATTATTGATGTAGTTGGATTAATATCTGTCATAGTTGTAACTTTTTTCTATTCATTGCACTTGTCCTTTTTTCCCCCAATATTCTGCCTTCTCTGGTTTTAACTGAGCATTTTATAGGATTCAATTTTCTCTTTTTAGCATATAAATTATACTTCTCTTAAAAATTATTTTCGTGTTTGTCCTAGAGTTTGCAGTATAGATTTACAACTAACATAAGTCCACTTTCAAATAAATATACCACTTCATAAGGTACCTTATAACAGTATTCTTGATTCTTCCCTCCCAACAGTTACCTCGTTGGGCCATTCATTTCACTTATTTTTAAACTATAATCATCCAACATACCACTGACCCTTGAACAACACAGGTATTAACTGTGCAGGTCCACTTACATGCAGATTTTTTCCCACCTCTGCCACCATTGAGACAGCAAGACCAATCTCCTCCTCAGCCTACTCAACATGAAGATGATGAGAATGAAGACCTTTATGATGATCCACTTTCCCTTAATGAAGAGTAAATATACTTTCTCTTCCTTACGATTTTCTTAACAATATCTTCTTTTCTCTAGCTTACTTTATTGTAAGAATACAGTATAAAATACATATAACATACAAAATATGTGTAACAGACTGTATGTTATCAGTAAGGCTTCTGGTCAACAGTAGGCTAGTAGTAGTTAAGTTTTGGGGGAGTCAAAAGTTATATGTGGATTTTCAACTGTGCAGAGTCGGCACCCCAACCCTTGCATTGTTCAAGGATCAACTATATTGCTATTATTATTTTGTATAGTTATCTATTAAATCAATTAATATAATGTCTTCAGGGGTCATCTATGTTGTTGCATGTTGTAGGAATTCCTCCTTTTTTTCTCCACAAATAAGACTCTTTATTTGTCATTATTTAAAGTCTGAATTTTAAAACAGAGTCTTGGACTGGTGGTTTATATCCATCAGCTCATTCAACTTTAGCACCTGTCTTGTCCCCAGGAGCTTTTCCAGAACTACTACCTTCACCATGAAGCTCCATGAGTTTTCCCAATTCAAACTTGGGCTTCTTCACCATTTTTACTTTTCTAACGAAGACATCATGGAGAGGATAAATAGATTGGCAAGGCTTTTCTATGTCTTTTCCAATGCTGTCCAGAATCAATTTATTGACTACTTCTTTCAAGTCATTTGTCTGCACCTCTCTGGTCATGATTTCCATCATCTTCTTCCAGATTTGGCAGACCTGTTTGTGCTGAGCATAAGAAGTCTTCTGTATCTGACTGCTGCATTGTTTAGTAAAACCAACACAGAACAGACAAAACAAATAACCATCAGTAGTCTCGACATCAACATGAGCTTTAATCATAGTCTGCCATTTTTTAACCATGGAACACATTTTGTCATGGATAAGATCCATGCCATGAAAGTTAGTCAGGCAGTTTTTGCCTTGAACATCTTCAGTAATCAGCTTGAATTTTCTAAATGCAACTTCATCATTTTGCAGATCACCAAGGCTCATTTCAAACACATGACCCTTGAGGCCATCCGATGCCATTTTTGTTCCTTCAGTCCTGGTGACTGGTGTTTTTCCAATATTTCTTATATTGAACATAGCAGGTGCCTTCACATCATACCAATGTTTCTTAGAAAATGGATCAACCACTTTCTTTTTGGCTCCCTTTTTGCTGCCTTTCGTAAGGCTCTTGTTCTTGCCAACTGCTATGGTGCTGCTCAGAGAGCAAAAAGGGTGGAATTCCTCCTTTTTAAAGGCTGAATAACATTCCATTGTATGTATGTACCACATTTAAAAAATTCATTCATCCATTGATAAACATTTAGGATGTTTCCCCATCCTGGCTATTGTGAGTAATGCTGCAATGAACCTATGAATGCTAATACCTCTTTGAGATCCTGATTTCAATTCTTTTGGATAAATATCCAGAAATGGGATTGCTGGATCTTATTATGATAGTTCTATTTTTAGTTTCTTGAAGAACTTCCATACTGTTTTCCATAGCAGTTGCACCATTTTGCATTCCCACCAACAGTATGCAAGGGTTCCAATTTCTCCACAACCTTGCCAATGTGTTGTCCTTTGTTTTTTTGAAAATAGCCATCCTGACATGTGTGAGGTGATATCTCATTGTGGTTCTGATTTGCATTTCCCTGGTTCTGATTTGATTAGTGATGTTGAGCATCTTTTCATATACCTATTGGCCTTTTGTATATCATCTTTGGAGAAATGTCCATTCAACTCCTTAGCCCATTTTTAAATCAGGTTATTAGTTTTAGTTTTTGTTTTCTGCTATTGAGTTGTAGGAGTTCCTTATATATTTTGGAAATTAACCCCTTATCAGGTACATGGTTTGCGAATATTTTCTCCCCTTCTGTAGGTTTCCTTTTTGCTCTGTTGAGTGTTTCCTGTTCTGTACAGGAACTTTTTAGCGGATGTAGTCCCATTTATCTATCTTTGCTTTTGTTGCCCTTTTATTTCTTTTCATTGTCTTATTGCATTGGCTAAAACCACCAGTATAATGTTGAATAGAAGTGGTGAAAGCTAACATCCTTGCCCTCTTCCTAATCTCAGGAAGAAAGCACTCAATCTTTCACCATTAAGTGTCAGGTTAGTTGCAAATATATCATAGATGCCCTTTGTCATGTTGAGGAAGTTCCCTTCTATTCCTAGTTTGCTAATATTTTTATTATTTTTACTAGAAATAGATGTTATATTTTGTCAAATTTTTTTAAGTAGCATTGAGGTGATCATATTGAGTTTTCTTGTTTACTCCATTAATATGGTGAATTATAGGAGTTTTTTTTCTTTTTTTAAGAGACATGGTCTCACTCTGTTTCCCAGGCTGGAGTGCAGTTGCCTCATCATAGCTCGCTGAACCTGAAAATTCCTGAGCTCAAGCAATCCTCCTGCCTCAGCCTCCCAAGTAGCTGGGACTAGAGGTGCCTGCCACTACACCCAACTAATTCTAATATTTTTTGTAGAGATGGGGTCTTGCTATGTTGCCCAGGCTGGTCTTGAACTCCTGGCCTCAAGCTATCCTCCCACCTTGGCCTCCTAAAGTACTGAGATTACAGGTGTGAGCCACCAGGCCCAGCCTAGGACTGATTTGTGACTGTCAAACCAACCTTACATTCCTGGGATAAATCCTACTTGGTAATAGTATAATATCCCTTTTACATTTTATCAAATTTAATTTTGTCAATTCAATTTAGAATTTTTGCACCTATGCTCATGAGGGCTATTAGTCTATAGTTTTCTTTTAATGATTTTTGTCTGGTTTTGGTATCAGGGTAATGCTAACCTCATAGATTGAGTTGGGAAATATTTCCTCCTCTTCAATTCTCTGGAAGAGTTTGTGTAGCACTGTTATTATATTTTCCTTAAATGTTTGGTAGAATTTACTAGTGAAGCCAACTAGTCTTGGATTTTTCTTTATGGAAAAGTTTTTAGCTACAACTTCAATTTCTTTGAAATTCATTTCTATTTATTCTTTCTAAAAAGACTGTGGTAAAATACACACAACATAAAATTTACCATTTTAACCACTTTTAAGGGTGCAATTCAGTGGCATTAAGTACATTCACAATGTTATGCAACCATCACCACTTTACATTTCCAGAACTTTTTCATCATCCCAAATGGATACTCTGTACCCATTAAATAATAACTCCCCATTCTCCTAGTTTCTCTATGTATTTCTCCTGTATTCTACTTTTTATTCTATTCTACTTTCTGTTTCTATGAATTTATATTATCTGTGACCACTCAATGTGGTCACAGAGATGTCTGCCAGGTTTCTCTACTCTATGGTGAATTACACTTTTTCCCTTTATGATCAATAAGAATTTTGTGAAGAGATACTTTGAGACCATGTAAATATCCCATTCCTCATCAAATGTTCACCCCCTAGCTTAGAATCCAGGATGTTTTCTGACTGTGGCTATTTTAGCTACTTCACGTAAGTGGAATCATGCAATATTTATCCTTCCGTGTATGGCTTATTTCACTTAGCATCTTTTCAAGGTTTAGCATGTTATAGCATTTATCAGAATTTCATTTCTTTTTATGGCTGAGTAATATTCAATTGCATGTATATACCACATTTTATTTACCCATTCATCTGTTGATGAATAACATTGCTACTATAAACATTGGTATACAAGTATCTGTTTGAGTCCCTGCTTTCAATTCTTTTGGGTACTTTTATTTATTCTAGTTCATTTTTATTTATTTATTTATTTTTTATGAGATAGGGTCTTGCTCTGCTGCTCAGGATAGGGTGTAGTGGCGTCATCATAGCTTACTGCAACTTCTCTAACTCCTGGGCTCAAGTGATCCTCCTGCTTCAGCCTCCTGAGTAGCTGGGACAACAGGTGAGTGCCACCATGCCTGGCTAACTTTTTATATCTTTTGAAGAGATGGGGTCTTGCTATGTTGCTAAGGCTGGTCTTGAACTCTTGGCTTCAAGTGATACTCCTGCCTCAGCCTCCCAAAGTGCTAGGATTACAGGCGTGAGCCACCACGCCCAGCCTCATTTTTATTCATTCTTGAGTGAGATTTGGTAGTTTGTGTCTTTCAAGGAACTAGTCCATTTCATCTATGTTGTTGAATTTATTGGCACAAAGTTGTTCATAATATTCCCCTATTATCATTTTAACGTCTTTAGACTCTGTAGTGATGTCATCTTTCTCATTCTTGATATTGGTAATTTTTGTTTTTCATGTGTTTTTTTCTTGATCTGTCTACACAGAGACTTCAATTTGATCTTTTCAAAGAAGCAGCTTTTGGTTTTATTGATTTTTCTTAAAAAAAAAAAAACTTTTTTAAAGAGATGGTGTCTTGCTATGTTACCCAGGCTGGTTTCAGACTCCTGGCCTCAAGCAACTGTCCCACTTCAGCCTCCCAAAGTGCTGAGATTACAGGTGTGAGCCACCGTGCCCAGGCTGATTTTTCTCTACTGTTTTTCTATTTCATTGATTTCTGCTCTGATCTTTTATTATTTCCTTTCTTCTGCTTAACTTGGGTTTCATTTGTTTTTCATTTTCTGGTTTCTTAAGGTGGAGGCTGAGATGACTAATTTGAAACCTTTCTTCTTTCCAAATGTAGGCATTTATTGCTAAAAATTTCCAGGTAAAACTTCAGCTACATTCCACAGATTTTAACATGTTGTGCTTTCATTTTCAATCAATTCAAAACATTTTCTAATTTTCTTGGGATTTTTCTCCCTTTGGCCTATGAATCATATAGAGAGAGGTGTGTGGTTTAATTTCCAAAAATCTGAGAGACTTTCCAGATATCTTTTTATTATTGATTTCTAATTCTCTTGTGGTTGTCTGAAAAAGATTTTTATTTCATCTTTGTTTTTGAAAGATAATTTCATTGGTATAGAATTCTAGGGTGACAGTTTTTGTTTTGTTTTTTTAAGTACTTTTAAAGATTTTTCTCCACTGTTTTCTGGCTTACATTGTTTCTAATGAGAAATCTACTCTCATACTTGCTTTTTGTCCTTTGTCTGTATTTTCCCCCTCCTCTGGTTGTTTTAAAAAAAATAAGATTTTCTCTTTTATTACCGGTTTTAAGCAATTTGACTATGATGTGCCTCAGTATAGTTTTCTTCATGTTTCTTACACTTGAGGTTCATTGAGTTCCTTGGACCTGCAGTCATTCATCCTCCTTATCCTGCTTGGAATCTGATACTCTATGCCAGGAAACCCCCACTCCCAACCCCCTACATGGATGCTTATTATCAAATTTATTGATTTTTGCCAATAAGACTGGTAAAAAATGTTATTTCAGGATAATTTTAATGTGTGTTTCTCAAGTGACACCAGGCATTTTAATTGTCTAAAAGTCATTTGTATTTCCTTTTCTGTGAACTGTCTGATCATATCCTTTGTTCAATTTTTGCATTTGTTTGTTGATCATTTTTATATTGGTTTACTGTATTTTTTACGTTTTCTGCAATGAACATTTTTTTTTTTTGGGCAATAAGATGATACAACATAAAGCTATTTTTAATTTTAAAAAAGTTTCAAAAATCCATGTAGTTTCCTGGTACAAAATACTCAAGAGTCCATGGTAGCTAGTATTATATTTTATAGCTTCTCATATAAAGACTTATTTTCACTTCTTTTTGTGGGGAATTCTGTATAGGTAACAGGCAGTATGTGTGCTTAAAGAACTGAGAGTCACTCTGGACTGCCTATCTTTTCAGGGCAATGGAAAAATCACAAAATTCATATCTGTAAAGAGTTCTGCAGCTCTATCTTAGTCATCACTTCATTAGATCTTCCAATGGCTCTAGGAAGCTGACAGGTCATTGTGAATGATCCTCATTTTACAGATTTTGAAACTGAGGCTTAGAAAGGTGGAGTGACTTTATCACACAGAAGGTTAGATTTAGAAGTTAACTTAAAGATCATTTAAGTCTATCTATTCAGGGTCCTACAATTACTAACTAGGACAAAGTTTTGGCTTGTGCCCAGGTGCTCTTTCTAATGGCAGCAATCAAAGTGAGGATCCCCATCACTCTAAATGGTCGAAGAAGAATAAATAGCTTCTCTTCTTCAGGAGACTTCAGGCCAAATCTTTGACAGGTCATGGCTGAGCAGGCACAGTGGGGATGCTGGAGCCTAAGGTCTAGCTATGCTCACCTTTGGCAGCAGTCAGCATGGTGGAGGCCAGTTCACACTGCTGTGATTCCAAGTGTCCAAGCGTGAACCAGCGAGGATAACGGCTGGGCACCACAGACACCATATGGTGAGGGTGGGAAGTGTCGCCTGCAGAAGCTGAGTTTTCTAGAACAGGTAACCTAGAAGACCCAGGAAGAGTCATCAGCCACTATCCAGACCCTGGCCTTCTGAGCCACCTTAGAGAAGCTTGCTCTTTGCAGGGGAGGAACTGGTGAGAGGAAAGGATTAACTAAGAGCTTTAAAGGTTTTTAAACCTATGGTTCTATACTTTATGTGAGGTGAGTGCCTGGGCAGTTGCAGAACTCAAGCTGAATAGTTCACACTGCAAATGGATTTGACAGGCAGTTTAAGAGCCATAGGGTTATTTATAAAAGTTTGAGAAATACATGTCAAGGAATTTCCTATTTTAGCTGAGGAGTTCTCACAGCCTTATAGTCTAACTAAAATTTTTCTTCTGTACAGTCTGCTGCATCCCAGAAGTCCACCTGCCTAAACCAAGGATCCTATTCTAGTCTGCAGACAAGATGCCCATAGGTCATTCTTCTCAAGTCTTGGGGTAAACATATTTATCTCTACTTCCCTCACATGCCTCTGGGACCCATGACTCAGTTGAGCTATGGAAGGGCTCAAACCCCTTCTTGGTCTGCCTGAATGATCTCAGAACAGGGAGACTCAGGGTTTGGGTGCTCCATATCTATTAATATTTCAGGGGCTCCCTCAGACAATCAACCACAAGTACAGCCAGGGAGCCAAGTTAGTCACCAACAAGGAATCCCAGATAGGAATCCTAGATCATATAAAAATATCTGAGCCATTTTAAGGTAGGCTTGGTGGCAGGTCCAACAGAATAGACAAAGAAGGAAAGAGAAGAAAGTGGGATAAACAAAGAAAAGAGCACTGGAGACTTCTGCTTTGGTGCAGGCAAATGTACCAGGAAAGGGCTACCCACCTCATGGCACGTAAGCCTAATTTATAGGACAGGTCTGGATCATGAGGCAGCAGAGCTGAGAACAAGTACTTGGCAAAGGTATGCATGGGAACACTTTCTCGGTGAATGACTTCTCCCAGACCGCTGAAGGGGCCTCCTGTAGGAAGAAGATAAGCCAGCCAGGTTTTCTTTTCTTTTTCTTTTTTTTGGGGGGTGGGGGGAGTGTGCTTCCATTTGCCAGCCTGGACTTGAGCCTAAGGATCCCATGCATGTTTGCTAACCATGGGAACCTTCACTACATTTTAATGTCATAAATGTTCTTATATGTGTGCTCTGTTAGAGAGGGGAGCCCAGGGTCACAGGCCAAAGACAATATGACAACAGGCCCTTCTCTACTTACCTTCCAGCAGTAAGATGCTCTGTTTCTGCAGTGTTTGCACTAGCTCATCGTCCAGCTGCAGCTCCTGGAGTTGGCTTAGGAGCTGCTCCTCATTACGGCACACCTTGTCCTGTGCGTAGAGGCCTTCAGGCATCACCCTCTGTTGACCCATGCCCATCAGAGCAACTTCCAGGGCCAATGACAGGTAGGACTCACTGCTGTTTGGGCAGCTTGCAGCTACAGGTACATGCTGGTACACAGGGGGTCTGCTTTCATTCATATCTGAGGACAACAAGGCACCAGGTTCTTTAGGTCAAGCCCAGCAGATTCTTTTTTCTCTCTCTCCTACCTTTGGGATATAGCTTGGTCAATAGCTATTACAGAAAAGCTGAATCAGAACCCCAGAAGAGGAAGGAAAATATACTGAAAAAAGGTTACACAGAGCCACAGAGATTTCCACCTCTTTCTTAATATATGAACTGGCTAGGCTAATTGGGATCAGAGGGACGATAATGGCCGCCTTTGCTTGGGGCCACCTCTTGTATCTCTACCCAGAGAAATCTGAATCTGTCCAGTTAAACTCTTCTTTTTGTAACACTTGCAACTTCTATGTTATTAGTATTTTATATGCTCCACCACTGGGTCATAATTTCAGGAAGAGAGCACAGTTTAAAAGTTAGAGTCTTGATTTCTTTTTCTTTTCTCCTTCATCCATCCAATAAATATTTATGGAAGACTACTAAATGGCAGGTACTACACTAACTGCTAGGATCACAAAGATAAGTTAATCTGAATTTCTGTTTCCAAGTAGCTGATAGTCTATTAAGAGATACTCACTTGTAAATAAATTGTAATCTACTGTGCTAAATACTAAAGTAGACATATGAATATAATATAGTGATGGCATAAAGGAAAGAAAAATCAATTCTGTCTCTATCTAGTCCTGGCTACTTTGAGACTCCAAGTATTGCCCTCTACTTCTCATTTGTAAAATTGGTACAAAACCATCAAGAGGGAGGAAATTCAAAGAAACCAGAGAGTACTATGCAACTGCAAGAGATATACACACTCTTGGTAGAAGTTCTTTTCCACTTTCAGGCTGCTCTAGGTTCTGGCCTCTGACTGCTGAAATTCCTCTCTCTCATCTTATTTCCCTTGGACCACATTCTTTAGTCATTTTTGGTAGGGAAAAGAGAGGAGCAAGGAAGGATAGCAAGGTAAAATGGGGAAGTAGGACAAAGCCAGACCACAGGGTAGGAAAGAAAGGTGGGAAAAAGAGGGAGCCTGAGGAAACCTCTCAGGGGTGGTCCAGTTTGGACAAGAGGAAAATAAAAGGCTGCAGGAGTGGGTAGAACAGAGTCTGGCAGGGAGTAAGGAATTGCCAAGGACACTCTTGGCTTGCCTCAGGCTGACCCCTGTACCTGACACTTCTAGATAGCCATCGTCGTTCAGTCGGCAGGCTTCAGTCAAAGTGAGAAACAGGCAGCCAATGGGATCCAGGGGGTGGCC
Organism: Daubentonia madagascariensis; assembly: GCA_023783475.1. Taxonomy (NCBI): domain Eukaryota; kingdom Metazoa; phylum Chordata; class Mammalia; order Primates; family Daubentoniidae; genus Daubentonia; species Daubentonia madagascariensis. The sequence goes on along the minus strand of JAKFHU010001129.1, from coordinate 12,783,207 downwards.
CACCCAGCCCTCTAGGTTTGTGATGGTTGTGGTTCCTCTTTGCAACAGTTCTGGAAATAAGCAGGTCGAAGTTTTAAGGAGCGATAGAGACACACTGCTCTCTGTCCCTGCCTGGGTCTCCTTTATCTTTCAGGTCTTGACCCTGAGAGTCAAAGAAAAGCTTCCCTTATTGTCTTGCCTTGGATTGATAGAACTGGCCATTAGCACACTGGCCAGCTGCAAGGTCACGTGGTCTGCATTTAGGCTGCCTGCTGGTTCTGCATATTTTGGGTACAGCTTTACAGTTTTGAAAGGGTTTTCTCATACCAGATCTTAATGAGCCTTCCCACTGCCTTGTGAGGGAGGCAGGCAGGCATTATTCCCATTTTACAGAAAAGAAAACTGAGATTCACAGACATAAAGTGAGGCATTCCATGCAGCAGGTGGAACAACTTGGAATTCCCTGGCCCTTGCCACACCATAATATTTAATGAAAATTAAGTTCTGGGCCTTGTATCCTCTGAGCATCCTTGTCAGCCTTAGGCCTAAGGGGGCTAGATGCCTTCTAGTCACTATACCTTTCTTCTGATGCTTGTAGATTTCCAGCTGCCGTTGCTGCTGCAATCTCAGAGTATTAATAATGGCCACCGTGAGTCTGAGGGCCTCTTTTGGGTAACCGTGGGAACGTAGGGCATCAACCCGAGCACAGGCTGTAGGCACATGCTCTACCAAATAAGAACAAAATATTTCAGACAAGTTACTATTTCAAATCAGGAAAATTCGTTCTTGATAAAGGGAATTTGTACTCAGTCCAGTTCCTCAAATTCAATCTGACATCTACAGTATATCAGGAACTGTGTTTTTATCTTTAAGGATATAAAAAGTTGAATAAGTCACAGGTTCTATCTTGAAAGAGCTACCTCACAGCCTTAGCATGGTGGTATGGTATAGAACAGGACACACAACTAGGATAATAAAATGTACGTCTACGAACATTTACTATGGGAACCTAATGAAGATAGCAACTAATCGCCTAAAGGGGAAAGCCTCATTCATTTAATGAATCCTACCTTTTCTGAAAATCTATTATATGCCAGGTAGTATGCTGGACAAAGAAAGTACAAAGATGATTAAGAAATGGTCACTGTCCTCAAAGAGTTCACAAATGATACGTAAACAGATAATTATAAAACATTTAAAAAGAAGTAACATGATAGAAATATATACAGAGAGAAAATAATATTTGGGCTGTGCTTTGAAGGACAAGCAAGATTTAAAATAGGTAAATAAACAGGGAAAGGCATTTCTGGCAAAGGAAACATATAAGCAAAGGCATATAAGTAAAAGCATAAAAATTTATTTGATATAGCATCTTCAGAGGATGACAAATAGTTCTATGCAGCTTGAGTTAGGTTATGTGGCTGGAGACAGCCTGAAAAGGTAGAGTCTGGAATGTAAAGAGCTTTGAATGCCATTCTACAGAGTCTGGATTTACCTTAGGGATAACAGAAGACTACCAAAGGCTTATAGATAGGTAAGTGATTATAACAAGCTTTATACTTTATTTTGTGATTTCTTTTAAATAGTAAAAATCATAGAACTGCAGAAAACTTGAAAATATAGATAAACAAATATAAAATAAAAATCAGGGATAACCACTCTTTCCAGCTTCATGTATATTTACCTAGACTTTTCTATTAAATCTTTACTAAAATGGGATGATATCATAATTATTTTGTACTGCTTTCCACTGAATTTAAATTTTAGTATTAATATCATCTATGACATTAAAAATGTTACATTCTCCACTGTATTGTATATTTATATACCATGTTCTTAATGATCCAATTTTTCACTTATTTATTATCCAGTTCTAATGACATGTTTGTATCCTTAGTTAATTAGGCCGGAAATTGTTAAACCTGTCAAAGGTTAATGTATTTTAAGGTTTTGATAAGTTGCTAAAGACCTCAGAACGAATCATTACATCCTATTAAAATGACCATTTACGCAATGCTCACCAACTAAGATTTATTTTAAAAACCCTTGACCTTTGAAAGCAATGTGTATCAGTTTGTTTTAATGCTTTTATTGGTTTAATGATGGTAGTTTTTAGAAACATGTAGATTAGGCTTAGAGTGTTGGATCAGGATGGAATGCTGATAGAGGAAACTTGAGTGGTATACCAATGTGTTGCATGCTTTAGAAAGAAACAGGGATAGATGATGATAGGGATTGAGAAAGACAAAAAATGTGAGTGTATAGGGACTCGAAAAGAATGAATTTTAAATGTATAGATCAATTGAATTTTGGAAGCTGTCTATTAAGTCAAGGAGGATCTGATGAGGAAATCCAGGAAATGAGTCAGAGGAGGAAATTTAACTCAATTGAAATGGCTTAACTCCTTAATGAAGGATCTGTGAGGAAGGAAGAAAGAGAATAGGGAAAGAAGATGCTGGTTGAAACGATGGCCACGTAATTAAGGTTCAAATTTATTTTAAGCTAAAATTTAGTTCAAAAGTAAATTCAGATGATCATCTGCTCAGTAACTGTTGACTGAGAGAGCCTGTGAACTAATGTCTAATTGCTTTGTTAGTACTCTTTGAGATGTATTAACTCCTTTCCCCTCCCAAAGCTTAGAGGACAGGATATAAATTCCTGTTTCAGGTTACTGTACCTCAGTTGAGTACATATGCAAATGGCAGGGCCACCATGGTGGCTCACGCCTGGAACCCTAGCACTTTGGAAGGCTGAGGCAGGAGGATCACTTGAAGACCAGCCTGAGCAACATAGCGAGATCCCCATCTCTACAAAAAATACAAAAATTAGCTGGGTGTGGTGGCGTGCACCTGTAGTCCCACCTACTCAGGAGGCTTTATTGAGCCCAGGAGTTTGAGGCTGCAGTGAGCTATGATCGCACTATCGCACTCTAGTCCAGGCAACAGAGCGAGACCCTGTCTATTAAAAAAAAAAAAAAAAATCAAATGGCTTAGGCTTCACATATATATCCTGAGTCCAAATTGTAGTTGGATTTGCTGGTACCTATGTAGATGGCTCATTCGGGCCTGGCATGAGGTGAGGTTCCGCTCTGAAATCCTTAGAGTAGAAGAGGGCTAGACTTACCCAGCCACAGTGGCTGGCCTTGGGAATTAAAGAGGAGTCTCTCACTTTCCCGCTGGCAGGCAGGAGCTGTATAAACATCACTGCTGATTATTCGCTGTAGGTGGCTATCCTGCCAATGTAATTCACGGCCCTCGATGGCTCTAGTGAACACTGTTCGTCTTGGTCTGGATAAAGAGTCTGGGGAAAGAAAAACATGCAGCAGTACAACAATGGGTAATCTGAAATTTTAACCCCTGGGTCTTCTTCAGAGTAGGAGGTTGGCCAAAAGAATAGTATGTGGGCAGTGAGAGCAGCTATTCTGCTATCTCTCTGGGTATTTGTTGTGTTGCCTCCTTCTTGGATAAGCTTTTAGTGTGTGTGTGCCCTCTAAGTTAGGGAGAACCTTTCTACAGAGATCTATGGTTGCCTTCCTCCTTCTACAGAAAACTAATTTCTGCTGGGACCAAGAGCCACATGAGAGAGAAGAGGGGCCGTGGTGTTCAGCTGCTCAATCATAAGGACACAGACTGCTTCTATAGAGGTAGAGAGAAGCAGCTAGGTAATATCCCTGGCCAATCTGTAACTTATTTCATTTATAGCATGACCCTTATCAGACTAAGGACTTCCATGAAATTCATATTAAATGCTCAAAAAGAGCTGAGGCCCTACATACTCTGGTACCTTTATCATACTGATATCTATAGGCTTACAGTCTTGTCCCCCAATAAGAAAAACTAATGATGACTTATTTTCTCACGGGAGCCTTACCATGCCATCTCTCTTCAGGAAAAGGGCTGCAGGGGAACCAACTGTAGACAAAGTAGGCTCAATTCTTAAGGGTGGTGTTTGGGAGGACCAAGTGGAAGATATCCTGGAATGAACCATGGACTTAGGGGGACTCATGAAAATGACATTTAAGGTAATAACCATGAGGGACCACTTAACTGATGCTTTGACAGATTAAGGGCAGTAGAAACTATTTTGGGATCAAGAACTGAAGTACTGTATTGTACAGACATTTCCAGAGATGCCCAAATGAGGTGTGCACCTACTGATTCTGTGCAAAAACAATTGTGAGAGAATGTCAGAGGATTCAGAATAAACATGAAAGAAGCTAACATATTCATCCCTTCAGGAAAAGTCCTTGGAATTTGGTCATCTTTTTAGAATTATTTTTATTTTGATAGACTTTGTAGAATTTAATATATCCCATTGAATTCAGGCTCAAACGATTAAAGAATGTTATTATTAGAGTAGTATTGACAGTATTTCCTGAAATTGCTTCTCCTTCTCATTGTCCCTCAGTGGAAGCACACCTACTACTGGCTGGAGTGTAAGCCCGCCTTCTTGCTAAACTGAGAATCCACCAGGGGTCTGGTCTGTTCAGCTCACAGTGGGGATCAACTCCCAATATGTTTTTAAATTAATTATATCAGCAAATAATTAGTGCCACTATATACTAGGTACTGTTCTCGGTGCTCAGGACATACAAAGTCCCTTTAATAATGGACCTTTACATTTAAATAGGGAGAGACAGTTAAGTAAATATATAGTATGTCAGGTATAGCATATGGTTATGAGTGCTATGGAAAAACTAAAGCAGAGTTAGGGAGAAAGGAAGTTGGTGTTAGGTGGGGGATTACTGTTTTATATAGAATGGTCACTAGTAAGATAACATTTGAATGGAGACCTGCAGGAACTGAGGGGCAAGCCTTAGAGGTAATTGAGGGAAGAGCATCCCACGCAGAGGGAGCAGCAAGTACTAAGTCCTGAGGTGGAAATATATCTGAAGTGTTTGAGGACAGTGAGGAGGCCAGTGTAGCTGGAAAGGAACGAGCAAGCAGGAGAGTCATAGGAGATGAAGTCAGGGAGATACTGGACAGCTGGATCATGGCGGGCCTCGTGGGCCACAAGTGAAAGATGACCTTGGCTTTTTGAGTAAGATGAGAAGCCACTGGGGGGGGCTTTGGCTGTGAAGGGATATGATGAAATATGCATTAAAAAAAATTTTTTTTTTCTAGAGACAGGGTCTTGCTCTGCCACCCAGGCTAGAGTGCAGTGGTGGGATCATAGTTCACTGCAGCCTCAAACTCCTGGGCTCAAGTGATCCTCCTACCTCAGCCTCACAAGTAGCTGGGACTACAGGAGCATGCCACCACTCCCGGCTAATTTTTAAAAAAAATTTTTTGTAGAGACAGGTTCTCACTATGTTACCCAGGCTGGTTTTGAACTCCTAGTCTCAAGCAATCCTCCCACCTCAGCCTCCCAAAGTGCTGGGATTACAGGTGTGAGCCACCACACCTGGCCAGGACTTGCATTTTAAAAGGATAACACTAGGCTGGGTGCGGTGGCTCATGCTTGTAATCTCAGCACTTTGGGAGGCTTAGGCGGGAGGATGGCTTGAGGCCAGGTGTTTGAGACCAGCCTGGGCAACATAGCGAGACCCTGTCTCTACAAAAAATCAAAGAAAATTAGCCAGGTGTGGTGGCACGCTCCTGTAGTCCCAGCTACTGAGGAGGCTGAGGCAGGAGGACTGCTTGACCCCAGGAGTTTGACATTGCAATGAACGACAATGATGCCACTATACTCTAACCAGGGCAACAGAGCAAGATTTTGCCTAAAAAAAAAAAGATAACTCTGGCAGCAGTATTGAGAACAGAACAGATTATAAAGTGGAAGGGCAGAAGCAAGAGGAGCAGTCAGGCGGCCACTAAATTAATTTGTGAGAGATGATGGTAGCTGACTAGAGTGGAATGAAGCAGTGGAAATGAAGTAGTTGGATTCTGGATATATTCGGAAGGTAAAGGAAAAGTATTTGCTCATGGATTAGATCTGGGGTGAGGGAGTATAAAGAATCAAGAATGACTCCAAGGTTTTAAAGACAGAGTTGCCACATATATGGACACAGGGAAGACTGCAGGACAAGCAGGTTTGGGTGGGGCTTGAGAGGTAAGAAATCCTACTGAGATGCCCGTTAATGTATAAGTGGAGATATTAAAAAAGGCAGTTGAATATACAGGTCTGGAGTTGAGAGGAAAGGTCTGGGCAGAAGATATACATTTGGGAGTTGTTAGTATATACATGATTATTAAAATAATGCATAGAAAGAGAAGTGGTCTGATGCCTGAGCTCTAGGCATGTTAGCATTTTGGGTTGGGAAGTGGGGAGAGAAAAGGAGACTTAGAAGGAGGGGCCAATGAAGTAAGGAGAACTAAGAGAGAGTGATGTCTTATAAATCAAATGACAAAGATGTTTCAAGGAGAGAGTGGTCAATGTGTCAAATATTGCTGATAGGTCAAGTAAGATTATGACTGAATCAACTAGTAGATTTAGCAACATTCAGCATTAGTGACCAGTACAAGAGCTGTTTCAATAGCAGTGGGGATTGAAAGCCTGCCTGGAGTGAATTCAAGGAAGAATAAGAGCAGAAGAAATGGAGATGGTAAATCTATACTATCCTTTTGAATGATTTTTCTTAATTCTACCACCAATTTCTACCACCCAGAGAGGCATGTAGAATCACAAGAGTGTTTTTTGTTTTGTTTTGGGATGGGAGATACAAAAATGTGCTTGTACATGCAGGAATAATTCAGGGAGAGAGAAAAATTTGTAATGCAGGAGAGATAGGAGATAATTCCTAGAGCAATGTCCTGGATAAAAGAGATGTAATAGGATCTTAAGAATAACTGGGGGAGCATGGAAATGAAAGCACAAACAGCAAGAGGGGAAGAGGCAGAGTAGATGGGCAGAGACAGTAATTCTTTGACCCACTAGGGCAGTAATTCTTTTGACCCACCACCAGAAATCTAGTGATGGAGTTTTGGAAATTCTCTTGTGATTGCTTCTATATATTCAGTGAACAGGAAGCAAGACTCAATTGAAAGTAAAGAAGGGGAGGAAGTACAGAAAGTTTTAGGGAAAAGATGGTGTGAAATAGTAATTTAGAAGAGTGGAAGAAGGCACAGAGCAGGCAAATGTAGTAGATGTCTAGAAAAGCACTAAGGACCCACTTGAAATTAGTGGTCATAAATTTAAAATAAGACCTGGTTATTATGGTTGTTTCTCTCCAGCCGTGTTCAACTGTGCAAGTGTGAGCACTGAGTAATTAGAAGGTAGGAATGAACTAAGTTTAGGGTTTTGTCACATGAGTATAACAAAGGGAAAGAGGGAGTTGAGTGTGTCTGTAAAGGAGTGAGGAGTGATTATAATGATGTACCAAAGAATCTAACCTGGATGAGAAGGAAAATGAGGCTATCAAGATAGTGAAAAAGTGGTAAAATAAAAATTCCTATTGGGCCAAAGAATTAGTGGAATTGGGATGACAAAGAGAATAAGCTAGAAAGATTGGTGGTGGTAATTGGTGATGCTTGAAATTGAGATTATGAAGAGGGTGTAGTTATTGGTAATGACCTTGTTTAGGGTGTGACTTTCGGATTGAATGGCTAAATTATGGTGGAAGATGAGACTATGGGAAAAAAAGAGGTCAAAGAATTGAAAGGCCAGGCTATTGCAAGGGTCATCTATGTGGCTATCGAAATCATCAAGAAGTATGATAGGACAGTGACAGAGAGCAGTGTTAGTAAGTCAATCGCTAAAAATCTTTAAGGAATGAGGGGGACTGACCCAGAGGTATACAAATGACAAAAACCAGGAGGGAAGCAGACAGTATAGTTTGATGGCATAAACTTTAAAGCTGGGAGGCATTTTAGAAAGGTGGGAAGGACAATGATGTAGAAATGGCAATGAAGAATAGGCAGAAATCCTACTGCTTCTCCAGCCCCTATGGTAAAAAGATATGAGAGAGACATCAATCACAACTTGAGAAGACTGCAGAGAAAGCAGCATCTTCAAAGGAGAACCAATAACAACAAAGAACTAAAATATGACAAGGAAGAAACTGCCAGATTGGAGGTATTTGTATACGTATGAACCTCTCAATGCCATCCAAAGCCAATACCAAAAGGGTAGCTTCCTGTGTTATAGAGGCTAGATGAGTGCCAGGAAAATGTAAAGAAGTAGCAAAATTATAGCCTTTCACCTCTCATTACCTTAGTTGTCTTAAATATACTGACAACTAATTATGGTACAGTAGAAGATGACCAAGCAAAAATAATAATTTAAGTGATTTCCTCCTTGAGATTAAAAATACCAATAGAGTTATCACTTAAAATAAAAGGGACCTAGTGTAAAATCAGTGTCTGATAAAATCTCCTACCAATAAAGGCTCTCAATGGGCTAAAGAACAATCAATTGCCAACATCAAATAGTCTGAGTTAGATGAACTAAAACTGATGGGAATGCTGATGCCCAGTGATGTCTTTAGGCCAGTGGGCCCAAAAGGTGGAGGGTACAGTATCACTGCACTGGATTTGTCTTAAAAGAGGCAAGAGTCCTAGCAGTAACTTGGGAAGATGACCCCACCTAGACACATGCTATATAAAAATTTGAGGAAAACAGAGAAAGGTAAGAAAAGCTATGGTCAGAACACTTTTTAAACACTTCTTAAAACTGCTTTTTATAGGCCTTCTGTTCCTCCCTTGAGTTAGGTCTTCTGAGCTAAAACCAACCCCAAGTGAGGCCAAGATCCATTCGACATGAAGAACTGGAAGGGTAGAGAGGAGAAATGCAGAGGGCTCTAGGACTTTATGCTGGGCACTGTAAGGACACTCTAGGTGTGGAAAAGGACAGCATCCCCAATGGGAAAGATAAAAGCTCATCCTTATTTAAGGCATTTCAAGACAAACAAAAAGACAAGCTTTTCTTATTTAAATGGAAATTTTAGCAACCAAAAGGCTATCTAGCTACTTTTCTTCTAAAGTTTACCCTCCCACCTTGAAGTTCCAGGCACAAAGAGCCTAAAGGGACACTTGGCTCACCTGGGCTGTGATTGGCACTCTGGGGAAGTGCATTGGTGATGTTGGGCAGCTCATGCCCATAGTTCCCATCCTCCAGGGGACAGACATCCAGGTCGCTCCACTTCTGCAGTTGCTGCAGCCAACAGGATTTTTCCTCCAGTTTGCAGTGTGGATTTAAAATTATGCACACCCATAAAGCCCCTGGAAAATAAAGCAACCCACATTCTTGATATCTCTCCTTTGATGTATGTGTAAGCCTTAATGTTTCAGTTTCATTTTTAGTTGGTAAAGAAAGTTCCCAAAGCATCAGCTTTCCTCAATATAAAAATAAATTTGCTAAGATCTTCAGAACTTGCTTAGTTTTTCTTTCCAAAGCTTCCTTAAAGCAGAATGACTATCTTGATATCTGAATCTATGTGCCTACGATGATGAAGACAGATTTAGCCTTAAATTCTAAGCTCAAATCTGCTGTCTAATAAATATTTATTGAGAGCCTTCTATGTTCAAGGCCCTGTACTGATGAATAAGACAGACACTGTTCCTACCCTTGAGGACTTTTCTAGTGGGGGAGACAGATAAATAAACATAATGCCATTTAAATATGATAAATATTAAGATAAAGACATGTTCAGGGTAAAATAGCAGCATAGAGGAAGGGCATTTTAGAAAAAGGACAGGGTTGGAAGGGAGGTGCTCAGAAAATGTTTCCTTTTTTGACTAGTTGGACTTCCTGAGCTTCAAATCCCTCAACTGTAAAACTGAGATCATAAAGACATCTATTTTGTAGTGATATTGTGAGAATTAAATGAAATAACATTTGTAAAGGGTCTAGCTAGCATGTTACTTGGCACATAGTAGATGCTTAATATTTTCTTTTTCTAAGAAAAATGACTTGGACTTGGATTTTAAAACTGCTGATTAACTTGTGATACTTTAAAACCATTACTTGGATTCTCTGTTACTGCAGCAGAATATCACATATTCCACATAACCAATGGGTAACTATTTCTTTGACCACAACACCCTCCCTTTCAAGCAAACCTATTTTCCCTTTCAAGGATGGTTATGTGGCTGAGCCAGATAATTTCTCAATCTCAAATTGCAATAAGCCTGGCTGCAGTGCATCTTAATATAAACATCCTTTGGATGGAGCTAAATCCATGGATGGAGGTACATTCAGACACTATTTCAAAGCCTCTCAAAGCCAAATAGAAATGTTTTGAAAGGCCATCTTAGCCTCAATATCAGATACTAACTTAAGATGAAAATTCATTTCTATTGGTTCAATTCAATATTTAAAATGTACCATGAAAAAGAAACAATACTATGTAATTATTACAATAAGGACTCTTAAGGAGATCATAGTAATAGTAACATTTATTTTACAGGTTTTAGAAGTGCTTTTCATCGATAATGAAGAAAAGGATCTTCGTATTTAATCTTCAGAGGCAGAAAACAGGACCAAAAAAGAGGCTATTAAATTTGGCAAGTAGAAGGACTCTGGTGACCTAAGGGATGGCAAAATCAATAGGATAATAGGAATGGAAAATAGATTTGGGTGAGTTGAGGGAGGCTTAAGAGGTAAAGAAACAGGGTGCTAGATCTAGTCATGTAGGAGTTCCTATTTCCCAGGCATTTAGATATTAAGAAGGGGATCCCTAGAAAGTAAGTGCAAGTACTTTTACCTATAAGTTAAAAATGAATTTTCCATCTTATTAATTAAGTCCTTATGAATTTGTTTCAAAAAAACTCAGTGACTGTCACGTCTCTAAGAAAAAGCCAAAGCAAAAAATCCTACAATAGCCTACATATAACAATACTCATGGGACTATGTTACCAGTATACAAAAGCATATTTTCCTGCAACTTAAAAAAAGTATCAAAAACTCTAAGCAAAGGTAACTAATATGAAAGTTAAAATTTTACATGATCATTATATATTAAATATAACAAAATAATAGCTAGCTATAGTTTATTTCTTTTTATTGGCTAGGCATTATATTAAGTACTTTATCTCATTCAGTCCTCCAACTCTGAAGGGCAACAGGTCTTGGTTTGAATGTATCAGGTCATTAAATATGAAACGTCCGATTTCAAATCAAAAGTATAGTTTATTATATCTCAAACAAGCAGCAGTACAATTAATCAAAGTATGTGCCTCAACCATCGACACAGTTTTACCATCTTAACGGTAGCTTGTTTACGCCAGCAGCGAAGAAGCCTGAAGAGTGAGTGGCAATAAAATTGCAAAAGGTGTTTTCCACAGCTTGTTGAGGATTAAATATTTTTCCTTGCAAAAAGTGGTCCAAAGCCTGGAAGAAGTGGTAGTCAGTTGGTGCAAGGTCTAGGGAATGTGGTGGATGACAGAGAGTTTCCAAGTCCAGCCTCTGTAGTTTGAGCAGCGCTGTTTATGTGACATGAGGTCAAGTGTTGTCTTGCAAGAGGATTAGCTTGTCTCTATTGACCAATCTCGGTTGCTTAATCACAAGCATCCTCATCATTTCATCCAATTGGTTGCAGTAGATATCCGCTGTAATCGACTGACCAGGTTTCATGAAGCTGTAGTGGATAATACCAGTGCTGCACCACCAAACAGACACCATTAGCTTTTTTTGATGAATATTCGGTTTTGGACCGTGTTTTGGCACTTCATCTTTATCCAACCATTGTGCTGAACGCTTGCGATTGTTAAAAAGAATCCATTTTTCATCACGCATAACAATATGGTGTAGAAATGGTTTGCCTTTATGTCGTGACAGCAAAGAAAGGCCAAGCTTCGAGATGATTTCTCTTCTTATGCTCATTTAATTCATGCAGTACCCATCTATCCAGCTTATTTACCTTGCTGATTTGTTTCAAATGGTCCGATATTGTTGGAATAGTAACATCGATCCTTGCTGCTCATTCATGCATAGGTTGAGATGGATTCACTTCCACTATAGCTTTCAGCTCATCATTATCCACCATTATCCAAGGAATGACTGCAGATAACTTTTTAAAGAAGTATTGCTTTGAAGTAGAGGTTGCCCACATGGCTCATTTTCAAGATAAATATCACCAGAATGGAACTTTTCAAACAATTGATGTACTGTGTGTTCATTAGCCATATCCTTCACAAACACTTCATTGATATTTCGAGGTGTCTGTGCTGCATTTGTTCCATGACAGAACTCATATTTGAAAATAAGACGAATTTTTAACTTATCCATGGTTTCACAAAAATTGCTCTAAAAAAAATTTGAAAGATAATCACATGCCAAACCATGTGTTTGAAAGACTGAGGATATACCTTCACAATAAAAATAAAATAAGATGTGTCAAAGTGAAATATCAAAGATATCAACTGTCAAACTTAGTACTTAAGGAAATTGGACATTTCATTCTTAATAACTTAATAGAAAGTAGAAAACAGGGGACTAAGGATAATTTTTAAAGTTTCTTCTTGAGCAATGAGATACATCCTGATGCTATGTTCTGAGATGAGGACAACAAGGGCAAATCAAGTTTTGGCAAGAAAATGAAGAGTTCTATGATGGTCATATTAATTTTGAGGTGTTTCTTAGAATTGGTAGGCAGCTGTACACAAGCTGGAGCTCAGGGGAAAGACTAGGGCTAGCGACATAAATTTGTGACTTACCTGCATCTGGATGGTATCTAAAACCCAGGTCGCTGAATATAATCATTAAGGTAGAGAATGTAGACAGGAAAGTAGGTACTACATGGTCCTCAACGTTTAGAAGGGTTGAGGAACGGCAGAGAAGCCTGCGAAGGAGACTGAGAGAAAATAGCCAGGAATGTAGGACAGAAACCAGGAGGGTGTTCAGTTATGAAAACCAAAAGAAGAGTAAGTTTCAAGAAGAGTATGGTCTTTATTGAAAACTGCTAAGAGGTCAAGTTAAGACGAGAACTGAGAAGTGACCACTGTATCTAGCAATATGGAAGTCACTGGTTATTTTGACAAGAGCCACTTCTGTAGAGTGACAGCAATGAGCAATGAAAATCCAACTGGAGTGGGCTAAAAGAAGAATGGAGGTGAGCAAATGGAAGGAGTGACTGCAGATAACTTTTTAAAGAATATTGCTTTGAAGTGGATAAGAGAAATGGGGTAATAGTTGGAGGGGATAGTTGGAGCATCAAAGGAACATTTTTAAAAAATTTGAGATTAAAGATATTAGAGCATATCTGTGTGCTGATGGGAATGACCCAGTAGAGAGAGAAAATTTAGTGATGCCAAAGAAAGGAAATAACTGCATGAGCAAAGCTCTTGAGAAAAGGAGATGGGATAGAACCCAGAGCAAATATGTAAGGATTGGCCTTTTATGGGAGCAGGATACTGTACGAATTTTAACAGAAGAGAAGGCAAAGCATATGGCTACAGACATGTATAGGTTAATAGATTTATAGGTGGGGAGATGAGGAAACTTGCTGTCTGATTGCTTCTGTTTTTTTCTAGCTCAGGAACTAAAAGTAGTGAGCCCATTTCTCTCTACCACATTTATAGTTCCTACAAACCCTGCCTAGGCCCTCTGCAGGTGAATAGACCTTGTAATCAGTAAGGAGTCCTTAGAACAGTTAGGGAAAGCATGAATGCACTATGCTCTAGTGTTGCTTCTCTGAGTGCCGTGGTTCTTAAAGTGTGGTCTCTCAATCAGCAGCATCAGCATCCCCCAGGAATTTGTTAGAAATACATATTCTCCGGCCCCACTTCAAACCTGCTGAATCAGAAACTCTGGGGATAGAGCCCAGTGATCTGTTTAAACAGGTACTTCAAGTGATTCTGAAAAGTTTGAGAACCACTGTCTTAGAATTCTGAGGGTTTCTTGGCAGGTTGATATAGCAATTTCTTAGATATGAAAATGTCAGCAGCAAGAGCTTTTCCACTGAACCCAAGTATATGACAAGAGCTTTAAAAGCACTGGGAGCCAGCTCTGCTTACTTCCTTTCAATTACCTTTGTTCCAAAGGCCAAGCACAAGTCCACAGCACAATCCTGTGATTGGCACAGAAATTACTCTAAGACATTCAGACCTCAGATAAAACTTTCTGAAGGAGGCTAATTTCAAATTCTTAAGGAATATCCACTTCGAATAAAAAAAGAACTTCACAAGATAGAATTGAGGGAGAAGTTACAGAGGGATATTTGATTTAAAGTCAGGTAGACTGGGGTTCCAGTGTTGGAGCTACAACTTTCTAGTGTGTGACCCTGAGTTCAGGTTATGGAAGATTCTGAAAACAGGGCAAAGTATTGAGTACTAGCACTGCAAAACTGGCCTTGGAGCAGGGAAATGATAAAGAGAAATGATGACCAAAGAGGACTGCCTTGATAGGGGAGAACTTAGAACAGAGAGGGCATTCAGGAAGCCACAGTTCTAATCTAATCTAAAAGTTTTAAGGCCTTCAACCAGACTAGCATTGATGGGAAATAAAAAGTGGGAATGGACACTAAATTGCATTTTATTTTATTTATTTTTCTTTCTTTCTTCTTCTTCTTTTTTTAAATAAAAGGTCTGAGGCTCAGGAGAAATTGCATTTTAAGGATCAAGAAATCAAATGAAGTTGGCAAATGTATTTAGGGAATGAAAGAAAAATGAGTGCTCAAAAATAAGTTTGGTAGAGTTAGGAATGGTGGTGGCCAATGCCAGAGTCAAGGGAACCTTTTTTTGGTAGGAGAAGGCCTGATTTCATTTTAGATTTCTCACTGGAAATGGTCAATGGACATCTGCTAATATGGGACTAGAATTCGGATAAGTAGAAAGAAGACAAAGCTGTGCTTACTATATAAGTAAGCTCTAAAGCCATGATATTTAAAAAAAAAAAGTTCTCAAGGGAATATAGAGAAAGAAGAATAGAAGGCCAAAGTTCAAGTCTTAGAAACTGCCCTTATGTCTAAGAGGTCTGGCTAGGAGTGATAGATACAGACGTGCAGACTCAGAGAAAGCAACAAAAGTGAGGCTGATAAGTATTTGGAGAGTCAAACTAGTGCCATGCAACAGAAGCCAAGTGAAGAGGTTTTCTCTCAGCTAAGGTTTCTATGTGGTAACCTCTGGAATGGAATGCTTGATGTCCATAGCAAAGCACAATGCTGTGGAAACAACAAAAGTGAGCTCAGGGTTACTCTGGGTGACCTCTGTAGAAGCCAAGTCTTCCACTAGCTGGACTTAGCAAGATCCACGCAATGATTGACAGCAAGTATTCACTAACACTTTTGCCACAGGGCAAGATGGTAGGACAAAGCCCTTCTCTGAGAGATGGGGACTTACCTAGCTCATCCCAGAGCTGCCGGCACTTGTCTGTCATGCTTGTTCCTTGCTGCCTCCAGAGTGTGAGTCGTGGGTCAGCCATAAACTGTTCAGTTATAAGTGTCAGCATCCTGGCTCCATTGGAATCTCTCATCCGCAGCATCTCTCGAACCTGACACCATAAGGGGCAAGAGATTTGTCACTGCACATCATGAAAAAGTAGAAGGAAGTGGAGGACAGGGAGGCAAAAACGAAGTATCTGAGCACAATATATCCAAAAGAGCCAGTAAGAAGGCTTCCTGCTCTATAAGCAAGATGTCTGCATGTACCAAGAAAGCCTGATGTTTACAATGAGATACAACTTCATACCCACTAGGATGGCTAGAATCAAAAAGTCAGGTAACAAGTATTGGCCAGCATGTAAAGAAATTGGAACCTCATACACTGTTGGTGGGAACGTAAAATGATACAGCCACCTTGGAAAAGAGTCTGGTAGTTCTGCAAGTGATTAAACAGAGTTACCATGTGACCCATCAATTCTACTACAACAGAGAAATGAAAATATATGTCTACCCAAAAATTTGTACAAGAATGTTTATTATTCGTAATAGCCAAAAGGTGGTAATAACCCAAATGTTCACTAACAGATGAGTGGATAAACAAAATGTGGGTATTCATACAATACCCTTCCACTATAGCTTTTATAGGACTATTATTCAGCCATTAAAAGGAATGAAATACTGATTCATGCTACAACATGGATGAATCTTGAAAACGTTATGCTAAGTAAAAGAAGCCACTCACAAAAGACTACATACTATATGAATGATTCCATTCATATGAAAGTCCAGAATAGGGAAATCTATAGAGACAGAAAGTAGATTAGTGGTTGTTTAGAGCTGGGGCAAGAAGATGTGGAGGATGGGGGGGTGACAGGTAAGGGTATGGGGGTTTCTTTTTGAGGTGATGAAAATGTTCTAAAGTTGACTGTGGTAATAGCTACATATATCTACAGACACAGTTAAAGCCATTGAACTTCACACTTTAAATGGGTGAACTATACAGTATGTGAATTATATCTTACTAAAGGTGTTAAGAAAAAAAAAAGAAAGCCTTCTGTGACAGCCCCCAGTTTCAAAACACTATGTCTCCTCAGGGACACTGTTGAAACTCTAGTCTTCAAGGCTTCACTGGGCAGCACTAGGTTAAAGGCAGAAAGAAGGTAGTTTCCTTGCTAAAATACTCCAGCAATGCTAACTCATTTAGAGAGTGGTACAGAAGGAATAGGACTACCAGGGTGAGGTAGCAGGGCTCCCTGGATGCAACCTGCTCAAGGTCTGCTCTGATCAGCCCCTCCCACTAGATTTCAAGCATTCAGTACAACTAGGTCAAGTGAGCTAGGTACATGCGATGCATGAAGCCTGAAGTGTGGTGAGCCCAGTTTAGCTTAAAAGTTAACAAAAGAAAAACATCTTTTCTTTTTCATATCTTTTCATATCTTACCTTGGCAAACATTGAGTTGAGTTGCTTTCCAGAGCCATAGTAACCCCCCTGGGAGAGAAAAAGCTTCACTTGTTCTTTCACCTGTTCTTCATCCAAATGCCAACAGTTCTCATCGTCAATGCTGGCCCCAGCTGTGGGGTCAGGGGCACCTGTAAGGAATGGGAACAGTGAACAAATCCCCTGAGTTCATGTGCTACACATTCAGCTGGAGGGGCACTTTGAGAGCATATTCAAATAGAGATAGGTTATTCTGCTTTAATTTGGGATTTTTAAACTGTGTCGTCCTAAATAAATGTAAGTAATCTAATGCTAGTTTCATGTTCACGTAAGTCTCCACTGTAGCCTCTTCCAAGGTCTATGAACAGCACCCTGTGGGAAAAAAGCCTAGAAGGAAATACACAACATGCAAATAGTGTATTTTTTTCCCCAGGAGGGTGACTGTTTTTTTCTTCTTTATGCTTTTCTACGAAGTTCAAATGTGCCTTAATATACATGTATTATTTTAATTTTATTTTATTTTTAAAATTTTTATTATTATTATTGTTTTTGAGACAGAGTCTTACTCTGTTGCCTGGGCTAGAGTGCAATGGCATGATCATAGCTCACTGCAGCCTCAAACTCCTGTGCTCAAGTGATCCTCCTGCCTCAGCCTCCTGAGTGGCTAGGACTACAGGAGCATACCACCATGCCTGGCTAATTTTTCTATTTTTTTATAGAGACAGGGTCTTGCTCTTGCCCATGCTGGTCTGGAACTCCCGGGCTCAAGTGATCCTCCCGCCTTGGCCTCCCAAAGTGCTAGGATTATAGGCGTGAGCCACCGTGCCCAGCCTATTTTATTATTTTTTTAAGAGACAGAGTCTTACTCTGTCACCCAGGCTGTAGTGCAGTGGCCCAATCATAGCTCCCTGTAACCTCTAACTCCTGGGCTCAAGTGATACTCCTGCCTTAGCCTCCTGAGTAGCTGGGACTACACCATTCCCATCTAATTTTTAATTTTTTTGTTGAGACGGAGTCTCCCTATGTTGCCTAGGCTGGTCTTGATCTCCTGGCCTCAAGTGATCCTCTGGCCTCGGCCTCCCAAAGTGCTGGGATTACAGGTGTGAGCCACTGCACCCGGCCCATGTATTATTTTAAAATAAAAAATACTTTCTGAGAACATAAGTTCACTATAAAACTGTCCCCTCAAGCACAGGTAGAGCTGCATACAGGGTGATACAATTTTATAAACTTGTGCTCAAAGTATCTTTCATATGTGGGCTCACCTCAACAACACGACTTAAAACCTAGTTGTAGATATTTACACATCCCTGTCTTCTAGTAGTCTGTTAACTCCTTGCTCACAGTTGAATCCCTAGTTGAATCCACAGCTGAATCACCTATAGCATAGTGCTGATAATGTGACAGGCACTTGGAAATATTTGTGAAATCAAAACTGAATCTTCTCTCACTCTCTCATAGACAAGAGTTCTGTAACAAGTTTTTAAAAAAATTTTCAACTGACAAATAATAATTGTGTATATTTATGGGGTACAATGTGATGTTTTGATCTATGTATACATTATAGAAAGATTCAATTAAGCTAATTTAACATTTCCATCACCTCACCAATTTATCTTTTTTAATGTGGTAAGAATGTTAAAAATCTATTTTAGCAATTTTGAAATATATAATACATTATTATCAACTGTGGTCACCATGTAGTACAACAGTAACTAAAACTTAATTCTGTGCCAAGTGTTTAGAAACCCCCTTCCAAGTGATAATAGACCATGAGTCAACACTCTGTAGGTGCAGTCAAGCAATAGTTTACAAATTCATGTCATGTTTGAATCAGTCTACCTTTCTCCTCATCTCCCTATGTCAGAGCCCTGCTTAAATGAAGTATGGGTCTATACAACAAAGCTACTCTTCTGCTAAGCTTTTTTAGTGCATCTTATGCTCCAGGGAATTAGGAGGGCTCACATATTTATTCATTCCACAAATACTAATTAACACATGATCTGCCAGTTTATTGTATCCACTATATGCTACTTTTCTTCAAATGTTTTATTCTAAACGCAGTTATGATCATACCACTTCCCTGCTCAAATAACTGGGAATGGCCAATTCTTACTAAATTAAGTCCAAATGCCTTAGCATGCCATTCAAGGCCCTCTATGCTCTGGCACTATCTTTCATTTCTAATCTTGTCTTTCCCTATACTTTTGCTATGCTTCAGCCAGAAACAGTGTTCCCAGAAGTAAACCATATTTCCTTATGACTTTACTCATACTTTTCTGTTTACTTTCCTCCTCCTCCCTCTAACTTGTTCTTTGGTGAAAAAAACAGTATTTCTCATTGTCAATATTACCATAGGCCTAGAGTCAGGGCTGTAATGAGAAATGGAAACCATAAAATAAGTGTACAGAAAGGGCTAACACTGCCAAGGTCCATGTACTTGTTAGTTTACTTGGAAGGAGAGGCTCTTTTTTTTAACTCCCTCACTGAATTAGCCATATACCCATTGCCACCTGCCAAAAGTAAGCCCATCTTATGATCACAAGCTTGGCATATAAAGGCAATAGCACTTTATTGTTATTTCTCTTAAATGCTCTTCATAGCACTTTATCATTACTTCTGTTGCATTTTGTTTTGCATTAGAATTGTGCATTTTTCATATATTTCCAACTAAATTGAAATTTTAAAATAGGGATTCATTTTTATATCTCATAGTGCCTGGCTCATTATAGCATTGAGTTAATATTTATAGAATAAACAAATATGTCTCATTGACCATCTAGATTTAAGCTCCAGGTGGACAAATATTATATCCCATGCTTATTTTATATCCCAAAAGTGGCACAGCAAAACAAATATACTCCTATCCTTAGATATTTGTTAATAACAACCATATTGAGTCCTTCCCATATGCCAGCGGCTAAGTACTTTTTATACATACACCCATTAGAATGTACGCTCTTTGAGGACAGAAACTGTTTTGTTTGCTGGTATATTTACAACATGTAAAAAAGTGCCTGGCACATAGTAGGTACTCAATAAATATTTGTTGCATAAATTCCAAGGAACCTTCATAACTTCTGTATGAGGCAGTATTATTATCCTAATTTTATTATTTTTTTTAAGATGCGGTCTCATTATCTTGCCCAGGTTGTTCTCAAACTCCTGGGCTCAAGTGATCCTCCCTCCTCAGCCTTCCAAGTAGCTGGGACTAAAGGTGTGTGCCACTGTGCCTGGCTATCCTAATTTTAAAATGAAGAAACTAAAGTTTAGATAGGGTAAGTAACTTAGGTGGAAAATATATGAGCCAGGATCTATATGTTGGTCTCTCTCCAAAGCCTGTGCTCTTCACTACAAGGCTATACTTTGGCCTCCAGCCTCATACTGCTGTGATCCACAAGTTGGTTTCAGGACCCCCAAACATAAGCTGACGTTGTGTCTAAAGACAGCCAAATCTCATTCTTTCATGGCCTGTTCTACTACACAGAATATGGGATTAGTCAGAATAATGCATTTTTCCCAGAGTAAGGATAGAGTTCTCACCAGCACAGTGATTCTCAAATGTTAATATACAGAATAATCACTCAGGGTTTGTGTTAAAAATGCAGATTATGGAGTCTCACCTCTAACAATTCTGGTTTTCAATAGCTCCACAGAGACAGAACTGAGATAAACTAGGTTAAACCAAGGACTGCCTTTGAGTACCTTGGAACTAGGGATGGGAAGGGGGGCAAGGAGGGAAGAACAGCAATAGTGCTCCAGCAGCAGAAGGCAGAGATGGTTTGAATACCAAGTCTGACCCCTGAGTGGTTAAATTAGGATATGAAAAAGCAGGAACAGGATCCAGTCTCTCAGGGGAACTAGCCTTAATCAACTGGCTGGAAGTATGGAGAGATACCCGCTCT
This sequence comes from Daubentonia madagascariensis, assembly GCA_023783475.1. Classification (NCBI taxonomy): domain Eukaryota; kingdom Metazoa; phylum Chordata; class Mammalia; order Primates; family Daubentoniidae; genus Daubentonia; species Daubentonia madagascariensis. The sequence goes on along the minus strand of JAKFHU010001129.1, from coordinate 12,762,629 downwards.
AAGGATTTGAAGAGTTATGGAGAAAAGTGAAGAATCCCTGGGGCCTCGGTGGTGGTAGAGGCAGTAGTCGTGGAAGAAATAAGGCATAGTTTATAAATACCTACTGTGCCAACTATAGAAAATTGCTGGATAGGGCTAAGATAAGGCAAAGCCTTGAGAGTTGCTAACAATAAAATTTCACCTAAAACTTCAAAAGGGTTTGTTTATTTGATAGGAGAGAAAGGAAGGTAAATCATGTAAATGTTTGCTGGTCTACAATGGACCCAGGAGATAAGAAATTGAGCTGCTAAAATGGGTGGCTGCAGCAAAAAGGGGAGTGAGTCAATATTTGGGGCACCCAGGTAACAAACTACAAGGAGCTGCTTTGACTGCTGAGGCAACCAAAGTCATCTGGGGAAGAGCATAAATTGGTAAGAGACCCCGAGTAGAATTTTATACATTTTCATTTATTCAACAATATTTTGAGAGCCTGATAAGAAATAGAACCTGTGCCAAATACTGGATATATAGCAGTAAACAAAGCAGATATAGTCCCTGTCCTCACAAAGCTTACAGTTGGAGAGAGAAACATTAAGCAAATAATCACATGTACACATTTTGTGTGGAAAGAAAGATGGGTCAAAGAAGCCTACTCTGAAAAAGTGACATTTAAGCTGACCCCTGAAGAATGAATAGGAGTAGTCTGGCAAAGAGTGGGGGAAATATTGTTTATTTTTTATTCAAAAAAGTATGAAGTCATAAATTACTTTGGTAATTAAATACAACTATAATAAGGGAGGGATAGAAAGAGAGAACAGGAAGGGGGATATTCCCTCAAGGAGAGGCAATATCATGTGAAATTGTAGGCAAAAGCCTGATCATGCAAGGTTTTGTAGGCCATAGAAATTAGGACTTTAACCTGACAGCAATATGAGGCCACTGAAGGATTTTAAACAACAAGTGATATGACAACATCTGCAGTTACAGAAAAGTCATCTTGGATGGCTGTGTGAAGAACAATAGAGGGGATCAATAGTAGATATGGAAAGATCAATTAGATGACTACTGTAGCAATCTGGATGAGAGTATAGTGGTTTGGTTTAGGGTGATGGCAGTATCAACAGAGAGAAGTAGAAAATTATGAAATATATTTAAGAGGTAAAATGAACAGATCTTGCAATGGAATGCACGTGGAATATAAGATAGAAAAAGGTGTTAGGGATAACTACAAGGTTTCCATCACGATACAGTGGCTAGATGGTGGTGCTATTTATTGAGATGGTGAATACAGGACGATAAGCAAATTTGGGGAGGAAGATAATAAATTCACGTTGGGATGTGTTGATCTTGGGATGTCTCTGTTATGTTAAATAGTCAGTTGGATATAGAGTCTAAAGCTCAGAAGAAATAAATCTGTGAGTCATAGTACACAGATGACATTTGAAGTCAAGGATATAGCTGAGATTGCCTACAGAGGTGATGTAAAATATGAAAAGGAGAAAAATTAAGATTAATCTATAAGAAATGTCAATATTCAAAGGTCAGGTAGTATAGCAGAGGACAGCATTTAGGAATGAATGAACAAGAGCACAGATCGTCTTAACCAGATAAACTAGGCCGGAAGTTCACAAACTGGCTTCTTCAGCTGTCCCTTACTAATTCCCAGGCAAAATCTTTTTTAAAAATTCTTTAGTTTAAAAATTAAATCAAATTAAAATGTCCCTATACACATCCACTGGTTAGAACATTTTAATCTTTTCACAAGAAGAGATGAGTATGAAACTCCTTACCTTCAGTAGTAGTAAAGTGGACCCTAGTCAATCTAAGTGATACTTTAATGTTATAGTCTGAATTTTTCCTAAGGATTATAAGAGAAATGGTGACAAGTGAAAATAAAATGGAAAGGATGTCTTTTATAAGTAATTATGAGACAAATCATTGTGTGGGTTGAGGCTCCAAGTTAGCACTGAGGCTGTACAATGAGACCTGTCCTGATGGGGCTATTAAGTCTGAGGAACCATTTCTCTTTCATTCTTAAATATCCATTATAAAAATAATACATGTTTATCATAGAAAATACACTAAAGAAAGAAAATAAAAAATCCACTTATAAACCTACCAGCCATAGATTACCACTGTTAACGTTAGAGTATTTCCTTCCAGTCTTTTTGCCATGTATTAATACATATGGGCATGCATACATACACACAGCTTTTAAAATTAACAAAATTTTTTACTGTAATATAAATTATGAAAAGTGCACAAATATTAAGTGTGCAGATTGATGAATTATCATATAGTGATTATACTAATAACTGTGTAACTATCACTGAAGTCAAGAAATAGAACACCACCAGCACCCACAAGCCCCTTCGCAAACACTGTCTCCTTTCCTCTTCCCCAAAGTTAACCACTATCCTGACTTCTAACACAAGGAACTTGTTTTGAACTTTACATAAATGGAATCACACAAGATATATTCTTTTGTATCTTTCACTCAACACCATGTTTGAGAGATTCACCCATGTTTTTATGTTTAGCAATACTTATTTTCTTTGATGTTTAGTATTCCATTATAGGAATGTATCAACTTGTTTAGCCATTCTACTGCTGATGGACATTTGGACTGTCTCTACCTCAGGCTACTGCAAATTATGCTAACCATTTCCATTGGGTAGACATCTAGAAAAAGAATTTCTGGGTCATAGGATATGCATATTTAGATGATGCCAAATAGTTTCCCAGAGTGACCATAACAATTTATATTCCCACCTGCAATATTAATGTATTAGTTCCAGTTACTCAAAATCTTCACCAATACTCAATACTAAAAGTTTAAAAAATTTAGCCATTTTTTGGATATGTAGTAGTATCTTATTGTGATTTTAATTTGCATTTCCCTGATTAGTAATTAGTTAAAGCACCTTTTAATATGTTTATTAGTCATTTGGACATGCTTTTTGTTAAGTGCCTGTTTGAGTCTCTTGTCCATTTTACTATTTATAGGGGTTCTTTATGCATTTAGGATACAAGCCCTTTTTTTTTTCTTTTCTCTCTCTTTTTTTAAATTTAAGAATATTAAGGGGGTACAAATGTTTTGGTTACATAAATTGCTTTTGTACCGTTTGAGTCAAAGTTATGTGTGCCCATCCCACAGATAGTGTGCATTGTACCCATTAGGTGTGAATTTACCCATCGCCCCCCTTCCCCCCTCCCACCTGCTTGATTTCCGATGAATGTTATTTCCATATGTTCACAGAAGTGTTGATCGATTAGTTCCAATTTAATGGTGAGTGCATGTGGTGTTTGTTTTTCCATTCTTGTGATACTTCATTTAGAAGAATGGTCTCCAGTTACATCCAGTTTAATACAAGAGGATACAAGCCCTTTGTCAGCTATATGTGTTATAAATATCTTCTCCCACTATGTGCTTGCCTTTTCAGTCTCTTACTGACACCTTTGATAAACAGTAGTTTAAAATTTTTAACGTAGTCCAATTTATCAGTCTTTTCCTCTTAAAGAAAGTTTTCCCTACCTCAAGGACATGAAGATATTCTCTTCTATAAGTTTTATTCTTTTACTTTTCACATTTATATCTGCAGTCCATCCGCAACTGATTTTTCTGTATGGTATGAGGTAGAAATCAAGTTTCAATTTTTGGCTGGGCGTGGTGGCTCACTTCTGTAATCCTAGCTTCTCTGGGAGGCTAAGGCGGGTGGATTGCTTGAGCTCAGGGGTTCGAGACCAGCCTGAGCAAGAGCGAGACCTCGTCTAAGAAAAAAAAAATTAGCCGGGTGTCCTGGCTCACACCTGTAGTCCCAGCTACTTGGGAGGCTGAGGCAAGAGGATCGCTTGAGCCCCAGAGTTGGAGGCTGCTGTGAGCTGCAATGACACCACTGCACTCTACCCAGGGCAACAGAGGACTCTGTATCCACACACACACAAAAAAAACCAATGCAACTAGATGACCCTCCTCACAAACCCCCCCTTAAAAAAAAAGTTTCAATTTTTTTCCACATGAATATCCAATTGATCCAGCACATTTGCTGGGCACTTAGTGGAATCCTTTCTTTGGAAGCTCACATGTTTTTGTTCTAGAAAATGTTCTTCAATCATTTCATTGATGAATTCTTTACCTCTGTTTTCTCTTTCTGGAACCTCTATTATTCCAGGACTTGTTCTCTTAATTTTTTTTTATTTTTTTAATTTCAGAATATCATGGGGGTACAACACTTTGGCCATACACATTGCCCCTGTTCTGCCCGTGTCAGAGCCACAATCGTGGTCATCCCCCAAACTGTGCTCCCCACATCCATTCAGAGAGAGTTTTTCCCATCCCTTCCACCCCCCTCCCGCCCGCCCACCCTCAGATGAATGTTCTTGCCCTGTGTGATGTAAGTGTTCATCAGTTAGTACCAGTTTGATGGTGAGTACCAGTGGTGCTTGTTTTTCCAATCCTGTGACACTTCGCTTCAAAGAATGGGTTCTAGCTCCAACCAGGATAATACCAGATGTGTTAATTCACTGTTGTTCCTTATTGCTGAGTAATACTCCATGGTATACATATACCACATTTTATTGATCCACTCGTGTATTGATGGGCACCTGGGTTGTTTCCACAACTTTGCAATTGTGAATTGTGCTGCTATGAACATTCGAGAGCAGATGTCTTTATTATAAAATGTCTTTTTTTCTTTTGGATAAATACCCAGTAGTGGGATTGCTGGGTCAAATGGTAATTCTTCTTTTAATTCTTTGAGGTATCTCCATATTCTTTTCCATAGAGGTTGTACTAATTTGCAGTCCCACCAGCAGTGTATGAGTGTTCCTATCTGTCCACATCCCCGCCAACATTTGTTATTTGGGGATTTTTTGATATGAGCCAATCTCACTGGAATTAAGTGATATCTCATTGTGGTTTTGATTTGCATTTCCCTGATGATTAGAGAAGTTGAGCACTTTTTTATATGTTTGCTGGCCATTATTCTGTCTTCTTTGGAAAAGTTTTTGTTCATGTCCTTTGCCCATTTTTTAATAGGGTTGTTTGATTTTTTCTTGTTGATTTTCCTAAGTTCTGTATAGATTCTGGTTATCAGCCCTTTATCAGAGGTGTAGCATGCAAATATTTTCTCCCATTCTGTAGGTTGTCTGTTCACTCTAGTGATAGTTTCCTTGGCTGTGCAGAAGCTTTTCAATTTGATCAGGTCCCATGTATTTATTTTTGTTGCTGCTGTGATTGCTTTGGGGGTCTTCTTCATAAATTCTTTGCCTAGGCCAATGTCCATAAGAGTTTTTCCAACGTTTTCGAGAATTCTTATGGTTTCATGTCTTAGGTTTAGATCTGTTATCCATTGTGAATTGATTTTTGTGAGAGGTAAGAGGTGTGGGTCCACTTTCAGTCTTCTACATATGGCTATCCAGTTTTCCCAGCACCATTTGTTGAATAGGGAATCTTTTCCCCAGTGTACGTTTTTCTGGAATTTGTCAAAGATCAGGTGACTGTATGAGGTTGGTTTTATATTTGGGTTCTCAGTCCTGTTCCATTGGTCTACGTCTCTGTTCTTGTGCCAATACCATGCAGTTTTGGTCACTATAGCCTTGTAGTATAGTTTGAAGTCTGGTAGACAGATGCCTCCCAATTTGTTCTTTTTGCTTAAGATTGCTTTGGCTAGACGGGGTCTTCTCTGGTTCCACACGAAGCGTAGAATTATTTTTTCTAGATTGGCAAAAAATGATGTTGGTATTTTGATAGGGATTGCGTTGATTCTGTAAATTAATTTAGGTAGCAAAGCCATTTTTACTATGTTGACTCTGCCTATCCAAGAGCATGGTAGGGTTTTCCATCTGTTTACATCCTCTGCAATTTCTTTTCTCAGTGTTTCATAATTCTCTCTATATAGGTCTTTGACCTCCTTAGTTAGATATGTTCCTAAATATTTAATTTTCTTTGTTGCTATTGCGAAAGGTATTGCATCTTTAATTTGTTTCTCGGCTTGATTGTTATTAGCATATATGAAGGCTATGGATTTGTGTGTATTAATTTTGTATCCTGAGACTTTGCTGAATTCATTTATCAATTCCAGTAATCTCTTGGTTGAATCTTTGGGGTTTTCTATGTATAATATCATATCGTCTGTGAATAGTGAAAGTTTGACCTCTTCTGCCCCCATCTGGACGCCCCTAATTCCTCTGTCTTGTCTAATTGCTGTGGCCAGGACTTCCAGCACTATGTTGAAAAGAAGTGGAGATAGTGGGCACCCTTGTCTGGTGACAGTTTTAAGGGGGAATGCCTTCAATTTTTCCCCATTCAGTATGATATTGGCTGTGGGTTTATCGTATATGGCTTTAATAGTTTCTAGGAATGAGCCATCTATGCCTATATTGTTAAGAGTTCTTATCATAAAAGGATGCTGGATTTTGTCAAAAGCCTTTCTGCATCTATTGAAAGGATCATATAATCTTTGTTCTTGCTTTTATTTATACGGTGAATTATATTTATAGATTTGCGTATGTTGAACCATCCCTGCATCTCGGGAATAAAGCCCACCTGATCGTGATGGATTATTTTTTTGATGTACATTTGAATTCGGTTTGCAAGGATTTTATTGAGAATTTTTGCATCTATATTCATAAGGGATATTGGTCTGTAGTTTTCTTTTTTTGTTGTGTCCTTTCCTGGCTTTGGTATCAAGGTGATATTGGCTTCGTAGAATGAGTTTGGGAAGATTCCATCCTTCTGGATATTTTCAAATAATTTCTGCAGTATAGGCACAAGTTCTTCTTTGTAGGCCAGGGCCATAAACTAGCTCTAACACCCCCAGCTCTCGACCAAGAGGCCAGATGAGAAAAAACCAGCGAAAGAACTCAGGGAACATGAAAAATCAGAGTGAAAAGTCACCCCCAAAAGAAATCATCAGTTCCTTAGCAATGGATACCAACCCAAATGAAATGGGTAGAATGACAGAAGAGGAATTTCGTTTATGGATTATAAAAAAGCTCAATGAAATTCAAGAGAAAATTGAATCCCAGCACAAAGAAACCACAAGAAAAATGCAAGAAATGAACGAAAAATTCTCCAAAGAAATAGAAATATTACGGAAAAATCAAACAGAAATCCTAAAAATGAAAGAAGCATTCAAGGATCTACAAAACACAGTGGAAAGCCTTAAGAATAGCCTGGACCATGCAGAGGAAAGAATTTCAGAGCTAGAAGACAACTCCTATGCGCTAAATAAATCAGCCGAAGAGAAAGAACACAAAAACAAGAGGCAGGAAAAAAGCATACAAGAAATGTGGGATTATGTAAAGAGGCCAAACATAAGGATCATAGGTATCCCTGAGGGAGAGGAAGAAAATTCGCATGGGCTGGAAAATTTATTTGAAGGAATAATAGAGGAAAATTTCCATGGCTTAGCCAGAAATCTCGACATCCAAGTACAAGAAGCACACAGGACTCCTGGGAGAGTCAACGTGAAAAGGCATTCACCACGCCACATAATTATTAGACTGACCAAAGTAAACACAAAAGAGGCACTCCTCAGAGCTGTAAGACAAAAAGAGCAGGTAACCTACAAAGGGAAACCGATCAGATTAACTGCAGATTTCTCAGCTGAAACCTTACAAGCCAGAAGGGAATGGGGAGACATCATCAGTCTCCTAAAACAAAACAAAGGTCAACCCAGAATTCTGTATCCTGCCAAACTAAGCTTCTTATATGAGGGAGAAATAAAGACGTTTCCAGATAAGCAATCACTGATAGAATTTGCGAAATCCAGACCGGCCTTGCAAGAAATGCTTAGACCTGCATTATACACTAAACAGAGCAACAGACACCCACCTATGTAAAACTACGCAAAAGCTAAAACCCCAGAATCAGATTCCACAATGATGCAAGAGGTAAAACAAAAGATACCACCCAATAGAATAATCAGAAATTTACCCCAAATATCAATTCTCTCAATAAATGTAAATGGCTTGAACTGCCCATAGAAGAGACATGGGCTGGCTAATGGATTAAAAAATACAAACCAAGTATCTGTTGTCTTCAGGAAACACACCTTACACACAAAGACGCATTCAGACTCAAGGTGAAAGGATGGAATACAATTTTCCAGGCTAATGGAAATCAAAAGAAATCCAGAGTAGCCATCCTCATTTCAGATGACATAAACTTTAAAGCAATAAAAGTAAAGAAGGACAAAAATGGACACTATATAGTGGTGAAGGGAAAAATCTCACAAGAGGATTTAACAATCCTAAACATTTATTCACCCAACACAGGAGCACCCAGGTACATAAAGCAAATACTTCTAGATCTAGACAACATAATAAACAGCAATGCCATAATAGCAGGGGACTTCAACACCCCACTGACGGAACTGGACAGATCCTCCAAACAAAAAACAAATAGAGAAATAAAAGACCTAAACAGGACTATAGAACATTTGGGCCTAACAGATATCTACAGAACACTCCACCCAAATAACACTGAATATACATTCTTCTCATCAGCTCATGGAACTTTCTCTAAAATTGACCACATCCTAGGCCACAAAACAGATCTAAACAAATTCAAAAAAATAGAAATCATAGTGTCTTTTCAGACCACAGCGGAATAAAATTAGAAATCAATTCCAACAGAAACTCACATCTTCCTCCAAAAACTTGGAAACTAAACAATCTATTGCTGAAAGATTATTGGGTCAAGGAGGAGATTCAAATTGAAATCAAAAGATTCTTCAAACTAAACAATAATGGGGACACAAGTTATCAAAATCTGTGGGATATAGCAAAAGCAGTCCTGAGAGGAAAACTTATCACCCTAAATTCCCACATCCAAAAGACAGAAAAGTCACAAATCAGTAAACTAACGAATCATCTTAAGGAAATGGAAAAGGAAGAGCAAAGCAATCCTAAAGCCAGCAGAAGAAAAGAAATAACCAAAATCAGAGCAGAATTAAATGAAATCGAGAACAAAAGAACAATACAGAAGATCAATGAAACGAAAAGTTGGTTCTTTGAAAAGATAAACAAAATAGACAGGCCACTTGCCAGGTTGACCAGAAGCAGAAAGGAAAGGACTCTAATAAGCTCAATTAGAGATGAGAAGTCACAACTGATACCATGGAAATACAAAACATCATCTTCGAATACTACAAAAATCTCCATGCCCACAAACACGAAAACGTGGAGGAAATGGACAAATTCTTAGAAACACACTATCTCCCTAGGCTCAACCAGGAAGAAACAGAATTTCTAAACGGACCAATATCAAGCACCGAAATTGAAGCAGTAATAAAAAATCTACCCACAAAAAAAAGTCCCGGACCAGATGGGTTCACACCTGTTCTCTTAATTTTTTATGTCTTTTTCCTCTTATTTTTCATCTCTTTGTCTTTTTGTTCTCCTCTATAGGAAATTTCCTCAACTTTATTTTCCAACACTTCTATTGAGTTTTAAAATGTTCTGCCATAAAATTTGTAATATTCATAGGTTTTTGCTATTCTCTGAATTTGTTTTTGTAGCATCTAGTTCTTATTTCATGGTTGCAACATCTTTTTTATTCCTATGATGTATTAATAATTTTTCAAAGTTTTCTTCTTTCTGCATAGTCTCTATTTCCCCCAAATTGTCTTTCTATGTTTGTTAGTTCTACTTTGTATCTTCCACAGTATTCCACACTGTTGACCATTCACTTCTTGAATTTCAATGCTACACTGACTCTGACAGTAACTTGCTAGCTTTTTCTCATTCTACTTTGCTAATTCCTACACTGGCTCCTCTTTCATCACCTGTATATTCAATGACGTATTCATTCAACAAACTCTTACAGAGCATTTATTATTTTTCAGGTGCCATGCTTGGTGACAGAGACTCATAAATTAGCAAACATGGTTCCTGACCTGACTCTTCAAGTTACCTTACTTTTATCTTGGTCCTCAATCTTTCTATTTCGATAAGAGGAACCGAAGCCCTGGCCAGGATGCTGTATCCCAGAGAATCCTGGAGTATGGAGTTACCACAGCAAATCACAAACAGGGCATGTAGTAGTGCTAGAGGCAGAGTTGGAAAGGTAGTCCAACTTTGAATCACCAATCCAAAGAGGTCAAAGAAATGTCTAGCTATAAACACAGGTAGGGACTAATATAAGAAGTGGTTTCAGGGAAATGGGGAGCACTGCAAAGCCTGGATCTGTTCTTGAGATTAAAAGCCGGCAGATAGCAGTTTTTGAAATCTTATTCCTGCTATTTTAAGTCTGTTTTGGCAAGGAGTGAGGTTAGGGAGAGAGGAAAAGGAAGATTTTCTAAGTGTTTCAAGATTCAGCAGGGAACAGAAACATGACTTCAAATATCATCTCTATGCTACTGACTCCAAAATTCTGACTTTCCTCCTCAGTTCCAGATCCATATACCCAACTGTTTATCAAAATCTTCACCTAAATTTCTATAAGCATCTCAAACTTAAATTGAATTAATCTTCCTCTCAAATTCCTTTTTCCTCTTTTGTTCACTAAATGAATGGCAACATTGTTATCAAATCCATCAATGCCATCCTAGCTAGACATTCTGGAGTTCAGTTTTCTGCTGTCATCATCTTATTCACTCCCCACTCATCCTATACACCCTGGATGTTGAGTCCAGTCCATTTTACCTCCATGGTATCTCTATTTGTCATATCACTGCCTACATCAGCACTGGTTATTAGAAATAGATCAGGAAAAGCCTTGTGGAATACTATGGAACCTGGGATAGAAAGCTAACGTAAGTGTGGGATAAACATATACACAGAAGTAGTAGTTCCTGGGGAAGGTTGAGATTCACATCACAAGTTCAATGCGGCAATTTCAGTTTAATTTCAGGCAAATAATAAGATCCTGGGATGGCAGATGTAATGAGCGATACAAGTCTGTTTAGCACAGTGGTAAGGAGGGAAGAGGGTTGTTTTGATGACAGTGGTGGTGAAAAAGACAGGCGCAACACTGGTCCTGAACCAAGGTGGTCAGTTCAAGAAAAGGCAAGAGAGCTTGGAAATAAGTAATTCTGGGAAAAAGATAGTGGGAATAAGGCACAAAAGTAGGCCATAGCCCAGTTACTGGGGTACAGAGCTATTCTTCTCTCTGGTGCTATAGATCTGGGAGATGGAGCAGAACTCAGGTCTCTAAGAGCTCTAGACTTAAGGAGGCCAGAGAAGTAAAACAGCCTCCCTGTGCAGGATAAGAAGAGATAGAGAGAACTACTCGCAAATAGACAGAGTTCAGTTATTATGTAATCACTACAAGTTTGAGTATAAAGCAACAGAACATTTTTGCTAGTCAGCAAGAGCTCCTAGAAGCCTGTCTGATTGACTATCCTTGTTTTTGAGGCGTGCCGAGGTTGTGTGTAGGACTTAATTGGCCCTATTGAACAACTGGGAAAGGGACATGGACTACTGTATTATGCAGGCTACCCACCTGGCCTCATGGCCTCTTTCATACTAGTAGCAAAGTTACCTTCTGAAAAGAGAGAGGTAGTTTAGAGAAACAAAAAATATAAATTTTGAAGTCAAATGAGCCTAGATTATAAATAATTTCCTTATTTATAAAGTAGAAATTATTATAATTTCCTTATTTATAAAGTGGAAATTATTATACCTCATAGAGTAGTTTTAAAAACTAAATGAAAATTAACATATATAAAGTCCCTTGAATGATGCCTAGAACATAGTAGGACCTAACAAACAAAAGGAAATATTGGCTTATATAACTCCTCTTCTCAAAATTCTTCAGTGGTTGTAGATGATTAAGTATCTACAATCTGGCTTCATTATAAAAGCAAGCATTGATTGGGGTGGGTGCAGTGACTCACACCTGTAACACCAGAGACTCAGGAGGCTGAGATGGGAGGATCCCTTGAGGCCATAAGTTTGAGACCAGCCTGGGCAACATAGTGAGACACTGTCTCTAATAAGAAAATAAGAAAAAATGAGCCAGGCATGGTGGCATGTGCCAGTAGTCCCACCTATTTGGGAGGCTAGGACAGGAGGATCACTTGAGCCCAGGAGTTTGAGGCTGCAGTGAGCTATGATCACTCCACTGCACTTCAGCCTAGGTGACAGAGCAAGATTCTGTCATTTAAAAAAACAAAAACAAAAACAAAAACCCACAAGCATTTATTTCAGTTATTTCAGACCTGTATGTTGTTTCTACTAGATTATAAACTACTTGAAGGCAGGAACCATGTCTGTTTCATCCCTTCAACAATCAGCACAATTCCTTGCACATGGTAGTTACTCAATAAATAGTTATTGAATGAATGAAGCAAACATAAGCTCTTTCTCCATCCATGTACTCCCATTATATAGCTCATAAGCACAATGCTAACACATGCTCCTTAGGATAACTCTGATGCTGTGTAGGATCCTGAGATGCCAAGTGGATTCTCAAATCCATCTCAATTCACTGAATGACACAAATTAGTTTGTGCTTTCTCTCCCTGATGAATATTTCAGGCTCCTAGGACAGGAATTGTATCAACAAAGAAAATCCATAAGCTATACCAATATATAACTCTAACATTCTCTGTCCTTTTTCATCAAAACCTTTGAGATAGACCATTGGATTACTTTAAGAAACTAGGAGTTAAACACAGTTGTTTGGATAGAATGAACTAATTAAGGTTAAGTGATTGCAACTGTAGAAATGTCCCAACCTCTAAATGTGCAACATAGTAGAGGTAAGAGGGTTACTTTGGTGACAGTGATGGTGAAAAAGACTACTTTTTGCAACAAAAATGGTGTACAATTACCGTTCACTTGGTTGATTTCTGAGTTGGAGGACAGAATTTCATCTGCCAGTTTCTGTGCAGTAGGAAGAACTTCAGTGTGGTGTGCTGTGATTAAATATTGAATAAACTTTTGTAGCTGGTCCCTATTCATCTGGAAAAGGGTTTCTGAGATAGGAAGACGCAATTTGACCTGGTCCGGTTTACGGATCCTGTAGAGTGAGAGGGCTACCACATGAGCACAGTAGAATATGTCCTTGTTTCCACAGCCACATGTCACTGAGGTGATTTTGCATCGATCAAAACTGATTGCAACTTTGTAAGTCACTGCTGGTTCAGAAGCAGTGGCCAGCTCAGTTACTGTGCCACTCAGATGAAAGCCTAAAGAAACAAAGAAAAAAAACTGTTTAGAGATTCTGTAGTAAGAAACTGAAAGATTTTCCTCTTGTATTTCAACTCATCAATACAGAAACTATTTACTGAGTATCTCCTATATACGTGGTAGGCTCTGCCATAGACACAGAGACAATTAAACTCAGGTATTGCTCTGAAGGAACACGCAACCTATAAAAGAGTCCTTACCCTGGAATCCATGAACCTCCTGAACTAATATGAAAACTTTTGTTTGTACATATGTACATTTTTCTGAGAGAATAGTTTATAGCTTTCATTATAGTCTCAAAAAAGTTAGTAAGGGTTCATGCCTGTAATCCTAGCACTTTGGGAGACTAAGGCAGGAGGATTGCTTGAAGCTGGGAGTTTGAGACCAGTCTAAGCAACATAGTGAGGCCCTGTCTCTAGAAAAAATTTTAAAAATTATCTGGGCATGGTGGCATGCGCCTGTGGTCCCAGCTACTTGGGAGGTTGAGGCAGGAGGACTGCTTGAGCCCAGGAGTTGGAGGCTGCAGTGAGCTATGATCACACCACTGCACTCCAGCACAGGGTGAGACCTTGTGTCAAAAAAGAAAAAAAAAAAAAGGTTAATAAGGAAACCCAAATAAGTTAAGAACTCCTATAGTAGATTTTCAGCTCCACGTGGTAGGCAAAAACAAGTCCACAAATAACATGAGTATAATCTAGAGTAAGGTGAGTGTTATAAATGAAAGAGAAACCAAAAGAATGCCATGAGGAAGGACAGAGGGAAGATCAAGGACAACATTTCTTCCTTAAAACATACAATTCCAAAATGGTGACCATGTGGCATACATAAAAGGTAAGAAACTGACGGCATGGAAGGCACAGCTTGGTGCAATGAGACTATGTAGTGTTATATCTCTACTCACTTGGCATACAGCACCAATAATTTAGAAATGTAGAGAGAATGCGTTTTTAAGTTACAACTAAACTGAAAAAGATCAAATCAATAGCAAATCATTCTAAAATATTACGTATTCTTTTTTTTTTGAGATGGGATGTCGCTATGTTGCCCAGGTGGGCCGAGAACTCCTGGGCTCAAGGGATCCTCCCACTTCAGCCTCCTAAGTAGCTGGGACTACAGACCTGTGCAACCATGCCTGGCTTCTATTTATTCTTTACTTTGAGTATGATTCTTCTCCTTTGACAAGAATATGTATTCATCTAATCAGTCATTCAACAAAAGTTTAGTGAGACCTTAAGTGTTGGACTGGGGATAAAAGGGGATAAAAACATTAAATATTTGTTAAGCACTGGGTGCTTTTAATAATTCATCACAACAATCTTATGAAATTAGTATTATTTTCCTTATTTTAAAGGTATATAAACTGAGGCTGAGAAAGGTTAAGAAATTTGCCCAAAGCCCTAGCAAGTGATAGACCTGGGATTTGGAAACCAGGCGGTCTGAATGACCCCAAAGTTCATTTTCTTCTCATTATATTTTACTATCTCTAAAAGATGCCACAAAAAAGTCCTTATCATCAAAAATCACAGACATATAAGTAAATGATTACAATATGATATGTCCAATGCTGTAGTAGAGACAGGAACAAAAGAGAGGCTAATTTCAGAGACTTTCCTTTTTAACTGCACACTGTGAACAGGAAAGCAATTTTAAATAATCCTGGCCTGGCATGGTGGCTTATGCATGTAATCTCAGTACTCTGGGATGCCGAGACAGGAAGATTGCTTGAGGTCAGGAGTTTGAGACCAGCCTGGTCAACATAGCGAGACCTTGTCTCTACAACAATAAGAAAAATTAGTCGGGTGTGGTGGTACATGCCTATAGTCCCAGCTACTCAGGAGGCTGAGGAAGGAGGATTGCTTGAGCCCAGGAGTTCAAGGTTAGTGTGAGCTATAATCATGCCATTGCACTCCAGTCCGGATGACAGAGCAAGCCCCCATCTCTAAAAAAAAAAAAATCTTATATTTGTTGGAGAAATATTTGGCAAATAGTAAAAGGTGCATATGTAAGTTTCAGAGCTACCATTGTGACGTGGCAGACTTAAAAAATACAGAGAATACCTTCCAAAGTTTAAGTTTCAGATAATTATGGTTAAAGTAAGACCCAAATTTATAAGCATACTCATAAAACCTAGCAAAATGATCACTACTAAAGACACATTTAGGTCCAATCCAAAGAAAGATGCACATTACTGAAAAAGTTAAGATTAATTTCCAGAGCAAGAAAAAGATAAAAATAAATTTGCTAACTTCACAGCCTCCAGGTATATGTTTTAGACGTCATAGAGGATTTTTTCAGCTAACCTTAGCTGCAGGTTTAAAAATATTTACTGCCATTTGTTTAAAGCAAAGTCAAAAAGTTACATTCAAATATGCTTAAGTACAGATGAAGACTGCCTTCACTTAAGAACTAAGGAAGAGAACTATAGGGTTGAGAAGTAGCTCCTCTCCAGACCTATACCCACCAGACACTGCCAGCAGAATAATATAGCAGAGAGCACATTGCACTAGGAATTAGGCAGCCAGAATCTGCTATTTACTATGTGGTCTTGTGCCACTCACTTTACAACTCTGAGCCTTAGTTTCCTTCTCAGTAAAGTAGGGATAATAACACTTGCTCTGCCTATCACTGAAAAGTACCTTGTAAAACTGTAAAATGTCCTATAGATTTATTAATGCTTTTATGCAGTTTTTGATAATGGGTCTCCATGTGAAGGGAGTAAGTAAGTCCAATTCTCTCCTTCCCTTCCTGAATAAAAATAAGAATATTGGTTAGATATGAAACAGAAACAGTTATCAATGGGAATCTTATTAAGATGTAAGGTCCATGCGGGTAGGGCTTTCTCTGTGTATTGTTCATCACTATTAAAAAAAACCCCAAACAACAAAACTACTCTGGTTATAGTATGAAAAAAAACATTGGACCTCAGTTTCCACATTTTTAAGATGAGAGGCTGGCCCAAATGATGTCCATGGTTCACTCCCATGCAGAAATAATATGATTCTATGGTGACTATCAACTGAATCTCCCACAATGTTAGACACAGAACTTTGCATATTATCAGTATTTACTAAATGTTGGCAAAGCAACATTTGATGTTACATATGATGTTACGTAGCAAAGGTCTTTTACTGAGCCTTTATGAATGCCTCCTATATGTTAGGCTCTATTCTAAGCGTTTTACAAGCATTAACTCATTTAATTATCACAATTTTATGAATTTGGTAGTAGGTGTGATGGTTAATTTTATGTGTTAATTTGACTACGTTATAGTACCTAGTTATTCAATCAAACACTAATCTAGGTGTTGCTGTGCAGGTATTTTGTAGATGTGGTTAATATCTACAATCAGTTGACTTTAACTAAAGGAGATTATCCTCAATAATGTGAGTGGGCCTCATCCAATCAATTGAAATGCTTAAAAGCAAAACTGAAGTTTCTCTGAGAAGGAAGAAATTCTGCCTGAAGACTACAGCATCAGATCCTGCCCAGGAGTTTCCAGCTTTCCCTACAGATTTCCGACTTGCCTGTTTCCACAACTACATAGGCCAGTTCCTTGAAATAAATCCTATCTATCTATCAATATATATCTCCTACCAGTTCTGTTTCTCTGGAAAACTCTGATAACCATTATTTTTTCCATTTTCTGTGTGAGGAAACATAAGCATACAGAGGTTAAGTAACTTGCTCAAGCTCACTCTGCTAGTAAGTGGCAAATTCAGGATTCACACCAAGGCAGTCTGGCTCTAAAGCACATACTCTTAACTATTATACCATACTGTCTCTGTATAAGATTGTATTGTATGGCAATCAATATCATATTTAACTAATTGAATTATAAACTATAAACCAACACTACTAGAAATATTATTAGAAAATAGCTTTCAGCCCGGGCATGGGAGGCTGAGGCAGGAGGATTGCTTGAACTCAGGAGTTTGAGGTTGCAGTGAGCTATGATCACATCACTGCACTCTAGTCTGGGCAACAGAGTGAGATCCTATCTCTAAAAAAAAAAGAAAGAAAAAATAATTTTCAGGTACATTAAAATTCTAAAATTTCAGTTTTTAGAGCATTTTTAATGGTTTTAACCCTCTAGGTTAATCTAGAATTAGAGCCAAAATGTCAAGTATCAATTTAGATTCCAGCTGTCTTCACAATAGGTCAATGTTAAAACAACTGAGAAATTTTCTGCAAGATATTTTTGAAAACCTAATTATACATGGCTCCCTAGAGGCTTTGGCTAAGGCTCATGATGCTCTTGGGAACATGTTCATTTAAGTTGGGTAAATGTTTGCGCTCCATCAGCTATATTCACTCTGGTATAGCTCATGCTCCAGGCCTGGACCCATCTGAAGCAGAAGGTTCTGAGTGGCTCTAAGTTTCCTTGATGGGAGATTCTTTATCCCTTCATATCTCTTAGAATGTAAATGGAAAGTCCATTTCAAACATCTGTACTCCTTGCCTTATTGTAACCTAGTGACATTTTTTAAAAAGTGTAATTACTCCTGAATATAAAGCTACATAGAACAGGTTCAATGTAGTGTTTCTTTCCCATTGCAAACCTACTGCCATAAACATGTCCATCAATAATCTCCTCATTTAAGCAAACACATAGGAGCCTGGTTTTCAAAAATCTTTATTGAATACAGCATGTATTTATTGAGTACCCACTGTGTGCTCTGACGTTTTACTTTTTATTTAGACGTTTTCAAACAAAAAAGTATATAGAGAACAGTATCGTAAGTCCCCATGCATCCATCACTCAGTTTCAACAATTAGTAACACAAACATAAATTTATTTAATCTTTACCCTTTACCAACTCCCTCCCCACCTCCCCCATGGATTATACTGAAGCAAATCCCAGAAATATTTCATTGGTAAACACTTCTGTATGACTCTAAAAGAAATTAAAATTAAAAATAATTCCTTAATATCAACTATCCAGTGTTCAGATTTTCATAATTAACCTTTTTAAAAAACAAAACAGGAGGTTTATTCAAATCAGGATGCAAACAAGATCTAGACATTTAATTTCATTGTTATATCTCTTAAACTACAAGTTCTCTTCTTCCCCAGCACCCCAATTATTTACTGAAAAAGAACAGTTAGCTCTAGAGATTTGATCAAATTCAGGTTGTTTTTTTTTTTTAATTTTTAACATTTTTATTTATTTATTTGTTTTTAAAATTTCAGAATATTATGGGGGTACAACACTTTGGCTATATATATTGCCCATACACTGCCCGTGTCAGAGCTACAATTGTGTACATCCCCCAAACTGTGCTCCCTGCGTCCATTCAGTGAGAGTTTTCCCATCCCCTCCAACCCCCTCCTGCCTGCCCGCCCCCTGATGAATATTATTGCCATGTGTGATGTAAAATTCAGGTTTTTTTGTTGAAATTACTTCATAGGTTGTGTTATATACTTTCTATTGCATCACATCAGAAGACACATAATGCCTGATTGTCTTTCTTTTTGTGTCGTTAGGACTGAGCAGTAGGTTCTCTAGTGTTGTTGGCCTGATCCATCCATTATAAAGTTCCTTGTCAGCTAGACACCTAATGGTTTTAACAGTCATTGATGATCACTGCCTTGACCTATTATTTCATTAGGGGTGGCTTTTTTTTTAATTTATAGTTTTGATTCTCTCACTTTCCTTGACTCTTAACACCCTTATCTTTAAAATAAGGGGGGAAAAACACATAAAGTGGTTGGTTTAGTGCCTGGGAACATGGTGGGCTCTTAACAAAAAAAGTGACAGAAACAACCCCTACAAAAATTGATTTGAACTCATGGGAAAAAGAACCACTTTATAGACAAAGTTTTCCCAAATATCATCCTTTGTGATAATCCTTCATTCAAATTTTCCTAAAATACAAAAAGAAAACACATATATTGTGAAATCATCTTACTTATCAAGTGTTCAAATGCCCAGGAACTATAGGCTTTTTTTTCCTATTTTTTTATTAATACATACTATTTGTACATATTTATGGGGTACATGTGACATTTTGATACATGCATACAATATATAATGATCAAATTAGGGTATTTAGAATACTCCATCACCTTACTTCTTTGTGTTGGGAACATTTCAGATCTTCTTTTCTAGCTATTTTGAAATTATACAATATATTACTGTTAACTATAGTCACTATAGTACACTATTGAACACTAGAATTTATTTCTTCTATCTATCTGTATGTTTGTAAGATCTGGTCTATTTTAAATATTTAGTTTGTGGCATCAATTAACAAATTGTTGATAATAATATTATGATAATATTACATAAACAGTAGTTATGGGATGGTAGTTTTTATTCTTAAAACCATACATTTGCACTAATTTTTATAAGCACCAATTACAATTGATTGTTCATATTGTTTTATCAATACTATAGTCAAATAAATCCCTCATGCTCCCTGAAGCACAGTCATTCCAACAGAACTTTCTGCAATGATGGAAATGTTTTATATCTGTGATACCTAATATAACAGCCACCAGTCATACGTGGCTATTGTGCATTTGAAATGCATCTGGTGTGACTGAGGACCTTAATATTAAATTTATTTATTTTATTTTTTTATTTAAAATATTAAGGGGTAAAATGTTTTTGTTACATGGATACCTTATATAATGCTTAAGTCAGGGCTTTTAATGCACCCATCACCAGAATAGTGTTCATTGTACCCAATAGGTAAGGTTTCACCCCTCACCCCCTCCCACCCTTTCCCCTTCTTGGTTTCCAATGACCTTTATATCTCTATGTGCCCATGGGTGCCCATCGTTTAGCTCCCAATTATTACAGTATATATGTGGTGTTTGTTTTTCCGTTCCTGATATACTTCATTAAGGATAATGGTCTCCAGTTCCATCCAAGTTGCTGTAAAAGACATTATTTCATTGCCTTTTTTTTGACACAGAGTCTCACTGTGTTGCCCCATGTAGAGTGCAGTGGCGTCATCATAGCTCACCGCAACCTCAAACTCCTGGGCTCAAGGGATCCTCCTGCCTCAGCCTCCCGAGTAGCTGGGACTACAGGCCCACACCACCACGCCCAGCTAACTTTTTCTATTTTTGGTAGAGATGGGGTCTTGCTCTTGCTCAGGCTGGTCCTGAACTCCTGATCGTCCCGCCTCGGCCTCCCAGAGTGCTAGGATTACAGGCATGAGCCACCGCGCCCGGCTATTTCATTACTTTTTATGGCTGAATAGTACTCCATGGTGTGTATATATGTACACCACATTTTCTTAATCTACTCATGAATTGATGGGCACTTAGGTTGATTCCACATCTTGGCGATTATGAATTGTGCTGCAGTAAAAATTCATGTATAGGTGTCTTTTTTATAAAATGACTTCTTTTCCTTTGGGCAGATAGATAACCAGTAGTGGGATTGCCGGATCAAATGGTAAGTCTATATTTATTTCTTTGAGGAATTTCCATCCTGTTTTCCATAGAGTTTATACTAATTTGCAGTCCCACCAACAGTGTATAAAGCATCCCTATCTTTCTGCATTCATGCCAGCATCTATTGATTTTTTACTTTTTAATAATGGCCATTCTGACAGGGGTAAGGTAGTATCTCATCCTACCATAGCCCCTTTTCCATTACATATCACAATGGCTCTGACATCTCCTCAGCTTCCAGGAAAATTCCTGGCCTATATATACCTGCTATTAGGTGAGCCCCTACTAGCATGCCATCCTATAAATGTGCCATGCTTTCTTTGCCTTCAACATACTGCAACTGCCACTTAAGCAAGATTCAAAAAATGTGCAGAAATGGCCTCACAGGCTCCTAAAAACCAAGTACTTTGCTGGTGGTCTTTGCTAGAGCTAGCCATGCCAAAACGTGCAGCAAGAGCTCTGAAAACCACAAGATCAGGAAGAAACTGTTAAAAATCCATGAGTGGTTCATGGCTTAAAAGAGTTCTGATTCACCTGCCTTCTAAACTGAATGGTAACACAAGAGGAAATGGGAATTGACTGAAAATTGTTCACTTAATAATTTTCTCTCTTTTCTCTCCCAGCATTAAGGCTGGGAAATCCAGGGCCCATACTAAGACGCAACCTTGGACTAAACAGAGGGTAGTAAGGACCATTTTTCCATTTGGACATTTGTGACATATACATAGATATAGATATAGATATAGATAGATATATAGATAGACAGATATAGATATTCTCTTTTCCAAATAAGGAAATCCTATGTTCTTCATGGCTTAGCTCAAATATCACCTCTACATGAAACCGCTTGGTCCTTCAGTTGTTGAAATGAATCATATTAAATGAAGAAGCTTTAACATTTATACCTGTGGAGCTTAAATTCTAGTTGTACAAGAAAGAGATTTACCCAGAATCAAATAATAAGGGACCTAAGAGATAATCATTTCCCAGGTGAGGAATAGGCTCAGAGAAGTTACGTGATTTGCCCCAATTTTATTGCATGATTATAGTCATGGTAACAGAAATTAAAATGATCAGAACTTCACATTCTGAGACATCTTGGGCTTTAAAAACTAGGAAAAATAAATTTATAGCATTTCTTTCAAATCAATATACTTCCTAAATACAGCCAATTGTTTCTTTCTAAAAAAGAAAATAGGTAATTTTTAATCAGGAATTTTTTTTCAATAGATTTAGGGGTACAAGATCCATTACATCAGTGGTCCCCAACCTTTCTGGCACCAGGGACTGGTTTCATGGAAGACAATTTTTCCACAGACCAGGGCAGGGAGGAGATGGTTTTGGGATGATTCAAGTGCACTACATTTATTGTGTGCTTTATTTCTATTATTATTACATTGTAATACATAATGAAATAATTATACAACTCGCCATAATGCAGAACCAGTGGGAGCCCTGAGCTTGTTTTCCTGCAACTAGATGGTCCCATCTGGAGGTGATGGGAGACAGTGACAACTGAAGTGTGTTGCTTATGTCCAGTCTACTCCGTAATCTCATTTTGGTTGCTGTCACTGCAGAAAATCCTGCTTCACAAGGATAGGATGTTGGAAATGGAAGTAGGCTTTTCAGTGCTTTTGTGGCAATCTTGGGATATTCTATCTTGACTTTAATCCAAAAGGTATGGAGATTTGAAGTTGTCTCGAACATACTTTTAAGGCCACCGTCATTTGTGATCTCAAGCAGTTGATCCTCTTCTAGCATGGACAAAGTTGATTCACCTGGCTTATTCACAAATGGGATGTAGATCCATTCCTTCCCAGTTCGGGGGTCTTTTGTGGTTGGGAAGTAATGCTCAAACTCTTGAAAGCTGAGATAGGTGATCATGCACCAGCTGGGAGAAAGAAGGCCCTGGCTCAATCTCTTTCAAAATCTCTGCTAATGTTTGAAACATGTGAAAAATCCCAATGTTAACTTGTTGCCCCCATAATTCCAGTTTGCTTTGAATGCAGCCACTTTATCTGCTGACTTGAACACAGTTGTTGTTCTCCCCTGAAGTGACAGATTGAGTTCGCTGAGCAGACTGAATATTGCACACAAGTAAGCAAATTTTGCAACCCATTCTGTGTCACTGAAATGTGCTGCCAGTGGTGACCGTTTTCCTAAAAGAAATCTCTGGAGCAGCTCTTGTAATTCAAACACTCTGGCCAGTGATCTACGTTTAGTAAGCCATTTTTTTTCTCCCTTCTGCTTATGAGAAAAGACCTGTGTGCTCTGTGTCCATCTCCTCACAGAGCTGCGTGAAGAGATGGTGAGTTAAGGGCATGTAATTTAATGTGGTTGGTAATTTTAATCACATTCTGCAAAACATTGTTTAGTTAAGGTGACATTTTTCGGCTAGCCAGCATTTCTCTATGGATGACACAGTGCATAGACTCACATTCAGAAGTGACCTCCTTGACCCGAGTAGTGAAACCAGAAAGCCGTCCAGTCATGGCAGCCGCTTCATCCATGCATATACTTACATAAAATGACCAATTCAGTTTTCCTGATATGTAATCATTTGAAGACTTGAATAGTTCTGCAGGCGTGGTGTTGGTTGGCAACAAAAGTGCACAGAACATATCCTTATGCACATCCTCTTGAAAAATATATCACACAAAAACAAGCATTGTTGTTTTGTTGCCAACATCGGTAGACTCGTCAGCCTGGAATGTGTACCATGGTGACCCATTAATCCTCTTTAACAATTGTGCCTCAATATCCTCTGCTATTTCATCAATTCGTCTAGTTATGGTGCTAGCCCAAAGAGGAACACATGCCACCTTTTGAACTGCAGCCTCTCCTAAAAGTTCACAGCAAACGTCCTTAGCAGCAGGCAGTATCAACTCTTCACCAATAGGAAAGGGCTTCTCAGCTTTAGCAATGCGGTTAGCCACTAAGAATGATGCTCTCAGTGCAGACACATTTGATGAAGCAGTGGCCTTCAATAATTGTTTCTGTTCTTTGTGTTCACGTTTTTTTCTTTTGAAAAACTCCAAAGGCTTGTCTGTTAATGCAGTGTGCTTGGTCTCCATGTGGTGAAGCAATTTTGAAGGTTTCATGGCTTCACTGGATAGCCAGTCACCACATATTAATATTATACAAAGTGGGCTTGGAGAATGTGAATCACCTGTTGCAATGAACCCGTAATTTAAATAGGACTCTTGGTGGTTTCTTTTAAAATGCAGCTTTCATTTTGTTGGCAGTCTTAGAGTCTTCTGCTGTCTCATCATCGGGTCTTTCACCCTTTTTGAAAAAACTCTCCAGCGATGTTTGTTTTTTACTCATTTTTGCTATGGTTAGCTTGTGGGCTTACCAAAACTGACTGAGACATGTGTGCAGTGCAGGAAAGAGGTGCGGACAGAAGTGGTAAATAAAATAAAGGGTGGGGCATGCATGGACTAAAATAAGTGTCAGATTCTGACTTAAAGCCTGCCACCAGATGCAGCTTTACAATTGAAATAAGATGCTCACTTGCCACTATAAAGCCTGCTACCAGATGTAGCTTAATTGTCACTTGCCACTCACTGATCGAGTTTTGATATGAGTCTGCAAGCGATTGATTTATTATGGTCTCTGTGCAGTCAAACCTCTCTGCTAATGATAATCTGTATTTGCAGCTGCTCCCCAGTGCTAGAGCATCACCACCTCAGCCCCACCTCAGATCATCAGGCATTAAATTCTCACAAGGAGCATGCAATCTAGATCCCTCGCGTGCATAGTTTACAGTAGGGTTTGCACTCCTATGAGAATCTAATGCCGCTGCTGATCTGACAGGAGGTGGAGCTCAGGTGGTGATGCGAGCAATGGGGAGCAGCTGTAAATACAGATGAAGCTTCACTTGCTCACCTGCCACTCACCTCCTGCTGTGCGGCTGGGTTGCTAACAGGCCACGTATGGTACTGGTCTGCAGCCTGGGGGTCAGGGACTGTAGCATTACATGGATGAATTGTATAACACTAAAGTCAGGGCTTTTAGTGTAGCCATCACCAGAATAGTGTACATTGTACCTAATAGGCATTTTTTATCTCTCATCCCCCTCCCACCCTCTCCCCCTCTTAGTTTCCGACGTCCATTACATCACTTTATGACCATATATACCCATTGTTTAGCTTCCACTTATAAATGAGGACATGTGGTATTTGTTTTTCCATTTCTGAGATACTTTATTTAGGATAATGGTCTCCAGTTCCATCCAAGTTGCTGCAAAAGACATTATTTCATTCCTTTTTATGGCTAAGTAGTACTCCATGGTATATGTACCACATTTTCTTTATCCAATCAGCTGATGGGCACTTAGGTTGATTCCATATCTTTGTGATTATGAATTGTGCCATGATAAACATTTGGGTGCAGGTGTCTTTTTGATATAATGACTTCTTTTCTGCTGGGTAGATGCTCAGTAGTGGGATTGCTGAATCAAATGGCAGGTATACTTTTTTCTTTGAGGAATCTCCATACTGTTTTCCATAGAGGTTGTATTAATTTACATTCCCACTAACAGTGTATAAGTGTTCCCCTTTCACTCCTTCATGCCAACATCTATTGTTTTTTGGCTTATTAATAATGGCCATTCTGACAGGAGTAAGGTGGTATTTCATTGTGGCTTTAATTTGCATTTCCCTGATGATCAGTGATACTGAGCATTTTTTCACATGTTTGTTGGACATTTGTATATCTTCAGTGCTTTCAACTTTTTCCCATTCAGTATGATGTTGGCTGTGGGTTTGTCATATATGGCTTTTATTATTTTGAGGTATGTTCCTTTTATGCCTAGTTTGTTGAGGGTTTCTATCATAAAAGGGGTGCTGGATTTTATCAAATGCTTTTTCTGCATCTATTGAGATGATCATATAGTTTTTGTTTCTAATTCTGTCTATGTGTTGAATCTCATTTATTGATTTGTGTAGGTATGCAACCATCCTTGCATCCCTGAGATTAAACCCACTTGATCATGGTGAATTATCTTTTTAATGTGCTATTGGATTCTGTTTGCCAGTATTTTGCTGAGGATTTTTGCATCTATATTCATGAAAAATATTGGTCTGTCGTTTTCTTTTTTTGTTGTGTCCTTTCCTGGTTTTGATATCAGGGTGATATTGGCTTCGTAGAATTAGTTAGGGTTGATTCCCTCCTTCTCACTGTTATGGAACAGTTTCAGTAGGATAGGTGCCAGTTCTTCTTTGTAGGTCTGGTAGAATTTGGCTGTGAATCCATCTGGTCCTGGCCTTTTTTTTGTTGGGAATTTTTTTTTTTATTACTGTTTTAATCTTGCTACTTGTTATTGGTCTGTTCAGGACCAATTCTGTGTGTTTCCAAAATTTATCCATTTCCTGTAGATTGTCTAGTTTGTGTGCATAGAGGTTTTCATAGCAGTCTCAGATGATATTTTGTATTTCTGTGGTATCAGTTGTAATGTCTCCTTTTTCATTTCTGATTTAGCTTATTTGGATCCCTTCTCTTCTATTTCTGGTTAATCTAGCTAGTGGTCTATCAATTTTGTTTATCTTTTCAAAGAACCAACTTTGCATTTTGTTGATCCTTTGTATTGTTTTTTTGGTTTCAATTTCATTTAGCTCTGCTCTGTTAACCAGGAACATTTTTGAGCACTTACCATGTGCTAGGCACTTTCTAAGTTCTTTTACATATATCATTTAATCCTCACTACAAGACTATGTGTTTAGTACTATTATTATCCCCAATTTTTTTGGTAAAGAAACTGAGGCAGAGCTAGGGTTTGGACCTAGGAAGTTTGGCTTCAGAGTCTAAGCTCCTAACAACCACATTTTATTTTCCATTATAACACTTCTAAAACATCAATCTCATTTCTTAGATTAGGAAAATCAACTGAAGCCTGGAGTTGCTTCTTTAAAAAAATTTTTTAAATGAAGACATTGCTAAACCATACGAACTCAATTTTAATATTTTATTTACATATAGCCAGCTACTATGATACTCACTCAATTACCAAACTGAGAGCAAAATGGAATCCTAATAGGGACAAATGGCAAAGAATACAGAACATGCAGTCTCCCTGGTCAGATTCAATTTGGTAACCAAAAAGTCATAGCACTTGTCCTTCCCTTTGTGACTACAGGAAATTCAAAGAGTCCAAACATACAGATGTTATCTCTCTTTCCCTCTTTTAAAAAAATATCTTAAATCAAGGTTCATTCATTCATTCAACTAATATTTATTTAACAGCTACTATGTTTTAGGTCCTAAGGATACATCTGCTGAAAAAACCTAATGATCCCTGCCCTTATGGTATTTATGTTCTAGCTTGGGAGACAGATATTAAACAATAAAGTCTACAAATACTTGTTTAATTCTAATTGTGGTAAGTGCTATGAAGAAGAAGTACAGAATGATAGGACAGTATATAATAGGAAGGACTTGACCTGACCTGATTTAGGGACAGGGGTGGCAAGGGATGAGTTCCTTGAGGAAATAACATTTTGTGCAGAATTTTATAGAATAAGTAGGAATTAATTAGGTGAAAGGATAGGGAATGGCAGAGTAGTGGTAAAGAGGACTCCAGATAGGAAAAAAGAGGGAAAGAAAAGCACATGCTGATGTACTGAGGCAGAGAGGAATATGGAATGTTCAAAGAACAGAAAGAAGACCAGTGACTGGAAAGCTAACAGAAAGGGGTAAAATGGCATGTGATGGGGCTGGAGAGGCAGGCAGGAGCCATTGCTCTGGGATTTATCCTTAGCTTCTCCTTCTGCTCCATGTTCAAAAGATCACTACATCCTGTAGATCCTGCCTCCTAAGTATCTCTCCATTCTAGCCCTTCCCCCTAATACTGCCTAAATTTAAGATCATAATAATCTCTTGCCTGGGTTAACTAATCTTTCTCCTCCAAGTCTTATTCCCTCTACCCATCTTCCATAAACCTGAGCAGAATTATCTTTCCAAAAGAGAAATACAATCATGTCATTCCTATAAAACTGTGACCTATTTATTTTATATTTCTGCTACCTGAGTCTGCCAGAGAATAAACGTTTATAAAAGTGTTTGCTGAACTGAATTGCTTAAAATCCTTCAATGGTTCCCCAGTGATTATAGGATAAAGTTTAAACTTCTTAAGATGTGCTTTGTTTCTATCTATTCAGACTTGCTTCCCACTACTTTTCAACATACTAAACACATCAAACTATTTGCAGATTCTTGACTATGCTATGTTTTCTCTATTTTCTTAGCCTCTATGCCTTTGCATGTGAAGTTCCCTATAACAGGCATGTATGACCTTCTCATCTTCTCATCCTAATTCTTGACTCAAATGAGTCCCTGCTCTGGGAAGTCTTCCCTGATCTCTTTGGACAACTAGTTAAGTGCTTCTTCCTGAGCTCTCATTTTTCATCAGTCATATCTCTATTATAGCATTTGATGCCAATGTAATTAATAGTTTTCATGTTTGTCTTTTCCCTTTAGATTGCGAACTCCCTAAAGCAGGGGTTATATCTTTTTCACCTCCATATTTTCATCGCAGGCACACTGCAAGAGCATAACAACAGTCTGTGTATGAATGAATGAATAAATGAACATTAAACTGAATCTTTAATTTACATAATGATATCTACAATTCACAGAGGGTTAAACATGTTTATAAAATTCCTGATTTTGTGATTAAAATGAAATCAGCCAATATTTAAACAAGTTTACCCGGATGGTGAGCAAAGTAACAATAGTTTGTATACAAGCTAATAATATTGAAGCACCAAGATTATTTTCCATAATTCACATTTATACCTCAAATGGACAGCTGTCATGCTTCTGCCAATTTTTATAACTTATTTTTAAAAATATAACATATGAGCAGTTTTGTTAGCTAACATTTACTGGATACTTACTACGTGCCAGACAATATTCATATTCTAAATGCTTTCCATGTATTAACTAATTAAACCCTCACAACAACCCTACGAAGTAGGTTCAGATGTTATTTCCCTTTTTCAGACAAGATAAATGAGGATCAGAGAGATAAAAGAACTTATCTAAGATCACACAACCTGTAAAACATACAGGTGGGATTTGAACACAGGTAGTCTGGCTCCAGAGCCTGTACTCTTAACCACGACAATATATTTAATATGACTCTGCAGTTTAAATTATGTATACAAAACTTTATACAGGTAATTAGCAAGTACAATTCTATAAAGACAGAGTCCTGCACTAATGACAAGTTAGTAAGTTCTGACTGATAAGTGCTGTGATGCTGTCACAGTTGGAATGAAGATGTGCTCATGAACTCAACTGCACAAGACTCAACAGCATAGTGAGTGAATCATCTGCTTAGAGTTCTAAAGGAAAGCACTTCTCAGTACAGCGTCTGACACCATTCAGTCTTTTGTGCTTCTGAGTATAAGAAATGCTCTAGTAAAGCTTGGGCAATTAAAACCACTTTGCTCATTGCTCTTTTGATTTACCATGCCCCTAGGCAGGTGTTATTGCATGAAAATGAACGTCATTTCAGCCAATGGCAGGGAAAAGAAGAGCTGTGGTTTACAAAAAGAATAATTTTTCTTATAGTCAGTTAAAATACATATGTAACATATACGCATATATATTAAAATATATGCAAATATATAAACTAACTCCTTTGAATGAGAGCGCTTCCTCTTGAATAAATTTGATTTTGATGAAACTGCATAATGTAAATTAAACCTTCTCACTTAATTCCTGTGTCTTGGAAGGCCACAGCAGTATAACAGCAAAAAATAAAGCAGCTACTCTTTCTCTCCTTTCTGTCATCTAGCAAAACAGAAGCCTGGAGACGGCTTAAAACAGTGAGAGTAACAACTACAAAATAACTAATTTCCTTTCCAGAAAGCCTTACTCAAAAGCTGGGTAACTATGCCTAAACAAGAGGAATGGTTCTGTGGACTAATACTATGATACAAAGAGATCAGGAATGAGAATGATTGAGCTGTAATTCCAGTACCCCTAAATTCCTCTTTGCCTCAGTTTCTTAATGATGAAGATAGACATAATAATACTTATCCACCTATCACACTCATGTGAAAGTAATTTGTAAAGAACACATTTCCCAAAGATATCATTCATTCAATAGCAATTCCAACTGGCCAGGGCCATGGCCTACATAAGTTCACAAGAAGCAGATGGTGCCCACACACTGGGTAAGGGTGCAAGAGATTGCAAAATGAGGAATGGTATTGTTATTCGGGAATACAAATGATGCTGGCCCATTACCCTGAGAGCTACTTGGTTTGTTTGTATTAGAGAGGTGACCCTAAGCTTCTCAGAGCAGCTGAGTAAGCTGGAGGGCCTTCTTGCAGCCATCTGCTCCTCTCCTGGACTCCTCTGGCAAATCAAGAGGTTTTCCTTGTATTAACCTCTGAAGAACAGCCATGGCCCTTCTCAGCACCAGCTTCAACAGGCTGTGGTCTCTGCTCTCCATCTGTGCCAGCAACCACAGTTAAAGGACAATGATGCTTCCCAAGCCCAGGCATTCACTTACAGAAATAACCCTGCATTACCTAGTTTTCCAGTATTCTTTTACTTGGATCCTATAAGGAAATTAGGTATATATTTTAAAAGATTGAGGGATTTTTTTGTTGTTATTTTAGAAACATTTTATGTAGGAAAAAAAGATAAAATGGGAAGAATTTATCTAGAAAATTCACTTAAAAATCTAATAGCATAAAACATAATTACTTTAAAAACAGTAATTTCATTTCCTCTCTTACAACTCTGTGGCACATAAGACTTATAGAACAAGTTATCTTGTATACCGGTGGATAACCAGTCTATTCAGAACTGCAGATTAGATGCCTCCTTTTCAATTCACAGATTTGAACATAGACTGGAAAAAAAAATACCACCCTCCTCAATCAGTTCTCTGCATAAATAGTATACATATATACAAAGTACACATGCTGCCAAAATGGAGGTTAGAGGCTAATGCCTACCACCTGGGTTACTGAATATTTGAACAGGAAAAAGGGCAACATATAATTGTAAACTGATTTCAGAAATTGCTCCATTCAGTAGCCTACATCAATGGGGGGGTAAGAAAAACTAAATAATAAACTGCTTTTCAAAAGAAAAAGGATATACAAGGCTATTTTTTATCAACAATATTGAATGAGCAAATATTTATTTTTGAGAGTTTTCAAAATAGCATTCATATTTATTTTAAAGCATTAAAAAATTACCCAGATAGCCTTTTCCAGGAGGAAAAAGATTTCCTGGCTACTTCTCTGAGACTGTGTGCACTGAATCAAGTCATCAGAATATACTGAAATTATATTTAAATGTGTTTACATATTATATATATTACATATAATGTGCTTAGAATAGTGTCTGGCACATCCTAAGTGCTCAAAAAATGTTATTATGTAATCCAATCTTATAAGATTCCAAATATAACTCCAGTTAGCTCCTTTATGCCAATAACTAAAAATCTCCTCATTTCAAGCAGAGTCTAATCTCAAATAATCTACAGAAAAATGTTTATGTGTAAATGTCATATGAACTGTAATAAAATTCTCATAATAATCAAAAGACTAATTTTCAGGCGATCTTAATCTTGTCTAAACTCTATGACACTTCCAACATAGCCTTTTTAATATGGAGATGAATGCATATCCCACATAACATTCTTTATTTAAAGGTTTCATATGCTAGTAAGAACACCATGCCTAACATTTATGGCATTTTGGTCAAGGCCTCATATTACCCTCTAGCTCTATTCTTTTGTTTCATCTTGCAACTTGACCTGTGTGAGGCAGCAAGAATGTCAAAACAAATTCAATTAGCACAATGCTTTTCATTTTGTTTCAAAACTGGATTGAAACCATTCTTCCACATTCTACAGTAACCTGATTCCATATAAACACCAATCTGACAAAAGACATTCTTATTAAGTCTTCACTCAGGGTTCTAAATGCATTCACATCATCCATTGGGTCTGAGGAGTCCTTCATAGGAAAAAACCTCTAGTGTCAGCAACTTTTCTGAATAAAAATTATCTTACTGTACAATCCCATCAATTGGCCAGCATCTCCTTGTGTTCTTATGTGGTTTTTAACTCCTTTGCTGCTCTAACCCCAAAGGCAGGAAACAAAATTGCTAAATAGAATGTTCTTCCTCATGTTTATTCCTTCATCAGAAAGATTCCCTGAGTAATTTCAGAATACCTAAATTATCAATTATGCATTTATGGGTTCTCATGCTCTGTGTGATATAATTTATTTTTCTTTTCTTTAAGTCAACTTTGAATTTGTTCATAATACAGTCATGATCTGAGCTAAAGATCAATTTACTCTGGCCTGGTCTCAGAATTAAAGCAGACTAGAGCTCAGAAAGTATACAGACATCAAGGAAAAGGAAAGTTTTCTTCTGTGAATCATAAGAGTCAAACTCACTTATTGGGGAGCCTGTAGGTGAAACAAAAAGGCTAGATGAAGCTTTCTCCCATCTAATCCAGGTCTAGATCCAAGAGTTCCTCTGTGGTTCATGAAGGGGCTCTCAAGACTAAGAATGCTGGCGAAGAAGAGGGCATCTTGCCTGGATGTTTTTGCAGGCAAGAATATACAGAGTCCTGTGGAGGGCGAATGGAAATACTCTTACCTAAGAGTTAGCTGAAAGATAAAAACCTAAGGAGTCCATGTAGATGGACCACACAGTAGAATCCCAGTCTTTGTGCCAAACTATTATGCCGGGTAAAATATTTGATCTTTTCTCATGCAAAATTGGCAGGAAAAAGAAAAATAACCAAGCTATAATCTATGGACATAGTGCTAAAATTTAATAATCATTTGAGAGAATGAATGCTGAAAGGGATAAACCTCTAATCAACACAGTTAGATCTCTTATATTTTTTATGGTGCCCACAGTGAGCTCTTTTTCTTAATTTATGTACCCTGATGCAGAAAAAACGTTGATTTTCAACCTCAAGATATTCCAACAGCAATTCTGAGAAACAGAATCATTGATTCATTGATTCATTCATTCATTCATCACACATTCTTTAAGCCCTTACAGTACACTCGGTACTAGACAGGGTACTGAGGATACTAAGATGAGAAGGAACAGGTGTCTAGTGGGAGAGACAGACAAATAAACATTTATAATTAAAGGAGTAATTTTTATGACAAAAATCAGCAAGTGGTAAGAGAACAAATAAGAACACCTAGTCCAGTCTAGGAGGCTGGAGCTCGGGAAACACTTCCAGGCAGTAGTGATGTTTGAGTCAAACCTTGAAAGGTAAGCAGGAAGGAGGTATATAGGTAGCTAAGATTGGCATTATTTGACATGCAATATGAGAATTGCCACAGAGTAAGATAAAAACACAGAAGTGAACCAAGTAATCCAGATTGAAGAGGGAGGGGGCCAGGAAAGGCTCTCAAGAAGCAGGGCAAGGAGACAGAAAGTTATATGCAGAAACAAAACAGCAGTGGGAAGGCCTGGCAGCAAGAAGTATAGTACAGTATGAGATGCAGTACAGTATAATGATTATATTAGTTTCCTATTGCTGTCATAACAAATTACCACAAACTTGGTGAATTAAAACAACACAAATTTATCTTACAGTTCTGGAAGTGAGAAGTCCAAATGGGTCTCACTGGGCTAAAATCAAAGCGTTGGAAGGGCTGCATTCCTTCTGGAGGCTCTAGGGGAAAATGTTTCCTTGCCTTTTCCAGCTTCAGGAGGTTGCCTGTATTCCTTGGCTTATGGCTCCTTCCTCCATCTTCAATGCCAGCAATGTCTGTATCTCACTGTATCAATCTGACATTGAATCTCCTGCTTCCCTCTTCTCCTGCTTCCCTGTGTGATTGCACTGGGCCTACCTAGATAATCCAGGAAAATCTTCCTATATCAAGGTCAGTTGATCAGTAAATTTAATTCCCTCTGCAACCTTAATTTCCCCTCACCATATAATAAAACGTATTCACAGGTTCTGATGATTAGGATGCAGATATCTTCGGAGAACTATTATCCTGCCTAACACAGTGAGAGTAGACATGCTGGAGTGCACTGCCTGGATTGTTGTTCTAGCATCTTTATAATTAGTTGTGTGACCTTGGGCAAGTTACATAACTTCTCTGTATCCTTATCTGTAAAATGGGATAATAATAGTAACTAACATTTCATTGTAGTAAGAAATAAACGAGTTAATATGTGTGTAGGTAAAGGGAAACTCTTCTACATGAGACTCTGACTTTTGATTTTTAATTATATTCCTCTGGACATCTGACAAAGATAAAAATGTCAGCTATGTTCCTGAGCAACATTATGGTTAAAAATGACTCCTGATTGGTAAGAACTAGAAGAACTGTAAATACCTAGTTAGAAGTCAAATCTGTGGCTTCCCTGAGTGTGGTGACTCTTGCAACTTAGCATGACCTTTATGGGGACCCTGAGCACTATGCCTATGGAATTACTACAAGAGATACTGGCTCCTATGGGACATGAGGATTTTAAGCCCGGGCAACTCCTAAACCTATCCAATGTGGATCTCATTTCTTTGTACCTGAGCATCACCTAGGGAAATGGAGGCAAAGAGTAGCTCCTGGACAACTGTGTAGCCAGTTCTATAAACTGCTACAAGGTCTCACTGAAAAAGAATGCCTGATGCTATCTTGTTGGTAAGCTTTGGCTCTTGTCCTATATACTTTTGAGTAGACTTATCCCAATTGTGGCCTATTATAGTCTTGTGAGTCTGAATGTTTAATTGATTCTAAGAAGACATCCCTGGTGAGTGTGGCAAAATGTAAAGTTCTTAGAAAAGTGCTGCTACATGGTAGGTGCTATATTAAGTGTTAGCTATTATTATTACATATAAACTGCTTAGAATAATGACAGGCACAATCCTAACATTTGCTGAAAAAATATTGCTATAATTAGTAGTATCACTGCCATCTCTGTCATACTGTAATGTGGTCTCTATGTGGGATTGCAAATGGTCCCGTACGGGTGAAGGGTAGAGTATAAAGAAAAGAATGGTAGAGAAGACCCTGAAGAGGTAGGGAGGGATGAGATCATAAAGGAAACAGATAAGAGTTTTGATTCTCTTCCAAAGACACGGAAGAGCCATTAAAGGGTTATTTTATTTTATTTATTATTATTTTTTTAGAGACACGGTCTTGTTATGTTGCCCAAGCTGGCCTTCAATTCCTGGGCTCAAGAGATCCTCTTGCCTTAGCCTCCTGGGACTACAGGCACACGCCACCATGCCTAGCTAAAAGATTATTTTAAATAAGACAATATCATGATCAGATCTGTGTTTTAGAAAGATCATTCTTGCAGGAATGTGGAAAATGGATTGAAAGAGAGGGGCTGGAACAGAAGAAGAGAGATTAGTTAGGAGGCTGCTAGGGTTATTTACAGGAAGGAAAATGATGGTAAGAACTAGCATGGTTTCAAGAAATTTCAATGATTACTTTTTGCTGGTAATACTCAAGAGGATATCTCCAGAAATCTAAACTCCTCCCCTACATTTCCAACTGCCTGCTGGACATCTCCCAAGGAAGTACCTTCAAACTCAACTCCCAAACTGAACTCATAATCTTTCTCCTAAAAATTATGCTCCTCCTGATTTCCCAGACCCTCTTAAAAAAACCATCCTGGTCACTCAGTATTGAACCTTGGTCTAATGTTCTACAACTTATAGTCTTCCTTGCCTCCTACATACACAGTATACAAGTTTTCAAAAAATGATTCTATAAGCTATCCATTCATTCACTCAGCCAACCATTCCACCAAACAATCAAATAATATCTTTTGAACAATGTGCTAAAGTTGAGCAGTGAAGATATATAATTAAATAAGACACAGTCCTTGAATATATTATAATCTGAAGAGACATGTAAATAAATAGTTATGATACTAACAGGAGTAAAAAATCTTCTGTGATAGGACTGTGTTAAAATTATTTTCAAAAAGCAAAGGGAATGGCAAAAATATAATTTGCATTCTATCTCCTTTTCCATTCTTACCATCACTACTTTAGTTCAGGCTTTTCTTACTGTTTATCTAGATTACTACCCCCAATGGTCTGTAAGCTTCTAGCCTCTTTAGCCTTTTTAGTGTTAGTCAAACTAACACTCAGACACAAGTAGAGGTGGCTGTGGTATAAATGGAGAGTACACTGTACTTTAAATCAAAAGCTATGTATTTTAGTCTAGGTCCTCCCACTCAATAGCAAGCCCTAATCAGGAAGTTACTCCTTTCAACCCACTGTCCTCATCTTTAATAATACTCATCTATTTATTTTACTGGATTGCAATGAAGCTTAAATAAAGTGAAAGTGTAACCTAGAGTACAACTGGTTAAAAGTAAGCTGTGCTGGTGCAACGTCCTAGAAGGCTTCCAAACACCAAACACTCAATTCCCAGATACCAAAACCTCAATTGCAAGAATCAGTGGCTTCAACACATTCTAAATATCTACCTATATCAATACCTGGAGGAGTAGTTTAAATAAAGATTTTATGAGTCATACTTAATAACCTAATAGAAGAAATTTTTAAAAAAAAGAAAAAAAAGATTTTATGAGGACAACTTAAAAATTAGTTCAGTAAATTCTGCAATATAGAAAATTAAATGTCCACATAAAACCTCTTGGTTTAGAATAACATTTTAAAATTCAATCTATATAATGATAAAAATTCTTAGCAAACAGGAAGATGAGGGAACTTCCTTATTCTGATAAAGGGTATTCATGAAACAGATACAGCAAACACCAAACTAAATGCTGAAGGTTTTCTGTTGTTGTTGGTTGTTTTTAAAAGAGAATTGAACAAGAAAATGATGCCACTGTTACCATTTTTATTTGCTATTGTACTGGAGGTCCAAACAAGCGCAGAAAGGTAAGGAAAAGGAAAGATACAAAAACCAGACAGAAAAAAAACCCCACCTCTCATTATTTATAGATGATATGATTGTGGAGGTAGAAAATGCAAAAGAATCTACAAATAAATTATTAAAATTAGTGAGTTTAACAAGGTTGCTGGATAAAAATTTAATATACAAAAATCAAGCTAGGAGGGATGGTGGTGTGCACCTATAGTCCCAGCTACTCAGAAGGCTGAGGAGGAGGAGGAGGATTTTCTGTCTTGATGATCTAGCCAGTGCTGAGTGGAGCGCTGAAACCCCCCACTACTATTGTGTTGCTGTCTGTCTCTTCCTTTAGGTCTAGTAATATTTATTTTGTGAATGTGAGTGCTCCAATGTTGGGTGCATATGTATTTAGGATTGTTATATCCTCTTGATGAACTGATACCTTTATCATTACATAATGACCTTTTTTTTTTCACTGTTTTTACAATTTTTATTTTAATAGATTTAAGGGGTACAAGTTGAATTCTGTTACATGTCTATGTTGTATAGCAGTGGAGTCTGGGCTTTTGGTATACCCATCACCCGAGTAGTGTACATTGTACCCCATAGGTAATTTTTCACCCCTCACCCATTCACTCCCACTTTTGAGTCTCCAATGTCCTTTATACCACTCTGTGTGCCCTTGTGTAGCCACAGTTTAGCTCCTACTTATAAGTGAGAACACATGGCATGTTTATTTTTCTGTTCCTGAGTTACTTCACTCAGAATAATGACCTCCAGTTCCGTCCAAGTTGCTGCAAAATACATTATTTCATTCTTTCTTATTGGTGAGTAGCACTCCATGGTATATATACACCACATTTTCTTTATCCACTCATCAGTTGATGGGCACTACGTTGATTCCATCTTTGCAATTGTGAATTGTGCTGCGAAGAACATACAAGTGCAGGTATCTTTTTGATATAATGACTTCTTTTCCTCTGAGTAGATACCCAGTAGTGAGACTGCAGGATCAAATGGTAGATCTACTTTTAGTTCTTTGAGAAATCTCCCTAGAGGTTGTACTAATTTACATTCCCACCAACAGTGTATAAATGTTCCCTTTTCACCCCATCTGTACCAGTATCTATTGTTTTTTGACTTTTTAGTAATGGCCATTCTAATTAGAGTAAGATGGTATCTCATTGTGGTTTTAATTTGCATTTCCCTGATGATTAGTGATACGGGACATATTTTCGTATGTTTTTCAGCCATTCGTATATCTTTTTTGAAAAATGCCTGGTCATGTTGTTTGCCCCCTTTTTCATGGAGTTGTTGGTTTTTTCTAGCTGAGTTGTTTGTAGATTCTGGATATTAGTACTTTGTCAGATACACACTCTGCGAATATTTTCTCCCATTCTGTAGGTTGTCTGTTTACTGTTTTGATTTCTTTTGTTATGTAGAATCTTTTTAGTGTAATTAAATCCCATTTGCCTATTTTTGTTTTAACTGCATTTGCTTTTGGGGTCTTAGTATTAAATTCTTTGCCTAGGCCAATGTCCAGAAAAGCTGTTCCTAGGTTTTCTTCTAGGATTTTTATAGTTTCAGGTCTTATATTGAAGTCTTTAATCCATCCTGAACTAATTTGTGTATATGGTAAGATATAGGGATCTAGTTTCATTCTTCTACATATGGCTATCCAATTTTCCCAGCACCATTATTGAAAAGGGTATCTTTTCCCCAGTATGCTCTTGTCAACTCTGTCAAGGATCAGTTAGCTGTAAGTATGCAGCTTTATTTCTGGGCTATCTATTCTGTTCCATTGACCTATGTGTCTATTTTTATGCCAGTACCACGTTGTTTTGGTTATTATAGCCTTGTAACCAAAGTATAGTACAATTTAAAGTCAGGCAGTGTGATGCCTCCAGGTTTGTTCTTTTTGCTTAGGATTGCTTTGGCTATTTGGGCTCTTTTTTGGTTCCACATGAATTTTAAAATTGTTTTTTCTAATACAGTGAAAAATGACATTGGTATTTTGATAGGAATTGCCTTGAATCTGCAGATTGCTTTGAGCAGTATGGTCACTTTAATAATATTGGCTCTTCCAATCCATGAGCATGGGATATTTTTCCATTTGTTTGTGTTGTTTACAATTTCTTTCATCAGTGATTTGTAATTCTCCTTGTAGAGATCTTTTACCTTGGTTAAATTTGTTCTTAGGTATTTTATTTTATTTTACTTATTTTTTTGCAGCTATTGTAAATGGGATTGAGTTCTGGATTTGGCTTTCATCTTGGTTGTTCTTGGTATATAAAAATGCTATTGATTTTTATACATTGATTTTATAATCTGAAACTTTGCTGAATTCATTTATCGAATATAGGAGTCTTTTGGAGGAGTCCTTAGGGTTTTGTAGGTATAAGATCATATTATCAGCAAACACAGATAATTTAACTTCTTCTTTTCCAATTTGGATGCCCTTTATTTCCTTCTTTTGCTTGATTGCTCTGGTTAGGACTTACAGTACCGTGTTGAATAGAAGTGGTGAAAGTGGGCATTGTCTTGTTCTAGTTCTCAGGGGGAATGCTTTCAACTTTTTCCTACTCAGTATGATATTGGCTGTGGGTTTGTCATATATGGCTTTTATTATTTTTAGGTATGTTCCTTCTATGCCTAGTTTTTTGAGAGTTTTTATCATGATGGGACACACTTATCAAAGCATTTATCAAACACTTTTTCTGCATCTACTGAGATAATCATTTGGGTTTTGTTTCTAATTCTGTTTATGTGATGAACCTCATTTATTGACTTGCACATGTTGAACCATTCTTGCATCCCTGGGATGAAACCCATTTGATTGTGGTGAATTATTCTTTTGATGTGCTGTTGGATTTGGTTTGCTAGTATTTTATTGAGGATTTTTGCATCTATGGTCATGAGGGATATAGGTCTGTAGTTTTCTTTTTTTGTTGCATCCTTTCCTGGCTCTGGTATCAGGGTGATACTGGCTTTGTAGAATGAGTTAGGGAGGATTCCTTCTTCTTGATCTTTTGGAACAGTTTCAGTAGGATTAGCAACAGTTCTTCTTTGTACATCTGGGAGGATTCAGCTCTGAATCCATTTGGTCCTGAGGTTTTTTTTTTTGGGAGATTTTTTATTGCTGATTCAATCTTGCTACTCATTACTGATTTATTCAGGAGTTCTATTTGTTCCTTGTTCAATCTTGGCAGACTGTTTTCAGAAATTCATCTATTTCCTCTAGGTTTTCTAGTTTGTGAGAGCATAATTGTTCATAATAGTCTCTAATGATCTTTTGTATTTCTGTGGTATCAGTTGTATGTCTCTTTTTTCATTTCTGATTGTGTTTATTTGGATCTTCTTTCCTCTTTTCCTGGTTAGCTTAGCTAGTGGTTTATCAATTTTGTTAATCTTTCTGAATAACCAACTTTTTGTTTTGTTGATCCGTTGTATTATTTTTTTGGTGTCTATTGCATTTGGTTCTGCTCTGATCTTTGTTAATTTCTTTTCTTTTGCTAACTCTGGGTTTGTTTTTTTCTTGTCTTTCTAGTTCCTTGAGGTGTGATGTTAGGTTATTGATTTGTGATCTTTCTACTTTTTTAACATAGGCATTTAATGCTATAAACTTCCCTCTCAGTACTGCTTTTTCTGTATCCCACAGGTTTTGGTATGTTGTATTTTCATTTTCACTTGCTTCAGAAATTTTTTAATTTCTGTCTTTATTTCTTCGTTGACTCAGTGATTGTTCAGGAGCATGTTTTTAAATTTTGATGTTTGTATAGTTTCTGAAATTCCTCTTCATATTGATTTCTAGCTTTATTCCACTGTGGTCTAAGAAGATACCTGATATGATTTCAATTTTTAAAAATTTGTTAAGACTTGTTTTGTGGTCTGACATGTGGTCTGTCTTGGAGAATGTTCTATGTGTTAATGAAAAGAATGTATATTTTGTAGTTGTGGGTGGAATACTCTGGAAATGTCTGTAAAGTCCATTTGGTCTCAAGTTCAATTATGTCCAATGTTCCTTTATTGATTTTATGTCTCGATGATCTTTCTAGTGCTGTGAGTGGGGTATTGAAGTCCCCCACTATTATTGTGTTGCTGTCCATCTGTTTCTTTAGGTCTAGTAATATTTGTTTTGTGAATCTGGGTGCTCTGATGTTTGCTGCATATATATATATTTAGGATCATTATATCCAGTAGCAGAATTGATCCCCTTTTGTCATTATATAATGACCTTCCTTGTCTTTTTTTTTTTTTTTTTTACTGTTTTTGATTTAAAGTCTGTTTAATCTGATACAAGTATAGCTACTTCTGCCCACTTTTGGTTTCCATGTGCATTGAATATCTTCTGCCACCCCTTTACTTTCAGTCAATATGTGTCTGTATGTGTAAAGTGAGTTTCCTGTAAGCAACATAATAGTTGGATCATGTTTTTTTTTTTTAATCCACTCTGCCAATCTATATCTTTTAAGTGAAGCATTTAATCCATTTACACTTAACGTTAATACTGGTATGTGAGATTTTGTTCTTGTCATATTGGTAGTGGATTTCTAGTTGTTTTATAAATTCTTTGTTCCTTTCTTTTTCTCTCTCATTTTGTCTTTGTGATTTGTTGAACTTCTGTCATGTTGCCATTTTATTCTTTTCTCTTCCTTCTTTGTGTGATTACTTTATAAGACCTGTGAGTTTTATATTTTCATGTGTTTCCATAATGGTGAATACTGACCTTTCCTTTCCATGTTTAGGGCTCCTCTGAGTACTTCCTATAGGGCCAGTCTAGTAGTGATCAATTCTGTCAGTGCTTGCTTATCTGGGAAAGATTTTATTTTTCTTCATTCATGAAGCTTATTCTGGTTGGATATAAGATTCTTGGCTGGCAGGTTTTTTTCTTTCAGCACTTTGAAAATGCCATCCCATTCTCTTCTGGCCTGTAAGATTTCTGCAGAGAGATCTGGTGTTAGTCTGATGGGGTTTCCTTTATAGGTGACTAGATGCTTTTGTCTTGCTAGTTGTAAAATTTTTTCACTTCAACTTTTGCCATTCTGATTATAATATGCTGTGGTGAAGTCTTTTTTGTAATGTATTTACCTGGGGATCATTGTGTCTTCTGTATCTGAATATTTAACTCTCTTGTTAGTCCTGGGATGTTTTCATTGATTATTTCCTTAAATATTTTCTTTAAACTTTTTGATCTCCATTCCCCATCAAGAATACCGATAGTTTGTAAGTTTGGTCACTTTATGTAGTCCCATATGTCTTGAAGGCTTTGCTCTTTCTTTTTAAATT
This sequence comes from Daubentonia madagascariensis, assembly GCA_023783475.1. Classification (NCBI taxonomy): domain Eukaryota; kingdom Metazoa; phylum Chordata; class Mammalia; order Primates; family Daubentoniidae; genus Daubentonia; species Daubentonia madagascariensis. The sequence continues at coordinate 12,720,968 of JAKFHU010001129.1, read as the reverse complement.
TTTTTTCCTTATTTTTGCATGACTGAATTATTTCAAAAGGCCTGTCTTCAAGTTCTGATATTCTTTCTTCTGCATGGTATAGTCTGGAAACCACTGGGAGTGCAATTCACTTGAGACTCAGTCCCATAGCATCAGGATGCAGGATTATGGGCACTGTCCTAGATGTGTACTGGAAAGTCTGGTTTCCCTGCCCCTCCGCAGCCAGGTGGGGGCTGCAGCCATGTCAGCCCAAAGTCAGCCCAGTGTAAAACTCTTAAAATGGCACCTTGGCCCTGCAACTGGAAGGGCTAGGGCCCCACCCAGGCAAGCAGCGTGGGCAAGAAACTGAAGAAAATGCTCTCTGGGCATGTCTCAGTCTCAACAGCAGCTCACAGAGTGGTGGGGACTTTCCCAGGGTGCAGGGAGTGCTCAGGCTCCTCCATCCCTCCTTGAAGCCATGACAGGGTTGCAGGCATGCCTGCAGTTCCCCAGTATGTAGGCTCTCAGAATGATGCCCAGCTCAAGCTGTCCTAGGCTCAAATGCCTGTGGGATTCTGTGTGGGGTGGATTTTTTCACAGGCTTTATCTCATCTCTGTGTACTCTCTAAGCAGCTCCCTATCTTAGGCCTGAGATCTGCATGGGTTGGGGGGTTCTCTTATAGCCAATAACATAAAAGCTCATCTCAGGGAGTGGAGCCCTGGGGGCTTCTCTCCTACTGTTTCTCTGCATCCAGGAGCTTCTCCTGGCTGTTAGGCAGTCCTTGGGTGGGCAAGTTGCCCTGAACCCTTGACTTACCCGTTTTTGTTGCTTCCTGTCACTTCCCTGGTGAATCCTAGTGTTCTCTCCTAGATGATTTGCTCAAAATGTGAGATTCTTATTATTCTGGTTCCTTTCCATGGAGGAGGCATATACTACCTGTGTCTAGTCAGCCTTCTTGATCCTATCTCCTTTAATTGACTTTTGAATGTTAAACCAACCTTGCATCCCTGGAAGAAACCTCACTTAGTCATGATGTATTATCCTTTCAATATACTGAACTTAATTTGCTAAAATTGTTTAGAATTTTTACATCTATGTTCATGGCAGATACTGGTTTGTAGTTTTCTTTTCTTGTAATATCTCTGTCTAATTTTGTTACCAGTATACTGCTGGCTATGTAGAATGTATTACTAAGTAGTCTCTTCACATTTTTGGTTTTTATCAGGAAAGGATGTTGGATTTTTTTCATATGCTTTATCTACATTTACTGAGTTTTCTTAATATGGTGGGTTATATTTATTGACTTTTAAATTTCAAGCCAACCTTGAATTCCTGGGAAAAATCACACTTGGTTGTGGTGCATTATCTTTTCATATAATGTTGGGTTTGACTTACTAAAATATTGTTCAAAAATTTTGTGTTCCTGGTCAGGGGAATATTGGTTTGCAGTTTTCTTTTCTTGTAATGTCTGTCTGGTTTTGACAGTAGGGTAATGCTGGCTTCAAAAAATGATCTGGAATGTGTTAGTTTTCAAATTTTTGAAAAAATATTGGTATAGAACTCTTTGTGCAGAACTGGTATCACTTCTTCCTTAAATGTTTTTAACAGCAGAATATCCATCTATACAATGTCTGCAGCTATTCTGGGACAGAGTAGATTGAGGAGGAGAAGAAGTGATAAGGACCTTAGTCTCTTAAATGTGTAAGTTACAGATGGCATCCAGGAGAATTTGTATCTTGTTTTCAGGAGGTCAGTCAAGGGCGATGCCAATTACGGAGACATTTCACATAAACAATGGAGAAATCTTCAAAAGCCACTATTCATCCTTGAAATTAGAAATACAGATATAGTGTTGGCACTTCAGGACTAGAGATTCCCTTGATTGGCATCATCTGTATTCCCTAGGTACAGAGGAAAAGACTCAAACAATCAAAGACCTGCTTCTCTAGGGTCATTCTGGAAGTGGTAGTGAGCAAGTCCAGAATCAAAGGTCAGGGGATCATGTAATGTCAACTTCCCATGGAAGAAATCAACCTAAATAATTATTCTTCTGCATGGAAGGGTGGGGAAAAGATCATTCACAGGGCAAAATAATTATGCACCAAAAGTATAAGGAGAGTAATTAGTTTCCCTGGTACAGGTTTCATTTATGCCTATTGTCTCAGAGTAATTATAAAGAAGCTGGAGTGGTTATATTAATATAAAACAAAATAGACTGTAAGACAAGGGGTATTACTAGTGATAAAGAAGGAGATTTTATAATGATAAAAAGGATCAATATAACAGGAAGGCACAATCATAAATGTATATGCACTTAATAATAGCGCTCCAAAATACATGAAGCAAAATCTGACAGAATTGAAAGAAGGTATAGGTGAGTTAGCAATTTTAGTTGGAGATTTCAATATTCTTTTTTAATAATTGATAAAACAATAATGCATAATTCTGCTTTATTTTTCAATAGCTTGTCAAGTCTTGAACACAACACGTTTATACTCTGTATCTTCTCTTTTTGTAGCCAAACATATCAATCAATCCTGTATCATTCTGCTCAGTGAAGTTCTGTATACTACAGCAATCAGTTTTATTGCTTCCATGACTTATAAAATTGGAAATAAGGAACTGGTTTCAATTCCTCAGATCTTTTTCCTCAGAGAGTATAAAAGATTTTAATTAGCACCTGGCACTTGAGCTATCAGTATGATAATCAGTTTTTTTACCCTAAGAAATACCTCAAAAGTAATCTCTTTTCTCCTCCTTACTAGCAAATGCTTCATTAATAATACAGATACAGAGTCTGAAGCTGGAAGTACAGACAGCAGACTCTGATGGAAAAAAATCACTTCCAGCTCTATTTACACAGCTTCTTATCAGTAATACTAAACTGCAGAAGACACATCTCCTATGAGGCTGGAGTACAACTGAAGGCACTAAGGGATGGTAGAAAAACCAACAGACAAATAGTCTAACCTCTGAAAATGATAAACAATACCTTGGGGAATTAAATAAAAAATCTGACTATCTTCCAGCTTTGACTGTCTAGGATAATTTTTTTTTTAAAAGGATGCCACTATTCAGTGTCGTCAGCAAGGATATACTGCTTGGCAACATAAAGATTTCCAAGGGATAGGTTAGAAATTCAGGATACTATGTTACATTTGCTCTTCACCTCTGTCCATATACCCCATGGATAGGAGAGGGAGAACATGTATAAAACACAAAAGAACTTTATTTTGAGGAATTATGTTTAGTGTAGACTGTTTACAATTAAATAAGACAAAGGTAACACATTTAATCAAAAAATTTTAATCACTCTGGAACTTCAAGTCATTTTATTATGCAGTAGTTGGAGATCCATAGCAGGAGCCTATGTAGAAGGCAGCCTGTTTTATTTGCACGAGGGCCAAAAGAAGCTCAAAAAATAGAAAAAAAAAACTCTGGATTTTTATAAGCTTGATAAGTAATCCTCATGACTAAGACCTCAATCAGAGGGAGCATGGTACAAAAGAATGGGGTATTAGGGTGAAAGTAGGGCCATGATTGAAGTGGCATATGTAGCAAGAGTGTTCGTATCCAATCACTGGCTGTTAAACTCTTTCAATTGCTAGATAGAGGATCATTAAGCAGATAGTTCAGAATAGAATAGAAGGATCAAATTCTATAAAACTCTCCCTGGTTCCATGGTTGCCCAGTTAAATTCACTTCATAAAAGTAACTTAGGGATCTCACCCTCAATCACCTCCTACATTAGTTGTAAACCAATAGGGTTGGATTATTTGGGTATATGATGGTACAGAGACTGGTTGCCATAACTTAAGTGGACTTGCTTAAATTTGGCAAAGATGGCAGAAAATATTCAGTAGCTTTTATAAAACAGAATGGCAGGTCAATCTAAACCAACTTTTATGAAAAAGCAGGTGGGAATCATTCAGGTCCAAATTCTTTGAGGGCTATATCTAAGAATAGGTCATATAGTGGCTTTCATAGGGATGCAAATGGAAGGTAGAGGCGGGTAAGTGTCCAACTACTGGTTGAGGGAGCAACCCTATCAATTATAAGAGACAGGCAGATGTGTACAATGGTCTTTGAGGCAATAGTACTTAGAAAAGCAAGTATTTCAAAATATCTAGGTGACAATACCAGCTAAGATCACTACAAATGTATTTTAAGGTATAGTTCAGCTCATCAGCTTATCCAGCTGTATAGTCTCCCTGCACAATAACAAAATAATTCATGCCTTCACAAACTATGAAACTGAGAGCTTAATTTATATCAAACATTTTTATGTGAATGAGATAGTATGAAGTACTCTATAGTAGGCTTCCAGTTGCTATCAATGTGTAACTTATACTGTGATATGTTGCTTGGCAAAAAAACCCACTAGTAAGATACTTATTCAAATACTTACGCTACTGTCCTTCTTTGTCTGCATTTGCAGCATTAAATCTCCCTTTTCAAATCTTTGTTGTAAATCTACAACCATCAGCTTTAAATCAATATCCCTATCATGATACTCACATTTGAAGATTTATTTATACTTAAAGCTTTTAAAGTACAACTAACCCCCCAAGTATTGCCAGAACAACCATTAAGAAATAAGTTGTAGAACATATTTCCAAAAATGGCAGTCTGATAGAGTCCTCCCACCGCACCACTCCCAGGGAAGGAGGTGAAAAACGCCAGCGGCTACCTGCGAGGACGGACCGCTCACTCCGAAAACAGCACTGTGAATTACGGAGAAACAACGCAGAACGCCTAGCCCAAGAAAACAGGTACAAAATTTTCAAAGATCGGAGAGCGCACGGAGCACAACAGAGCCCAGAGCGGGAGAAGGACGCGCTCACCAGGTCCCCGCAGCGCGACCTGCCCCCCAAGCGGTTACGCACCTCCCCATCCACTCAGTCAGGGACAAGCCCAGAGTTGGGGCAAAGCGGTTGTGCAAGGCAGCAAACCCCGGGGGAGAGGAAGTAATTGTGAGAGCCAAACACAACTCGCAGCTGCAATATACAGAGACTGCGCAGGGCTGGGGAGGAACTGGGCAGGGACAGAGCGGAGATACAGCTTCCCAGGACAGTGCGCGGGAACCCGCAGGCTGGCACTGCGCCACTGGAAGTCAGCGGGACTGGGCCCAGGAGTTTAACGGAGAGCAGGACACACCCTTAGAGGTTGCTGGCAACTGCCGGCAGAGAAAAACTGCGCGCCTGGCGCGATCGGAGCCCGGCTGTGCGCCAGGCTGGTGGCGGCAGCCATCTTTACAGCTGCCCGCCCGGAGCTGTGAGCCACGTCTCTAGCTCCTCCCCGCCCCGGCCCACGGCTCTTCCGCTGGGGCGAGAGAGGCTTTGCCTTTGGTGGCCAGGGACAGCTGCATCCGTGGGTTCCAGGTGGGACGAGATCCCGGAACTGTAGCGGCAGGACCTTTGTGTATTGGGAACAGTTTGCAGCTCGTCCATCTGGTCCTGCTACCCCAGCTCTGGCCTCCGACAATCCGCTACGTGCTGGTCCTAGTGCCTGCCCTTCAGGTCCCAGCCCTCCTGTACCCCAGAGATCGCTCATTTTGAAGGTTGCTGGCTATAGTGACTCATTTGGTATAACCGCTGTTTCCCATGGCAACCAAATACCTCAAGAGCCACAGGCTGAACCAGAGCAGCTCCCCATAAACCCGCCCACTTCATTAGGGAATTTCGCGGATCCAAGAGCGCTTCCAGCGGCCACTACTCCCCCCTCCCCGTGGGAACATCCCCCTGGTGGAGACTACTGGGGATAGAGACGGCCACCCGACTCGCCTTGGGGTCTATGGTGGAAAAGGGGTGCACAACTGGAGATCCCCCTATCAACCAGTATCACGCAGAGATGCACATCAGAAGGGCAGACACACGTGGCTAGATAAGCAACCTCTGAGCTGTGTAGAATTTTCCCAATTCAGCTCTCACACTGCAGCCAAAAGAAACTGTGTTTCAACCTGCACCTCAGGAGGAGCAGGGTCAAAGTAACCCCTAGGAGCTACAAGGCCCCCCAAAGCACGGGGCTTTCGCATACCCCAATTGGGGGATCAGAGTCTGCCACGGACATAACAGAATACCTAGCTAATAGGGAGCTGTGGACTCATATCCTCAAGTAAAATTCACTAGCTTAGAGTCCAAGCTGGGAGGTCATTCTCACCACACTCCACTGGGAAGAGGAGAAGACAACAGGCCAGAGATAACTCAAGATCCGCCAAACTTGCTAAAATACACCTAAAGCAATACAGGCCACTACTTCTCTCCCTGGTTTTGCCAAGGAACGAAAATTGCAGGCCTGGAGACAGGGCCATAAACTAGCTCTAACACCCCAAGCTCTCGACCAAGAGGCCAGATGAGAAAAAACCAGCGAAAGAACTCAGGGAACATGAAAAATCAGAGTGAAAAGTCACCCCCAAAAGAAATCATCAGTTCCTCAGCAATGGATACCAACCCAAATGAAATGGGTAGAATGACAGAAGAGGAATTTCGTTTGTGGATTATAAGAAAGCTCAATGAAATTCAAGAGAAAATTGAATCCCAGCACAAAGAAACCACAAGAAAAATGCAAGAAATGAATGAAAATTTTCTAAAGAAATAGAAGTATCAAATAGAAATCAAATAGAAATCCTAGAAATGAAAGAGGCATTCAAGGATCTACAAAACACAGTGGAAAGCCTTAAGAATAGGCTGGACCATGCAGAGGAAAGAATTTCAGAGCTAGAAGAAAACTCCTATGTGCTAAATAAATCAGTCGAAGAGAAAGAACACAAAAACAAGAGGCAGAAAAAAAAGCATACAAGAAATGTGGGATTATGTAAAGAGGCCAAACATAAGGATCATAGGCATCCCTGAGGGAGAGGAAGAAAATTTGCGTGGGCTGGAAAATCTATTTGAAGGAATAATAGAGGAAAATTTCCATGGCTTAGCCAGAAATCTCGATATCCAAGTACAAGAAGCACACAGGACTCCTGGGAGAGTCAACGTGAAAAAGCATTCACCACGCCACATAATTATTAGACTGACCAAAGTAAACATAAAAGAGGCACTCCTCAGAGCTGTAAGATGAAAAGAGCAGGTAACCTATAAAGGGAAACCGACCAGATTAACTGCAGATTTCTCAGCTGAAACCTTACAAGCCAGAAGGGAATGGGGAGCCATCATCAGTCTCCTAAAACAAAACAAAGGCCAACCCAGAATTCTGTATCCTGCCAAACTAAGCTTCTTATATGAGGGAGAAATAAAGACCTTTCCAGATAAGCAATCACTGATAGAATTTGCGAAATCCAGACCGGCCTTGCAAGAAGTGCTTAGACCTGCATTATACACTAACCAGCGCAACAGACACCCACCTATGTAAAACTACGCAAAAGCTAAAACCCCAGAAACCAGATTCCACAATGATGCAAGAGGTGAAACAAAAGACACCACCCAATAGAATAATCAGAAATTTACCCCAAATATAAATTTCCTCAATAAATGTAAATGGCTTGAACTGCCCATTGAAGAGACATAGGCTGGCTGAATGGATTAAAAAATACAAGCCAAGTATCTGTTGTCTTCAGGAAACACACCTCACACAAAGACTCATTCAGACTCAAGGTGAAAGGATGGAATACAATTTTCCAGGCTAATGGAAATCAAAAGAAATCCGGAGTAGCCATGCTTATTTCAGATGATATAAACTTTAAAGCAACAAAAGTAAAGAAGGACAAAAATGGACACTATATAGTCGTGAAGGGAAAAATCTTATAAGAGGATTCAACAATCCTAAACATTTATGCACCCAACACAGGAGCACCCAGGTACATAAAGCAAATACCTCTAGATCTAGACAACATAATAAACAGCAATGCCATAATAGCAGGGGACTTCAACACCCCACTGACGGAACTGGACAGATCCTCCAAACAAAAAATAAATAGAGAAACAAAAGACCTAAACAGGACTCTAGAACATTTGGGCCTAACAGATATCTACAGAACACTGCACCCAAATAACACTGAATATACATTCTTCTCATCAGCTCATGGAACTTTCTCTAAAATTGACCACATCCTAGGCCACAAAACAGATCTAAACAAATTCAAAAAAATAGAAATCATACCATGTATCTTTTCAGACCACAGGAGAATAAAATTAGAAATCAATTCCAACAGAAACTCACATCTCCATCCAAAAACTTGGAAACTAAACAATCTGTTGCTGAATGACTATTGGGTCAAGGAGGAGATTCAAATGGAATCAAAAGATTCTTCGAACTAAATGATAATGGGGACACAAGTTATCAAAATCTGTGGGATACAGCAAAAGCAGTCCTGAGAGGAAAACTTATCGCCTTAAATGCCCACATCCAAAAGACAGAAAGGTCACAAATCAGTAAACTAATGAATCATCTTAAGGAAATGGAAAAGGAAGAGCAAAGCAATCCTAAAGCCAGCAGAAGAAAAGAAATAACCAAGATCAGAGCAGAATTAAATGAAATCGAGAACAAAAGAACAATACAGAAGATCAATGAAACGAAAAGTTGGTTCTTTGAAAAGATAAACAAAATAGACAGGCCACTTGCCAGGTTGACCAGAAGCAGAAAGGAAAGGACTCTAATAAGCTCAATTAGAGATGAGAAGTCACAACTGATACCATGGAAATACAAAACATCATCTTCGAATACTACAAAAATCTCTATGCCCACAAACACGAAAACGTGGAGGAAATAGACAAATTCTTAGAAACATACTACCTCCCTAGGCTCAACCAGGAAGAAACAGAATTTCTAAACGGACCAATATCAAGCACCGAAATCGAAGCAGTAATAAAAAATCTTCCCACAAAAAAAAGTCCTGGACCAGATGGGTTCACACCTGAATTCTACCAAGCCTACAAAGAAGAACTGGTGCCTATACTGCAGAAATTATTTGAAAATATCCAGAAGGATGGAATCCTCCCAAACTCATTCTACGAAGCCAATATCACATTGATACCAAAGCCAGGAAAGGACACAACAAAAAAAGAAAACTACAGACCAATATCCTTTATGAATATAGATGCAAAAATTCTCAATAAAATCCTTGCAAACCGAATTCTAATGTACATCAAAAAAATAATTCATCACGATCAGGTGGGCTTTATTCCCGAGATGCAGGGATGGTTCAACATACGCAAATCAATAAATGTAATTCACCATATAAATAAAAGCAAGAACAAAGATTATATGATCCTTTCAATAGATGCAGAAAAGGCTTCTGACAAAATCCAGCATCCTTTTATGATAAGAACTCTTAACAATATAGGCATAGATGGCTCATACCTCAAAACTATTAAAGCCATATACGATAAACCCACAGCCAATATCATACTGAATGGGGAAAAATTGAAAGCATTCCCCCTTAAAACTGGCACCAGACAAGGGTGCCCACTATCTCCACTTCTTTTCAACATAGTGCTGGAAGTCCTGGCCACAGCATTTAGACAAGACAGAGAAATCAGGGGCATCCAGATGGGGGGCAGAAGAGGTCAAACTTTCACTATTCACATTTCATATTATACATAGAAAACCCCAAAGATTCAACCAAGAGATTACTGGAAATGATAAATGAATTCAGCAAAGTCTCAGGATACAAAATTAATACACACAAATCCATAGCCTTCATATATGCTAATAACAATCAAGCTGAGAAACAAATTAAAGATGCAATACCTTTCACAATAGCACCAAAGAAAATTAAATATTTAGGAACATATCTAACTAAGGAGGTCAAAGACCTATATAGAGAGAATTATGAAACACTGAGAAAAGAAATTGCAGAGGATGTAAATAGATGGAAAGCCCTACCATGCTCTTGGATAGGCAGAGTCAACATAGTAAAAATGGCTTTGCTACCTAAATTGATTTACAGAATCAACGCAGTCCCTATCAAAATACCAACATCATTTTTTGCCAATCTAGAAAAAATAATTCTATGCTTCGTGTGGAACCAGAGAAGACCCCGTCTAGCCAAAGCAATCTTAAGCAAAAAGAACAAATTGGGAGGCATCTGTCTACCAGACTTCAAACTATACTACAAGGCTATAGTGACCAAAACTGCATGGTATTGGCACAAGAACAGAGACGTAGACCAATGGAACAGGACTGAGAACCCAAATATAAAACCAACCTCATACAGTCACCTGATCTTTGACAAATTCCAGAAAAACGTACACTGGGGAAAAGAATCCCTATTCAACAAATGGTGCTGGGAAAACTGGATGGCCATATGTAGAAGACTGAAACTGGACCCACACCTCTCACCTCTCACAAAAATCAACTCACAATGGATAACAGATCTAAACCTAAGACATGAAACCATAAGAATTCTCGAAGAAAACATTGGAAAAACTCTTACGGACATTGGCCTAGGCAAAGAATTTATGAAGAAGACCCCCAAAGCAATCACAGCAGCAACAAAAATAAATACATGGGACCTGATCAAATTGAAAAGCTTCTGCACAGCCAAGGAAACTATCACTAGAATGAACAGACAACCTACAGAATGGGAGAAAATATTTGCATGCTACACCTCTGATAAAGGGCTGATAACCAGAATCTATACAGAACTTAGGAAAATCAACAAGAAAAAATCAAACAACCCTATTAAAAAATGGGCAAAGGACATGAACAGAAACTTCTCAAAAGAAGACAGAATAACGGCCAGCAAACATATAAAAAAGTGCTCAACTTCTCTAATCATCAGGGAAATGCAAATCAAAACCACAATGAGATATCACTTAACTCCAGTGAGATTGGCTCATATCAAAAAATCCCCAAACTACAAATGTTGGCGGGGATGTGGACAGATAGGAACACTCATATACTGCTGGTGGGACTGCAAATTAGTACAACCTCTATGGAAAATAATATGGAGATACCTCAAAGAATTAAAAGTAGAATTACCATTTGACCCACCAATCCTACTACTGGGTATTTACCCAAAGAAAAAAAGACATTTTATAATAAAGACATCTGCTCACGAATGTTCATAGCAGCACAATTCACAATTGCAAAGATGTGGAAACAACCCAGGTGCCCATCAATACACGAGTGGATCAATAAAATGTGGTATATGTATACCATGGAGTATTACTCAGCAATAAGAAACAATAGCGAATTAACACATCTGGTATTATCCTGGTTGGAGCTAGAACCCATTCTTCGAAGCGAAGTGTCACAGGAATGGAAAAACAAGCACCACTGGTACTCACCATCAAATTGATACTAACTGATCAACACTTACATCACACAGGGCAATAATATTCATCAGGGGGCGGGCAGGCGGGAAGCGGGTGGAGGGGATGGGAAAAACTCTCACTGAATGGATGTGGGGAGCACAGTTTGGGGGATGACCATGATTGTGGCTCTGACACGGGCAGTGCATGGGCAATGCGTATAGCCAAAGTGTTGTACCCCCATGATATTCTGAAATAAAAAATAATAATAATAATAATAAAAAGTGTAATGTGATTATATATTTTAAAAAAAAAGAAATAAGTTGTAGTCTGAGATAATTATTTTTCCCCTCAAGAATAAGCAAAATGAGAAAGTTTAAGTGTCTATCACACTACTACATGTGACAGTAATTTGTATTATAGACAATGCAGACAACCACAGAAATGAGGATATACTTAAACCTAGTCACTTAATTTGACATAAGATCCTAACTGAGGACTAAGAAAAATAAACTCAGGCAAAATTTTATTGATTTTCTTGAATTAATTAATTAATCACTTATCAAATATTTATCAAGCACTACTATGTGCTAGGCAATACTTTAGGTATTGAGGATGCAGTAGTTAATAAGACAGGGCTTTGTCCTCATTATTAAATATAATGGAGAGGGGAAGGCAATAAATGAGTAGACAAACTAAACAATTTCCTACTATGATAGTGTTATAAAAGAACTAAAATGCGATGTACATTCAGGGGTGTACAGAGAGGAAAGCAGAGTGACCACTTTAGATAGTGTGGTGATGAATGGCCTGAGGAGATGACATTTTAACTGAAACTAGAAGAAAAGCAGCCAACAGGTTCAACAGAAAGACACCCAAGAATTTTAAACAGAGAAATGACATGCTTCTTTAGCATCTATCATGATTTGGGAAAACATTAATCTGGGTTTAAGACCTTTTTTTCCCACCCATTTTTTCTCTGAGATGGTCCTCCTGCTTCCCTCACTCTACTTTCTTACCAGCACTCTAAACCCATTGTTTTTATTCCAGACTTTCCATTTCCATAAATGTCCCTTGGATTACAAGTCTCTAACTGTGAAATAACTATAAAACCCACCCTTTATGCTCCTATATTTGAGCTCAGAAGTAAGCACTCAGGCCCATCCCTTCACAGTCATTGTGCTTTACCCTTTTCTGAGCATTAAAATTTTCAATTTCAAAAGTTCCTTCTTTAAAGATACCTAAGGTGACTATGCAGCTTCATTTCAAGTGCTATTATCTTGCAGAGTGAGGATAACCAATTGGTTGAGTTTCCTTAGGCCTTGGAAGTGTGCTGAAGAAATATCACAAATTCATCCGTTTATGCTATTACAAATTCATAGTTTCCAACCTCAGTTTCTCTGAAAAACTCTGGCTTTTTTTCACTTACCCTGAAATCCCTCCTCCTATCCTCTTCAGGAGCTGTCTCAATCTTGTCACACTAACTATAAGTTTACCCAAGAGTAGGAGTTGTATCTTATTATTCACCTTTGCATCTCCATACCAAGCACAGTCTGGTAGAGATCACTCAGAATCTCAAAACTTTTCTGCTTATTTTCACTTTTCTTCCAATGATCTCATCTCCTACCTTCCAGGGAAGTTAGAAGCTAACAGTCATTTCCCGCTGCTCTACCCACAAAATTATCTTTATCATGTCTACCCTTTTCTACTCCCCTCAATTCTCCTTTGAACAACCATCCTTTCATTTTACCCAACGGCAAAACCCCAATTCTACAATAGATGAACCTAACTGCTTGTCCTTTCTAAATTCACCCAAAGTTACTGAACATTGCTGTCAAAAATCACCCAACTGTGTAAATTGACACTAATACATTAATTATAGCTACCAACCTCAAATAGATCCTCAATTCCCCATATCATTCTAATGTTTTCCATATTTAGCTCTCTATCCAACTCCACTGAGGCTATTTCAAACACTCTCCACTATCCTCAAACCTCCAACCCCTCCACCTCCCATCTCACTTGTAACAAATGATATTACCTCACACTTCACAGGGAAGCAGAAGTCACCAGCATTCTGCTTCTAAACCTATAAACTTTTCTTTATCCCCTGCACTCCTTTTCATTTTTCTTCTTGTTAAGATAGAATAGATGTTCCCCTTCTAGCTAAGGCTAATCCTTCCACCTCTGCTCTGAATCCTATCACTTCTCACTTTAACTCTTTGGATTATTTCCTCTCATATAGTAGTCAGCTTTCCTTATTCACTGGTTTCTTCTCAACAGTCTCCTCTGCCTGTCACTTCATTATTCCTCAAGATTCTGTCCTAAATTGCCTTCTCCTCTTACCTGCCCCCCCACCATAAGCCCATAGCATCAATTACCATGAATCTAGTCCAAATCCATACAACTTCATCACCACTTGGATTTTCCACAGAAACTTAAACTTAATATGTCTAAAAGTGAACTCCTCTTCTTCACCCCAAACCTATTTCTTTACTCATTTATAGGTAGGAATCATTCTTGATGCTTCTTCCTTATTTTTTTCATCCAGTCACATCAAATCTCTCTAATATGACTTCTTCTCTCCATTCTCATTGTCATTAACCTAGTCTACACAATCATCATCTCTTTCTTGTATTATTGCACTACCCTTCTCCTAACCAGTCTCCTTGCCGCTGGTCTTGCTTCCCTCTAGTCTTCTAATCTCACTTTCTAAAAGGAAAAGCTGATAATATCAGTCTCTTGCTCAAACCCCTTTTGAACAAAGTTCAAAATCCTTAAAAGGACTTGTACAACAGCTGCAAATGCCTGACTCTTCTCTAACATCTTCTCATATCACTCCCTCCCTAAAACTCAGTGCTTTACCTTACCTAACATTTTTCAGTTCCTCAAATATTCTAGCTTTATCTTGCTTCCAAGGCCATCACACAAAGTATTAATATTTCTTCTCTTGAAAAGTTCTTTCTCTCCCACCCCTTTCCCTGGCTAACTCAGACCAATTCTTCAAGACTTTGTTAAATGTCATTCTTTTGAGAAGCTATACCAAAACCCTAGATAAGGTTAGCTTGCTCTCCTATATTCTTCCATTGCATCCTGCATTTCTATTACCATGGAACTTTTTATTCTTTATAATCGCTCTAACTGTTAGCCTTCACTCCTACCCTCTCACCAGCACTAGACTGTTAAGGTCCATGAGGGCAAAGACTTTGTTCCACTCATGGTTGTAATCTGGAAGTTATTCTAAATTTCTCTTTCCCTTACCCTCTATGTCCAATCTACCAAGTTTTAATATTTCTCAAATCCACCCCTGATTTCACTTGTCTAGTTAAATTACTCATTATCTTTTGCTGAAACTACAGTAAGAGCTCTGAAATTGGTCATCTTGCCTCCAAGCTCTTCCTCCTCAAATCCATTCTCTACAAAGGCACCTAAATTATTTATTTAAAACACTAATCTTACCTTTTATTTGCTAGGTCAAAGTTTTAAATCATTCCCTTAATACTTTCAGGATAAAGTTCAAACTCAAGGGACCCATGATCAGGGATCTTCACTTGCTCTTCGGCCTTATGCACCTTCACTTCTTGCTGCTCACTTTAATGTGCCAAAGACACCTGCTTTCTACAGGTTGTCCTACATAATCCATGTTGCTTCTTATCCTTATGTTTCTTTGTTCATGCTGTCTCTTTTGCCTAGAATATTCCTTCTCCTTTTCTCTATTTTGCTATTTCTTATTTATTCTTTAAGAATTAGCTTGGTGTCACCTCTTTCTGAAAGTTTTCCTTCCCTGAATGCTTCTCCCCTTCCCTCCCCTGCCCACTGCTCTAAAAATGACATGTGCATCTCTATCTCTGTATTTCATGTTGCTTTAAATGAGCTGTTTGTGTCTATCTTCTCAAATAGACTTCTCAAATATGAGCTACTTAATAGCAGGAAGTAACTATATTTCATTTATCTTTTTATTTCCAGTACTTAACACAGTGCCTATTAAATACTAGAAACTTAATAAATGTTATTTTAATGAATAAGTAAAGCTTCTTAAATTAGTACTGTATGTGTAATGTCACCAATTTTTCACCTCACCTTTATTTTTCAATCAATTGTAATCTGGCATCTAGTCATCTCACTTCACTGTATTTACGAAAGTCACTAAAAATATCTCTTCATAAATAAAAACGTGTGCTTTTCACAATCTTTACCTTCCTTGACCTGTCTGTGGCATTTGACACTATTACCAACCCCCTTTCTTCGTTGTAACTTCTCTCCTCCTTAGATTTCCATGATACTGTTCTCATCTGGTTCTACTTCTTTGTCTCTCTTATCTCTTTTATTTCCTGTTTTTCTCACTGCTTCATTATCCTCTATTCACTCTTTTTTTTCTTTTTTTTTTAAGAGACAGGGTCTTGTTTTGTTGCCCAGACATGAAGGCAGTGGCATGATCATAGCTCACTGCAACCTCAAACTCCTGGGCTCAAGTGATCTTCCTGCCTCAGCCTCCCGAATAGCTGGGACCACAGGTGTGCACGACTATGCCCAGCTAATTTTTCTATTTTTTTGTAGAGACGGGGTCTTGCTATGTTGCTCAGGCTGGTCTCGAACTCCTGACCTCAAGCAATCCTCCCGCCTTGGCCTCCCAAAGTGCTAGGATTACAGGCGTGAGCCACCCATGCCTGGCCTATTCAGTGTTTAAATACTGGCATTTCTTCATTTTTTGTCCTGGGCCCTCTTGTCTTCTTAATCTACTCTCTTTTTCTAGGTATCAAAATACCCATATATGCTGATAACTCAATATAACAGACCAATATAGACAACTATCAAATGGGTATCTCCCCCTACATATCCCTTAGGCATTTCACACCTATTCTCATCTTCCTTACATCTGAACTTGTTAGCATCTTAATAATAGGATGAATCATATGAAATTTCTGACCTACAAAACTGGCAATTTCATATGGTTTGATATAATAATTTCCATTTTAGTTAGTAATACCACCATTCACTCAGAAGCCTGGTACTCTTTCTAGACTTCTTTCTCTTCTTCATCCCCCACATCTAATTGATTATCAAGTCCTCTTGATTCCATCTTCTTAAATATAGAATTTTCTTCTCAATTCTCAATTGAAAAGTTCTCAATTCTGTTCTATCCTCTCTATTCCCACTGCTACTACCTTGGTTCACGCTCTCAAACTTTTTTGTGTAAACTATTTCAATAGCCTCCTAAGTAATCTCCAAGTCCTTCATCCAGGAGTAGGAAAAAAACATGAAAACCATGCCACCACTCTCCCCTCCTGAGCCCAGCATAGCTTCAGAATCCATCTTAACCTAGCACTCTCCTGGCAGTCACTACCATTTGTTCAGAGCTGACAAGAGACAAAACATCACCTCCTTCCAGTCTATTGCACTAAGATCAAGGCTGATAATTATGTAACCTCTCTGCTTAAAACCCTCCTGGGGCTCCTCATACTCATAAGATCAAGTCCAAGCTCATTAGCCTGGGATAGATCATGATCTGATCCCCACTCAATTCTCAAGCCTCTTTTCTGTCCACTGCTGCACATGAGAAGAAAATGGATCTC
Source organism: Daubentonia madagascariensis (assembly GCA_023783475.1). Taxonomy (NCBI): domain Eukaryota; kingdom Metazoa; phylum Chordata; class Mammalia; order Primates; family Daubentoniidae; genus Daubentonia; species Daubentonia madagascariensis. The sequence continues at coordinate 12,704,238 of JAKFHU010001129.1, read as the reverse complement.
CTTGGTTTCTTCGAAATACATAATGCTATTTCATAACCCTCAGCTTTTATATAAGATATAGTATTTCCTCTAATTGGAATGTTTTCCTCCCTCAAAATCTGCTATCCCTTATTAGTTCTCCTAAACTCAATTTAGATATCAACTACTTCCACTTTAGTGCTATGTGAGTATTCATGTATTTTATATGTTATATGTATGTATCTATTGAAATCACTGTACTGTAATTTATTTCTTTGTATAAGAGCCAAGACTAGAATGCTTTATTTGTTTCTGTATACCCAGTTGCTGGTACAGAGCCTGACCAAAGTAGGTGCTTAGTAAATGTTTGTTGGACAAAGGAGGAAACAAATGTCAATGATGCCATTTAAAAGGTAAAATTTCAACTGAATCTTGAAAAAAAGCAGAAAGGACATGGATTGGCAGAGAGCAAGTAGTTAAGAATGGTGGCGGAGGAACAGTAAGAAAAGATACGAAGCCCAAAACTAGCATCAAGTATATGAAAAAGTAGTACTGCAATTAATTCTTCCTGGGGAGTGTGAGGAGAACTGTGGAAAACTCATAAAATAGGTTTGTTTTGAATGAGGTTTTGAAACGTGTGTTTGATTTCACCAGAAGCATCAATTCTTTCTCCTAAATGTTTCTTAATACATCCTCCTGTTATTTTCCACTGCTACTAGAAAAGCATAGCTGGTCTTCCTCTCCAATTTATCTTCTAGAGTTTCCATACTGATTTTTATAAAATATTAATTTGAACATGTTACTTCTCTACTTAAAATTCTTCAATGGCTCCCCACTACCAATCTTCAACTCTTCTTGCAAAAAAACTTCCAAGAAGTATGGGGTGAATGACTCAAAACTCTCACTGCAAAGATAAAACTTTTTGATATTTCATGTTTAATCAAAATTAATAGGAGTACATTGGATTGCACACTTTAAATGGGTGAACTATATGATATGTAAATTATATCTCAATAAAGATGTTAAAATTAATAGGAATAATACAGTATATAATATATCTACATTTTGAAATAAAAATTATATATTAAATTTCTTACCAGTTAAATTACTAACTTGTGAATGGTCAAGTAAAATTGATGAAAGCTATGCCTTGTTTACCCTGTAGCTTTGCATACCCTCCTGATAAACAGTCTTACATCCAACATCCAGAGCATATTCTCAACCCCATTAGTTGAGAAGCAAAGGTTTAAAAGATAAACCCAAATTCCTTAGTATGAAAGAGAAGGCCTTCAGTTCACCACACATTTACTGAATACCTACTATGTGCCAAACGCTGTGCTAGGTATAAAGATGACAAGACATGTTTCAACTCTTGAGCAACTTACATCCTTCCCCATCAAGATACGGTCTCAACCCTTAATTCTCACTTCCCGTAACTGCCCCATCACCTGACTGCTCTGTGCTCTAGTTATACTGAACTATTTACCATTCCTTCAAAACACTGTGTTCTTTGCATATACTTCTCTATGCCTCCCTCAGGCAATGATCACTTCTCTGTGTTTCCAAAGAACTTTTCCAAAGAATACTTATCACATATTTATGTGCCTTCCTTCTGTATCAGAGGGCAACCTCAATAACTTGGGATAACCATCTCTGTATTCCAAGCACCCGGAATGTAGCAATACCCAATAAAGTGCATGTTGAATGGATAAATGGATAAATGAATTAAAAAAAAAAAACACTGTAGTAAGAAGTGCTTGGTACACAGAAGTCACTGAACAGAATTTGTTAAACAGATGATGGTTGAACTTCACTAAAGTATGTCATCTGCCCCAAAGTATTCTTATCCTAAATATTCCTAAGAAAGGCTCTCTTAAGCCTCCTGATATATTTCACAAAATTCAGCCTCCCTGTTATTATGCTCAAATGCAAAAACACTTCTGAATTTATTCTTGGTTGTATGAACCTCTTTATTTCTGTTTTGAGCAATATATGGTAAGTGGTTTATAAATTATAAAGGGCTACAATAATATTTTTGTGTACATATATCTTTTTTAAATTTCAGAGTATTATGGGGGTACACACGTTTTGGTTACATAATTTGCTTTTGTACAGGTGTACATATATCTTTTTAAAGCTGACTTATCTGCAGCCACATAGGCTTTTCTGCCTTTTCTTGATCACAGGCCCATTTGCAATTGCAGAACCTCCTTTTTCCCTCTTGAGCCTTTCAAGTCTCTCACTATAACATCACATCTTTCTTTTCTACAGTAAGAAAGTATCATCATATCTTCCAACTAGTCATAAAATCTATAAAATTACTTCACAACAATATTATTTATCTTTCTTTTTACCATGCTTTTACCCTCAGATGTATCAATTACCATGACAGTGGATACATTGATATATAGCAGCCCCCATTCCTTCCTTAGGTTTCTTTTAAACAAGATGTACTCCTTCACTGTCATATTCTGATCACGAATACAACAACCAATATCTATTGAGTGCTTCCTATAGTTCAATCAGTTTGCATATATTATCTCATTTAATCCTCATGGCATGCCTGAGAATTCTACTAAAAATAGAAAAATTAGCCGGGCATCATGGTGTGCACCTGTAGTCCCAGCTACTCGGGAGACTGAGGCAGGAGGATCATGTGAGCCCAGGCATTTGAGGTTGCGGTGAGCTATGAAGATGCCACTGCACTCTACCCAGACAACAGAGCGAGACTTTGTCTCAAAAAAAAAAAAAAATCCTCATGGCAACATTGGGAGGTAGGCATTATTATTACTATTATTAGATATACTTTATAGATGAGAAAATAGATTTAGAGGGTTTAGTTACTTGCCTGAGATTACACATACCTTTTAAACATTCAGACTTAATGCCAAACCTCATACTCTACTCTCATCAATTTACTAAAGCTGCAGAATAGTATTTTTACTCTATACATGTTTTACTGTCTATAGTGACTCAGAATATTGTAAATTTGATCTTCAGAAGTCTATAATTAAGTGCTCCCTAATCTATGCTCAAATGGGGTTTATTTTTTTCATGATGTGATGTCTCTAATCATACTGAACTTTAGTTAGTCATGTAGGTGACTTGATGTGACCACACTAGAGTGTCTTATTCATTTTTGTATCTCTAGCACCTAGAATTCACTAAGCACTTAATATCTACAATGGCACCTACTGGCTACCAGATCAAAGCTATGCCATCTAACTTTCAAGACTTTGAGCCTAAGCTTATTTTATTCTATCCCTTATATGAATCCTCTGCTCCAGTTAAGAAAGAATGGTCATCTTGTTAGCACCCTTCTGCTGCCTCTCCTCTTTGTATCTTTGATCACACTAAAATAATCCTTGTCTTCCCCTGTCTATCCAAATTCTGTTCATCCCTCTTAACCAGTTCAGATCACATTAACCCCCAGGTAGCTTCCTTGATGATCTCAAATTATATTGATTTCTCCCTTTGCTAACTTGTTTAGCACTTATTATCTGTAACACACAATTAATTACATTCTGTCTTATTTATTAACTGTACTTAATAGTTTTGAAGAGTATCAGTGTATGAGGCAGATACCCAGTATTGCTACCAAGTGTTAATGAAAACAGGCTCTGGAATCAGACCTGGGTCCAAATGGTAACTCTGTCACTTAACAGCTGTGTGTCTTGAGAAACCTGCTTGACCTTTGAGTACCTCAGCTTTTTCATACGTAAAATGGTGATAATAATCTGTAGTTAACATCATTATTGTGAGGATTAAATTTAAAAAACATGCAAAATACTTAGACCAGTACTTGGCATATAGTAAGCACTCAATGACAAGTAATAATAGTTAAAACATATACAACAGCCACTAGTTACTTCTCTTCTGGGAAGATGGAGTAGATGTACTCTTTCCTATTCTTCCATGAATAATAAAAAAACTCTGGACATTATATATAAAACAAACATAAGAAGACTCTGAAAGGTGGATAGCAGAAGGCAGTCTGGCTAGGAACATCAGGACCCAAGGAATGACAGAATGGTGAGTTCCTTGGGTTTTCTTTTTGCCTCATGTATCTCAGACTTGGAGGTAAAGAAGCTAGCAATCTGGAAATGCCAACAAATACAGACCCCCCCCCCCCAAAAAAAAGCCTGTTCTCTCTAGCCAAAGAAAGGATCAGGAAAAGGGCAGCCTAGTAAGACAAAACACTTTTAGACAATAACCGCTCTTCTGCAGAAAAACAGCACAAAGAACATTGTAACCATACCCCCAGCAATGCCGGCAAAGACTGAGTGTGGCACCTTCTACATCCATCAGACTGTAACAAGGTGCCCCCTCCCCTGTGCCCTCCTCTCCCTGCTAAAGTGGTGTCAGATGAAGCCTAGTGGAAAGTCAGGACTTTCAGCATCCAATGGTAACGAGGCCATTACCCTCCCACCCCTGGTGTCAGTAGAGGCCATGCAGGGAATAGTAGTGAAGGATTTCTAATCCTCTAAGCCAGCATGGAGAAGGCTGAGTGGGGAATCAGGACTTCTACCTCCACCCAGCAGTAATGAGGCAGCTCCCTCCCTACCTCTGCCACAACAGTGTCAGAGGAAGCTCGCTAAAACAGAAGTTTAAATAAAATGCAGGGTCTTATAATATAATACCCCAAATGTCCAGGTTTCAACTGAAAATCAATCATCATGCCAAGAACGGAAAATCTCAACTTGAATTTAAAAAGGCAATTAGTAGATACTAACACTAAAATGACAGGGATGTTAGAATTATTTAACAAAGAATTTAAAGGAGCCATTATAAAAGTGCCTCTACAAGCAATTATAAATGTATTTGAAGGAAATGAAAAAAAAAACCTGAAACTCTCAGCAAAGAAACAGAATATATAAAGAAGAATGAAGTGGAAATTTTAGAACTGAAATTTAAAGCTCAACGAATGGATTCAACTGCAGAAAGGATGGGACAGAGAAAAAAAATCAGTGAACTTGAAGACAGAATAATAGAAATTATTATCCAATCTGAAAATGAGAGGAAAAATAGACTAAAATAAACAAAACAAAAATAACACCACAGTCCCAGGGACCTCTCAGACTATAACAAATGATCTAATGGCACTGGAGTCCCAGAAGGAGAAAAAAGAGGGCAGGGTTGAAAAAGTACTTGAAATAATGTCTGAAAAACTCCCTAAATTTGGCAAAAGATATAAACCCACAAATTTAAGAAGCTGAGTGAACCCCAAATAGGCTTATGCCCAAAGAAATTCATATCTATGACATATATCATAGTCAAACTTCTGAAAAACTAAAGACCAAAAAAACCCAAAAAACAAAAGACAAATCCCCAAACCTTAAAAGCAGCAAGAAAAATAACACCTTACCTATAGGAGAAAAACAATTAATATAACAACAGATTTCTTATCAGAAAACATGGGGGCCAGAGTAAGTAATACAACATTTTTCAAGTGTTGAAAGAAAACAACTATAAACTCAGGATTCCATACCCAGTAAAAACATCCTTCAGAAATGAAGGGGAAATCAAGATATTCTCAGATGAAGCAAAACAAAGGGACTCTATTGCCTATTCTAAGAGGGTGGGTAAAGAAGTTCTCTGAACAGAAAGGAAATGATAAAAGAAGGAACCAAAAAGAAAAAAGGCAGTAAGCAAAAATATGGGCAAATGAAATAAACTTTCTTTCTCCTGTTCAGTTTTCTAAATTATGTTTGACACTTGAAGAAAAAATTATAACACTGTCTTATCTGCTTCAAAATATACGTAGAAAAAAATATTTAAGAAATACATGGAGAAAGTTAAGAGATATAAAGAAAAGTAAGGTTTCTATACTTCACTTGAAGTGGTAAAATATCAACATCAGCAGACTATGATTGATTTATGTACATATAACATTATACCTAAAGCAGCTACTGTAAAAATTTATACAAAGAGACACACTCAAAAACACTATAGATACATCAAAATCAAATTCTAAAAAATGTTCAAGTAACTCACAGAAAAAGAAAGGCAAAAGAAAACAGAAACAGAAAACAGCAAGAACAAATAGAAAATAAAAAATAAAATGAAAGATATTGTCAAAACATACATTAAATGTAAATGGTCTAAATATACCAACTAAAAGACAGAGATTGGTACAGCTGATTTTTAAAAAATAAGACCCAGGTATATCCTATCTAGAAGGAACTCAATTCAAATATAACAATATAGAGAGCAAGATGGCCAAATAGAACCCGCCAGTGATTGTCTCTCTGCATGAACACCAAATTCAACAACTATCCATGCAAGCAAGCACCTAAAAAACCAAAATCAGGTAAGCAATCATACTACTTGGTTTTAATGTTATGTCAAGGACAAAAGCATTGAAGAGGGCAGAAATAACAATCTTGCATTACCTGGTGCATTACCAGTGCCACCCCACTCCCATCCCCCAGAAGTGCCACACCAGCACACCAAATGGAGAATCTATGTGCCCAGGGGAGGGACAGTGAAGTGACTGTGGGATTTGCATTGAAATTCAGGGCTGTCCAGGCATAGGGGAACACAGGACAGTGCAGAATTCTGCCAGGGCCCATGGAGGGAGCATTTAGACCAGCCTGGCCAGAGAGAAATCCTCCACCCCAAAACTTGAGTTCTGGCTAGCCCCACCATGGGTTGACAAAAAGAAGCATGGGGCCTGGACTAAATTCATAAGGCAGATGGGCCACAAAGGATGTGGTCTTTGGGCAATTCCTGCAGCTGTGCTGGCTTGGAGCCAGTTGACTTAGGGTGCACATGACCCAGAGAGACACTAGCGGTGGCAGCCAATCCAGTGCCTGTCACCCTTCCTCCAATCACAGGCAGTGTGGCTCAGGGAGAATTGTTTTCCACTTGGGGAAAGGTAAGAGAAAAGTTCAGAGGACTCTGCTTTGCAATGTGGGTACCAGCTCAGCCACAATAAAATAAAGTACCAGCAGACTCTCAAAGCCCCTGAGTCCAGGCCTTAGTTCATGTATCGCATTTCTGGATGACCCACCCTGGGCCAGAAGTAAACATGCTGCCCTGAAGGAAAGGAAAGGAGTCACCACAGGCTTTAGGTGATACTGGGCTGGCTTCAGGTGTGACCTGGTGCTGGTGGCCATAAGGAAGCAACCACATCACTCCTCCTCTGACTCCAGCAGCCCAGCACAGAGAGTGAGGGAAGAGAGTAAGAGACTTTGCCTGGTAATTCAGGGAATTCTCCACATCTTACCCAAGTCCACCAAGGCAGTACCACCAGGAGTCTACAAGAGTCACAGCATTACTGGGTTTGGGGCACCCCAAGTGCTGATATGGCTGCAGTAACCAATGACTTAGAATACAACACTCAATTCCCTTTGAATATCTAGAAAGCTTTCTCAAGAAGGACAAGTTCAAACAAGCCCAGACTGCAAAGATTAAAATAAATACCTAATTCTTCAATGCCCAGACATCAATAAACATCCACAAGCATCAAGAATATCCAGGAAAACATGACCTCACCAAACGAACTAAATAAGGTACCAGTAACCAATCCTGAGTGATGGAGATATATGTCCTTTTAGATAAAGAATTCAAAATAGCTGTCCTGAAGAAGCTCAATGAACTTCAAGATAACACAAAGAAGGAATTCAGAAGCCTATCAGAGAATTTAGCAAGGAGATTGAAATTTTTTTTAAAAATCTAGCAGAAATTCTGGAGCTGAAGGATTCAATAGACAAACTGAAAAATGCATCAGAGTCTCTCAACAGCAGAATTGACCAAGCAGAAGAAAGATTTAGCGAGCCTGAAGATAGGCTATTAGCAAATACACAGTCAGAAGAGAAAAAAGAAAATAAAAAGAATGAAGCATGCCTACAAGAGCTAGAGAATAGCCTCAAAATGGCAAATCTAAGAGTTACTGGCCTTAAAAGAGAAGGTAGAGAGAGAGATTGGGGTAGAAAGTTTATTCAAAGAAATAATAACAGAGAACTTTCCAATCCTGGAGAAAGATATCAATATTCAGAAGGTCACAGAGCACCAAGCAGATTTAACCCAAACAAGCCTACCTCAAGGCATTTAATAATCAAGCTCCCAAAGATCATGGATAAAGAAAGGGTCCTAAGGGAAGCAAGAAAAAAGAAAAAAAATAACATATAAAGGAGCTCCAATACGTCTGGCAGCAGACTTCTCAGTGGAAACCTTACAGGCCATGACAGAGTGGCATGACATATTCAAAGTGCTAAAGGAAAAAAACCTTAACCCTAGAGTATTACATCCTGCAAAAATATTCTTCAAACATGAAGGAGAAATACTTTCCCAGACAAACAAAAACTGAGGGATTTCAGCAACACCAGACTTGTCCTACAAGAAATGCTAAAAGGAGTTCTTCAATCTGAGACAAAAGGACATTAATGAACAGTAAGAAATCATCTGAAGGTATACAACTCACTGGTAACAGTAAGTACACAAATACAGAATACCCTATTGCTGTAATTGTGGTGTATAAACCACCTATATCTTGAGTAGGAAGACTAAAAGACAAACCTATCAAAAATAATTACAACAACTTTTTGAGAGATAGATAGTAAAAAAGATATGGATGTAAACAACAAAAAGTTAAAAAGGGGGGGATGAGTTAAAGGGTAGAATATCTATTAGAATTATCTTTGCTTGTTTATTTGTTTGTTTGTTTGTAAGCAGAGTTTGTCATATGTTTAAAACAATTGGTTATAAAATGTTTTTTGCAAGCCCCATGATAACCTCAAATCAAAAAACCTACAACAGATACACAAAAAAGAAAAAGCAAGAAATTAAAACACACTACCAGAGAAATTCACTTTTAACAAAGGAAGACAGGAAGGAGGTAAGAAACAAAGAGAGGACCACAAAGCAACCAGAAATCAAATAACAACATGGCAGTAGTAAGTCCTTACCTATCAATAATAACATTGAATGTGAATGGACTAAACTCTCCAATCAAAAGATACAGAGTGGCTGAATGGATAAAAAAACAAGAGCCAACTACATGTTGTCTGCAAGAAACCCACTTCACCTATAAAGACACACATAGACTGAAAATAAAGGGATAGGAAAAGATATTCCATGCAAATGGAAACCAAAAAAGAGCAGGAATAGCTATACTTCTAACAGATAAAATAGATTTCAAGACAAAAACTATAAAAAGAGTCAAAGAAGGTCATTATATAATGATAAAGGGGTTAATTAAGCAAAAGGATGTAACAATTCTAAATATATATGCACCCAACACTGGAGTACCCAGATATTAATATATAAAGCAAATATTACCAGAAGTAAAGAGAGAGATAGACCCCAATACAATAATGATTGGAGACTGCAGCACTCCACTTTCAGCATTGGACAAATTATCCAGACAGAAAATTAACATAGCAACAGCAGACTTAATCTATACTGTAGACCAAATGAATCTAAATAGATATTTACAGAACATTTCATCCATCAGCTGCAGAATACATGTTCTTCTCCTCAGCTCTTGGATCATTCTCAAGCACAGACCATATGTTAGGCCACAAAACAAGTCTTAAAAAATGAAAAAAACTGAAATCATACCAAGTATTTTCTCTGACCACAATGGAATAAAAATAGAAATCAATAACAAGAGAAACATTGGAAAATATACAAACACATGGAAATTAAACAATACTGAATGACCAGTGGGTCAATAAAGAGATCAAGAAGGAAATTTAAAAATTTCTCAAAACAAATGAAAACGAAAATACAACATATTAAAACCTATGGGATTAAGCAAAAGCAGTAATAAGAGGAAAGCTTATAGCAGTAAGTGCCTACATCAAAAAAATAGAAAAGCTTCCAATAAACAACCTAACAATGCATCTTAAAGAACTAGAAAAACAAGAGCAAACCAAACCCAAAATTAGAAGAAAAAAGAAATAATAAAGATTAGAGTAGAAGTAAATGAAATTGAAACCAAAAAATAATCACTGAAATGAAAAATTGGATTTTTGCAAAGATGAACAAAATTGACCCCCCTTTAGCCAGACCAAGAAAAAAGAGTGAAGGCCCAAATAAATAAAAGCATTCAATAAAATTCAACATCCCTTCATGATAAAAACTCTCAAAAAACTGGGTATAGAAGGAATATACCTCAACACAATAAAAGCCAAATATGACATGAATATCATACTGAATGGGGAAAAACTGAAAGCCTTTCCTCAAAGACCTGGAACAAGAAAGGATGCCCATTTTTCAATACAGTACTAGAAGTTCTAGCTAAAGCAATCAGAAAAGAGAAAGAAATGAAGGGCATCCAAATCGTAAAGGAAGAAGTCAAATTATCCTTGCTTGCAGATGATATAATCTTATACCTAGAGAAACCAAAAGACTCCACAAAAAAACTATTAGGACTGATAAAAAAAATTCAGTAAAGTGGCAGGATACAAAATCAACATACCAAAATAGTAGCATTTCTATACCCCAACAGTAAACAATCTGAAAAAGAAACCAATAAAATAATCCCATTTACAATAGCTACAAATAAAATAAAATACCTAAGAATAAACTTAACCAAAGAAGTGAAAGCTCTCTACAATAAAAACTATAAAACATTGATGAAAGAAATTGAAGAGGACACAAATAAAATGAGAAGGTACTCCATGCTCATGGATTGGAAGAATTAATATTGTTAAAATGTCTATACTACCCAAAACAATCTACAGATTCAATGCAATCTCCATCTAAATACCAACGACATTCTTCACAGAAATAGAAAAAATAATCCTAAATGTATATGGGACCACAAAAGACCCAGAATAGCCAAAGCAATCCTGAACAAAAATAACAAAACTGGAGGAATCACATTACCTGACTTCAAATATTACTACAGAGCTGTAATAACCAAAATGGCATGGTACTGGCATAAAAACAGACACATAGAACAGTGGAACAGAATAGAGAACCCAGAAGTAAATCCATGTATCTATAGTGAACTCATCTTCAAAAGTTGCCAAGAACGTAGTGTGGAAAGGACAGTCTCTTCAATAAATGGTGCTAGGAAAACTGGATATCCATAAGCAGAAGAATGAAACTAGATCCTTATCTCTCACCATACACAAAAATCAAATCAAAATGGATTAAAGACTTAAACCTAAGACCTGAGACTATGAAACTACTACAGGAAAACATTGGGGAAATGCTTCAGGACATTGTTCTGGCCAAGGACTTCTTGAGTAACACCCCCAAAGCACTAGCAAACAAAGCAAAATTGAACAAATGGGATCACATCAAGCTAAAAAGCTTCTGCACAGCAAAGGAAACAATCAACAAAGTGAAGAGACAACCCACAGAATGGGAGAAAATATTTGCAAACTACCTATCCGACAAGGGATTAATAACTAGAATATATACAGAGCTCCAACAACTCAACAGGAAAAAATCAAATAATCCAATCAAGAAATGGGCAAAGGATCTGAATAGACATTTCTCAAAAGATGACATATGAATGGCCAACAGGTATATGAAAAAATGCTCAACATCATTAGTCATCAGAGAAATGCAAATCAAAACTACAATGAGATATCATCTTACCCCAGTTAAAATGACTTTTATCAAAAAGACAGGCAATAACAAATGTTGGCGAGGATGTGGAAAAAGGGGAACCCTCGTACACTGTTTGTGGGAATGTAAATTAGTGCAATTACCTGGAGAACAGTATGGAGGTTCCTCAAAAAACTAAAAATAGAACCCAGCACTCCCACTGCTGGGTATATATCCAAAGGAGGGGAATTCAGTACATTGAAGAGATCTCTGCATTCTCATGTTTATTGCAGCACTATTTGCAATAGCCAAGATTTGGAATCAACCTAAGTGTCCACCAATTGATGACTGGATAAAGAACTTGTGGTACATAGACACTATGTAATATTATATAGCCACAAAAAAAAAAAAATCCTGCCATTTGCACTAACATGGATGAAACTGGATTGTGTTAAGTGAAATAAGCCAAGCACAGAAAGACAAATCTCGCATATTCTCATTCATATGTGGGAGCTAAATATATAAACGATTGATCTCATGGAGACAGAGAGTAGAATGATGGTTACCAGAGGCTGGGAAAGCTGGCAGGGACGGAGGGATAAAGTAGGGATGGCTAATGGGTGCAAAAATATAGTTAGATAGTTAGATAGAATGAACAATATTTAATATCACAACAAAGTGACTAAAATCAACAATAAGGTAGGGTATACTTTAAAATAACTAAAAGACTGGAACTGGAATGCTCCTAAAACAAAGGAATGATAAATGCCTGAGGTGATGGATACCCTGATTACCCTGATTTGATTGATTCACATTGTGTGCTTATATCAAAACATCACATGAACCCGACAAAGATATACAACTATTATGTACCCATAATAATTAAAAATAAAAAATAAATAAATAAAAAGCAACAACATAGGTAGATTGTGAAAGGAAGGAAAACTATGTATTGTGAAAACACTAATCAAAAGAAAGAAGGAGTAGTTACATTATCAGATAAAGTAAACTGTAGAGCAAATAAAATTACTAGAAATAGAGAAGGACATTACATAATGTTGAAAGGGTCAATTCACTTGGAAGACATAGCAGTCCCAAATCTGTATGAACCAAACGATATGCTCCAAAATACGTGAAGCAACACCTGATGGACTTGAAAGAAGATATAGACAGATTTACAATACTGTTAATACCTCTCACAGCAACTAGACAGAAAATCAACAAAGATATAGAAGAACTCAACAAAATCATCAACTAAGAGAATTTAATTGACATTTATAAAACACTCCACCCAACAACAGCAGAATAAACATTTTTCCACATGCTCATGAAATATATACCAAAATGACAATTTCCAGGCAATGAGGCAAATGTCAATAAATTTAAAAGAATTAAAATCATACAGAGTGTGTTCTCTGATTACATTTTTAAAAAATCAAACTAGAAATCAATAACAGAAAGATAACAGGAAAATCACCAAACATTTGGAAGCTAAACAGAATACTTATAAATAATCCAAAGGGTTAAAGAAGCCTCAAGAAAAATTAAAAAATATTTAAAACTGAATAAAAATGAAAATATAAAAAGTTGTGGAATGCAGCTAAAGCAATGCTAAGAAGGAAATTTGTAGCACGAAATGCTTACCTTCAAAAAAAAGGAAAAGTCTCAAATTAACATCGTAAGTTCGCACCTCAAGAATCTAGAAAAAGTGAAGCAAAATAAACCCAAAGCAAGCAGAAGGAAGGAAGTATTAAGGATAAAAGTAGAAATCAATGAAAAGTGAAACAGAACAAAAAAAAGGAAACAAAATCTGGTTCATTGAAAAGATTAATAAAATTGATAAACCTCTAGGAAGAATGACAAAGAAAAAAAAGAGAAGACAAAATACCAACATGAAGAATGAAACAGGGAATATCACTACAGATCCTGCAAACATCAAAAGGATAAGGGAACACTATGAACAACTCTACACATATAAATTTGACAATATGAAGGAAAAGGAAAAAACCAATTCCTCAAAAAGCACAAACTACCACAAATCACCCAATAAAAGAAAAAGATTAACTGAAATAGCCCTAAAACTATTAAAGAAATTGAATTCATAATTTAAAAACTCCCAAAGGGAAATCTTCATGCCCAAATAGTTTTACTGGAGAATCCTACCAAATGTTTAAAAAAGAATTATTAATAACATCAATTCTACACAATCTCTTATCGAAAATGTAAGACAAGAGTATACTTCTCAAATCATTTTATTAAGCTAGTACTACCCTGATATCAAAACCAAAGGCAATACTAAGAAAGAAAACTAAAGACCAATATCCCTCATAAATATGACATGAAAGAAAAAGAAAGAGAAAGAAATGTTAATTTCACTGATGTGAGATAAGATGCCACTAAAAGAGAAATCATTTAGCTTCCCTGGCTCTCAGTTTTCTCCCTCCTAAAACAAGCAGTTTACACTATTTTGTTTCTGAAGTCCCTTCTAGCTCATACAGTCTATGATTCTATGCTGCTAGTGTAGAAAGCTAAACAAATTATTGGGTACTGCAGGCACAGCCCTTGTCTCTATGCAATACTAGAGTAACTCATGGGAAATGTGTCCCTGTGTCCTAAAACAAGAGTATAGTAGCTATTGTCAATTATAAATGAAACAGCACTGTGACGTAAGTTAAAAAGGCTTTGGAGTTAGTTGAGGAAATTGAACCACCATTTACAGTGTTGTTTCTCAGGAAAAATAACTTTTAAACTAAATATAGCATATAAAGCAATTGCTTAAAAATTGTGCATGCTCTGTTCAAATGTATTCTAAAATGTCTGTTCAGAAGAAAAGAAAAAGATGGGTCCTTTAAAAATATTAGACTCAGGCTTGGAAAGAGCTGTGGGTCTTACAGAAAAGTTAATGAATAATCTTTTGTGTCTGATGCCAATTAGCTTTTATAACAGTTCCAGGGCTTCAAAGGACAGGAAGCGGCACAGAAGAATTCAAGAGAGAATTTCCATCCAGAGTGGAAAAAGCAGCAGAGGGTAATCCTAGGAAAACAGTGCATATGTAAGAGAATAATTTCCTTTCCTTTTGGTTTAGATTAGAAAAAAGAAAGATGCCGGGAGGCAAGCAAAATGTGAGCTAGGACAGCAAAATAGAAATAGCCTTTAGTGACAGCCAATAGTAGAAGAGCCACTAAGAATAGTACTTTCTCTTAGCTTTTCATTAGTACAAATGAGAAGAAAAGTTATAATTCTTATTAAACCAAAATAAAACCAAGACTGAATCTCAATAGTGGAAGTCTTGTTGCATATAAGTGTGCTGAGGTATTTTATTGAATTGTGCTATGAATTGTGTATGTTAGGTTGCATACTGACTATTCCAAAATAGTTATTTATATCCATAGATCAAGAAACTTCTAAACTTGAAATTCTTATATTCAAGTGCCTACTTGATGTCACCATTTAGACGCCACATAGGCAACTTGATGTCACCATTTAGATGCCACTTATACCTAACATATCTGTACTTCTGATCTCAACCAGCTGCCTTCCCCTACCGCTACTCCTGGCACAGCTTCCCTCCAAATCTGCTAGTCCTTCTAATCTCCACCTCAGTAAGTGGCATCACCATTCACCAAAGTACTCAACCCAGAAATCTAGGAGTTACCCTTTGACTCTTCCTTTTCTCTGATCCTTCACATAAATCTATAATCACATAATGTTGATTTTACTTCCAAAATATTATTTTATTCTTTCACTTTTCTCCACTGCCACTGCCAAGCCCTGATCATCTATTGCTTAGACTACTGCAAGAGCCTCTTAACTGTTTTGGCCACTCCCCCTCTTGCTGTAGTCTACACTGATCCATTTTCTATTCAATAGCCAGACTGATCTTAAAATGTAAATTAAATTAGATCATGTATGCAACCTAAGGAATAGGAGAAAATATTTTCCAATAATATACATCCGATAAGGAGTTAATATCCAGAAAATACAACAAACTTCTAAAACTCAACAATGAAATAACAAATGACCCAATTTAAAAATGGGCAAAGGACTTGAATAGCCAATTTTTCAAAGAAGACATATTAACACACATGGCCAAAAAGCATCTGCAAAGATGCTTAACACTACTATCGTAAGAGAAGTACAAATCAAAACCATAATGAGATTATCACATTACACTCAACAGAATGACCACTATCAAAAGAACAGAAAATGTAAGGATGCAGAAAAATTGTAACTCTGTGCACTGTTAGTGGGAATGTAAAATTATGGTACAGCCATTATGGAAACAGTATAGCGGTTCCTCAAAAAAATAAAAACAGAATTACCACAAGATCCACCAATTCCACTTCTGGGAATATATCCAAAAGAATTCAAAGCAGGCTCTTAAAACGATCCCATGTTCATTGCAGCATTATTCACAATAGCCAAAAAGTGGCTGCAACCCAAATGTCCACTGATGGATGAATGGATAAAAGAAATGTGGTATATACACACAATGGAATATTATGCAGGCTTAAGAAAGAAGAAAGTCCTGTCACACGCTACAACATGGATGAGCCTTGGGGACATTATGCTAAGTGAAATAAGCCAGTCACAAAAGGACAAATATTGTATGATGCCATTCATATGAAGTATCTGAAGTAGTCAAAGTCACAGAAACAGAAAGTAGAAAAGGGATTGCTAAGGGATGGGGGAAAAGGGAGGAGAAATTGGTGTTTAATGAATATAGAGTTTCAGTTTTGCAAGATAAAAAAGTTTTAGAGAACTTTTGCATAACAATGTGAATATACTTAACACTACTGAACTTTAAAATGGTTAGGGTGGTGAATTTAATGTTATGTGTTTTTTTTCCACACAAAAAATTAGATCATGTCACTGATATTTTCTAAGGGTTTAGTTTTATAGGAAGAATTGACGGGTATTACTTGACAAATCTTAGCTTTCACTATCTATGATGATGGAATGCCTTAACAGTTTAAACTATGTGAATTATAGTCTCCAATTATACTCTGACATGTCTTGATTATTTTTGAAAAACTAACTTTTATCTTCAGACACATGTATACTAAGAATTGAGATTAGTGAATTTATTAATAATAATCCTGATAAGAAAAATGCAAAGAAAAGACTATAAACCACTTTTTTCTTTGATTTTTAATCTTCTATTACCAGAACAACCAACTCTCACTGCCCTTTGGACATACCTACTCCTTCAATTCATCTACTTCCTAATGGTAGACATTTTTCAGGATTTTTTGGTTGTATAGCTATCTAACTTGGAAGGTCTTCTCAATGTGTGAAGTCTTAGTAGGCCTTTCTTATTAAATAGAAAAATTTAAAAATAAGATACATAATTTATTATTTAGAAAACCTTGAAACATTGCAGTTCACAAAAGGTCATAAAAAACTAACACTTTCTTCTAGCAATGTTCATTAATCTTAAATCCATAATTTATTTCATATATTAAATAATACATAAAATTTACAATACATAAAATATAATTTATCATAGTTTCAAAATTTCATAGAGAAAATAAAAACAATTCACTTTGGGATGAATTAACAGCAGGTTCTGCCTGGAGGTTATGACCACTATGGAGTCCAGGGTTAGCCCATACACCCCCTGCAGCGTTGTCAGGCGTCCCCTGCCCATCACAGGCACTGTATCAAGGGCCTTATATCTGCTAATTCAGGCACCCAGCAACATTGTGAGGCTGAAAGACAGAGTTGGGATTCTCTTCTGGGAAGCTGGCAACAAAAGGATGACATGATATGTGCATTCCGGGGGAAAATAAATTGTGATGTCTGAACCCATGGGCAATTAACAAGGCAGTTTCTAGTTACTGAATGTACTTCTTAAGTCAGGACTGAAAAGCTTTGGTAAAAACAGAGAGGGGAGGGGCCAATATGGCAGACTAGAAGCAGCCTGCACACACTGCTCTCAAGGAGAGGATAGAAAGTTGCAAGTAGATGCCCACCTGCACAGGGATCCTCTTGGTGAGAGCATTGTAAATCATGAGAGAAGCAAGGGGAGACATTCAGAGTAAGGGAGATAGGGACAGGGAGATCCACTGCCAAGATCAGAAGGTACCTGGGGGAAATGCCTGCACATAGGGAAGGGATAAAGGAAAGAACCCCAGGGCCCCACGATCTCCATGTGAACACTGCGACTCAAGCTGTGAGGAGCCCCTCACCACCACGTGGGCCTCCCTACTGATCAGGGAACTGCTTGGCGACTGTATAGTAAAGTTGCATCAGAGACCTGGCTCAGCAGGAACCAGCTGGCCTCTGTTCCAGGGTTGCTGTGACTGACGCCACTCTGAACTCTCGGGTCCAGAGCACCCGGTCTACACAGGGATCGGATGTACTACAGCTGCCACCACATCGCCCCATGTTGGGCTGGGAAGTCGCAGGAACAGCGAACACTCTCGTACACCCATGACTGGGAGCCGAGCACTCCCCCCGCAACCAGGGAAATCGAGTGGGGGCGGGCGCATAAACCACTCGAGAAGTCCCACCGTGGCAGCCCTGGCAAGACCTGTGGGAGGAGAGCGCCCAAACCATCCAGCAGCCCAGCCCATGCGGCCCCGCGCATCAACCAGCAAAACAGGCCTCCTGACCCTGTGCACATCCCTGCCGAGAGGCACACACCCGTAGACCTATGCACCAAGCGGAAGTCCACATCCACATGAAATTGCATGCCAGCCGGCGGGACCTGCACACCCTGTGGGTGGCCATGCTCCCAACCCCGGCGTCAACTGGTGGTCCACACCCCTGCAGAACCTAAAAATGTGCAGCAGGCCGGCAGACCATGCCTACCGCCGCTCCACGCCCTGTGAATAATTGCCCCCACAAACCCCTGCGCTGCGTGGTGGGTCTTGTGCACTGCTCGCAGGCCATGCCCCTGGGCACCCTGTGCACCAATCACCAAACAAGTCCCCCAGCCCAGTGACCGGCTGCAAGGTCCATGTCCCGTGAACCTGCACGCTGGCGAGTGGGCCACACCCCCACAGACCTGCACACTAGTGGTGAGCCACATCCCCTTGGCTGGCAGGCCACACCCCCAGAGCACTGCACTATCCCACGCCTGTGGTCCAGCTTTCCACCACAGACCCACTGGCCACAAGCCACCCCCTGCCGTATACCACCTTTATACCTAGACCTGGGTAGAGTGAATGCCCATAGCCCTGACACCTGCTACCATCTTGATGGTCTCACCAAGCAGCCACTGCCACCACTGCAAAAAGACCCAGGCACAACAATCTCCTGCAACTCTGGCCTCCATAGAAAGGGACTCACCCAGCCCCTGCCTGACCTCCCAACAGCAGCCTAGGGACCAACCCACCACTCCACACAAGGATCTCCCAGCACCAGGTTGGACTGTGACAACCACAGGGAAATGGGACAATGCAGAAGAGCTATATTACAAGATTCCAGTGCATCTGCCCCTTTCCTACTTGGATCAACCTTCCAAAATAGGACATGAAAGCGACATCTAGGGACCTCTCCTTTTGCTCACTAAAGAGGAGAGTTCTCAGCGAAGAACAGGAGCACTGCAAACCTATCTGCCCTGAACAGAGAGAAGAGGTTTCAGATGAGAAGAAACCAGCAAAAGAACTCTGGTAACGTGAAAAAACAAGCTAGTTCGACAACCCCAAAGGATCACAATAGACCTATAGCAACAGACTTCAACCAAAAGGAAATTGTAGAAATGTCAGAAATGGAATTCACAATATGTATGGAAAATAAGATGAATGTAATTGAAGAGAAAGTTAAAAGCCAACACAAAGGAGCTAAAAAAATATTTTAGAACATGAATAAGGCAAGAATTTTGTATCCTGAAAAACAAAGTTTCATAAATTATGGAAAATAAAGACTTTTCCAGACAAGCAAACACTAAGGGAATCTGTCACTACTTGACCTGCCCTACAGTAAATGCTCAATAGTGCACTATACATGGAACAGCACAATAGATATGCACCAGTGTATATCTAGTGCTAATTAAAGCTTATAAAACAATAGCACAAGAGGGAAAATAAAACAAGGTATCATTCAGTATGATGAACAGAACAATATCCAATATAAAAATACTAACACTGAACGTGAATGCTCTTAATGCTCCAATTAAAAGATATAGATTGGCTGAATAATCATTGGGAATACGGTAGATGACAGAGAGTTTCCAAGTCCAGCTTTTACAGTTTGAGCAGCATTATTTTTTGTGACATGTAGTCTTGCAAGAGGATGGGCCTGTCTCTATTGACCAATCTCGGCTGCTTAATCACAAGCATCCTCATCATTTCGTCCAATTGGTTGCCGTAGACATCTGCTATAATCAATTGCCCAGGTTTCATGAAGCTGTAGTGGATAATACCAGTGCTGGACCACCAAACAGACATCATTAGCTTTTTTGGATGAATATTTGGTTTTGGACTGTGTTTTGGCACTTCATCGTCAACCATTGTGCCAAACGTTTGTGATTGTCAAAAAGAATCTATTTTTCATCACACATAACAATACAGTGTAGAAATGGTTCACCTTTATGCCGTGACAGCAAAGAAAGGCAAGCTTCGAGACAATTTCTCTCCTGAAGTTCATTTAATTCTTGTGGTACCCATCTACCCAGCTTCTTTACCTTGCTGGTTTGTTTCAAATGGTCCCACATTGTTGGAATAGTAACGTCAAACCTTGCTGCTAATTCACATGTAGGTTCAGATGGATTCGCTTCCACTACAGCTTTCAGCTCATCATTATCCACCTTGGTCTCAGGTCACCCACATGGCTCATTTTCAAGATTAAGATCACCAGAATGGAATTTCTCAAACCACTGATGTACTGTGCGTTCATTAGCCACATCCTTCCCGAACACTTTGTTGATATTTCAAGCTGTCTGTGCTGCATTGGTTCCACAACAGAACTCATATTAAAAAATGACAGGAATTTTTGACTTATCCATGGTCTCACAAAAATTGCTCTAAATAAAAAATTTGAAAGATAATCACAGCCAAAATGTGCATTTGAAAGAATAAGGATGTACCTTCATTAAAAAAAAAAAGAAGTGTCAAAGTGAAATGTTGGAGATATCAATTGTCAAACTTATTACTTAACGAAACTGTACATTCCATACTTAATAACCTAATAGATATACCATTTGATCCAGCAATCCCACTACTGGCTATCTACCCAAAGGAAAAGAAATCATTTTATCAAAAAGACACCTGTACTCAAAT
This sequence comes from Daubentonia madagascariensis, assembly GCA_023783475.1. Taxonomy (NCBI): domain Eukaryota; kingdom Metazoa; phylum Chordata; class Mammalia; order Primates; family Daubentoniidae; genus Daubentonia; species Daubentonia madagascariensis. The sequence goes on along the minus strand of JAKFHU010001129.1, from coordinate 12,683,545 downwards.
GCTTATCACAGCACAATTCACAATTCCAAAGATATGGAATCAACCTAAGTCCCCATCAATACATGAGTAGATAAAGAAAATGTGGGGGGGGGTCTGTACACACACATCATGGAGTACTATTCAGTCATAAAAAGCAATCTGGAGACCATTATCCTAAGTCAAGTATCACAGGAATGGACAAACAAACACCACATACTCTCATCAATAATTGGGAGCTAAACGATGGGTGCACATGGGCACAAAAAGACATAAAAGACATTGGAAACTAAGAAGGGGGGAGGGTGAGGGATAAAAACTTACCTATTGGGTACAATGAACACTGTCCTGGTAGTGGGCACCCTGAAAGTCCTGACTTCAGCATTATAGAGTGTATCCACATAACAAAAACTTTTGTATCCCGTTAATATTTTGGAAAAACAAACAAAACAACCAAATCATTTAATTTCTATTTTGTAAGTTGCTTTTTTCACTTCATGTATCATGGCTAACTTTCTAAATGCCAACTTATATTGGTGTACAGTCGGCCCTCTGTATCCATGTGTTATTCATCTATGAATTCAACCAACCATGGATCAAAAATATTTGAAAAACAACTGTTTCTGTGCTGAACGTGTACAGACTTTTTTCTTGTGATTCTTCCCTAAACAGTACAGTATACCAACTATTTACATACCATTTAAATTGTATTAGGTATTATAAGTAATTATAAGTAATATAAGTAATTATAAGTAATCTAGAGACGTAAAGTATTCGGGAGGATGTACATAGGTTATACGTAAATATGATGTCATTTTATATAAGGGACTTGAGCATTTGTGGATTTTGGTATCCTTGAGAGGTTCTGGAACCAGTCTTCCATGGATACTGAGGGATGACTGTACTTTTTTTTTACCAGCTGCATAATATTCTATTATATGGTGAAAACATAATTTAGCCATTTCCCTGTTGATGGACATTTACACTATTTCTAATTTTCACATACAAATAGCACTTCAGTGCATATTTTTATACGTATATTTTTTCTCACTTTTATGAGTACTTTCATGGGATAGATTAGAATGAAATTATTGGGTAAAAATGTATATGCATTTTAAAATTTGCCAGCTATGCCGAACTGCCTTTTAAAAGGGCCTTATCAGTTTATTCTCTATTAATAGTATGAGTATACTATAATAGTACTTTGCTAGATATTATCATTGTCAAATACTAAAAAGTAGTGGCTAGAAACATGGTATCACATTGTCTTAATTTGATGTCTTTGCTTTTTTCTTAGGATGCCTTTTTATATGTGACTGTTTTGATTCTTGGCCCATTTTCCTATTGTAGTTCTTTAATGCTTTCATGTTTGACATGCAACTCTTTAATTCACCTGGAATTTATTTTGATTTTTATGGAATAAAAACCGCTTGATACTGGAAGAGATTCACAGGCTAGTAGGTCTTGAATTGTGTGTTTGGAAACATCTAAATGATAAAAATAAATTTTGCTGCCTTGGGGGGGAAAAAAAGAAAAGAAAAACAATTGGAAAATATTTTAAAAGTGAAACCCAAATGCAGAGGGCCAGAATAGAAAAAGAAAGACATACTGCAGCAAAAAGTAACCTAGTAGAAGTGATCAAAGAAATGTCCGATGATGGGAAATGTCAAAGGGACCCAAGAGCCAACTGAAAAAGCTCTCAATGGACAAAGCTGGAACAATTTGAATAAAATAAAGAGAAATATTTAAGAAAATAAACACAAGCCATGCTTGTCATGAATAATGTATATAGAGAAATTTAGAGTACTTCTCTAAATAGAGATCTTCTGTCTAAAGCAAAGTTGAAACATGCAACAGAAGAAATTCAATAAGTTTTAAACTACCATGTTTTTAGGGGAGGACATTCTGAGAGACAAAAGTATTAGCAAAAAGCAAAATTGATAACCTAGGTAATATAAATTGTGGCATCGAGGTGTCAGTGAATCTTCATCATGACAGCGCTATTCTGAGTTTCTCCCTTGATAGTAAGATACTACCAAATGAAATAGTTTATCAAACATGTTCATGTGTAACTCCTAGGCACATAATAGATGAATAATAGAAACCTTTTAAATACTTTCAACTAATGTATTATATAGAAAGGGGGTGAAAGGAAAAGATAAATCAAAATTCCATTCACTGGCAATATACAAAAAGAAAGCTATCGCATTATTGATGATTGCCTGAGTCCACCCTATTCTTATTTCAGAACAATATAGCACTTACCTTTTCTGACCAGAACAAATGAGAGATATGTAATGAATATCATTTATGTCTTCCTTTTCTAACCCTAAATTCAAATACTCTCCTTCTATAATAAAAAATTCAAGTCATTTCTGCAATGAATATTAAAGTAGCAAACACTGAAAACCACTGGCAATTTAAAAAATCTAACTTTAGTCATTAGTCTCAATATTCTTATTTACAAAATTCCTGAACATAGAAAAAACTTCCATCTAATTTGATTTTCATCCACTTCTTTTTCTGCCCAACCTCTTCTAGAGGTATAAAATAAGAAAAGAAAAAATAAGCAAACAGTAAGCAACAGAAGAGAAGTGAAAGGAAATTAGAAAGAAGTTGCCTGGGTAATCCATACACTCAATTATCATTCCATGAATGTATAATTAAGAATTGACTGTGATATATGTTATATTACTAGAACAATGTCTCCTCATACTCTTATTTTTTACGGATATCTTTTGAGCCAGTAAGTACTAATCTCTGGTTAGTTAGTACTATCTGAGTTTTTTGCTAATGTGTTGTGTTTTAGTGCATTGCATTTGTTTAAAATTAAAAGTTAAAGTTTGTTTTACTTGCTTAAGATTCAAATTCCCAAGCAGAAACAATTGATCGGCCAAGACTAAGTCATGTCTTTTATCCCAGCTGCCAGGATATAGGAAGAGGAAGAATCTAGTAGGTCCTTTAGCTTCTGACCTGAGGCACTCCCTCTGACTAAGACTTTACACATTGGGACTTCCCTCTAAAGTGGACAGCTGGACAGCTAAAACAATTCTGAAAAAATGTCCACCATAAGAAAGTGTGTGTTGGTGCGGGGAGAGGGTGGTGAGGAGCAGGTGTGTTCAAAGGACAGTGAGAAGATCTATTTCACTGGATACCTGCTGGGGAATAATAAAGTCTAAAAATGTAGAGTGTAATAGTCAGGTATTACTTCTTGAAAAGGGAGGAATTTTAGAGACTGGTATGATTTGGATAGAGAAGAAAGGTGAGGGAATTTCTAGCAGGAAACTATGAGACAATAAGGCAGGAAAGACGACTGTGCATTTTCAGCAAAAAAGAGAGATCAACCTTTTATAATAATTATGATAACTCTTTTCTGCTCTAACTCCAAAATATATCCCAAATCCAACTACTTCTTGATCAGCACTACTATGATTCCAGTCCAAACCATGTTAATCAGATAACAGTCCTAGTTTAATATGCTCCTTACCACAGTCTACACATCTTTCTATAATTACATTATATAATCTAGCCCCTGCCTCTAACCTCTTCTTTGACCACATCTCCTACTACCTCCTGACTCTTGACCATTATGCTTTAGCCACACCAGCCTTCTTGCTGCCCATCAACATATCAATATAGTTCCAAAGAATATCCTTCCCTCCCATTTTTATATGGCTGGCTCCTGCTGATCATTTAGCACTCTGCCCAAATGTTTCCTCTCCAAAAAATTGGTCCTTAGCCACCTCATTTAAAGTTCTTGCTATGTTACTCTCTAGCCATTATCTACTTTTATTTTCCTTGTAGCTTATTTCTTATTGTAAATGTCAAATTTGTGTTCCTGTTTATTTTCTAAATTCCCCTAACTTGAAATAAGATTAATAGAAGTAGGGACTTTGTCTGTCTTGTTCACTGCTATGTTCATTGCTGTGTCCCCAGTGACTAGTACATGGTAGGCCTACAACAAGCATTTGCTTGCTATGGAAATAAAGATCATTAAAAATTTTGAGAATTTGACAACATGCAAATGAACTGATTTCTTCATAATGTATAAAATGGATAAGATTTTTTAGCAATTCTAGAGTTTGAGAGATGAACTTGAAATCTGGGGCAGGCAGCTTTATGAATTTAAGGTGTCAAGAAAAACTAAAATATGTTTGAGAGCATAGATTTGGAACAGAAATTCTGTCCAAATCTCAGTTCCTTCATTTACTGTGCGACCTGCACCTTCACTACCATTTGCCTTTGCTTTTATTTTTCCTGCTCAGGACTCTGTTCCTTCAATTTGAGAATTTATGTCTTCAGTTCTGGAAAATCCATACCCATCATCTCTTCAAATACTCTCCAAATTTTACAATAGTTTCCATAGCACAAGGGTAGTTCACCTTTGGATCCCATGCTTGATGGTGTTTCTACTCACATACTAGAACAGGCAACACGTTCTCAGTATTATTCCTGTGCCTATGGTTAGACTATTTCTAATACCCTTTCAGATAAAGTAGGAGCTTAGTTCCACCTCTCTACTCCAAGGTCTAATATTTCATGAAAATATTCTCCTATGTTATTTTCTAGAAACTTTACTGATCTACAATCTACCTTGATGTAATAATTATGTATAAGGTCAAGATTCACTTTTTTCCACAGGGATACTGGTTTGATTCAGGGATATTGGTTTGATATTTATTGAAAGGACTGTTTTCCCCCAATGATTTGCAGTGACACAAGTGTTCATATATTTGTGGGTCCACTTTTGGACTTTCTATTCTGTAACACTGGTCTATTTGCCCTTGTGCCAATATTAAACTGTATTAAATACAGTAGATTTATAATATGTTTTGATATCTAGTAGGTTAAATTCTCAAATTTGTTCTTCTTCAAGACTGACTGTTCCAGATTGTAGATTTAGTTTGCCAATTTCTACCAACAAAAAAAAGTTTTGAAACCCTGCTGGGATTTTGATTGGGATTGCAAATCTAGAGATCAATTTGGACAAAACTGATGTCTTAACAATACTGAGTCTTTTAATCTCTGAGTAGAGTGTAGAGTACATACCTCAATTATTTGGGTCATCTTTAATTTCTGTTAGTAATGTTTTGTTATTTTATTTTATTTTATTCATTTTAGAGACAGGGTCTCATTCTTTTGCCCAGGATGGAGTGCAGTGGCACAATCATAACTCACTGTAACCTCAAACTTCTGGGCTCACGTGATCCTCCTGCCTCAGCCTCCCAGAGTAGCTAGGACTACAGGCAAGTGCCACTACTTCCGGCTAATTTTTTAAAATTTTTTGTAATAACAGGGTCTCACTATGTTGCCCAGGCTGGTCTCCAACTCCTGGCCTCAAGCAATTCTCCTGCCTCTGCCTCCCAGAGCTCTGGAATTATAGGTATGAGCCACTACTCCCAGCCTGTTTTGTGATTTCTAAGTATATATCTAATAAGTCCAATATTTGGGTCTCCTATGGGTCTATTTCTCTTGTCTTTTTTTTCTCTTGGTGCTTGAGCCAATTCCTGTCTATCTGCATAACTGGTTATGTTTTTTTAACTGAGTTTTAGTTACTGCATATGAAAAACTACAGAAATAATTTGAGACTCTGGAACATGTTATTGTCCTCCAGAGATTTATTTTTGCTTCTCTGGCAGGCAGTTAAGCTAAGGGGAGATCTCTCTAATCAGGATTGAGATAATTAAGGATTGGGTTTCAGCCCATTTGAACTATTTCTAGTTCACCCTTACTCTTAGGGTATAGCTCTTCAGAGTTCCAACCAAAAACCTGGGGTATTTATCAGGGACTCTCCTCCTTAGCAGCTCTCCAATTTTTGCCCTTCTGGCCCCATAAGACTGCTGAAAGCTCTATTCAGTTTCTCAGCCCCTTAACCTTGCTGGTTTTATAAACAGAAAATACCTTGAGTGGTCCCAAATGTTGGGCTCGCCTCCCTTGGCTTCTTTCTTCTACCAGAAATTCTCATTGCTTTTGTACTTTCTGATACCTTCAAACAGATTTTTAAAAAATATTTTAACCAGCCCTTGTGGCGCTTCCATTCTTCTAATAGGACAAGAAAGGCAATAAACATAATAAATAAGTAAATTTCTGTATATTAGAAGATAAATGCTATAAAAAAGAAAAAGTAGATCAGGGTTGGGGATAAGAGCTGGAAGGTAACACTGTAATTTTAAATATGGTGAACAGTGTAGGTCTGCCTGGTAAGAAGGTAACAACTAAGCAAAGATTTGAAGGAGATGAGGGAAGTACCCATATGTATATCTAAGTCAAGAACTTTCCAAGCTGAGGGAACAGACAATATAAAGATTCAAAGACAGAAACATGCTTGGCATGTTCAAGGAGTAAAAAGGAGGCCATTGTGATTAGTGCAGAATGAGCTAGTGTGACAGGAGTAAGAGAAGTAAAAGAGGTCATGGAGGGCAGGGGGTGACAGATTAGGTAGAGCCTTGTAAACCACTGTATGGAATTTGGCTTTTACTCTGAGTGAAATGAGCCTTTGCAGGGTTTTAAGCAGACCATGATCTTCTGGCTGCTGTATTGAGAACACACTGCAGTGAGGCAAAGGTACAAATAGGGAGGCCAGTGACATGGCTACTGTAAATATGTAATAGTTCAGGTGAGAGATCATGCTGGCTTGAATTAGGGTGCTAAGAGTGGAAAGAGTCAGAAGCAGTTCCTCCAACATTGGGGTTTACTTTCTTACCAATCTCGTTTCTAGGAAACTACCTGAACATATACCCCTGCAAATATGAAACATGCACAGTTGACCCTTGAACAACATGGGTTTGACTGTGTGGACCCACCCATACGAGGAGTTTTTTCAACAAAATGTAGATAAAAAATACAGTATTCACAAGACAAAAAGAAAAGAAAAAGAAAATACAGTATTCTTAGGATGCAAAACCCATGTATATGGAGGGCCAACCTTTCATATAAGCGGGTTCCACAGGGCTGACTGCAGGACTTGAGTATGTGTGGATTTTGGTATAAGCAGGGGTCCTGGAACCAATCTCCCCCACCTCTCCCATATACCTAGGGACAACTGTATAAGGTTATTGATTTGCAGCATTATTTGTAATAACAAAGGAATAGAGTCATCCCTAACATCCACCAATAGATATGATACATTTCCCCTAAATTCCTCCCATGCTTCTTTGCAGTCTGACTGTGCCACTCCTTCCATGAAGACAGTCTCTAGTCCCTTCCTCTTCAGATCTGGGAAGGCCTTGTGACTTGCTTTAACCAACTAAATACAGCAGTTGGGCCAGTTTTAGAGCTGACCTTAGAGGTATTATATAGTTTAAGAGGTATTATAGCTCCTACTTGTGCTCTCTTGGAACATTCCCTGAGACAGTCGTGTAAGGATGCCAGTAAAGCCTACTGAAGGATGACAACCTATATGGAGGAGAATCATGGCACCCCACACTCAGCCAGCAGCAACTATAAGACACACAAGTGAGGCCATCTTGGACTTTCTAGGCCAGCACATTCTCTAACTGAATTCAACTGCACGAGTGATCTCAGATGAAACTAGCAGTGAAAGCACCCAGCCAACCCACAGAATCATAAGAAATAGCAACCTTTGTTGTTTTAAGCCATTAACTTTTGAAGTGGTTTATTATGCAGCACGAGGGTAACAAACTATAGGAGACTGGTAAGATCAACTATTTTTATATAGCCACAGGATGGAGTACAATGTAACCATAAAAAAGAATGAGGACTATCATTGTGTACTGACATGGAGTGACCTCCAGCTTGTATAAAATATTATAGGTAAGTAGAAAACAACAACAACAAAAACAAATAAGAACCGTAACAATGTTTACAATACCATTGTACTTACATGCTACCCTATGTATAAGAAAGGAGAGCTAAAAACAAACAAACACTGGATGAATAAACCAGAAATGAATAAAAATAGTTACCTAGAAGTATGTTAGTGTTGGGCTGGGAGGAATGGTGGGAGTGAAAAAGATGTGATTTAAATGTATGACTACAGTTTTATAAAATTTTCACTTTTAAGCCATATAAATGTTTTACATATTCAAAATTAAATTAAATTGAAAAGAAAAAGAACCTGAAAACTTGAAACAAACAAATACCTATCTATCAAATATTTAACATAACAAGTGGCTTTTAAATACAAACTCTTGTTTATCCTTAGTAGGATATAACCTAAGGAAAAAAAGAATTGCATGGTAATCTTTACCTTTGAATCACACAGTAAGTTTTAGTGTTAGAAGTAATATTGGTATTGAAATTTAAATACTATTTTATGTATATTATAAATAAGATTTAAATACCATATTGTGTATATTATAAATAAAGTAAGCAATTAAATATATTAATATTATTAAGAACCAAGTTTTTCTGTGCAGAAGATAAATATAAAACTAGAGAAGTTAAGGAAAAAACCTGTAATATTAAATATAATTTGGAAATATTGATATGAAGTCATTATTTTGAAAATATATTTCCTAGCTCACTGAAAAGGCTTAGAAACAATGGCATCACAGTGGCAATAAGCACATATAGCACCTAGATATTGGTTTCTAAAAATCACTTCTCACTAAAAGTAACCAGAGTTCCTTGGTGAATTACAGGTCCAAGCAGAAAAGGTACAAATTTTTTTCAGAATCATCTTATAGTGCCTAAATTCAAGAAAGCACTCAAAGAATATGTTGAAAGAACACAAGAGCCAGCTAGAAAGGACTTCCACTAGCCAAATTAAAGATAATCTGAGTGTCAAAAATAAAAATTACTATAATTGATTATAAAATATTGAATTAAAAAAATCTGTGAGTCCATAGTGATACTAAAAATAAGAGACAGACAGACAGAAAGAGACAGAGAGAGAAAACAAAAACTCATTTGTCACCATTGGGGATAATTATTATAGCAACCACTTATCTGAACTTTTTAATTAAAGAAAAGGAATTCAGCATTTACATTGCCTTTTTAGTAGGAATTATCCAGTTGATAAGGAAACACTCTCTTTGCAGAATACCAGCTGATAAATGTGGAAGGAATGACAGAATTAGAAAAATCACTATTCCACAACCCATAATGAAATAAGTGATTAAGGCAAGGATCATGAAAGCTAAAACCATGTGGTAAGGAATTGTTGGGAACGATACCAAAGTATCATCCCATTTAGATTCTTGCTAACTACTAAAGGAAAAACAAATCTTTACAATTGAGACATCTCGTGATCACTACCTTAATCAAGTGATCAAACTTAGTACAATATTTACAATAATCAGACAACCTAACATCATGTGCCTTTGCTATAAAACAATATAAAATACATAGTGCATAGGAAAAACAAACTATTTTTCCTCTCCTATACTTTCACAACACTTTGGTCACCAAAATGTGTGAAGTTCTTTTCCCCCACATCAAGCAATTCTCTGACACCAGCTGTGTGTCCTACAATCAATTTAGTTCTGACACTAACCCAAGTTAGTGCAGACCTCCCTCCCCCAACCAGGTTAATGGCTCAGTCCCACAAGACCGCCCCTCAGTTCAGATGCCAATTGCAAGCAGTAGGTTCTCAGGTTACCCACACTTCTCTCTGATTTGACTGCAAATTGGAGGTTCTCACAACCCCATCAGGTTCAATCATTTGCTAGTGCAGCTCACAGAAGGAAAATAGTTTACTTACTAGATAACTGGTTTATTATACAGGATATAACTCAGGAACAGCCAGACAGAAGGGCAAGGTATGGGGGAAGGGACACAGAGCTTCTGTGCTCTCTCTAGGCATGCCACCCTCTTCCTAGCACCTCCATACGTTTGGCCACCCAGAAACTCTCTGAACACTTTCCTTTTGGGGTTTTAAGGAGGCTCAATTACACAGGCATGATTGATTAAATCATTGGCCTTTGGTGATTGCCTCAACATTCAGCCCCTCTTCTCTCCCTGAAGGTCTGGGTGTGAGGCTGAAAATTCCAACCCTATAATCACATGGTTGGTTCCCCTGGAAACCAGCTCCTATCCTTAAGGGCTTTCCAAAGTCACTTCATTAACATAAACTCAGTTGTGGTTGAAAGGGGTTCCTTATGAAAAGCTGAAATAATTAACCAATAAAAGAAATTTTAAATGAAGTCCTTCAGGCAGAAGGAAATGATACCAACTGGAAATCTGCATTTACACATTAAAAAATGAAAAACATTGGAAACAGTAACAATGTAGGAAAATTTAAATGACTTCATTTCTTCTTTAAATCTCCTGAAAATACAACTGACTGTTAAAGGAAAAACAATAACAATGTATTTGTAAGGTTTAGATCATATGTAAAAGTAAAATTTAGGAGAACAATAGCACAAAGGCTGGTGGGGAGAAATGGAAGTATGCTGTGGTAAGGTTCTAAGCTTCTAATACTCTAAGTGAAGTAGTATAATATCACTTAAAAGTAGAGAGTATTAAAGGTATAACCAGAGATTGGCAAACCACAGCCTGTAGGCCAAATCTTACCTGCTACTTGTTTTTGTATAAATAAAGTTTTATGGGGACACAGCCACAGCCATTCATTTATCTATTGCCTCTGGCTGCTTTTGTGCAGTTGTAGTTGCGACAGATAGTGTGGTCCACAATGTCTAAATTATTTACTATCTGGACATTTATGGAAAAAGTTTGCTGATTCTTGGCACATACTATACACCCTCAAACAAGCAAAAAAAGAGGTATAGCTAATATGCCAAAAAGGGAGATGAAATGGAATCATAAAAGATAATCAAATCGGAGGCAGAAAAATAAAGAGAACAAAGAGCAGATAGGACAAACAAAACAAATAGCAAGATGGTAGATTTAAACACAACCATAACATATATCAATAATAATATTAAATATCATATCATATCAGAATCATATTAAAAGTAAACAGTCTAAACAGCACAATAAAAAGATTATTAGACTGGATAAAAAAGCAAAACCCAATAATATGCTGCCTATGCTGCCCATTAAAATGTAAAGATATAAATAGGTCAAAACAAAAGGATTAAGGTTCTGTAGCTGGATAAGATGCGGTAAGCACACATCACTTTATCTCTCCACTGAAGGCAGCTTTAAAACCTGGACAGAATGCATGTAGTAGTATTTAAGGAAGCTGAAAAGTCATTAGTAGCAGACAGATTGGGAAAAGAGACCAGAATTCGAAGTACCACTGAACCAGCAGTGAGTTTATCCTTTTTTTTAATCCTCTAGTATACCCAGTCTGAATTCAACACATCAAAAAAGCGAGCAGTGAGTACTGGGGTGCACAAAGAGAGAGCTCCAGAAAAAGCCTCTCAAGGAGTGGGAAAAGGAACTCCTAATGCTCAGAGACAGTGTGAAAATCCCTCATTTTTTTTCCACTTTCTTTTCTCCATTCTCCTATATCCCAACCCCCAAGCAATCCTACAGTGATGGCAGTGAAGGCAGTGGCAGCAACACCAGTGGCAACAGGAGTCATCAGAAGTCAAAACTCTAAAAGAGGGAGACATTCCTCTCTGTTTAGTGAAGCTGTGGTTCTAAGAGGGTAAGGCCAATTCCCATTGTCTTTTTCCTTTTTCTATTTTCCTGCTGTTTGGACCTGGATATGGAAGTATACAGCAAAAAGGGGTAACTAGTTTCCTAAGTTTCTGGCAGGAGAACAGAAAACGGAAGCCGCAGGGTACCAGGAAATACTACGGAGATCACAGAGATGAAAGAACTCAGGACAGCAACCCCATAAACTCATTTATGAATTCCTGAGCTCAGCCTAAGCTAAAAATGTGTGAACCTGATCCCATTCAGCATACCAATGACTCTGAGAACTGAACTAACAGACCAATACCCAAGTCCCAAGTTTGTCACTGAGTGACATACACATTGGCTTAAAAAACAGAACTGATATTGGAATTATAGCCTCCAGCAGCCAGGTTGAAACTTGGGGTCTGAACCTAACCAGGTAGACTGCCTATTAAAACAAAGACTATCAATATGCTCCATAAGATTTATCAAGAACCAGCTGACTACAAAAAATTCACTTCAAATATAATGATATAGATAGATTAAAAGTAAAAGAATGGAATATATACACACATACATATACTACGTAAACACTAATTAAAATAAAGCTGGAATGGCTATTGTAATATGAAACATAGTAGACTGTGAACAACAAAAAAGCCACAGATAAAGAATATTATGTAATGATAAAAGGGTCAATTCACCCCCCCAAAAAAATCCTAAATGTATATTCACCTAACAACAGTGCCTCAAAATACATGAAGCAAAAAATTAGAAGAGCTAAACAAATTCATAATTATAATTGGAGATTTCAATACTCCTCTATCAGTGATAAACAGAACTAGTAGAGAGGAAATGGGCAAGGATATAGACAAATGAGCAATGCCATCAAACAACTGGATGTAATTGACATTTATTGACCACCATCCAACAGCAGCAAAATACAAATTCTTACTAAGTGTACCTGGAATATTCACAAAGATATTCCATATCCCGGGTTACAAAATAAAACCTTAACAATTTTTAAAGAATTGAGAAATTATACAAAGTATGTTTTCAGAGCATAATGGGATTAAATTAGAAATCAATAATAGGAAAATCTTCAAACTCCTAGAAATTAAACAACACATTTCTAAATAATCCAAAGAGATTAAAGAAGAAATTTCAAGGGAAATTAGAAAACATTTTGAACTTAATGAAAATAAAAATACAACATACCAAAATATACAGGATGCAGCTAAAGCACTGTTCAGAGAAAATTTATAGCATTAAATGCTTATATTATAATAGAAAAGAAGATCTCAATTCAATAATCTAAGCTTCCATCTTAAGAAACCTGAGAAAAAGAAGAGCAAAATAAACCCAAATCAAGCAGAAGAAAGGAAATAATAACGATAAGACCAGAAATAAATGAGGTTAAAAACAGAAAAACAACAGAGAAAAATCAGTGAAGTCACAAGCTGGTTTTCTGGAAAATCAATAAAAATAAACATCTGACAAAGAAAAAAAGAGAGAAGACACAAATTACCAATTTCAGGAATGAAAGAGGGGATATCACTACAGACCATGCAGACATTGAAAGGATAATAATTGTTAGGAATAACTCTACAACACAAATTCAACAACTTTGATAAAATGAACTATTAATAATTTCTCAAAAACTCACACTACCAGAACTCACCAAAGATTAAACAGATAATCTGAATAGTCCTATATTTATTAAAGAAATTGAATGTGTAATCAAAAACTTTCTGAAAAATAAATCTCCAGTCACACGTGGTTTCACAGGCAAATTCTTCTAAATATTTAAAGAAGAAATAATGCCAATTTTATATAATTTCTTTCAGAAAAAAAAAGAGGAAGAATACTTCCAAACTCATTTTATGAGCCCAGCACTATTACCATCTATAAAACCACACAAAGACAGTATTACAGGAGAAAAGAAAGAAAACTACAGACCAATATCCTTCATGAACACAGACACAAAAATTCTCAACAAAATATTAGCATATTGAATCCAGAAATGTATACAAATAATAATACCCCACAACAAAGTGGGCTTTCTCCTGTGAACACGGGCTGGTTCAATATTTGAAAATCAATTTATGTAACCTTCTATATTAACAGCCTAGAGAAGAAAAAACATATGATCATACCATTTGACAAAGAAAAAAGCATTTGACCAAATACAACATCCATTCATGATTTCAAAACAAAAACAAAACTCTTAGCAAACTAGGAATTTCCTCAACCTGACAAAAAGTATCTACAAAAATCCTCCATTTACTATCATACTAAATGGTGAAAGACTCAGTGCCTTCTTCCTAAGATCTGGAACAAGGCAAGTATACATTCTCACCAATCCTATTCAACATCATACTGAAAGTCTTAGCTGATGAAAGAAAAAATTATTAAAAAAACAAAGATTGGAAAGGAAGATATAAAACTATCCTTATTCAAAGATGACATGATTGTCTACATAGAAACTCCCCAAGAATTTCCAAAAAGTGCACTTAGCAAGGACTCAGATACAAGATCATCATACAAAAACCAATCATATGTCTTTATGCTAGCAATGTACAAATAAAAACAGAAATTAAAAAACAAACCAATTATAATAACTTCAAAAAAGTAAAATATTTAGGTATTAAGTCTAACAGAACACATACAGGATCTGTTACACTGAAAACTACACAACAGTGATGAAAGAAATCCAGGAAGACATAATAAATAGAGACCTACTGTGTTCACAGATTGAAGACTCAACATAGTGAAGATTTCAATTTTCCTAAAACTGATATACAGACTTAATGCAATATCAATCAAAATCTCTGCAGATTTTAATACAGATAAGCTAATTCTAAAATTTATATGGAAAGGCAAAGGAACTGGAATAGCTAAAACAATTCTGAAAGGTAAGAATAAAGTTAGAGGAATCACACAGACTGACTTTAAGAATACTACCAAAGCTACTGTTATCAAGACAGTGTGGTAATAGTGAAGGGATAAATACATAAATCAATAAAACAGAACAGAGTCTAGAAATATATCCACATAAATATGGCCAATAGACTTTTGACAAAGATACAAAATCAATTCAATGGAGAGAGGACAGTCTTTTCAACCTATAGGATCGGACACTATACGAACACTAAACATTGAACACTGACATGCAAAAATAAATAAACTTCAATCTAAACCTCACATTTTGTACCAAAATTAACTCAAAATGGATTACAATCTAAATGCAAAAGTATAAAATGTTCAGAATAAAAACATAACAGAATATCTTTGTGACCTGGGATCAGGCAAAGAGTTTTTACACATGTTACCAAAAGCACAGTCTATAAAAGAAAAAACTGGTAAGTTGGACTTCATTAAAATTAAAAACCTTTGCTCTAACAAAGACTCTGTTAAAAAATTGAAAAAAAAAGTCAAGTCACAGACTGGGAGAAAATATTTGTACGACAGGTATCCAACAAAGGAGTTGTATCTAGGATATACAATGAACTCTCAAAACTCAAAGAAAGAATACAAACAACCCAATTTAAAAATAGGCAGAATATCTGGATACTTCTTCAAAGAGAATATACAAATGGGCAAATAAGCACATGAAAAGATGTTCGGCATCATTAGCCCTTAGGAAAATGCAAATTAAAACCATGATGAGATACTACTACATACCTATGAGAATGAATAAAATTAAAAGTTGACAATACCAAGTATTGGTGAGGGTGTGGAACAACTGGGACTCTCATGCATTGCTGGTGGGAATGCAAAATGGTACAGGCACTCTGGAAAAGCGTTTGGCAGTTTCTTATAAAGTTAAATATACACTTACCATATTACCCAGCAATCCCACTCCTGGGATTTCTCCCTAAAGAAATGAAAACTTATGTTAACAAAAAAACCTGGTTATTAATGTTTATAGCAGCTCTATACATAATTGCCAATAACCCAAATATCCTTTAACAGGATAAACAATTTGTGGTACATCCATATAATGAAATACTATTCAGCAATAAGAAGGAACAAACTATAGATACATGCAACAACTTAGAATACCAAAGGCATTACACTGAGTAAAACAAGACATCTAGAAAGGTTACATACTATATAATTCCATTTATGTAATATTCTCAAAAAGATAAAACTATAGTGATGGAGAACAGATCAATGGCTGCCAGTTTTAAGGCTGTGACTATAATGGGATAGCATAAGGGGTTTTTTGGAGTGATGGAACTGTTCTGTATTCTGATTATGACACAGATTACAAGAATTGTTTTTTTGTTTTTTTTTTAGAAAGAGGATCTCACTCTGTCATCCAGGCTGGAATGCAGTGGAGCAATCACAGCTCACTGCCATCTCAAACTCCTGGGCTCAAGTGATCCTCCTCCCTCAGCCTCCCAAGTAGCTAGGACTACAGGTGCATGCGGCTAATTATTTTATTTTATTTTTTGTAGAGACCATGTTGCCCAGGCTGGTCTCAAACTCCTAGCCTCAAGCGATCCTCCCCCCTCGGCCTCCCAAAGTCCTGGGATTACAGGTGTGAGCCACCATGCCCAGCCAGATTAGAAGAATCATACATGTGTTAAAATTCATAGAACTGTACATCAAAAGAAAAAAATCAACTTTATTATGTGATATTTTAAAAAATATTATTTAATTTTAAATTTGAGGGAAAAAAGAAAAGAGGAAGAATGAGCAAAGGAGACTGAGATGGAGCTACCAATGAGGTAGAACAAAAACCAAGAGAGTGTGGTATCCTAGAAGCCTCGTGAAGAAAATGAATCAAGGATGAGAGAGTGATCAACTGTATCAAACACTGCTGATAGTCAAGTGGGAAATGACAATTAGCAATGTATAGGTGACTCTGGTGGAACAGCAAGGTAAACACTGATTGAAATGGGTTTAAGAAAAAATGGGAGGAGAGAAACTAGAGTTATCAAATACAGATAACTCTTGAAGTTTTGCTACAAAGGATAGTAAAGAAATAGGACAATAGCTGATAAAAGTAGAGTTAAGGTTTTTTTTTTTAAGAAGCAAGAAATAAATATGTTTCTATGCTAATGGGAATATCCAATAGAGAATGAAAAGTTGATGTAGTCCAAATTATTTTGCACATGGCTTTTTTTTTAAGCACTTAGACTATAACCATTTGTTCACACACATACCTACCATATGGTAACCATAAAGTCTAGAAACATAAGCAAATATACATGTCATCAAGGACTTCTTTGATCTATTAAAAAATACATAAAATAGAAATATCTATGTTTCCAGACTTTATAGACACCACACACACACACACAAAACTGCATATATTCATACTCATATTGACTATAAGCTCCTTGAGGACAGCTGTCATGTCTTACTCATCTTTGTAGTCTTGGTACCTAAGAGAATGTGTGGAATACAGTTAGTATTCCATTAAAAGTATATGCTAAATGTCTATAGTGTGTAATAAGTCAGACTTTAAAAAAAAGACTCCTTAACTCCACTGGCTAGCTCTATGATAAATCAACTTACTTTCTCTTGAATATCCTTTATAGCACAAAGTAACTCCTTGATTTCCCTGCCCACTCCTGACACACCATATGACCATCCTTGGTCCAACACCATCCACATTTCTAGTATTAACTATGAATCTAGCTGAATTCTCAGTTTTCACTGCTGAGAAATACAGTCCTTTTATTATAAATGTTCTGTGGTATCCCCACGTCCCAATGGGCACAAATGACATGTTCTGAATAACAAATGACATTATCTTTAATAACAGAAAAGATGCACATCATAAGCTTTAAAAAGGGCTAAATATTATGCCTATAAACCAAAATTTTGAAAGTGAGAAATATTTATTCAAAACATGGCTAAACTTCTATGTAGATATCAGTTTAGATAAAATGTCATATTAACTCAAGAAACAACTTTCCTATAAACCCCCTCCAAGCACTACAAAGGAAAAGAAAAAATATATATATACAGATATAGCAACTTGCCAGCTTTACTTGTAAATGTACAATTACCATCACAGGAAAGGTTTCTGCTTTGCAGAACTCTACTGTGCATTCAAAAACAGCTCTAAGAAAGGCCTCTAATTTGTTCCATTGTTAGTCAAATGGTTTATACATGCAGAGAAAAAAAAAGAAGAAACCAGTTAGACATATATAATATGGAAATAAAAAATGGTGATAGGAGAAATCACCTCAATGTCTCTTACTTTTCCCCTTTCTCATCCTCCCCTCTCCCCCCGCCAAAAAAACAGGATCCCTGCCAAACCCCACAAAAACCTTTAGGCCCCTCTCAAGCATGCAAATGTAATTTTCTACCCGGACAACACACTCCCTTTTTAATGAACTCCAAAAAACAATCTGTGAATGCCCACAGAAGAGAAAAGAAGAAAATTGCAATGAAAAAAAAAATACAAACAGAGAGATGTGGGGGATGATCTAGATGGATATGGCAAGTCCACAGTTTAAAAAGACGTAAAAGATAATGAAGGTGAAGGGATTGTAATCAAACAAAATGGTTTGTAGGCTGTCATTTCATACAAATTAGAGTCAGAGAAATATATGAATATTCACTTGAATAAAAATCATTCATTATAGGAGTGGTCCTTCAAGTGAAAGGATCCCTGTCAAGGCCCAATGTGGCTGTCATTCATTGTTCCATTTAGTAATTAAGAAACAAAAAAAAAATTGTGTATAGATGAAAAAGAGAAAAAATAATGTTATATATGCAGGAACCCTGAAAGCCGCCAAGAGCAGGAACAAGTTTATTCATGATATAACCAAATACTGTGTCAAAATTAGACATTCAGAGAGTGTTAACAAATGACAAGAGACACTTCAATTAGGCACATGATTCAGGATCCCTCCAGATGCACATTATAATTCAGATTTGAGCAGTAAACAGAGTAGGCCACAGGGTAGGGTGGGAGGACTTGAAGAAAAACACAATGCAAAAAAGGTCATCAAAATGAAAACTGTCTTCTTGCCTCACAATTTGAAGAGAAGTTTTCTTGGGGAAAAAAAAAGCTGTAAACCAATTTAGGCTGAAATAATTACAACATTTTACAACCTAACCTCTTAAAAAAAACGATGAATAGAATTCTTCTCCCTGCTTAAGGATCAAATTGGTTGGGCTCTACACTTATCTGGCACCATGCTGTGGGCTATTTCCTTTAATATATAACCAATCAAAGATGTATTCAGGCTTTTGTGAGATCCAAAGCTTTGCAACTGAATATTCTAGAGCATCATGAAGTTTCTCTAAAAGGAACAGACAAAGCTATACACAGTGATAGCCTCCCTTGGATAGCTAATATTTAGTGGCCCCGCATTTCTCAAAGGTAGACATTGAATCCTTTTATAATACATCAAATACAAACACTTTTTCTTACATACTTGTCTTATAATATTTATCCTAATTTTTTTCTTTCTTCAATTTGTATCAACACATCACAAGATCAAAGCTGCTTAAGGGAAACACAAAAGAAAACAAACTTCAAAATACACAATTGTTACAAACAGTAAAATAATCTATAAGTACTAACTGAAAATAATACTACTTTATTAGGCCTAATAATAAATGTCATTCAACTGAATAAACAATTTAGCATAAATCTTCATGGAATGACTATTCTCAAATAAGGCATACATAAACACTATATCATTCTTAAATTTATAATTGATAGGTGAAAGTAATTTTACATATTGGCATACATGTTACATAGCACTATCTGCATATAAGAGAGTGAACACAGAGGCCAGGTGTGGTGGCTCACGCCTGTAATCCTACCACTCTGAGAGGCTGAGGCGGGAGGATTACTTGAGCTCAGGAGTTTGAGACCAGCCTGAGCAAGAGTGAGACCCCCATCTCTACTAAAAATAGAAAAATTAGCCAGGCGTGGTACTTGCCTGTAGAGGCAGGAGGACTGCTTGAGCCCAGGAGTTTGAGGTTGCAGTGAGCTATGATGATGCCACTGCACTCTACCTGGGGTGACAGAGTGAGACTCTATCTCAAAAAAAAAAAAGAGAGACTCAACATACATAGCCTTTTAAAATCCTAACAAAATGCATTAAGGCAACCAAGCTAAATTAAGGATTTAAGGATGAAAGGACATACATAACAGTAGTATGTTAAATCAAGTTAAATCTTGATTTTCATTTTTTAAAAAAGGCTCATCACCCATGGCACCCACACGGGAGTACAGAACACAAACTGAGCTAAATATTTGTTTCTATTGAAAAATAATATGTCTCTTTATAATAAATCTATTTCAAGTTTATCACATTCTTTACAAATTAATGCTTTGTTCATTTTTGCCTATAACTCATGTAAAAAAACATGGGCGGGAACAGTGGCTCATGCCTGTAATCCCAGAATTTTTGTCATGGTTCTAGAAATTTCACTTTTAAGCTTATTTTTGCTTCCTTTGTTATTGCCATTTCTAGTTACAGTATATTTGAGTAAATGATTATATTTTTTAAAGTTACATGGGGCTTTTTTGGTTGTCCTAAACTTAAACATTCAACTCATTCTGTTTGTAACTGTGATCATAATTTTTGTTATGATTTCTAGCCTATTTAAAGGAAATTTAAGAGCTCTACATTTAAATATTTTAAATAGTTTTGGTAAGTTTTTATTTTTTAAATTTTTAAAATTAAATACGGCTTCAGTAAGACTGCAAGGTTTTTAAATTGCTTTTAAAATAAGGTATTATCTGGGGTTGTATGAGATTGTATGAAAGAAAATTACAATCACACTGTATTTACATTTACCTTGGTAATTTGTTTGTGGATAGCAGTTTTCTCTAGTTCTTAGAACTACCAAATATTTGGAATATTTTACAAATTACAGCTGCAATTTATATCTTCCATTACAAGTGGCATATGTGGTTAGGATAGGAGGAGAGAAGAAATGAAATGGTTGTTTACTAATTTTTTTACTCCCATTAAAAATGTCTAATGTTAAGAAAACTTTAAATAAACATGATTGACCAATATGGTGGATGATTTACAATCCTTTATATGACACTGGTAAGCCACTATACACTAGCCTTACAAAGTTCATAAAAGGAGTAAAAAATTAATTCTTTCTGCCTTTGCCTGGTTTAATCTATACAGTAATAATTTAAGCTATAATTTATTTTTAAAATGAGTGCCCCTTGGGAAGCTTCTCTTCTGTTCTAACACTTCCCTGTTAAAATGAAACTATCTCAAAACTGTAGTAGGGCTTATTAAGTTACTGACATTTTAGTGCCTACATACTTATTTATTCTATTTTTTATTTGAAGAAAAATTTTGAGTCTTTTATTATCATTCTGACTTATAAAATTTTTTAATGAATTCTTGGTTTATTCCAAAGGAAAAGGAGGAAAATAAGATTTCTCACCCCTTAATCTCCCTCCTGTTTGGTAATGGGATGGATTGAAGTGGAAAGGAATATAAGTGAAATTTTGAAATGTATAAAAAAAGTAAAAGGTTGCATTGTTTTGCCTAGTTTGGAAAAAAGTGAATACAAATAGCTTTAAAAAAAGTCTGCATGACCTACATGGCTATGGAATTTTTTCCTAGCAAGTGATTGCAGATGATTTGTAGGGAGTAGAAGATATTTTGCCATCAATGCACAAATTTTTTCTTCCTTAGGTCAGTCTAGCTTTTCACTGTATAGATCTGAGAAATTACTTGTATGAATTGAATAAACTTCTCTGTATCATTGTACTGTTTTAACAAAAGATCATTAACTATGGTAAAGGTAACAGTGATATTCAAAGGTTACCATTCAAAACTGACAAACCACACTGTAAAAGGTTCAGTTAAAAAAAAGGCAATTGTGGGCATGATAAAAGGCATAAACATAAAGATAAACACTAGAAAAACAACCAAAAAAAACCCCACACCTTCCTACATACCAAAAGAAATTTTAAAAGAATAACAAAGGCATAGGGAAAAAAAAGCCCCAGGAAATATAATACAGACAGTAATCGAAACAAAACAAAATAAATATAGCATTTAGACGAAGCATGTCAGTCATATCAATAAATGGAAATGAACTTAATTCACTTATTGAAAGAGAAAGATTTTCAGTTGGCTCATAAATAAAATCTAAACTCCATGCTGCATACGAGACATATGCCTAAAAAAAAAAAAAGCAAAGATATACTGGGCAAATGAAACAATAAGAAAGAAATCCTGACATTACACAAAGTTGAATTAGGCCAAAATCATTAAATGAAACAAAGAAGGATAGTTTATAAATCTAAAAGCCAAAATTAAAAGTGAAGATATAACAGTTCTTCATATCTATGTACCAAAAAAGACAGAAGCCACTCATATAAAGCAGAAACAATAGGAGATGAAATAAGAAAGCAATAGAAACCACTAGTAATTGGAAACTTTAACACCACTATTAGTAAAAGATAGGTGAAGTGCCTAAAAAATAAGAATGGATAGAGAAAATTTAACAATATGATCAGTAAGATCTTACAGATATATATACATATATATGTGTGTGTGTGTGTGTATACATATATATATATAAATGGACTCAACTTGGAAAATTTAGTATATTATAAAGGTGGTACTTAAAATGACAAGGGCAAAGATAGACTTTTCAATAAATGGTGATGGGAAAACTGCATAAACATTTTGAAAAAAGAGAAAATTAAATCCACTATTCACACCATACATAAGATAAACTTCAAATGGATCAGAGATCTAAATGTAAAAAAGTGAAACTATACAAGTTCTAGAAGGAAACACAGGTAGGTTTCTCTATAACCTGGATGAGGGGAAAAGCTTTACAACTATGATTCAAAATCCAGATGAATTAAAGAAAAGATTGTTAAATTTGACTATATAAAAACAAAAACAAAAACTTTTGTATGGCCCCAAACACCATAAAGTCAAAAGACAACAAAGTGCTGCAGAACTTCTAAAATCAAGAGGGAAAACAACAAAAACTGAAGATCCTTTTAAAAATTTAGGGAAAAAAACCAAAAATCCTTCTAAAATTTGAGACAAAAACCCCTCACAAGTCCTTTTTAAATATTGAAGGGAAAAAAATGGGGAAAAGACATGAACAGACAATTTATAACAAAAGGTATTAAAATGCATTCAATTTTAAAATGGTCCTTCAAAATGATGAAAAGATGTTCAACTTCACTCTTAATAAGAAAAATGTAGGCTGGGCATATGCAGTGGCTCATACCTGTAATACCAGCACTTTGGGAAGCCTAGGTGGGAGAATTGCTTGAGGCCAGAGGTTTGAGACCAGCCTGGGCAATATATCGAGACCTCAACTCTACACAAAATTTAAAAATTAGCCAGGTGTGGTGGCACAGGCCTGTAATCCTAGCTACTTGGAGGCTGAAGCAGGAGGATTCCTTGAGCTCAGGAGTTCCACTGCACTTCAGCTGGAGTGACAGAGTAAGACCTTGCCCCTAAAAAAAAAAAAAAAAAAAGCAAATCAAAATTATTCTGAGTTACCATTTCTCACTCATTCATTAGATCGGCAAAAACTAAAAAGTATAAGAACTCATTTTCTTGGCAAGTCCATGTGGAAATAGGCACTCATGTATATTGCTGCTGGGAATGCAAACCAGTAATAACCCTTTCAGATGGGAATTTGGCAATATCTAACAAAGTTACGGATGCAGTTTTATTCTTTGACCCAGTAATCCCACTTATAAGAATTTATCTGGCAACAGTACCAAAATACTCACACACAAGGTTATTATTGCAGCAAAATATTGGAAGCTACCTAAATACCCAAACACAGGAGATTGGTTGAATAAAAAAACAATACTATCATACATACGTACAATGAGGTACTACGTAGCTGTTAAAAAAAAACCTCTATTAACAGATATGTAGTGATTTCCAGTATATACTGTTAAGTGAAAAAACCAAATTACAAAAGATTATATAAAGTATGCTATTTTTGTGTGTAAGAAAGAACTGGGAAATAAAAATATGTACATGTATCTGCTTATTTTTGCAAAAAGAAGCAGAGGAAGACTAAACCAGAAAGGAGTGAAACTGGTTACCTACAATGGTAGAAGAATGGGGTGGAAAGGATACAGGAGAGAATAACAACTCTCTATTAATTATGGTCTACATATTCAAAAAATAAAACAAAATTAACAAGACTTCTTTTACTCAGCCTAACATTTTTGAGATTCATCCATGGTGTTATATACATCAGTAGTCAGTTCCTTTTTATTGCTAATTAATAATAGGCCACTGTATGAATATATCATAGTTTCTTTAGTTATTCCCTACTGATACTTCATCCTATTGATGGTATTTCCAGTTTTGTGCTACTATACATGGTTTTTTTGTGGACGTTTTTATTTCTCTTGGTAACTACCTAGGAGTGGAAGTGCTGGGTCATAAGTAGGTGTATATGTAGTTTTATAAGAAACAGTCAGACCTTTTTCCAAAGTAGTTTATACCATTTCCAACAAGGTATGAAAGAAGATGTCTAATTGCTCCACATCCTCACATTTGTTGTTGTCATCTGTATACTATTCTTACAACTTTGCTATATGTTTGAAATTATTTCAAAATAAATACAGTCATGCACCACATAACAATGTTTTGGTCAACAACAGGCCACAGTAGTCCCAGAAGATTATAATGAAGCTGAAAAATTCCTATTGTCTACTAACATCATAGCTATTGTAACATCATAGTGTAAAGCATTACTCATGTGTTAGTGTAAACAAACCTACTGCACCATCAGTCCCATAAAGTATTGCATGTACAATTATGTATAGTACATAATACTTGATAATGAGAATCAATGACTATGTTATTGGCTTATGTATTTACTACGCCATACTTTTTTATTGTTATTTTAGAGTACCCTCCTTTCAAATTATATATAAAAAAAAGTTAACTGTAAAACAGTCTCAGGCAGGTCCTTCAGGATGTATTTCATAAGAAGGCATTGTTATCATAGGAGATGACAGCTCCATGTGTGTTATTGCCCCTAAAGACCTTACAGTGAAATAAGATGTGGAGGTGGGAGACAGTGATTTTGATGTTCCTGACCCTGTGTTGGACTAGGCTAATGTGTGTGTTTGTGTCTTAGTTTTTAACACAAAGTGTAAAAAGATTTTAAGAAAATTTTCAATAGACAAAGCTTACAGAATAAAGATATGAAGAAAAAATATTTTTGTACAGCTGTACAATGTGTGTTTGTGCCTTAAGCTAAGTATTATCACAAAAGAGTAAAAAAGTTTTAAAAAATTAAAAAGTTTATAAAGTAAAAATAGTTACAGTGAGCTAAGATTAAATTATTATTGAAAAAAAATTTTTTTTATAAATTTAGTATAGCCTAGGGGTAGAGTGTTTATAAAATCTACAGTAGTACATAGTAATGTCCTAGGCCTCCACATTTATTCACCACCCACTCACTGACTCACCCAGAGCAACTTCCAGTCCTACAAGATCCAGTCGTGGTAAGTGCCCTATACAGGTGTACATTTTTTATCTTTTATACCATATTTTTACTATACCTTTTCTATTTTTAGATACACAAATACTTACCATTGTGGTGCAATTGCCTACAGTATTTAGTTCGGTATCGAACATGCTGTACAGGTTTGTAGCCTAGGAGCAATGGGTTACACCATATAGCCTAGGTGTGTAGTTGGCTATATCATCTAGGTTTGTGTAACTATACGATGTTTGCATAAGGACAAAAATGCCTAACGATGCATTTCTCAGAATGTATCCCCATCATTAAGTGATACATGACTTTAGTTAAAATAGCACTTATTTATATTTACTTTGTGCCAGTCCCATCCTAACAAATATGAAATAGGTACTGCTATTATTCTCATTTTACAGTAACTCATCCAAGGTCACACAGATAACTACTGGTATCTACTGATTGGTCTCTCCACTTCATCCATTGAAAAATTTGATACTGAGCCACAAACTTCCACTCTACTAGAGATCAATGCCATTACACTTGCTGGTTCTCTTCAGCCATGTGAACAAAGTTGAAACCTGCCTCTAAATTTTTTAACTTTCATATTTCCAGTGGTCTTATCCTATACTTCATTTTAGCTGTATACTTCCTTGGTCACACCTTAGATTTTAGCATCACCCCAAACTGCTCCACCTCTGAAATCACTAAGTCATATATCCCACTCTTTTCTAACCCTTTTCCTTCTTGGGTGCTCACTCAGTCATCCCATTATAGTTGTTCTTCCACTTCACTTGGATCTCCTGTCCATTAACTAACCAATTAATTTTCCCTACCTATTCGTCACTCCTCTCCTGGGTGCCTAGTATAATAGTAATCACTTAATAAATGATAATAAATGAAATTACATTAGCATCCAACTTAGATTCCATGGTCCATTATTTTAATTACTCTCTTGTCAATGTCCTAAAACCTGTTACTCAACTATTTTTACTTGAAAAAACCTTCATCCTAGAACTATCCACCTTCTCTATGTCTAGACCCAGACTAACAGGCACTGTTAACACAAAATCACAAAATTAGGCTGATTGATGCTATTGAAAATTCAGGTTCACCAATTTTACTGGGGCCCACAATATTGTCAGACATTCTTACCTTGTTCTCTTCCTCAACTTGGTCTCCATTCTCAACAATAGCTACATCGAAACTCTTTCTCTTTCTTCAAAACTCCACTTGTTATCTACACTTGGATATCTCACAGACGTTTCAAATTCAACATGCTGAAGACTGAACTCAACATCCTTCTCACCCAGCACTACCCTCAACCATCCAAATACATTCGCTCTCCTTCTTCAGCTCCCTCATCTTGGTAAGTGGCACCACCATAAGTCCAGAAATCTGGCAATCGTCATCATCTGCAACTGCTGCCTCACCAGCCATCCTCCAAATCAATCACCAAGCCATGGTGACTACTTCCTATATATGCCTAGAATCAAACCACTTTTTTCATGGGTACTACTAGCCCATATCAACATTACTTTCTAATAGCTATAGTTTTCAAAACCCACTCTCCCTGCCTCCACTCTTACCCTGATTCTAATTCCTTCTCCAAACTGCAGAGTTAACCTTCTGATTGGCTTAAGATCCCTACTAGGCCCTCTTTGATCTGACCCTAGCCAAACTCTCTAACTTTACTAAATTTCTTTCAGTCTCAAACATGTCACTTTCTCATCCCTAGGACTTCACATACACTATTCTCTCTACCCGATATACATACCTTCCCTATATAGCTCTTCACCTGGCTAACTCTTACTTAAACTTCAAATTAAACTTACTCCAGGGTCTACCTTATTTGCCAGAACAGGTAACAGCCTGAACTTACAATCTCATGTAAACCAACATGATATAAAGTGGTACTTAAAATATACAAGAGGCAGTATAAGAAAGGAATCTCTTTTTTTCTACCTGGGAGAGTCACAGAGTAGGTGACATCTGAACATAGTTTTAAAGGATGAACCACAGTTTACCAGAAGGATGAGGATACTATACCCCATCACACACATACACAAAGGGAACAGAAGAAGTGACAGAATAGCGTCCAGACAAATACACAAACATGTGCATATGCAAGGCATGAGGGGGAGTGAAGAAGGAGGGAGGTCCAGGGACAAGTAATTTTGCATAATAGTGGAATAAACTACAAGGGTATGAGAAATCCTATTCAGTATTTCCCAAATGTGACCTGTAAATCATCTGCTTCAGAATCACCTGAAATTTCTGGAATTTGTTAAAATATGCTGATTTCTAGGCCTCATCCCAGATCTAATCAATCAGAATCTCTGGAGTTTAGGGCCCAGTATTTGTAATCTTAGCAACAGTCCAAGAGATATTATGCACATCAGTTTGAGAACTGTAGGTGAGAAAAACTGACCTTTGTTCTAAAAAGGGTCGCTTAAATAGATTTATTATTTATGTAAATATAAAGGAAGAAGGAAGTTTCTGTCTCGTGATTAGGGTTTAGCAAAATTCTTTGAGACTCAAGTACAAATATCACACCCTATAATCCTCCATCCCTGGTTACTAGGGAGAATTAATTGACTTAAGTAAAGCAGCACAAACCAGGGGAGGGACATAATATGAGCTAGTCTTTTGCATTTGGAAAAGAAAAACTATTTAATCCTTGGGAGATTCTCATAGAAAAGCATTGATTGTGGGCTCAGCAATGATAGGATACACAAATTCAGATAGGCACAACGCTTCTGGCTTTATAAAAGAGTGGATTGCATTGTGTGCGTGAAGGGATTGGGAAGTGAACGTGTACAAAGAGGACACCCTCATTAATTGAAGCACTGAGAGAATAAACTTGTCCATGGAACCATCATCATTTGAAAAGACGTTACTGGCCTTTGCCAAAAGCTGGACCAGCGAAATTTGCTGTGTGGGGACACTAGTAGCACCACACAGTGGAGGTGTTTGACATTTGTACCATCTGGCAACAAAGCACAGTAGTAGCAGACTGAGAGTCACCAGAATTTTTCCTTGCTCAGAAGTGGAAACCGCATACACCTTCTGTTTGGAATCAACAAACCCTCTGAAGTTTTCAGACAATACAGGGAAAAGGGAAATGCCTATATTTCAGATAATACATGGGACAGGGTGATATTGATCTCTCTGCTAAATATAAAATATAGAGACTTGGGTTTTGGTTTAGAGAAATAAGGGATGGACTGCATTTTCACTCTGAGTATTGTGGTGCAGATCATACCAGTTGCATGATAACATGTGTAAAACATCTAGCACAGCGTCACTGCAATTAATCAGTAAGTCATAGTCAGTGGTTGTTATTTTAGGGGGAGAGAAGCTGCAAGGTTTACAGTCTGAATATACATGTGAATAGTTACAAATAGGGAAATTAGGAGAAAGATCTAAGTTTGTGGGAAATATTTAGCTTTTGAAATGCTGAGTTTGAAGTAGAAGCAAGACATCCAAACAGAGATGTTCATTTACATAGGATGCATTTACTACCATTTCTGCTTGTTGAAATCTTATCCTTCCTCTACCCACCTCCCAGCTCCCCTTTCTCTGCCCCTACACCCTTAATCTTTTGCAATTATGCGTACCTTCTTTAATCTTTTAGCACATTTATATTTCTACTATTACTCTTATTATATTGTTTTGTATCATAATTATTTTTCTACATGTTTGTCTTATCAACTACATAGTGAATTCTTTGAGAACAAGAAGAGAATAAAGCCAGGTATATTGTTTTTGTTTATCCCACAGGATCTTGCCCATGATTGGCACTTAATAAATCTAACTAGCAGCAATCAAGGGAAAGACCCAGAGCCCTATATGACCTAGATAAGCTCACCTGAACTTCACACCACCATTTGCAAGATGAACAGAAGGAACCCAGGATTCTGTGTAATCCTAACAAGATTCCTCATCCTCCCCTTGCTCAACATTCATAGCTTCACTAATTGCCTTGAGTCCTTCAGGACTAATCTCATAATGTCTTTTATGCCCTGTCACTCCAAGGAATCCACAGCTCCCCAGTCATCCCTCAATGCCCAGATTGTAATCCCCATATATCAATATGGGTCATGGGACAAATTCTTCACATGCCTCAGAACTACTTATTCCCCTTCTCTGCTTTATTTTTCTCTATAGCATTTACAACCATCTGATTATTTAGCTGTCTGTGTCAACTTTTAAATATAAGTTCCATGAGGACAGAGATAAAAGTCTGTTTTACTCACTGTTATAATTCCAGTACCCGGCTCATGGTATAGCACAATGGATATTTGCAGAATAAATAAATGAACATATATTTCATTTGTTAATTCAGTCAACAAATATTGAGTGCCTATAATATATCCCTAGGATACATTAGCGAAAAGAAAGGCATAGTTTCTATCTTCATGAAGCTTACAATCTAGGAGAAAAGACAACATTAAACAAACATTACATAATTATGCATAATTTTGATAAATGCTCTCAAGGAAAAGATAGGATGTATGATAAATGCTCTCAAGGAAAGTATAGGATATATAATATAAGCTAGTGGGACAGGAATGGGGATTCCAAACTAGATCTTGAGGAAATACATTTAAGCAAAGACTGAAGAATAAGTAGGAATTAGGTGAGCAAAGGAAGGTGAGAGAAGATTTCAGACAACAAGAATGTGTCACGACCCTAAAAAAGAACATAGTTGCTTGTTTGTTTAGCAGGTTTATTGAGAAAAAATTGACATGCAATAAATTGTACCTATTTAAAGTACTCAATTTGTTAAGTTTTGACATGTGTTAAGTTTGACATAGGTTTGGACATATATAGATGGAAACCACCACCCCAATCGAGATAATGAACATATCCATCTCTACCTTGCACATAATTTTTATTTACTCCACTAATATTTATTGGTACCTGGCATGTGTCAGGCCCTGAATATACAGTGGTATATGGTCCCTGTCCTTTTATAGTTCAAGAGGTGTCTAATTCAAAGACGTGAAAGAAGGCCAGGATGATAATATCTAGGGAGGAAGGCAGGGACTATATCCTGCATGGTTTGTGGACCAAATTTTGATTTTTACATAAAGACCAAAGGGAAGCATGCAGGCTCAAGTCATGCTGAACTAGAACAGGAAGCCATTGGAAGGTTTTAAGTAGGGCAGTGACATGATCACATTTGTCTTTTCAGAAAGATCTCACTGACAGAAAGGTGAATAATAGATAAGTCAAGAATGGTTTCTGGGGGAACGAGTTAGGCAAGTGCAATAATCCTGGCAAGAGATGATGGTAGTTTGGCCAAGGTGGTGGGAGCAGAGTGGATAAGTTTTAGATTGATTCAAGAGATCATTAGAAGTGCCTTCTTAGCGCAGCAGGCTCATCAGGCACATCAGTCTCATAATCTGAAGAGATAATTAGAAAACAGAACCATCAGGACTTAATGATAGGTTAGATATGATGAGTAAAGAAAATGGAGGATTTCCTGGCTTGCAAGTGCAAAAAAAAAGAAAGAAAAAAGAAAGAAAGAAAGAAAATGGAGGAGGCAAGGATAACTCTCAGTTTCCCAGCTGAACAATTAGTTGAATATGATGTCATTTTCAAGATAAGGGGACTCTGGAGGAAGAGGACTTTGCTGGAAAAGATGAGTTCAATCTTGGACATGTTGAGTTAGATGGGCTAAAAAGATAATAAGTAAGTGGACATACCCAGAAAGCAGTTAATTATACCAAGTTTGGGTACAGTAGGAACACACTGCAAAGGTGATTGATTGAGAAAGGGCAATTAGGCAAATAAAAGGCACCCAGATTGGAAAGGAAGAAGTAAAACCATTATCTCTATTCACAGACGACATGATCTTATATATAGAAAATTGTAAAGAATCCACACAAAAGCTATTAGAGATAATAAACGAGTTCAGCAAAGTTATAAGGTTCAAAACACAAAATCAGTTGTACTTACACATACTTCCAATGAACAACCCAAAAATGAAATTAAGAAAACAATCAAGATATAGAACCTTACCATTACCCCAAAAGTTCCCTCATGCCCTTACCAGTCAATTCCCTCCAGAGGCAACCACTGTTCTGATTTTTTTTAACCATTGGTTAATTTTGCCTATTCTAGAACTTCATAAAATGAAATCCTATAATATGTACTCTTTTGAGTAAGGCTTTTTTCACTCAGCATAATATTTTTGAGATACATTCATGCTTGTATGTATCAGTAGTTTGTTCTTTTTTATTGCTAAATAGTGTAGTCCACTGAATGAATATACCAGTTTGTTTAGCCATTCTCCTGTTCATGTACAACTAAGTTGTTTCCAGTTTGGGGCTATTACGACCAAAGCTGTTATGAACATTCTTGTACAAGGTTTTTTTTGTTGATATTGTTGAAATGTGCTTTCATTGAGCATGGGTAAATACTTAGGAATGAAATTTCTGGGTCACAGGATAAGTGTATGTGTAGACTTTTTTCCAAAGTGGTTACGCCATTTTATATTTCCAACAACAATACATGTCTGAGACTTCTGATTGTTCCATATTCTTACCAACATTTGGCTTTCTAATTTTAGCCATTATGGTGGGAATGTAGTATTATCTTATTGTGGTTTTAATTTACATTTCCCTGATGACTAATGATGCTGAGTGGTTTTTCATGTGTTTATTAGCCATTTGTATACAATCTTTTGTGAAGTGTCTGTTCACATCTTTTACCTATATTTTATTGGGTTGTCTCTTTATTATTGAGTTGCAAGCATTCTTTAAATATCTTAAATATCAATCTTTTGGCCAGGTGCAGGGGTTCACACCTATAATCCCAGTACTTTGGGAGGCTACGGTGGGAGGATTGCTTGAGGCCAGGAGTTTGAGACCAGCCTGGGCGACATACCAAGACCTCATCCCTACACACAGACAAAAAATTAGCTGAGCACAGTAGCGCAGGCCTGTAGTCTTAGCTACTCAGAGGCTGAGGTGGGAGGATTGCTGGAGCCCAGGAATTCAAGGTTACAGGCTTACAGTGAGCTATCACTGGGCCACTGCACTCCAATCTAGGTGACAGAGGGAGACCCTGTCTCAAAAAAAAAAAAATCTTTTGTCAACTATATGTTTGGCAAATATCATCTCCCAGGCAACAATATTTATTGACTGAATTACTTACAGATTTTAAGTAATGTTACAGAACTCCTCTCTTTGAAATCAGATAGACTTGGATTTAAATCCTGGCTCTACATATAACCAGTTGTGGGAATTTGAGCAAAGTATTTAACTTTTCTGGGCATTTTTTTGCATGTGTAAAATAGAGATAATACTTACCTCTATAGGGTTGTTGTGAATATTTAGATAATGGATTTTGACATGTGTGGCACATAAAAGGTCCTCAATAGATGTTAGTTCCATTCTCTTCTGATTTTAGTCATATAGCATGGCAGTTTCTGCCTTAAATAGCTGAACTGCAATTCTTATAGTACAAAACCATAAAAATTTGAATTTTCACAGTAGTACATATCATTACAATAAAGGAGACCATAAAGAACTAGGGCTCCTGGGAAGAGATTAATGTGCCTTTCTGTTATTCTAGTTCAGTAACATATGCAAAATACAGCTAAATCTAAAAGTAGTCAAATCAAATGAAATTCAACTGGAGGTGAAATTGGAAAGGAAAAAGTAAATAATTCATATTATGTTGTGCTAACAGACATCTCCTATAGCATGCGGAAAAGTTAAATGACATGCTACTGTAAATACAATTGTACTGAATCCTATCTATACCAGAATTAGTTGTATTTTGCCTCTTACAGAGATTCACATAAAAAATAAATTTAACCCAATAGCATTTTTAGGGCAATAACTTCAGCATGTTAATAATACTTTCAGTAACTAAGTTATACTAATAACTTACTATAAACAAGTTAAAGTAACAGTGATCACTATAAGTAAGAGTTTTATTATACAGCACAGAAATTGCTTTATTGCTTTTTGTTCCTGTATTTATTTATTGCTATAAAAAATTTCAGGTTCTGGATCCAAATTCTGTTCCCTTAACTTAACTACTAGTCAAGTTAGTTAACTCTTCTAAACGCCATTTCTTTCATTTGTAAAATGGAGATAATAATATGATCTATCTTATATCACTCCAATGAGGATTAAATAAGCTTATAAAGACCTTCTTGGCTGGGCATGGTGGCTCACACCTGCAATCTTAGCACTCTGGGAGGCCAAGGCAGGAGAACTGCTTGAGCCCAGAAGTTCGAGACCAGCCTGAGCAAGAGCAAGAACCCGTCTCTACTAAAACTAGAAAAATTAGCCAGGTGTCACAGTGCGCACCTGTGGTCCCAGCTACTCAGGAGACTGAGGCCGAAGAATCACTTCAGCCCAGGAGTTTGAGGTTGCAGTGAGCTGTGATGATGCCACTGTACTCCACTACACTCTACCTGGGGCAACAGAGCGAGACTTTCTCAAAACAACAACAACAACAAAAGACCTTCCTTAGCATAGAATACTTTTAGCATATAGTTAAGTACCCAGTAAATATTAGTTATTTATTATTGTTGTTGTTAAATTATGTTAGTCAAGGTGGTTTTTCTTAAGTTTCTGTGACTAGTTTGGGCTTCATAGTTTATAACATGAAGAGGTAATTGAGATATGATTATGATTTACTTGTTAAACTGACTGGAAATCACTAACAGAGATTATATACTTTGCAACCTTCATATCTCAGTTTAAATGTCACTTTCTTGGAGATCTTCTCTCCAAAGTAGGTCCTTCATTTAAATTTTAATTTCTATTATGGTAAATGTTGATAGATATGATTCAAATAACCAAATGTTCTTTGGGAATCCTTGGTAATTTTTATCAACATTAAGGGGCCCTGAGACCAAAATGTTTGAGACTAATATGATGCATTGATTATAAAATATGTATTCTCTTGATTCAAAGTATATTACGGTCTGTCAAACTTCTGGGTGATTTATTTTCCCTTTTTTTGGCTGGACTTAACTTCAGTGGTAATTAAGAATTGTGCACATTCACTTTTTCCTAGTGAAGTTATACTTACAATAAGGTTGCAAAGGCTAACTACAACTTCAGGATTTTCTTTTTCTTTCTTTTTACTATGAAC
This sequence comes from Daubentonia madagascariensis, assembly GCA_023783475.1. Classification (NCBI taxonomy): domain Eukaryota; kingdom Metazoa; phylum Chordata; class Mammalia; order Primates; family Daubentoniidae; genus Daubentonia; species Daubentonia madagascariensis. Next base: position 12,649,510 of record JAKFHU010001129.1, on the reverse strand, counting down.
TAGAATTGTATCAACTCAATGAGGGTTGCACTAGTTACCTTTTGCCTATAGGAAGTTATAATTGACAACTAGATTTTTATGGTAATATGATTACTAATAAGTACAGCTTACTTGTAAGATATTTAATATAATCTTTCTAAACAGTAAATTCACACTGTTACACAAAAGTGAAAAATTAGGAAGCACTGCACTGAAATTATCTCTTCAATCCATCTCCCACTCCCACTAATGCCACTGCCTTAGGTTACCCCTCCTCTTCTCACTTCCAATACAAGAGCCATCCTATGTTCATTCTTTATTTTCACCAATCTAATCTCTACACTGAGACCAGAATGATTTAGCTGAAAATCAAACCTGGCCATGTCACTACCCTTGTTATTAAAAGAATTGTATGGCTTCCTATCTACGTATAGCAGAGATCATAAACTGATAGTCTACGGACCAAACAAAGAATAAAGACTGAAGTCAGACGTCGTGGCTCATACCTATAGTGCCAACTACTTGGGAGGCGGCGGGACTGCTTGAGTCAAGGCTACAATAAGCTATGATCGCACCACTACACTCCAGCCTGGGTTAAATTAAATTAAATTAACTTTTTAAAAGATTGAGTTATCCCCCCCACACAGGTGTTTTTAAATTTTTTTAATTAGTTTTGAAAATAGGAAGATTTCACATTAAAAAATATAGACATCTGGCTTCACTTTAAAAAATTAGAAAATTTGGCTGGGTGCAGTGGCTCACGCCTGTAATCCTAACACTTTGGGAGGCCAAGGCCGGAGGATTGCTTGAGGCCAGGAGTTCAAGACCAGCCTGAGCAAGAGTCTCTACCAAAATAGCCCGTCTCTACCAAAAATAGAAAAAATTAGCCGGGTGTGGTGGCCCACGCCTGCAGTCCCAGCTACTTAGGAGGCTGAAGCAGGAGGAGTGCTTCAGCCCAGGAGTTTGAGGTTGCAGTGAGCTATGATCACACCATTGCACCAGGGCGACAGAGCAAGACTCTGTCTCAAAAAAACAAACAAACAAAAACCTGTAATATACACATATGTACTATCAGTTATGAAACACCATCCTACTTTTTAAAAAATCTCCTCACAGGTAACACTACACCTCTAAGCTGGTGAAATACTAAAACTCAGCAACATCTGTGTGTGTGTGTATGTGTATGTGTGTGTGTGTGTGTGTGTGTGTGTATATGTGAGATTTATATAATATCGTATGCATATTTTTCTGTACCTATAGACTGAGAAAGCTACCTGAAACCTGAAAGAATGTCCAGATGACTTTTACCTTTCTTCTCTGAACTTTTAGATATTGTTGTAATTTATAAATGAGTATGTAATTTTTGGAAAACAATAAAGCTATTTAAGCTATTTTAAGAAATGATTCTTTTAGGCCAGGTGCAGTGGCTCACACCTGTAATCCTAGCATATTTGGAGGCCAAGAGGGTAGGATCACTTGAGGCCAGGAGTTTGAGACCAGCCTGAGCAACACAGTGAGACCCCATCTCCAAAAAAAAAAAAGATTCTTTTGAATCCTTAACAATAATGGGATTAATCATATTCCCTCCAACCTAACTCAAAAACATACTGAATCACATTGGTGAAACAAATAGTAAAGTCCTAAGAATAGGTAACTACATAAATTGGAAAACAGTTTTAATTTTAGAGAGACATGTTATACACTTAAAGGCATTGACAAGACTTCTTGTTAAATTAAAAATAATTAGAAAATTACCAATATTCAGCACAGTACTGAACTTACATTCTTTCACATGATTATTGAAAAGTAATTACATTTATCTCACAATACAGAAATCTTTTTTTAGAAATCATATTTTTCACATCTATTTTAGAAAATGTAATTTTTGAAAAAAATACATTTAACAGTGTAGAACTAAGAAATTTCAACATGAGGATATATTCAAACAATTAACTGTAAAATTAATTCTGAAAAATTCTGCCACTGGAACAATTACTCTGTGTTGGCTTTGAGAACAGCATTTGGCTCCTCTGTGTACATTTTCAAGTCCCTAAAATCAACCTTTCTAAAAAAAATTAATAAAAATGCCAAATATGCTCATCTATTGTCTTTTCAACAAGCTCTAGCTAGCACTATACCACAGCAACTAAGACGCAAGAAATTAATTTTGTATTGAAAAAAACTAGCATATGGTATTTCTTTGTTATAAGGTCAGCAAGTCAACCGAATTTGAATCATCTACAATGGCAGGTATCTGACAAAGATTAATTTAGGACAGATAATGTCTCTGAAACCAAAGTCCACTAAACAGTTTCACAGCCTATCAATCATGTGAAAGCCTCTCTTGCTGCACCTCTGCTATTATACCTCTTTCAGAAATAGTTCAGCCTATTTTCATAAGATAGGAGGTCATATTATTATATTCCATAACCCCATAAGAACCACAAAAGTACAAAAGTATAATTATAAAGAAATAAAGCATGATTGAAGGGGCTTTGTGAGAATGAACATTAACCAATACTATCAAGAAAAATGCTGAGGGAATACTGTGTGGAGCATTGCATCACTGTAACCAATTTTTATTAATTAAGAATAATTCAACAAATATACTTTAAAAGAAATTTAACCAACTGAGCAGCAATTATTTTAACAAAATTTTTACACAATTATTTGGAACTACAATTGTTTCTATAGTATAAAAAAGGTAAAATAAAATCTGAGATTTAAATGAGGCTATTCAAGTAACAGGTCACCTTTATTCACTTAGCAATTGCTTTAAAGAATCATAAATTCATTATATGAATTTTTCAGCCTAAAAATTCTTTCTAAGATCTTCTCAAGTCCACAATGTCCAAAATGCAGGGGAAAATCTATTACTATTATAAGAATGTATATAGGTCTGAACTCAAATTAAATGCTCAAAAATAAGGAAAGATGATCCATTCAGTGCTAAAGCCAAAATGTGAATCACGGTTGTGAAAATAAACAAATAGGATTCTGGTTAGGGGCTGCCCTGTACTTTGTTTTGACTATATTTGTTGAGCAAATTTTAGTAGTTGTACTTTTCTCTCAAAAAAGTTAACTTGCCAAAGAAAGAAGATAAAATAACTCAATTGGTAACAAATAGCAAATACACTGGTTAAAGGCAACATTATAATAACCTGAAGAACCCACTGCCATATATATTTGTATAGTAGTACAAATATATTCTCTGTGAAGTGAGCTGAAGTAAACAAAATGTTTTTTTTTAAAGAACGAAATATTGTACTATGCAGAAACTGAAAAAAATTGCTAGTTTACATTTTTTTTAAGAGACAGGGTCTACTCTGTCACCCAGGCTGGAGTGCAGTGGGGCGATCATAACTCACTGCAACCTCAAACTCCTGGGCTCAAGGGATCCTCCCACCTCGGCCTCCCAAGTAGCTGGGACTATGGGTGGGTGCCACCACATCTGGCTAATTTTTTTTTTTTTTTGGTCACTACGTTGACCAGGCTGTTCTTGAACTTCAGGCCTCAAGTGATCCTCCTGCCTCAGCCTCCCAAAGAGCTGGGACTACAGGCATAAGGCCCTGCACCTGGCCTAATTTACACTTTTGAACTGTTTTGTTTTGCAACATGATAATGAATGGCTGTTGTAAGTGATAGTTCTGCAGCAAATTAAGCTACACAAGACCTAAGACAAGACACTACTAACATCAATACGGAACTTTATACTTTAAGGAGTACTTCAGATACATCACCTCCTGCAGCTGAACTCTTTGGGGAAAAATATCCTCCCATTAAAGGAGCTACAAAGATTGTTACATACCTTTTTCTCCCACAGGATGTCTTTGTAATCTTACCAGGACCTCTAGGATCACAGAGTTTAGAGTTAAGCAAATGAACCACATATATAGATTACAACCATCATGCAAATCTTTCTTAAAATGAATTTTATGAGCCGTTCCTCAGTAAAACTTCCAAATGCTATGCCTCTTTTCTTCCTTTGTTAAAATTTACTGCTTTTTAACAAATTCCAAAACATAAGGTAAACTGAGAATATCTAAATTGCTAAGGAGTAGGTGATAAAAGCAAATAAAGAGAGGATGAATAAAATCAATAATATATTCCCCATTTATGAAGTCATGTGTTTCATTTTTCTATCTATATCACAAAATGAATTATTTCTTTGTGTTAAAAATTATTAACCATTACTAATTTAAACCATTTTGTACTACTAGAGAAAATGTTAATTTTACATGAATACACAATAGGCCCACAATATATGAATTGAATATTTTGGGCTCAACAATGGAGTTATTGTTCTGGTACTGCACCAGCTAGATGATTAAAAAAAAAAAGTCTGTGCATCTAAAGGTGTGATATAACATGGAAGGCAAGATTGGATGTTATTAAGGCAATAAAGAATGGTCACACACTAAATATAAAACCTATGTCTGAATTTTCTTATTTATAGACATGAAAGAAACTATCTCAGTGTATAATTTCTTCATTTAACTGATTTTTTTTTTTGCCCTTCTCAATCACTCTTTAGGACTTAAGTTGTTCATTTATTTTTCACTATGCATAATTGAACAGTGACTAAGATCTCGGACACAGGAACCAGACTGCCTTGGTTCTAACCTCCGCTCTCTCACATAACTAGCTACGTGAACTTGGACTAGTTTTTTATTGAGGCCTCATTTCTTCATCTGTAAAACTGGGATAATAACAGTACATACTTCAAAAGAATAAGGATTAAGTAAATTAAAACATGTACATGGCAAAGTGCCTGGCACACTGTAAATGCTCACCATGTGTTAGCTTTTAATATCATTGTTGTTCCTATTGTTCTGTAAATAAAAGTCAAATTATATCAAATGCCAATATTTACAAAGCTTTAAAAATTAAAGACTTTAAGTATATATAACCAAGAAAGACATAATTTTTTTTAAATCCTCAAAACTTTAGCTTATAATTGAACAATAACCGACTATCATTTGAAATAAAATTAGATGAGTTGTACATGTTTGTACTGTTGATAATTTAACCTTTAAAATGAACATGTATAAACTACTAGATCCTTATTCAAATAACTTGAGATTTGAAACATAAGCTAAGAAAAGTATATTCTCTTAAACAATTCAAAGTAAATAGGTAATTGGAGAGACATCCACTATTAATTAAAGTTCATTCAAGATTGAATATCATATTTATTCCTTTTTATTTTGAAACAAACTTGCAGAAAAGTTGCAAATACAGTTCAAATAATTTTTTATGAGCTATTGGAGAGTACGTTGTCAACATGCCATCCCCCCAGAATATTTTTTGTATATTTCCTTCAATCAAGGATATTCTCCTACATAACTATAAAAACTATCAAAATCAGAAATCAACACCAAAACATTACCATATAATCCACACACCCCATTCAAGTTTTGTCAATTGTCCCAAAAACATCCCATTAAGGACTTAGTCCAAAGTCATGCACTGCACTTAGTTTTTAAGTCTTTTTAGTCTCCTTCAATCTGGAACCATCTGTTGTCTTTCCTTGACTTTTATGACTTTGACACTTTTGAAGACTACAGGCCAGTTATTTTGAAGAATGTCCCCCAATACTGTCTGTTATTTCATCACAATTAGATTCAGGTTATACATCTTTGACAGAAATATAGAAGTAGTGTTGTGTTCTTACTGTGCCCTAACAAGTACAGAGCAAATTTCAATTTGTCCCATCACTAGTGAGGTTAACTTTGCTCATGTGATCACAGTAGTGTCTGCCAGGCTTCCCCATTACAAAGGTACTCTTTTTTTCCCCTTATAATTAAAGTATCTCACGGGAAAGTATATTGACATTATACAAATATATTCATCAAATTTTCAACTTGCTCTTTTTATTCTAAAATTTATAACATAATGACCTCATGGGTTTCTATTTCACTCAATGGGGTAGTTACATCCATTACTATCATTATTTTGATGCTCAGTTCATCCTATATTTGGCCAGTAAGAATCCCTTCAAGCTGGCTTTTGTGTCCTTTTTGACATGCTGCCATCATTCTTTGAGAAATCTTTGCTTTCTAGCACAAGAACATGTTTAAGGCTCACTTGGTACTTTCTCTAGCCCAGCCCCAAATTCAGTCATTTCTCCAAGGAGACTCAGTTCCTTTTAGTGAAGAAAAGTATTTGGAAACCAAGATCTGGGCATTAGATGTGCTCGTTGTTATCAGGATGTCACTGTTCTCAGGCCCTCTCAATGAATAAAATACCATACTTTTTTTTAATATATATTAAATACCATGAGTTCATATAGGTATCTCCAATTACAATCCAATACCACAGACTTCATTCTAGTTTTCTCCCTGTCTATATTTTGGTTCCCTTCTCTGACAGTGAGAAACTTGGCTCCTGTTATCCTTAATTGATTTACTCAGTCGACCACTACCTATACATAATCAATTTTCCACTGCCACTGTAGCCCCCCTCTGATAAGGATACTCTCCTCACTCTGCTCAGCCTCAGAGAGCCTGCACTCATTGCTGACATCCCCTGGCATGCCCTCCTTACCCTACCTGAACTCTAACACCCCATGCCTTTGTGCTTCCCATCACTTCTATGCAAAAGTAATCCTCAATCCTTTCACATTCTGACATCTCAAGTTGTACCCCCCCCTTCATGAGGACATTCTCCTCACCTGCTTGAACTCTAGCACCCCATGCCAGGCCCCTGCTCCAGCTGGGCTCCAATACCCCCTTTCAGCTGCTGCCACCCTGTCTCACTTCCTTCTCTCTCTTGCTTCTCCTAGGTTTAGGCTAAATTTTTCAGGAAGGGAAGTCAGAAGAGAGAAAGGGGAATGATTATGGTTCAGGGTCTAGAGAGAAGAGGAAAGAGAAGAGCAAGTATTTTATGATACCTTACAATTAGCTATTTAGCTACACAATGATTCCTTATGTTTCTAAAACCTATTCAGAAAGTAAGGAATAAACAGTACAGAAAATAATAAGAAAAAAGAAAAGAATATGTTACTGAAAAAGAAAAAAATTATTTTCTTAAATGTATTGAATCCTTGTTCTTGTATTATGCTTCCAACTATTAAGAGTTGTCGTCAACTATAACAAGGCTATGAACTACGGCCAGCTCCTTTTTCGCATCTTGTAATTGAAAAAACTGCATCATACACGCAGTCTGTAGGCTACACAGAGTGGCAACAGCAAGAGAGCAATTCCTACAACCCCTACAACTGAAACCATATCAATAATGGTTAAAGATAGAGAGGGATATGCAAAATATACCTTTAATAGCAAAATATGTCCCCAGTCTGCATCTTGTTAAATGAGAGGTGGGAGCCGGAGGATATTCTCCCTGACCTTCTATTAAGATAAATCAAGGAGACTGAGTGCTACTTGATACCAAATCGTATCCTATACCTCTCCAACAGCTCTATAACACATCCTTATATTGCCTCTTCCTCCTTCCCTGTCTCACTTCATTTTCTCTCACTCTTGCTTCCCTAGGATTGCCTTCCCTAATAACATAGTAGCAGGTTAAAAAGCATTTCCCAGTTCAATGCAAGCAGAAAACATCCCTTAGTCCAATACATTCCATGAGACAAACAACACTGAGTTTTGTGACTTCATAAGGACCAAGGGTTCCAGATTGGAAAGGAAGATGAAAAATTATCTCTATTTGAGTAATAAATGAGTTCAGCAAGGTTAGGGGTACAAGATCAACATACAAAAATAAATTATATTTATATACACTAGCAATAAACAATCCAAAAATGAAATTAAGGAAACAATTCTATTTATGATAGCCTGAAAAAGAATAAAATACTTAGCAGTAAATCCAACCAAGGAAGTATAATACAAGACTTACACTCAGAAAACTATAAAACATTGTTGGAAATTAAAGAAGACCCACATAAATGGGGCAACATCTCATGTTCATGAATCAGAAGACAAGATGTTGTTAAAGTGGCATGGTGGACAGAATAATGCCCACCCCCCAAATATGATAGGAATGTCAGTGCAATCCCTATCAAAATCCCAATTTTTTTCCAAAAAATTGACAAGCTGATCCTAAAATTCATATGGAAACTCAAGAGAACCAGAGTAGCCAAAATAATCTTTAAAAAGAATGAAGTTGGGAGACTCACATTTCCCAATTTCAAAACTTATTGCAGAGTAACAGTAATCAAGACAGTGTGGTATTGGCATGAGGATAAACATATAGATCAATAGAATAGAATTGAGAGTCCAGAAATAAACCCAACTATGGTCAATTCACTTTCAGCAAGGATGTCAAGATCATTCAATGAGGAAAGAATAGTCATTTCAACAAATAATGCCAGGACAACTGGATATCCACGTGCAAAAAAAAAAAAAAAAAAATCAGAGCCGTTTCTTACACCACAAAAATCCACTGAAAATGGAACATAAATGTAAATGTCCTAAATATAAACTATAAAACTCTTAGAAGAAAACATAGGAGGTAAATCTTATTGACCTTAGGTTAGGCAATGTTTTCTTAGCTATGGCATAAAACAAAAAATAAAGCAGCAAAAGAAAAAACAGACAAATTGTACTTCATCAAAATTCAAACTTTTGTGCTTCAAAGGACATTATCAAGAAAGTAAAAAGACAACCCACAAAATGTGAGAATATATTTTCAAATGATGTATCTGATAATGGACCAGTATCTAGAATAAATAAAGAACTCTTACAACTCAACAATAAAAAGACAAATAACCTAATTTTAAAATGGGCAAAAAGGATGTGAATAGACAGTTGTCCAGAGAAGATATACAAATGACCAATAAGCACATGAAAAGATGCTCAACGTCATTAGTCATTAGGGAAACGCAAAGCAAAATCAACCATAATGAGATATCACTTCCCCCTAACCAGGATGGCAAAAATAAAAAAGATAGATAATATCTAACAAGTATTGGCAAGGATGTGGAGAAATTGGAACACTCATACATTGCAGGTGGGGTTATAAAATGATGCAGACTTTGGAAAATAGTTTGGCAGTTCCTCAAAATGTTATACATAGTTACTGTGTAACCCAACAATTCTACCCAAGACAAATGAAAACAACGAATCCACACAAAAGCTTGTATACAAATGTTTACAGCAGCATTATTGGTAATAACCAAAAGGAAAACAACCCAAACACCCAACGACTAATGAATGTGTAAACAAAATGTGGTATATATCCATATAATGGAATATTATTCACCATTAAAAAGGAATGAACTGATACATGCTACACATGGATGAACCTTACAAACATTATGCTAAGTGAAAGAAGCCAGTCACAAAAGACTACATATTATAACTTCATTTATATGAAATATCTAGAATAGGCAAATCCATGGAGACAGAAAGTAGATTAGCAGTTGTTTAATACTGGAGGGGAATGGACTGGGGAGTGATAGCTAAAGGATACAGGGTTTCTTTTGAGGTGATGAAAATGTTCTAAAATTGACTGTGATGATGGCTGGCTGCTCATATCTGTGAATATACTAAAAACCATTGAATTGTATACTTTAAATGAGTGAGCTGTGAGCTGTATGGTATATGAAGTATATATCCCACTAAAGGTGTTAGAAAGGAAAAAAACAAAAAAAAACGGCTGCTGTAAGAGGACCTTGTTCCAAAATACAAAGTCTCTTCAATGACACTGCTGAGATTATAGTCTTCAAGGCCTCATTAGGTAGTCCTGACTTCAAAGCAGAGAGAAGGTAGCTTCCTTAATAAAGAACTCCCCCACCAATGCTAACTTGTCTTGATGGCCTGCCAGATTTATCACATGGCTATATAGCTAGAGCAAGTTATTATAAAATCCAACTTTTTCTCAATGATCAATTCTAATCTCAAATTGAATAAGCAAACAGGGAGTAAGTACTGGAAAACCACTCTCTACTAAACACAGTTCTAAATAAAATTACACTGAAATGCTGGAAATGAAAATATAAGATTCTGGTTGAGTGACTTCTTTTGTTACTAATTTTGCAAGGGACAACACATGAGTTGACAATCTATAAACCACTGCAATTAGCACTTCAATAATATATCAAAGAAACATTAATAAAGCATATTCAGCATACTCCAGCCTATGCAACACAGGGAGACCCTTTTAAAAAAAAAATTGACTGAAGTTTCTGTTGCAACTGCATCAGTTCAATCTCTCTGCCCTCCTAATCTTGTTCCCCTCCCTCCTTTTATAAGAGTTTGTCCTAAAAGCACTCCCCAATAAACCTTCTGCAAGCAAATTTCTATCTCAGAGTCTATTTCCCAGAGAACGTAACCTAAAAAACCCGATTCCATGGGAAGATTCAATAAAGTAGCTATGACCTACTCTGTTCAGTAGCCTCATAGGACATTACTTTATTTCAGCTAGTGAAAATCATTAAAATTCAGCTGTCTATGACATAATGTCAAGCCATCATTCTGTTGAAACAAAAAAAGCAACCTACACAGCAGCATTTGGATAAGTAGCAGAACAAGATGAATATATCAGAGATGCTAAAACTGAAATATTTAACAAGTAAAAGTAGCAAATAGTAGAGCTGTGTTAATCTTTTAAAAAACTAAAGTAACTATTCCATTCATAACATGAAAATGGGTAGAATAAAAAAGGTTAATGAATCACCTTCACCAATATGATATACATGAAGGCTCAAAGGCAACAGAGGAATTGTAGAATTTTAATCAAATAAAGGGGATTCTTCTACATAAATTAATGCTTCCTGAACTTATTTGGGACATGGACCCCTTTGAGCATCAAATAAAAGTATAAACTGTCTTCCCTGAAAAATGTCCATCTCCATTTGTAAAATCTGATAATAATTTTAAAAGTTCATGGATCCTTTAAAGCAATCTATAGATATGAGGTTATTACCCCTGATATCTATAGATATGAGATTTATAAAGTTAAGATGACATCTCTCTACTCGAGTCTGGGCGACAGAGTGAGACTTTGTCTCTAAATAAATAAATAAATAAAAAATAACAAAGGATACTAGCGATTTTCACTACTATCAGTAAATTGTGTTGCTGAGCTTAGTGACTTTGTCACATTAACTCTTTCCTGAATCCAGTCTATTCAATTAATTCAATTTGACCCACAAGTTCCTAATCTGGTTTGGAACAAGCTAGGGTATAAACCAATCAATAAATCAATTCAACCAACATCTACTAACTAAGCTCATTAAATGTAAGTCACTATGCTAAGTGCTATGGAGCAGTGGTTTGCAAGCATTTAAACCTGGGGAGCTTGTCAAAAATACAGATTCCTGAGCCCCACTCCAATCTCAGTTAACTAGAATTTCCAAGGTGGAGCCTCAGAATCTGTATTTTACTAAAGTTCCTCATGTGACTATGTAAAGCATCCAGGGCTGGAAATCACTACTATGAAAGTCATACAAATGAATAAGACAATGGTCTAAATTCATTTCAACAGAGACCTTTTAAAAGTCCATTATGAAACTTACTAGGTATCGTGCTGAATATTACATAATAGGATACAATCCTTGCCCTGGAAGAGCTTGTAGAGTGGAAGGGAGAATAAGACTTGTAATAAATTATAACACAACCTGAAGATGGAAAGTGCTTCTGTCTACACCCTCACTAAAATATGTGCTCTGTGAAAGCAGGAACTTTGTTTTGTTCACCTCTATATCTCCAGTGGCTAGACCAGAGTCTGGCACATAAGTACTCAACAAACAATTGTTGAATAATGCATCCAACTAAAGTGGAAGTAAATTTTAATTTCAACTAAGTAGATAAGGAAATGGCACTTTTAAGAATAGATGTATAGAATTTTAAGAGGCAAGGAAGGGAAAAGAAAGAGAATGAATATTCATACACCCCTACGAAGTGTAAGAAATTCTAAGCTGCCCTCACGTACATTATCTCACTTAGCTGTCATGTTGACATTCTGACATAGTATTATGTCCCCATTTTATGGATGAGGAAACTGAGGCACACAGAGATTAAGTAACTTGTCCAAGGTTACACATCCGGAAAGTGACAGAACTGGGATTTGAGCCCAGGTCTCCAAACATAATGCTTAGGAATTCAGACCTCATTCCCTATGAAACAGAATGTCTTTGAAGGTTTTCTTTTTTTATTTTGGAATATATTTTTTCCATCAACTGCTTTATTGCAATATAATTCATATATAATAGAAATCATCCTTACAAAGTATACAATTCTGTGGTATTTAATATATTGACAGATTTGTGCAATCTATCTAATTTTAGAGCATCTTCATCACCCCAAAGGGAAATCCCATACCCATGAGTAATCACTTCCCCTACCCCCAGCACCTGGAAACCACTAATCTACTTTCTGTCTCTAGGATTTACCTATTCATGTAATATGTGGCCTTTCTTATTTAACTTTTTTTATTGTGGTAAAATACCCATAAGATTTGCCATTTTTATGTGTACAGTTCCGTGGCATTAAGTATATTCACATTGTTGTGCAACTATTACTGGTACCTATCCCTAGAACTTTTTCTTCATCTCATATCAAAACTCTGGACCCATTAAACAATAACTCTCAATTCCTCTCTCCCCTCAACCCCTGATAACCTCTATTCTACTTCTGTCTTATGAATTTGCCTATTCTAGATACCTCATATGAGTGGAATCATACAACATTTATCCTTTGTGTCTGGCTTATTTCACTTAGCACAACATCTTCAAGGTACATCCATATCGTAGCATGTATCAGCATTTCATTTCTTTTCAAGGCAAAATAAAGATCCATTGAATATATATGCCACATTTTTTTTTTAAGAGACAGAGTCTTACTCTGTCACCTAGGCTATAGTGCAGTGCTGTGATCATAGGTCACTATAGCCTCCAACTCCTGGGCTCAAGAGATCCTCCTGCCTCAGCCTCCCAAGTAGCTGGGACTATAGATGGGCATCACCACACTTGGCTAATTTTTTCTTATTTTTTGTAGAGACGGGGTCTCACTGTGTCACCCATGCTAGTCTCCTGGCCTCAAGTGATCCTCCTCCCACTTTGGCCTCCCAAAATGCTGTGATTATAGGCATGAGCCACCACATTTTTTTTAATCCATTCATCTGTCAATGGATACTTGAGTTGCTTCCATATTTGGCTATTGTGAACAATACTACTGTAAACATGGGTGTATAAATATCTGTTCAAGTCCTTGCTTTCAATTCTTTTGGTTATACACCCAGAAGTAGAATTGCTGGATCATACAGTAATTCTATGTTTAATTTTTTGATGAACTGCCATACTGTTTTCCACATCAGCAACACCATTTTATACTCCTAAAGGGATCCAACTCCACATCCTTGAAAAAATTTGTTATTTTCTGGTTTGTTTGTTTTTCTCTAATATCCATCCTAATGGGTGTGAACTGATATCTCATTGTTGTGATTCTCACTTTGCTAATGATTAGTGATGTTGAGCATCTTTTCTTGTGCTTATTGGCTACTTGCATATCTTCTTTGGAGAAATGTTTATTCAAGTCCTTTGCCATTTTTGAATAGGGGTTTTTTTGTTGTTGAGTTGTAGGAGTTCTTTATATATTCTGGATATTAATCCCTTATCAGACATGTTGGTTTGGAGTGGCTGGTAGGATGTCAATTTAGAAATATCTGGCAGTTAAATATACACGCTGATCTTGAATTCCAGAGGAAGAACAAAAGATGCAAACTTAACCGTCATATTACTTGCACAGTGACATTTATAAAGTACTTTCACATATATTATCTTAGTTGGAATCTCACAAAAATCCTGACACTTTTATAGACAAAAAACCCAAGGCAGATCTCCTCACTCCAAATCCCAATATTAAGACTGTGTGGAAGTACTTCAGGGTTTCAAAGGAAAGAAGCTGGCCAATCTGATGAAGTTCTGGGCTCCATCCTAATCCCCAGAAGAGCTCAGATTTTATCTGCTGGAAAAACTGAAATTCCAACTAAGATTTCATTTGAAAATGAGAGTACAGCTGCTTTAAACAAATTTTAAAGCACTATATTACACCATGCTATCTTACGTTCATGAAACTGTAATTGAAGCTATAGAAATCAATTAGATTGCTAAATTAGAAGAATTGAGGCAAGAAGATACATCCTGCTTTTGTGGGGTAAGTGAATGAAGAAGGAAGGTAGAAAGAAAACAGAATGGTGACGTAAAACAAAAACCTAGGAAGGAGCATTTCGAAGAGGAAGGTGCAGTAGACTGCAGAAAATTCTATGTACAGAAGTCATGAAGAATGAAGACTAGAAAAAAGATACAGTGTTTGGCAACCATGAGGTCACTAGTGGTCTTTAACAGATCAATTTTAATTTAGTGAGCGAAAGCACAAGTCAGACTACAAAGTCTTCAGAGGGGGGAAGGTTGAGGAAAGGAAGATAACAAATGTAGAATACTCTCAACAATTTTGATAAAGGTTATAATAATAACAGTGAATACTTACATAACACTTAATATGTGTTAGAACTAATTCTAACTGCTTTACATGTTAACTAATTTAATCCTCAAAACAACCTATAAAGTAGGTACCATCATTCTGTTCCTTTACAGTTGAGGAAACTGAGACATAGCAAGAAGCCAGAATTGCATGTTTGTGATAGTATGTGTGTATATATACACACACATGTTAGATATATGCAAATATATATGATAGTAAAGAGTTCAACAATATAAAATTGAGTGAGAGAAAAGATTAGCATGACTGAGAGTTTTTCATGATAGGGAGCCATAATGTGTTTATATTACTAATAGCATCAATGTATGCTGGTGATGCTGGCCAGTCATGTCAGTTTACCAGGTATTGACTGACTTAAAACAAAATAAGAACAGGCTGGTTTTTCCTGAAACTATCAATGCTACAGGCTCCCGTTCAATAAAACCATGAATGAATAGGGAAAAAAATGTAATTATCTCCAAGGCTTTCAAAGACACAATACATTTTCCTGTTGCTTACAGACAAGATAATGAATAGATGGACAAAAAGCTATTTTGCTGATTAGCTCCATCATACATTTGTACCTAAAAGCAGCAACAATTTTTTAAAAAGGAAAAAAAGGGTTATCTGAAGATAAAGTTATTCTACATCCAGAAATCTGTATAGTTTACTCTGAGAAAAAAGTATTAGTATCTAGTAACATTTTGTCATCCTCCTGCCTGCCAATATTACCTTTTTTAATCAACTATGTACTAAAGTATTATAGGGCATGTGAAATGTTAATACAGAAGAAATTTCATGAAAGGTTAATCTAACTTGTAAGCAGTAAATAGTGTTTTCAATCTTTATTATAATATTAGACATAATTGTAATATTTCTTATAATTGGAATTAAATTAAAATAGAGCAATATATCCAGTTGCACCCATTTCCCCAGTTAATCACTTCCTACTCTTTCATATTAACTACCTCTATTATTACAAAACATTTTGTTAGATGCCATTTAATATGTGTATCCTATACTAAACTGTATACTCCTTAAATAGAGAAATTATGTTCTATTTTGTACAGAATATTAAAAAATTAAGTTTTATAAATGAATGAGTGGACAAACATGAAGAAAATTATAGCTTGGCATTACCTTAAATACAAGTGTCTATAATGATGGTAAGAATGACAATTTTTTTTTTTTTTTTGAGACAGTCTCACTCTGTTGCCCCGGTTAGAGGGCAGTGGCATCATCATAGCTCCCTGCAACCTCAAACTTCTGGGCTCAAGCAATCCTCCTGCCTCAGCCTCCCGAGTAGCTGGGACTACAGGCACGTGCCACCATGCCCGGCTAATTTTTGTATTTTTTGTAGAGATGGGGGTCTCACTCTTGCTCAGGCTAGTCTCAAACTCTTGACTTCAAGTGATCCTCCTGCATCAGCCTTCCAGAGTGCTAGGATTACAGGCATAAGCCACCACGCCTGGCCGACAATGACAATTTATATACTTTGGAATAAGACCTTTCCAAAGAGAGAAACATTCTTTAAGTGGTAAGAGAATAACTCTCCTTGAGATCTATCAATAAACCTAAAGATATGTGAAACAATAGATAGAATTAGAAAAGAAAGTTGACACGGTCCATAGCATTTGTGGAATAAAAATTACATAATATTTTGATTGCCAACAATAAATTTAGAAACATTGATAACACTAACAAAGGTGATCATTTTTTTCTACAGCAGCATTTCTCAGCCTTGGCTGCACATAAAACTACTTGGGACCTTTTTTCAAATTTTGAAATTTGGTTCTCATTCTCCACAAATTCTGACTTCATTAATTTGGGATGAGTCCTGGTACTGTCATTTTTTAAAATCTACCCAGGTGACTTAAATGTGAAACCAAGACTGGGGTCCACGATTCTTTCTAAAATCACAATTTTAGGTATAATTTACATTCAATAAAATTTGCTAATTTAAAGCATATAATTTTATAAGTTTTGACAAATAGGTAACCACCACAATCATGAACATTTCCATCGCTCAAAAAAGTTTTCTCACACCTGTGAACCTGAAAAAGCCAATCCCTCAAGATGAATCTTAAGTGGCTAACTGGGCCTAAATTTAAAACAGAGCCAAACAGCCATTTGCTTACTAGAGGTCACACACTCTGAGTTCCTGGAAAACCCACATGGCTGCTTAACTTTAGGACTTTCATAGCTGACTATTCTGTCCATGTGCCTGAACCAACCAATAGGCCATGCCTGTGTCGACCAATTAGAACTAAGCAAGTTTGAATCCTTTGTTTATATAAGCTGATCTGATTGGGAACCTGGGTGGGAACGTTCTCTATTCTCCCTCTGTTCTCTGGAATGCACCTTCCTTTTACGCCAAAGGCTGCATCTCCCCAGTTTGCAAACTTTTCTCTGGAATAAACTCTCTTTCCTCTAAATTCCATTTCAGAGAACTTTTGTTCACATGCCCCATTTTCCTCTCCTCCAACAACCACTGATCTACTTTCTATCATTATAGCTTTGGGCTTTCTAGAATTTCATATACATAAAATTGTACTGTATTCAGTCTTTTGTGTATGGCTTCTTTTACTTATCATAATGCTTTTGAGATTCATCCATGTTGCTAGGTTATTGGTAGTCTGTTCTTTTTTATTGCTGAATAGTATTCCATTTGTATGGCTATACAACAATTTCTTTATCCATTCACCCATTTGGTAGGCATTTGGGTTGTTTCCAGTTTGGGGCTACTATGAATAAAGCTGCTATGAATATTCAAGCATATGTCTTTATATGAACATACAAGGGTCTTCAAAAAGCTTATGGAAAATGCATATTATGAAAGGATTATGCATGGATTTCAAAATTTTTTGCACCAAAATAAACTCATACTTATTTGCTACAACATGTCTGAACAGGATTCAGTTTGAGATACCAAGAAGAACAAGACAACAGTTCGAAAACAGCCCCTATCAGAGGAACATGAATTCTGCTAAAATTGAAGCAAGACAAACATCAAATTTACAATAAAGTGTGGGTGGAAGAACAATGAAATCACTGACACTTTACGAAAAGTTTATGGGGCCAATGCCCCAAAGATATCAGCAATTTACAGCCAGGTGAAGTGGTGCACATCTGTAGTCCCAGCTACTCAGGAGGATGAGGCAGGAGAATCACTCGAGCCCAGGAGCTTGACACCAGCCTAGGCAACATAGCGAGACCTTGTCTCTGGAAAAAGAAAAAAGAAAAAAAGGAAAAGGAAAACCACCAGTTTACAAATGGATAACTCATTTTAAGAAGGGATGAGACAATGTTGAAGATGAAGCCTGCAGCAACAGACCATCCACATCAATTTTTGAGGAAAAAAAATCATCTTGTTCCTGCCCTAACCGAAGAGGACTGGCAATTAGCAGCAGAAACAATAGCCAACATTGTAGACATTTCAATTTGTTCAGCTTACACAATTCTGACTGAAAAATTAAAGTTGAGCAAACTTTCCACTTGATGAGTGCCAAAACCATTACACTCAGACCAACTGCAGACAAGAGCAGGGCTTTCAGTGGAAATTTTAAACAAATGGGATCAAGATCCTGAAGCATCTTTTTGAAAAATTTTAACAGGAGATGAAACATAGATACCAGTTCAAGCCTGAAGACAAAGCACAATCAAAGCAATGGCTACCAAGAGGTAGAAGTGGTCCAGTCAAAGCCAAACCAGACTCATCAAGAGCAAAGATCACAGCAATAGTTTCTTGGGATGCTCAAGGCATTTTGCTTACTGACTTTCTGGAGGGCCAAAGAACAATAACATGTGCTTATCATGAGAGTGTTTTGAGACAGTTAGCCAAAGCTTTAGCAGAAAAATGCCCATGAAAGCTTCAACAAAGAGTCCTTCTCCACCACAACAGTGCTCCTGCTCATTCCTCTCATCAAACAAATGCAATTTTGTGACAGTTTTGATGGGAAATCATTAGCCATCCACCTTAAAGTCCTGACTTGGGTCCTTCCGACTTCTTTTTGTTTCCTAATCTTAAAAATCTTTAAAGGTCACCCATTTGTTTTTATTAATAGTTAATTATGTAAAAAAGACTGTATTGACATCATTAAATTCCCAGGACTCTCAGTTCTTCAGGGATGAACTAAATGGCTGGTATTATCACTTATAAAAGTGTCTTGAACTTGATGAATCTTGTGTTGAGAAATAAAGTTTGTATTTTTTATTTTTATCTTTTAATTCCACCTTTCCACGAACTTTTGGAAGCCCTTTTGCATGTGTTCATTTCTCTTAGGTAAGTATCTAGGAGTAGGATTGCTGAATTTTATGGTTAAGTGTATGATCAGCTATATAAGGAACTATATTCCAAAGCAGCTGTACCATTTTACATTTCCATCAGCAATGTATGAGAGTTTCAGTTGCTCCATATCCTTGTTAGCACTTGGTATTATCGGTCTTTTTGGTTTTAGCCATTCTAATGTGTGTGTAGTATAGGTATCTCCTTGGGTTTTAATTTGTATTTCTCTAAGGATTAAATTATAATAAGTATACAAACAACAGTTATTAAGGCATGAAAACCACTAGGGAGAAGAGAACTTCATCTTTTGCTTCAATAGTCTAATTTTTAAGAATATAACAATGTAATACTACCCTGAATACCACATTCATCACTCCAGGATAAAGAGAAACAAGCAAACGACCAAAAAACATGTACACATAGAACTTTTCAAAAACAGGTTTCAGAGACTCCGAGTTATAAACCCACACAGTTTATAACCTCCTGCCTACATAAAGATGTCAACAGAATGTAATCCTTAGAAGTTTAGGCTTTAGTGTCCAACCTGGGTTTGTACTCTAAGATAGGAAAATAGAAAATATTATAGAAAGACTTCCACCAAAAACGGGTGAACATTTATTTACTGAGCCTTACACATAAGTGACTAAATGTTAATTCAATGAATGAATCAAGAACTAGTTAATAATAAGCTTCAAAGGTATTTTTTATCTATGTAATATTTTAAGAATCAGAAACATCCAGAAATTAAGCCACAAAATGCTAGTAGTATATTCTAGGCTCCAGTCACATATAAATCAATTAAGAGATATGTCATACTACACACAAATGTAAAAAAGTTATGTGACAATTTACTCATTCATTCAATAAACATTTACTGAGCACCAACCTAGGGCAAATCACATTACACATTCTAACAGGGAGAACTGTTATATTGAAAACCAAAAATTAATCAGTTGACTATAGATGATTATAGAAAGTATCACAGTAGTTTAGCATATGATCATACAACATTAAAGCTAATATTAAAATGAGTGTGATGTCTTTAGTCTACCAGCTCAATGATAGGCTAAAAGTGTCCAAGAAGTATCCTGCCTGTGTCAGGAAAGAAATGAGCCTATAAATAAACTACAAGGTAGAAAATTTAAAAGTAATCTGGAATAAATTATTATCTATTTTGAACATCAAGCACTAATTCTAAACTATATGAATTTAGGGTTTGGAAACAGAGGTTAAGACACTGTTCATATGCCTTCAGGGTTATCCATTTCTAAAGATGAGTTATAAATAGTATGTGTGAAAAAAAAAACTCATAGTAATCTGTTCATTCATACATGTATACCCTGAGTACTATATTTCACAGTCATCATTTTTTATCAAGAATGATGACAAGTTTAACCTTTAAATAACCACTTATTTGTCAAAAAAGTGCCACACATATTAAGAATACTAAATAATCAGAGCTGGGCATAGTGGCTCATGCCTGTAATCCCAGAAACTCAGGAGGCTTAGGCAGGAGGATCACTTGAGCCCAGGAGTTCAAGAGCAGTCTGAGCAACATAGTGAGACCCTGTCTCTAAAAAAATAAGAAAAATTGGCCGGGAATTGTGGCACACTCCTGTAGTCCCAGCTATTCGGGAGGCTGAGGTGGAAAGATCACTTAAACCCAGGAGTTTCAGGCTGCAGTGAGCTATAATTACACCACTGCACTCCAACCTGGGTGACAAGAGCAAGACCCCGTTTCTAAAAAAACAAAAAAAAAAATTAAATAATCAATCACACAAATTGAATCAAGCAAATTGAAATAATGCTTACCTAAGCTTACCTAATAAAATGAATATGATGACATCTAATTTAAGTCATATTCATGTAATAAAGTTTAAAATTCACATGAAACTCTGTTATGCAACAAGAAACAAGTATGAGAAGCCGTTATGGGTTAAACTGTGTTACCTCAAAAAAAAAGATACCTTGAAGTCCTAACCCCAATAACTCAGAATGTAACCTCAGTCCCTCACAATATGACCTGGGAAAGACGATCACTGCAGATGTAATTAGTTAAGATGAGGTCATAATGGAGTAGGGTGAGCCCCTAATCCAACATGACTGGTGTCTTTATAAGAAGGTGGCCATGTGAAGACAGAGACATACAAGGAGAACACCACATGACCATTAAGGCAGAGACTGGAAGTTTTGCAGCTGTAAGGCAAAGAATGCCAAAGATAGCCAGCAAACCACCAGAAGCTAAGAAGAGGCAACAAGGGATCACCTGTAGGCTTCAGAGGGAGCATGGCCCTGCCAACACCTTGACTCCGGACTTCTAGCCTGTATAACTGTGAGACAATAAATTCTATTGTTTTATGCCAACCTAGTTGGTGGTACTTTGTTACAGTAGCCATCGGAAACTAATATAGCATTTTTACATTAACACATACATTTCTCATGTACATTAATTTACTGACATTAATGCATTGATTTTTCAAAAATTTATTTTCTAAAGTATCATACAATAAACTTGACTATTTTTGGTGCGCAGTTCTATCCATCTTAACACATGTATACATTCATATAATCCTCACCATAATAGGAAACTGACAGTCAATGCCCTGATTATTAATAACCATTGTTGAAACATGAGAAATAAAATTATTTTACATGGGCATAAATAAATTTCCAGCCTTTTCACTTTAAAATTTAGAAATTGTACTTACACTTCAATATTATATTTTTTAAGTTCCTGAAGTAGAGATAACCTCTAAAATAAAATCCACTATCTTTAGTTTATCTATTACCTTTAAAATCCAAAACTCTACCTTAAGAAAGTCACCTTTTATAAGAATTCATTTAAAGCTTTCATTTGAAGAAACTGTTAAATCACCATTCTTCACACAAAACAGATGGTCAACATAGAAGATACATTTATGTTGTAATACTCCTACTACAAAATGCTATTAGTTTATTATATGCACAAGTCTGGAGTTTTCCCCAAATCTTCCAAAACCACACTCATACTAAAATTATTCAGGCTTATTTCTTTCTCTCTCTCTCTTCTCTCTCTCTCCTCTTTTACAACACTGAGAAATCCATGCTCAACATTCATTCATCCAACAAGCATTTATGGAACATTAAGATGTGTGCAAGTCTGATCTGTTGAGGTGGAGGGGGACAGAGAGAACTCATTGCTCAAAAAAAAAAAGGCAATGTGACTTAAAACTTGGTAAATTTCTACACTAAAAATGTTACCACTTATCCCTTAAAGGAATGCAACTGCCTTCTGTGATGGAATATAATAAATATAAATTAAGTCATCTCTCCCCACATGAAGTTCTATTATGATTTTATCTATTCTATTATAATTTACATATGATGCTATAAAGTTTTTTAGGTGTAGATATCTTTTGTTCCCCCAAACAATATAGATTAAAACAAATTACATATAAAAACCAACAATTGTAATACTTGTTATTGATGAATTACACAAAAGTTGTACTATAGAAAAATTTCACAGACATGTTTATTGATGATATACAAGTGCACATAATTATAAACTTACCACTTGATGTGTAAGTTGTGGACACTTCCTGAAATGTTCCTCTTTTTATTACTATTACTGACTTTGTAACTGTACCGCTTTCACATAAAGTAACACTTAGCATTGTGGCTCTAATCTTGAAGACTATCCAAGGACAAATTATGTGCTTATTAGAAAATGTGTAGACTAAAAATATGGGGTTTTTTGAAGTCACCTGTCAGAATCTACTAAAAATTTCTGGATAAGTATTTATATAACTGAGTTATACCAGGAACAGAAGGCCCCTGCATGCCTTTACCCAATTTTTAAAAATCTAAATATCCAAATAAATATATTTTTCTGTTTAAGAGAGAAAAACTGTTATTGCTTCCTTTCCTTCAATCAATTCAGATCTCCCTGAGAAGGTGCAAACCTTTAAGTTTTACCAAACACAGAGAAATTAATTTAAAAATGGTGGATAGCAAAAGGGTCAAAATCTTCTAAAATTATTAGTAAATTATAGTTGTTCTGTTCTTATAGTATCTGCAGATTCCTGAATAAGTATTTTCGCAAGGTTTATTACTACTATCTCCATGGGCTTCTAAAACAGGTTTAAATGCAGATGCTTAAAACATCTGAATATTATTACCTTCACAATACTGAGAGATCAGACCGTAGTCTAGACACAGCTTCAAACTTACAGATGTCCATGAAAAGAATAATTTGCAATTTTCCCCTTTTAAAAGGAATAATACTTCTGATTCAGTACTGCTATATAAAAGAAATGTTCCTTTAAGCATAACAAATCTATAGTTCTCTCATTTGTTATGTCAAGCTGGGAAAGTTTTAGTTCTGATTCAAAATCTCATGTTTTCTACAGAGATTCCAATTTTTTACCAGAGTCCATGACTTCCTATTACCAGATTCCATGTAGAAAGTAATTAGAAATTACAGAATTTACTCTACCTACTCTTTGTACAAGTTTTTGTTTGTTTTTACTCTACTTTCCTTTAAAACTTTTTTGTGTTGGGTTGGGTTTTTTTTCATTTAAATTCCCTTACGAATCTTTTCTTTAAAAGGATGTTGTTACAGAAATACCCCAACTTTTCTTCCTTCTTAAAGCACTGGCCTTCAGTAACCTCCCAATTCTGAGGTTCTATGGCTTGGAAACAGTAAGGAAATAGGTAGAATTCTTAATAAGCACCACTTAGAAATTAAATTGAGTTTGAAGTGGGGTTATAAATTTA
Source organism: Daubentonia madagascariensis (assembly GCA_023783475.1). NCBI lineage: Eukaryota > Metazoa > Chordata > Mammalia > Primates > Daubentoniidae > Daubentonia > Daubentonia madagascariensis. Next base: position 12,626,053 of record JAKFHU010001129.1, on the reverse strand, counting down.
AGAATATGATTACAATCTTGCTATATACAAATCACTTTCTCACTCATCTCTTGGCAATACTTTTATAAAACCTATCATCTAGCCTAAGTCACATACTCATAATTTTAAGTTTAGGAGATGAGGAATTACTCTCTAGTTTTACATATTATAAGGCGATTCATGACAAAATACAGAACCCAAAATGATACAGAGGACTGTCCTTCTCTTCCATACTTATTAACAAAACTTAAGTTCAGAAAAATAAAGATTACACAGTTTGTCATTCTCAAATAGCATTACCTAAAAGTGATTCATTCACCTATATTCATCTTTAAGATCCCAAGTGAATCAGAAAATATCTTTTCTCAAAGTCCCTGAAACTATCATATGAGAGCCCATCACCCATAAGCACACCAACTATCATATTGTAAAGGAGAAATAACTGATTCAAACACAATCTAGATTACCCACAAAATCTGATTTCATCTGGAACTTGACATTTTAATCACTTCAAAAATAGACACCTGACATGAACAGAAGCTTTTCAAAAGAAGATCAACAAATGGCCAATAAACATATGAAAAAATGCTCAACATCACTAATCATCAGGGAAATGCAAATCAAAACCACAATGAGATATCACTTTACCCCTGTTAGAATGGCTCTTATTAAAAAGTCCAAAAATAATAGATGCTGGCGTGGATGCAGAGAGAAAGGAACACTTATACGCTGTTGGTGGGACTGCAAATTAGTATAATCTCTATGGAAAACAGCATGGAGATTCCTCAAAGAACTAAAAGTAGACCTACCATTCGATCCAGCAATCCCACTACTGGGTACCTACCCAAAGGAAAAGAAGTCATTTAATCAAAAAGACACCTGCACTGGCATGTTTATTGCAGCACAATTCACAATTGCAAAGACATGGAATCAACCCAAGTGCCCATCAATTCATGAATGGATTAACAAAATGTGGTATATGTATACCATGGAGTACTACTCAACCATTAAAATGGATGAATTAATGCCTTTTGCAACAATTTGGATGAAATTGAAGACCATTATCCTAAGTAAAGTACCTAAAGAATGGAAAAATAAACACCTCATGTACTCGCTATTAAATTGGAACTAATCAATGAGCACACACGTGGACAGAGGGAAATCAAACTTAGTGGAAATCAAGCAGGGTGGGGGGGAGGGGAGGAGCGAAAATCTACCTAACAGGTATAATGAACACTATTTGGGTTGTGGGCACACTTATAGCCATGACTCAAGCATTACAAAAGCAATCCATGTAACCAAAAACATTTGTACCCCCTTAATATTTTGAAATTTAAGAAATTACCATAAAAAAGATACCTCTTTAAAACTCTTCCTCTCTCTCATTTGCCCCCTCAAGTTTGAAAATTCTTTCAAATCCACCTCTTACTAGAAAACGAATAAAGGGCTAATAACCAGAATCTACAAAGAACTCAAGCAAATCAGCAAGAAAACATCAAACAACCCCATTAAAAAGTGGGCAAAAGTCATGAACAGAAGCTTTTCAAAACATATGAAAAAATGCTCAACATTTCTAATCATCAGGGAAATGCAAATCAAAACCACAATGAGGTTGTCACCTAACTCCAGTGAGAATGGCTTGTATCAAAAAGTCCCAAAACAACAGATGCTGGCGTGGATGTGGAGAGAAAGGAACACTTATACACTGTTGGTGGGACTGCAAACTATAGTACAACCTCTATCAAAAATAGTATGGAGATACTTCAAAGAACTAAAAGTAGACCTACCATTTGATCCAGCAATCCCACCATTGGGTATTTACCCAAAGGAAAAAAAGACATTTTATCAAAAAGACACTCGCACTCGAATGTTTACTGCAGCACAATTCATTATTGCAAAGATGTGGAAATCAACCCAAGTGCCCATCAATTCATGAGTGAATTAATAAAATGTGGTATATGTATACCAGGGAATACTGACATAAAAAAATGAATTAATAATACCTTTTGTAACAACCTGGATGGAACTGGAGACCATTCTCCTAAGTGATGTATTGCAAGAAAGGAAAAAACACCACATGTACTCACTATTAAACTGGAATTAATCAAGCAGCACTCATGGGCACATATGGAAGTAAAACTTAACGGAAATCAAGCAGGTGGAGGGGAGGGGATGGGTAAAGTCACACCTAATGGGTACAATACACACTCTCTGGGTGATGGGCACACTTATAACTTTGACTCAAACTGTACAAAAGCAATTCACGTAACCAAAACATTTGTACCCCCGTAATATTCTGAAATTAAAAAAAAAGAATCTTAAAAGTTAACTGATCTAAACTCATAGAAAGATTAAAGTTTACAGATTAATAGAGAAATACCTATATTCATTTTCATGTTCTCAACATTTCAGCATTAAAGCTGTACACCTTAATTACCTGTTTATTCAAGTCATTTTTTCAAAAATATACACAAATACACAAAAGACTAACCTCTTTCAAATAAACAAAACTTTCTCAATCCAACATATTCTGGCACAGGATTAATTTACATTTCACATTTGCAAAACAAATTGTGGTATGCTGTTGTTTAAGAAACAGAGGAGTGAATGATTCTCAATAACCAGAAGCAGATTACTTTACATAAAAACACCACAAAGTACTACTCTTCAATGGAAAAGATTTTCAAATATGTTAGTTTTACCTGGGGAGAAGAGAGCTAGATGTTTGCAGTTTGTGTGTACACGTCTGCCTGTGCTTGTTTAATCCTAAAAACCTCCTCCCTCCAACTCCTTTCAAAAATCAGTGTTTTCTTCTATAAATATGAGCATATACTGTACAATAAAATGCATAAAGACGTGTACTTCCAGAATGCTGTAATAATCCAAACAGAAAAAAATTAGTGTTTTAACTTTCCACATAGCAAGTCAATGTTAAACAATGTCATTCTTTTTCTCTTTCTCCCTAACCATTCCACAAATCGGAAGCACTGTATTTATATATTTAACAAGATTAACAAACTGACTAGCAGCTCTGGAGAAGCAGTAAAAGAAAAAGAAATCATTTCCCATTTTCCCAAAAACGAAAAGATAAAACAAAAGCAAATACGATGACTTGTTAAATGAGAAGCACTTGAAAAACCCAACGTGACCAGCTTTTGATTTAACCCAGTCTGACAAGGAAGAGAGACCCCACCCCCATTCCAGATTGTGTGGCTTTTTTTTCTCTTGGGTGGAGGCGTGGAGAAGAGAAGCTGTCACATTTCCATCTTCGGTTATTGTTAGTCCGCAGCCTAGATTCCCAAGCATCAGTGGTCCAGGGGAAAAAATACTAAAGCAGACAATTAAAATTGCCTGAAACGTGCAGTATTTTGTTGGTTTTTTTCCCCAATGTTAATTACACCCAGATTCATTCTGCTAGGACTATAGATTGCCTGTGACAGGCTGTCCCTCAGACACTCCCTCTAAGACCGCTTGCTCCAGATTCACTAACAATTCTTACCTCTCTAAACTTAAATTAGAAAAACGCATTTTCGAAATTATTACATCCCAAAAGGCGTATCTTCCCATTCTCTTTGCCTTTGGTGTGAGGAGTAGAGCGAAGAATGAAAAAGACCTATTCGCTCTTCAAACAAAAAGAAATGGGGGTAGAGAACCACGGGAGAAAAGAGCAGCAGTGGATCCGAATGAAATGTTGAGAAAAGTTTATGTGACTTGTTTCTCCTTCAGCAGGGGTAGAGGAGTTGGGCGGAAGGCCAGGGTCGCGGCCCACGGCTGGGGCAGAAAGGAGGCACCTGCGAAGAGGAGGCCGGGGACCAGAAAGGAGCCGGGCGAGCACCTACCGACTTGCAGCACGTTCTCCACCGAGCCGCTGTCCAGCAGACGGATGCCCCGGCGGAACGGGAGCCCCTCGCCACCGCAGCCAACCGCGCCAGCCCCTGCGCCCAGCCCCGGAGACGCCCCCGCCGCCGCCGCGGCCCCGGGGGCGGAGCCGGCCGGAGCGGCGGCCCCGGGGGGTGGCGGCGGCCCCTCCTCGGCCGGCGAAGCCCCCGCGGCGCCGCCAGCCGCGCCGGCGCCGGGGCCGCCCCGGTACTGGAAGCTGGAGTACATGCAGATCTCCCGCTCATTCCGCGGGAAGGACCAGTAGACGATGCGGCGCTGCACAGGCTCCGGGATCCGCTCGAAGCGCTCCTCCACCCGCTCGTACGCCCACTTTTCCGCCACGGTCTTGGCGGCGCAGTCCAGCAAGGACTCTGGCTGCAGGTGGGGGCGAGCCCCGAGGGCCAGGCAGCTGCTGCCGACGCCCCCCACTCCTCCACTGGCTGCCCCGGGCGAACCGCGAGGTTGGTGAGCCTGCGGGCTGGGCCACGAACACAGCCGCTTAGCGGGAGAGACCGGCGGTGGCGACAGCAGCTCCTCTTGCTCACCTCCTTCCGCCATTGCTGGGGACTGACTGACTGACTGAGGCGGCTGCGGCGGCGGCTCTGGCTGCGGCTGAGACCCCGGCCACGGCCACGCGCCCCGCGCAAGCGCCCAGCGGCGGCGCCCAGGGGGAGGTGGGAGGCGGGGCGAGTGAACCCGCGAGCCCGCCGGCCCGAGTGGGGAGCCTGGACCGGTCGGTCCCGTGCGCGCGCCGCGAGAGCCGACTCGGGCGGCCTGAGGACTAGCGCGAGGCGGCGCGCGCTGTCCGGGCCGCTGCGGGCGCGAGGAGGGACGGGAGCGAGCGCGGGCCCGCAGCGCGCCCCAGGCGCAGACAGCCCGGAACGCGCGCCGAGCGCTCGCGCGGGGCCGACGGCCGCCTAGTAGCGAGGAGCGCCACGCACCCTGGTCCGCCCGCGCGCCTCCAGACCACCTGCCGCCGACCAGAGAGGAACGGACTGTGCGGCCAAGTGAAATGGTGGGGCCATAAACCATCCGAGGAGCCCCCTCGGATGTTACAGGCTTGCGGGGTACGGGAAGAGAAAAACTCAAAATCAGGCTCCAGAGGTACGTTGACGTGACGGGAGACTGGCACAGCCGAGCGGAGGATCGAGCGTAAAGATGCTGGGAAGGAAGACACTAGGAAAAAAAATCACAAAGTTGGAGTGATGAAAGCTCCCGCCACAACAATATATTAACAGGATAAAGTCTGCGGGGCCCCAGCCTCTTCCCCCAACAGGGCAAAGTCGCACCAGCCCCTGATGGGACAATGGAGCGCCAAGATCTCACCGCCTCTGGTTTTTTGGGAGGGTTTAGCACCTTGCATCCTAGGATACTAAACACTTTTTGTGTGGTTTTTGGTAGAATTCTCTGATCCCCTACTTCCAGTCTAAATTAGGTCTTTTACGTTTTGCTCATTTGGCTCAGTCTTCTACACCTTTATACAGTATTGCTTATAAAAGTTGCACACATAGTTTTAATTATTAATATTTGTTTAATGTTTGACTGCCCAACTGGCTGTAAACTCCATGAAAGCGAGAATCATGTCTATTTTCTTCGCTATAATTTATCCTCTGCCTGGCACGTAGTGGGTGCTCGAGAATGGCAACTTCATCAACTCGTCCATAAACAACACGGAGTTGTAAGTGACTTCCCTCTTGCTCAGTCAAGAAAGCTCAGATTATTTCAGAATTTGCTGATAAACTAATCTCTACAATTTTAAAATGTGCCAGGAACTATATTGAAAGAGTTCCTATAGTTGAGTTTGCCCTTCAAAATGAATAAATTCTGGAGTGTAGCATAAAGTAAGAACAAGAAGAGAGTGATTCGAGACAGACTGGAGCGAAAGTAGTTTGGTTTTGCTGTAATCTCAAAATTAAAGAGCACAGGTTATAGAGTCAGAATTGGGTGTGAATCACGCTGTGTGTGATACTAATCGTGACTCAGTTAAATCATTTGTAAAAGGTAGCTAGTAATGATGCTTCTACGTATAACTTATAAGAATTAGAAATAATTCAAATTGAGTGCTTATTCGGTGTAGTAGGTACTCATTAAATACTTATATCTGCAAATGGATTACTGTGAATTATCATAATCCCTACTCCCCCTTGAATCTGGTACCACATTTATAGGCTGTCATGACACACATTCTTTTCCTTCCTACAACTTACCAGAGTTTATTTTGGGAATGAGTATTCGTTTAATGCCTGTCTCCCTGACTAGACTATGAGCTATGTAAGGGCAGGAACCATTTCTATGCAAGGGCCTATGCCTAACACTTGCCATATGCCTGCATATGGAAGATGTTTGAAAAATATTTGCATTTTGAATCAATGAATATGTTACTCTAATTTAATCAGTTGTTGTTAGTAAAGGTTGGGACACAGGAATAAAAGTTACTTAAACATATTGAGTTAAGCTTGATTCTTATGAGTTTGACTTAACTAGGTATTTTTTCTTTATTTTGAGGACATTAAACAATTCAGAATAGCACAAAGAATAGTGTATACCCATATTGTCACCACTCAGAATTAATCATTATTTAATATATCTAAAGTCTACTTTAACCACCTCCATATAGCATCCCCAGGAGCAACTATAACCTGAATTTGGAGCCTATTTTTAAGTTGTGTGTATGTGAATATGTGTGTAACACTGTTTTCTGTATATTTCATTTAATTAAATGGTATCACACTGCCTACAATTATACTGGTTCCTTGCTGTTTCTATGGGTACCCAAAGATCTTGCTTATTCGTTTTAAGTGCCACAGTATATTCCATCTTAAGAACATATCACAGTTTATTTCAAAGCCTAATTTCACTACTTGTTAGCTACATATATACCTTAGAGGAGTGATGTAAGCCTTCTATATTTCATCTTTCTGGTTTGTAAAATGGAGATAATAAGAGTACTTACCTAATAAGGTTGTTTTGTAATTAATATATGTGAATTGCATAGAATGTACCTAGCACATGGTAGGTACTCAATAAATGTTAGCTATTATTTATGTATTTATTTATTTCACTAATGATGGACATTTAGGTTTCCTTTTTTTTTTTTTTCCTTATTACAAGCAGTACTTCAGTGAACATTCAGTGCTACAATGAACAAATTTGCCTGGGTCTCCTTATGCATATATTCTAGAATTTCTTCTGGGTATATAGCTAGAATGGAATTGCTAATTATACTACATAAATACTTTCTGTTTTACTAAATGCTGCAAATTTGTGTTCCAATGTAGCTATACCAATGTATTAGTTTTAATGCTGAGTAACAAATTATTCCAAAACTTAGACGTTTCAAACAATAGTAATTTATTAACTCTCATGGTTTCTATGCGTAGGGAATTTGGGAACAGCTTGACTGTGTGGTTCGGGGGTTCTGGTTCTCTTGTGAAGTTAGCAACAGATGTTGGCTGAGGCTGCAATCAAAGTCTTGACTGGGACTGGAGGATCTTCTTCCAAGCAGCTCACTCACCTGGCTGGTAAATTGGTGCTGGCTTTTGGCAAGAGGCCTCAGTTCCTATCCATGTGGGCCTCTCCAGTGGGCTGCTTGAATGTCCTCACAGCATGGCTGATTTCCCCCAAAAAGAATCAAGAGAGTAAGGCAGAAGCTTCCATGCCTTTTATCACCTAGCCTCTGAAGTCACACACCATCATTTGTACTATATTCTATCCTATCTGGCCAGCCCTGATAAAGTTCAGTGTTGGAGAAGACTATACAAAAGCATAAACACCAAGAGGAGAAAAAGATTACTGGAAGCATGTTGGATATTGCCTACCATGACCAACTTCCACCAGGGCTGAATAAGAGTACTATTTTCCCTATGTCCCCACCAATATGTGATATTGTCAAAACTAATAATTTTTGACAGACTGGAAACAAGAAATGTTTTCTCATTATTTTTGTTTGGTTACTGATAAGGTTGAGCATCATTTTATACATTTTTGGCTATCGTATGTCCTTTTCTGTAAATTGCCTAATTACATCATTTTTTTCCTACTGGATTGTCTAACATTTTCTTGATTTGTAGTACTTTATTTGTTCTGGATAGTATTTCTTTGTTACGTGTGTTGCAAATATCTTCTTCCGGTATGTCTCTTGTCTATTAACCTTGTCATTATGTCTTTTGCTATATTTTGCTATATTGAAGTTTTAAATTTTGATGAGGTCAAATATCTAATTTTTTTTATATTTTGCACGTTATCTTCTTTTAGGAAGCTTTTCATATTTTATATTTTCTTCTAGTAGTTTTGGAGTTTTTTCAATTTTAGATCTTTTTTCCCATCTGGAAATTTTTTTTTCTATGGATCTAATTTTAATCTTTTCTATAAGAATAGCTGTTAATTGCTTTAAAACCATTTGTTGAATAGTTCAACCTTTCTCCCATTGACCTGTGATATATCAACTGTCTTATATGCATGGGCTTTTTCTGGGTCTTTTTTCTGTTTCACTTTTTATCTATTCCTCTTCCAATAATACATTGTTTTAACTAATAATTAAATTTTGTAATATGTAATTAAATTTAGAAATGTGTAAATGACTGGTAAGATGAATTCCTCTTCATTGTCCTCATTTTTAAAAATTTTCTTAGCTATCCCTGCACTTTTTTAATCCTTCCATGTGAATCTTATAATCAATTTTACTACATTTCCCAAAGAATACTGCAGGGATTTTTCTCGGAGTTACATTGAATTAATTAATTAATTAATATCTTTATAATTGGGTCTTCATATATATGGTATATCTCTTCTTTTTTTTATTTAAGAATATTACAGGGGTACAAATGTTTTGGTTACATGAATTGCTTTTGTACAGTTTGAGTCAAAGTTATAAGTGTGCCCATCACCCAGATAATGTATATTGTACCTGTTAGGTGTGAATTCACCCAACCCCTCCTCCACCCTCCCACCTGCTTGATTTCCATTGAATTTTACTACCATATGTGCACATTAGTGTTGATCTATTAGTTCCAATTTAGTAGTGAGTTCACGTGGTTTTCGTTTTTCCATTCTTGTGATACTTCACTTAAAAGGATGGTCTCCACTTCCATCCAGGTTGTTACAAAAGGTATTAGTTCACCATTTTTTATGGCTGAGTAATACTCCATGGTATATATATACCACATTTTATTAATCCACTCATGTATCAATGGGCACTTGGGTTGTTTCCACATCTTTGTGATTGTGCATTGTGCTACTATAAACATTAGAGTGCAAGTGTATTTTTTATAAAATGTCTTTTTTTCCTTTGGGTAAATAGTGGGATTGCTGGATCAAATGGTAGGTCTACTTTTAGTTCTTTGAGGTATCTCCATACTACTTTCCATAGAGGTTGTACTAGTTTGCAGTCCCACCAACAGTGTATAAGTGTTCCTTTTTCTCCGCATCTGTGCCAGCATTTGTTTTTTGGGACTTTTTGATACAAGCCATTCTCACTGGAGTTAGGGGATACCTCATTGTGGTTTTGATTTGCATTTCCCTGATGATTAAAGATGTTGAGCATTTTTTCATATGTTTACGGTCATTTGTCTATCTTCTTTTGAAAAGCTTCTGTTCATGTCTTTTGCCCACTTTTTAATGGGGTTGATTGAATTTTTTTGCTGATTCACTTGAGTAGATTCTAGTTATTAGCCCTTTTTCAGATGTATACCATGCAAATATTTTTTCCCATTCTGTAGGTTGTCTATTCACTCTATTGATTGCCTCCTTGGCTGTGCAGTTGCTTTTTAATTTAATCAGGTCCCAATTATTTATTTTTGTTGTTGCTGTGATTACCTTTGGGGTCTTCTTCATAAATTCTTTGCCTAGGCCAATATCTGTAAGAGTATTTCCAACCTCTTCTTCTAGAATTCTTATAGTTTCATGCCTTAGGTTTAAGTCCGTTATCCATCATGAATTAATTTTTGTGAGTGGTGAGAGGTGCGGATCCTGTTTCAGTCTTCTACATGTGGCTATCCAATTTTCCTAGCACCATTTATTCAATAGGTATTCTTTTCCCCAGTGTATGTTTTTGTCTACTTTGTCAAAAATCAGATGACAATATGATGATGGTTTTATATTTGAGTTCTCTGTTCTGATCCATTGGTCTAGGTCTTTGTTCTTGTGCTAGTACCATACTGTTTTCGTTACTATAGCCTTGTAGTATAGGTTGAAGTCTGGTAGAGTGATGCATCCCAATTTGTTCTTTTTGCTTAAGGTTGCTTTGGCTATTCAGGGTCTTTTCTGGTTCCATTTAAAGCATAGAATTATTTTTTCTAGATCTGCAAAAAATGACATTGGTACTTTAAGGGGGATTGCACTGAATCTGTAAATCAGTTTGAGTAGTATGGACATTTTAACAATGTTGATTCTGCTGATCCATGAGCATGATATGTTTTTCCATTTGTTTACATCCTCTGCAATTTCATTCCTCAGCATTTCATAGTTCTCCCTGTAGAGTTCTTTCACCTCCTTGGTTAAATATATTCCCAGGTATTTGATTTTCTTTGTTGCTATTGTGAAAATTATTGAGTCTTCGATTTGATTCTCAGCTTGACTGTTGTTAGTGTATAGGAATGCTACTGATTTGTGTACATTGATTTTGTAGCCTGAGACTTTGCTGAATTTATTTATCAATTCCAGAAGTCTCTTGGCAGAATCTTTGGGGTTTTCTAGATATAAGATGATAGCATCAGCAAAGAGCAATAGTTTGACCTCTTCTTTCCCCATTTGGATATGCTTGATGTCCTTCTCTTGCCTGATTGCTCTGGCTAGGACTTCGAGCACCATGTTGACAGAAGTGGTGACAGTGGGCAACCTTGTCTGGTTCCAGTTCTAAGCAGGAATGCTTTCAATTTTTCCCTGTTCAATATGATGTTGGCTGTGGGTTTGTCATATATGGCTTTTATAATATTGAGGTATGTTCCATCTATGCCTATTTGTTAAGAGTTCTTATCACAAACGGGTGCTGAATTTTGTCAAATGCTTTTTCTGCATGTATTGAGAGGATCATATGGTCTTTGTTTTTGCTTCTGTTTATGTGGTGAATCACATTTATAGATTTGCGTATGTTGAGCCATCCTTACATCTCTGGGAGGAAGCCCACTTGATCATGGTGGATTACTTTTTTGATGTGCAGCTGAATTCGGTTTGCTAGGATTTTACTGAGAATTTTTGCATCTACATTCATAAGGGATATTGGGCTGTAGTTTTCTTTTTTTGTAGTGTCCTTTCCTGGCTTTAGTATCAAGGTGATGTTGGCTTCACAGAATGAGTTGGGGAGGATTCCTTCCTTCTCTATGTTACGAAATAATTTCTGCAGTGTAGGTACCAGTTCTTCTTTGTAGGTCTGGTAAAATTCGGCCATGAAACCACCTGTTCCAGGACTTTTTTTGTTGGGAGATTTTTTATTGCTGCTTCAATTTTGTTACTTGATATTGATCTGTTCAGGAGTTCTATTTCTTCCTGATTGAGCCTAGGGAGGTTGCGTGTTTCCAAGAATTTGTCCATTTCCTCAACGTTTTCAAGTTTATGTGCATTTTTTATAGTATTCAGAGATGATATTTTGTATTTCTGTGGTATCAGTTGTAATATCTCCTTTTTCATTTCTTACTGAGCTGATTAGGGTCCTTTCTTTTCTGTTTCTGGTTAATCTAGTGAGAGGCCTGTCGATTTTGTTCATCTGTTCAAAGAACCAACTTTTTGTTTCATTAATCTTCTGTATAATTCTTTTATTATCAATTTCATTTACTTCTGCTCTCATCTTAGTTATTTCTTTTCTTCTGCTGGGTTTGGGATCGGTTTGCTCTTCCTTTTCTAATTCCTTGAGATGATTCATTAGATTGTTGATTTGTTATCTTTCTGTCTTTTGGATGTAGGCATTTATGGCTAAGGATTTTCCTCTTATGACTGCTTTTGCTGAATCCCACAGATTTTGATAACTTGTGTCCCCTTTGTTATTTAGTTTGAAGAATCTTTTGATTTCCATTTTAATTTCCTCCTTGACCCAATAACTATTCAGCAGTAGGTTGTTTAATTTCCATGACTTTGTGAAGAGTTGAGTGTTTCTGTTGGAATTGATTTCTAATTTTATTCCACTGTGGTCTGAGAAGATACATGGTATAATTTCTGTTTTTTAAAATTTGTTGAGGCGTGTTTTGTGGCATAGGATGTGATGAATCTTAGAGAATGTTCCATGAGCTGATGAGAAGAATGTATATTCAGTGGGTTTTGGGTAGAATGTTTTGTAAATATCTATTAAGCCCATTTGTTCTAGAGTTCTGTTTAAGTCCATCATTTCTTTGCTTATTTTCTGCTTGGAGGATCTGTCCTGTTCTGTCAGTGGTGTGTTGAAGTCCCCAGTTATTATGATGCTGCTGTTTATCATTTTATTTAAATCAAGTAGGGTTTGCTTTATGAATCTGGATGCACCTGTGTTAGGTGCATAAATATTTAGGATTGTTATGTCTTCTTGTTGAAATGTTCCCTTCACCCTTATATAGTGATCATCTTTGTCTTTCTTTACTTTTGCTGATTTGAAGTCCATGTTATCTGATGTAAGAATGGCTACGCCAGCTTTCTTTTGGTTTTCATTCACATGGAATATTGTTTTCCATCCCTTCACCTTGAGTCTGAATGAGTCCTTGTGGATTAGGTGTGTTTCCTGGAGACAGCAGATACTTGGCTTGTTTTTTTTATCCATTCAGCCAGCCTATGTCTCTCAAGTGGGGAGTTCAAGCCATTCGCATTTATTGAAAGAATTAATAAGTTGGGTGGATTTCTGTTCATCCTGTTGAGTAGATCTTTATTGTTTTGCTTTACCTCTTGAGCCATTATGTTATCCAGGCTCTGACCTTTAGCTTTTCAGTGGTTTTATACTGGTGGGTGTCTATTTTGCTGATCCATGTATAATGCAGTTCTGAGTACTTCTTGCAGGGCGGGTCTGGTCTTGACAAATTTCCACAGTGTTTGCTTGTCTGAGAAAGTCTTTATTTCTCCCTCACATAAGAAGTTTAGTTTTGCAAGATACAAAATTCTAGGCTGGGCATTATTCTGTTTGAGAAAACTGAGAATGGGGCCCCAATCCCTTCTGGCATGTAAGGTCTCAGTTGAGTAGTCTGCAGTTAGTCTGATGGGTTTTCCTTTGTAAGTTGCCTGCTGCTTTTGACTTATGGCCTGTAGGAGTGCCTCTTTCGTGCTTACTTTGGCCAGTCTAATGACTATGTGTCATGGTGATTTCCTCTTTGCAGTGAATCTCCCAGGGGTCCTTTGAGCTTCTTGAACCTGGATATCTAGATTTCTAGCAAGGCCAGGGAAATGTTCCTCAATTATTCCCTCAAATAGGTTTTCCAACCCTTGTATATTTTCCTCTTTGCCCTCAGGGATGCCTATGATTCTTATGTTAGGCCTCTTTACATAGTCCAATATTTGGTGTAGGTTTTGTTCATTCCTCTTGTTTCTCAGTTTCTTCTCTTTGACTGTCTTATTTAGCTCAAAGGTGTTGTCTTCAAACTCTGAGATTCTTTCTTTGGCCTGATCTAGCCTATTCTTAATACATTGTGTTTTGTATTTCCTTGAATAAATTTTTCATTTCCAGAAGTTCTGTTTGATTGTTTTTTAATAATTCGATTTGCTTAGTAAATTTGTCATTCATTTCCTGCATTGTTTTTGTGGTTTCTTTGTGTTGTTTTTCTATTTTCTCTTATATTTCATTGTGCTTCCTTACAATCCATATTCGAAATTCTTCATCTGTCATTTCTATCTTTTCATTTTGGTTGGTATCCATTGCTAAGGAGTTGTTTTCTTTTGGGGGTGTCCTTTCACTCTGATTTTTCATGTTTCTGGAGTTCTTTCACTGGTTCCTTCTCATCTGGTCTCTCGGTCGAGACCTGGGGGTGCTAGGCCTGGCTTACAGGCCTGTGTCCAGGTCCCTGAGGATCAATCCCTGAACATGCCAGGGAGAGGAGTGCAGGTCCTGAGTTGCCTGTGGGGTGTGCTAGAAGGTTTGGCATACCTCTCGGGTTACCTCTGACCTGCTATCTTCACCTCTTCCCAACAGTGTGTAGTAAGTTAGGTCCCCCAGCTTACTCATGGTGATGGTGGATGGTACGTGTGAGTGTGAATCAGCCATACCTGTTTGCTTGAGTTGGAAGAAGCTATGATGGGCTATATCATTGCTCTCCCTGTCATTGGTTGATATTTGTGTGATAGAGCTGCTGAGGTGTTCTTTTGTGTCTGTGGTAGACTGTAGTCCCCCAGGTGGAGTACTTGAGTGCTCCAAGCTTTAGGAGGGACTTTGTAGCTCTCAGGAGGTCTCTTGACCTCTGCCACCTCTGAGGTGGGGAGAGGATCAAGGCAGTTCATGGCTAAGTTGTGGGAGCCTGAAAGGCTTTGCCAAGCCTCAGTGGGGCTCAGAAGTTGCTTTTTCTATCTCTTCACTTATATGAGTCTTCTTTAACACTCTTTGTTAAAGAGCTAGATATTTTATTATTACTTTTATATTTATTTTGTGGCCTTAGTAATTGCTAGTTGTTTTTCAAGATATCATTAAAAAAGAAACAATCTCAACTCTGGTAGTTTACCATATAGGTAGTGAGAAAAGATGAAACATATGAAAGGTTAAATAACAGTAAAAGCCTGGAATAATACAAAAAAAGTAATAGATACAATAAACTTCAGAGGATTGTCAAATAACTTGAAAAAGCAGTAATTATTTTGGGAATCAAAAGAAAGATCGCTTTGAGTAGAAATTGTGAGAGGAAGCTCTACTGTAGTTTTATTTCATCTAGATCTTGGAGAAAGAGTAGGACTCAGATAGGCCCAAAGTCTTAGGGAGGGAATTTCAATTGGTTTGAACAACTTCAGCAAAAAACCAAAAGCTGGAAAATACAAAACATTTTTATGAAAAAAATAGTTTGGCTATAAAAGTAGAACATAAAGATTAGAAATGTCTCTTAAAGCCAAATTATGGTTAATCTTAAATGCCAAACTAAGGAATTTGAACATACAATATGGGCAGTGGGGAACCAAGACAGTGAAGGTTATTAGACATCCATATAGCATTATAACACTGAACATAATCTATTTTTCACATCTTTTCCCCATTAGTCTGTGCTTTGTACTTAGCACATAATAGGTCCTCAATAAATGTTTTCTGAATGAATGAATTATCTGTAGAATCCATTTCAAGGGAAGAAATGGGAGACATAGAAACCTCTTAGGAACCTATTCCAATAATCTGATCATAAGTTATTAATGGCCTCGATTTGGATAATGACAGTATGAAAAGAAAAAAATTTCCCTGAACAGAGTATGTCTGTCTTGTTGTTCCTCAACACTGATACAATAAATATTTACTCCCATCAGCACTGTGCCTTAGAGTAACAGGGTGATTTTTTTAATAGACTATAAAGCTACATTTCATGTTTTCTAATATATATGCCATTTTAAAACAAATACAAATAAATAAACTACTAGTTTTGAGACATTGTAAGTTAAATATATTGATGGTTACCAAGTTATTAAGACCATTTGGGCATTAAGAATGGAAAAAACCATATGTGGGGCTGTTCTAGGACTGGGAATTGATACAGAGGAAGTTGCAGGAAGATAAGGAGGCAAGGATATCTAATATTAATGATATTTAAAATTGATACAATGCTTTACAGTTTTCAGCTGGGAAATAAAGCATTGCAGAAGAAAATTCACTGACTTATGCCGGCCAAGAGTACTACCATTTTAATTTCAATCAGGTCCTCAGTTCTGCTTAGTAACCCTATTATTCATTCCTAATTAATTAGTACCTTTACACTCATTTTATAGATGAAGAAAGTCTCAGAAAAGTTGTGTCTTAAGGCCACTGACAAGTGAGTGACAGAACCAGGACTCAAATCCAGTTTGTTGACTTCTGAGTCCAGTGAATTCTCATTTCTGCAACCAGGAGCCAGAGGATTTTGTAACAGTAGCATCAAAGTGACCATATATTATATCTCCCAGACAGGGACTCAAATTTGGCCAGAAAGGGCTGTCAGACTGAATAACCTAGAAGGGGATAAGCAATTAGATTTCTCAATGAAGTATGAGAACCATCATGCTATAGTCAATAGTAAAATGGAAGAAGAGGAAAGAAGCAAGACAGAGAGGAGATGAAGAAAAAGAAGGAAGAGAAGAAAAGGAGAAGTGGCAGTGACTGTGGCAAGAGACCATAATACATTGGAAATAGCAGCAGGTGGGATAATAAAGAGATCCAAAGTAAGGACTTGCTGCCATGTGGGTTGTATGGAGTAAATATGCAAGTCAGTAGTGTTATTGAGAGCTACGTGAGGCTATTGTTGACATCTGCCAGCTCTTTGCAAGATTAGCCTAAATTTTGGCTCAGATTAAAATAATACCAGTTTGTTGATATTAGCATTATTGTTCTAATGCTTTAAATACAAAGGTTAACATACAGACAACATGGAGCGTATAGTCTAGTTTGGGAAACAGACATTAAGCAAATAAACACATAAATATATAAATACAGATGGTAATAACATGGCATATAAGACATTTGGGAATATGCAAGATGTGGTTGGGAATAGCAAGTACGCTAACTTGATTGGAACTTGGTTTATGGTGAGAAGTAGTGGGAAAAGACTGTAAGAGAGACAGGAGACATTGTGAAAAGCTTTAAAATGCTAACTTAAGGAATCTGTTTTCTTAGGTTGGCAGAGGGAAGCTGATAAAGGTGTTTTGAGCAGGTCAGTAACATGATAAAGGGCGGTGTTTTAGGGAGATCAATCATTCAGAAGTATGTAGGATGAACCAGGAGGAGGATAGAGTCTGGAGGCAGAGGATGAGTTAGGAGCTATGCCAACAGTGTGAGAAGGAGGTAATAAAGGCCTTTAGAGGGCACAGGACACACGTACATCTACACATAGGGCAAATAGGGGCTGAAATCCAGCCTGGACTCCATTTACCCATCCTTACACCAACTGCATTGTACCTGGGTACATTTTTCTAATTCTCATCAAGTGACTATGTGGGCTAGCATTGGCTCTGGGCCTGTGTTACTTCTGTTTGATCCTGCTCCTCTGGTGAGAGAATTGATCCATTTCAAAGAGATTGTGGGAGTCTAAAGATATTGATACTTATTTTACAGCATTACAATGTCCAAGGTGAAAACACAATTATCAAAATCAATGACCAGGAAGAATATATGACAGTTTAAGACGGCTCTTTTGATGTCAGGAAAATTTTGAGCCAACCTTAGAAACAAATTTTTTAAATTGCATTTGTGAAACATCCTCAACCACTCAGCATGGAATGAAAATCAGTGATAAGATGAGGGTAAAGGATACAGTGAGGCTCAGAGATGAGGATTTAGGTGTCATCTGGCAAGCAAACTGTATGCAACCCAGAGTCACTTATTTAATAATGAAATTTATTCTGGCTTCCATTTCAAATGTAGAAGATAGACACTTGTACTTCCTGATAACGCTAACTTTGGGGATATATTAAACACTGGATGAAGTGAGAAGGGGGAAGATATTTGGGAAATGGAAAAGAAGACCATGATTAAAATGATTTGAATTGATTGGACTTATTCCCCAACTCTGCCATTTTTCTTGTAGTAGACTTTGTGGTTGTCTTCTTTAAATCCATTACACTCCTCTCCATTTGTGGAGCAGCCATAAAATTAGAGGACTTTAGTTCCAAGGGTAAGCCCCAATTTGTCTGATCATTTGTGTAATCCCATATCCCATTCTAAAGTGATTTATTCAGGGATAGATATAAGTCAATAAGTGTATGGTATTTCCCCAGTCATAGGGATTGGTTCAGGAATGAGCATGACCCATTGAGACTATGAGATATGTGGTTTGCTAGCAACTTCCAGTAAAAAAGAGATGTTCTCACTCTCTTAAGAGAGCTTGTAAAAGCAATTCTCTTAGCACCCTGACACAGAAAAGGAGGTTGTTGGTAGCATGTTGTGAATATAAAAGTAAGCCAGGCTTGGGTTGAAGCTGACACACCAGAAGGCTTATGGGAAAGATGGAAATTAACTAGGTTTCTGATGGTGTTGTTGAATGGCTGAATCAAACCTACTTGAAGCCCTCTACTGACATCTAGTTACATGAACCAATAAATCCCTTTTATTATTTTTTCAGTACTTTTTTGAGGTATAATTTATGTGCATTAGAATGCAAAAATCTTAAGTGTACAGCTTGATCACTTTTTACATATGTATACACCCATGGGGCCTTTACATAGATCAAAATCTAGAACATTTCTGTCATTCCAGAAAATTCCCTCATGTCTCTCTCCAGTCAGTAACCCCCCTCCAGAGATACCTATTATTCATTTAAATGGAATCATATAGTATAAATTCTTTTATGTCTGGTTTTAGTCACTAAGTATAATGTTTTAGAGAGTCATCTATGTTATTCTCATGATAGTTTGTTCTGTTTTTATCCTGAGTAGTACTCCATTATATAAATGTACCACATGTTGTTTGTCCATTCTCCCTTTGATGGACATTTAGGGTGTGTGTTAGTCAAGATGGGATTACAGGCCAGGTGCAGTGGCTCATGCCTGTAATCCTAGCACTCTGGGAGGCTGAGGCAGGACAATCACTTGAAGCCAGGAGTTCAAGACCAGCCTGAGCAAAAGCAAGACCCTGTCTCTACAAAAAATGGAAAAATTAGCCAGGCGTGGTGGCACACACTTATAGTCCCAGCTACCTGGGATACTGAGGCAGGAGGATTGCTTGAGCCCAGGAGTTTGAGGTTGCACTGAGCTATGATGACGCCACTGCACTCTAGCCGAAGTGATAGATTAAGACCCTGTCTCAAAAAAAAAAACAAAAACAAACAAAAAAAACCCCTAAGATTGTATTATATGTGCAAGAGATTTATGAGAGATTATGTTTAATAGAGAACACAGGGAGGAAGCTAGGAGCTAGGGAAAATTGTGAGAGCCATCAGATCGCAATGCAGATGAAGGAGAAAAGAAAGGAAGGAAGGTTGAGTGGGAGGGTCTTAGACTGCAGTGCAATTTGAAGAAAGTTAGGCAGTACCACATTTGTCCATCAGAGGAGTCCTGTATCTCCCAGGAATGGGCCTGTCTTAGTAGTACTTTTGCACCCAGCCATTGGGTAGGAGCAGCTTGTGTAAAGCATAGCCTCTGGGTAAATGCAGCGATGGATTTTAGAACACAGCAGCTAAGGCAGTCAGTAAAGTATGTTCCCTACAGCCAGAGATCTGCGAAGAGCATTGTCATGGCTGCCACAGTTCATCTCTCGCACCTAACAGAGTTACTTCTTCAGGCAAGATCAGAGAGCAGGTCCTTCATGGTTCTCATCCTGAGGGGAAACTCAGAAGAGGAAGGTTAGTGGAATGAACTGCATTCCCCATCACTACAGTTGGTCTTGGAGCCACAACATGTACTCATCTTCCTCTTCCTCCATTTTCTATTCTGAATTCCCTTCACCCTCCGTTATCACCTAAGCAGGTCTTGGAGCTTGCTTAGTGGTATAACCCAAAACCTCAGTCCTTAGGGATCTGAGCCCTTAGCAATCATACCTTTCTAGGCCAGGATTACTTCATGTGTTCACAGTTACAGTGGGGCAGGGAGGCACCCAGGTAGATCCCTTCAGTTCTACATGTATTCCTCCCTGTCTCTACTACGTAAAAGGAACACCACCTCCTTACAGGTTAGTGACTCTTGCCAGTATGCTAACTCCTATTCTTACCTGCTAGTCCCTAGGCACAAGGAGTCTCTGGTGCCCTGGCAGCAGCTGTAACTTAGGGTGCAATGGATTCAGACCTTTAATCCTGAAGAACCTAAAGTTGTGGGGACAGAAAGCACAAAATCTCCCAGAAGGTCATTGGGAATGATGATAAATAAGGCCACTCCTGCTTCTACTCCTTGGTTTCTGGACCCACAACTCTTTTCTGCTGGATACTATACAGAAGTCCCTAATTTAATGCACACTCATCATCTTGAAGGATGGCATCCCATCCCTTCAAAATGTTGTCTCTGAGCTGAACACTTCAAATGTGCCTATAGAAGGACATTTCATGAGGCTGGCTGGATAATGTGTTATGTGATATGACCAGGGCATTCCGTGGTCATAGAAGATGTCTTAGCCCATTTTGTGCTGCTATAACAGAATACCACAGACTGGGTAATTTATGAAGAATAGAAGTTTTGGCCAAGCACAGTGGCTTACACCTGTGATCCCAGCACTTTGGGAGGCTGAGGTGGGAGGATTGCTTGAGCCCAGGAGTTCCAGGTTGCAGTGAGCTGTGATCGTGCCACTACACTCCAGCCTGGGTGACAGAGTAAAACCCTGTCTCAAAAAAAAAAAAAAAAAAGAAGGGAAGTTAATTGGGTCACAGTTCTGGAGGCTGGGAAGTCCCAGAGTGGTGAGGGCCTTCATGCTGCATCATCCCATGGTGGAAGGGCAAGTGAGCATGTGAGACAGAGAGAGGATGAGGGTTGGACTTCATCCTTTTATCAGGAACTCATTCCTGTGATAACTAACCCACTCTTGTGATAATGGCATTAATTCATTCATGAGGGCAGAGCCCTCATGACCTAATCACCTCTTAAAAGTTCTGCTTCCCAACACTGTTACAATGGCAATTAAATTTCAACATGAGTTTTGGAGGGGACATTCACACCATAGTACCAAATGACTCTCACACACCTTTTGCTATGAAGTAGGCCCCCTGGTTGGATGCTATTCCATGTGGAATTCCATGCCTATGGATCAGGCATTCCACAAGCCCCTGGGTACTGATGCTGTCTGAGGTCAGCAGGCAGGAAAGTCAAACCCATATGCAGGTATCTATCCCTTTGAAAACAAACCTCAACCCTTCTACAGTGGAAAGGGACTGATCTGCCACCAGAGACCAGTTAGTGTCTGAGGAACAGTGCTATATCAGGAGCTTAGTTGTTCATTTTGTTTGCCAACATGTTAGACATTTGAGGCAGCAATAGCTAGATCAATCTTGGTAAGTGGGAGTGCCTACTGTTGAGCCTATATGTAGCCTCCACTTATCCCACCATGATTTCTCTGTCATGTCCCCATCATGCCCATTCTGGGATAGTCAATGACAAAGGCTGGTTAGCATCACCTGGTCAAGTCATTTTGTCTGTTTGACTGTTCAGTGTCTCATTCATGATGGTTGCTTTCTGGTGAGTATTAATATGTGATACAAAAATCCTTTTCCTTCCAGGCCCATGATCAGATGGCCCAAGCCTAGGCCACTCCCCAGGAATCTATAATTTTTCACCTTTCTAGCCACTTCTCCCTTTCTCACAAAGTGGATAACCAGATGCACTGCTCCCAGATCTACCTGTTTGGAAGATTTTTCCTCTCCACTACTTTTCAGGACCACTGCTGAATATGACTGTAATGCCATTGCTATCCATTTTGGGCTTGCACCCACATACCATCCCATCAACCAAGCTTGGGCTTTTTCTTTCTCTTTCAGCTATCATGTCAGACCTCTCTTCCCCCATATAGACATAAGCACAAGCTGAGAGAAGAGCAACAGCACAACTGTAGTAGGTGATACAGGGGTCTGGACTTCCTGCTCATGCCCTCTGTTCCTCCTTATGCTCTTACAGTCCTAGACATAATGTCTCAATCTTATGACTGATGCTGGGCATGTCTGAATTTATGACTTGGCATTTCAACAGAACCCAGCTCATAAGGGAAAGTCTCATACTCGAAGTCACTTGGTGCCCCATAGTCAAGTATCTCATCTCTACCAGGGCCCAGTAATGTACCAGGAGCTATTTCTCATAGGGTATATAATCCTCTCCTTTGAATAGCATGACCTTGCTCCAAATTCCCAGGACCTGCATTGTGATTCTTCCATTGGAGCTTGCCATAAACTCCATATTGCATCTTTTACCACCACTGATACCTTCAACTGGGTCTGCTGGATTATATAGCCCAAGGATCAGGGCTGCTTGTCCTATAGCTTAGACCTGCTTTAGAGCCCCTTTCTGCTGCAGAAGATGTCAGCATTCTGCGTTACCTCAGTATAGGGGCTACAGCAGTATTCCTAGGTGTGGAATGTGTTACCTTTAGAACCTGAAGAGGCCTATCAGGCACTGTATTTCTTTCTATGTGTTAGGGGATGCAAGATGCAGCAATTTTGTCTTTCACTTTGGAGGGGATGTCCTAGCACACCCTGAAACTGGGCCCCTAAGCATTTTACCAAAGTGACAAATCTCCAATTCACTGCAGAGTTTATCTCCCACCCTGTGTAGCATATGTATCTTACCAAGGCCACCTGCATCCTAGCAACCTTTTGCTGATCCTGTTCAATCAACTCGATGTCTTCAACATAATGAACCAATGGTGATGTTCTTTGAGATGGTCAGGATAATACTGCATTCTGACAGAGGGCAGGCAATGTAATATAATCCCAAGGCAAACTGTAAACAACTGTGATGGTTAATTTTAATGTGTCAACTTGACTAGGCCACAGGGTGCCCAGATATTTCTTCAAACATTATTCTAGGTTTTTCCATGAGGGTATTTTTAGATGAGATTAACATTTAAATCAGTAGACTGACCAAAGCAGACTGCCCTCCCTAATGTATGTAGGCCTCATCCAGTCAATTGAAGGCCTGAATGGAACAGAAAAGCTGACCCTCCCTGGACCAAGACAGAGTTTTTCTTGCCTGATTGCCTTTGAACTGGGAAATCAGCTTTTTTTCTACCTTCAGATTCAAACTGAAATATCAGCTCTTCCTGGGTCTCAAGCCTGCCATCCTTCAGATAGGAACTATACTGTCAGATCTCCTGATTCTCAGGCCTTCAGACTCAGACTGGAACTAAACCATTGGCTCTCCTGAGTCTCTGGCTTGCCAACTTACCTTGCAGATCTTCTCCAGAGAACCCTGACTAATACAATAACTATGTTCCATGTGAACATCAGTCATTCTGATTCTTTTTCTTGATTAGAACAGGTAAGAATGGGCTGGGTGTGGTGGCTCACGCCTGTAATCCTAGCACTCTGGGAGGCCAAGGCAGGAGGATTGCTTAAGGTCAGGAGTTTGAGACCAGCCGGACCAAGAGTGAGACCCCCATCTCTACAAAAAATAGAAAAATTAGCCAGGCATGCTGGTGTGCACCTGTAGTCCCAGCTACTTGGAAGGCTGAGGCAGGAGGATCACTTGAACCCAGGAGTTTGAGGTTGCAGACAGTTAGGATCACACCACTGCACTCTAGCCAGGGCAACAGAGTAAGACCCTGTCTCAAAAAAAAAAAAAAAAAAAGAATAGGTAAGAATGCATTTGCCAAGAAAATGGCCACATGCTATGTACCCGAGGCCATACTAATCTAATCTAGCAATGATGCCATGTCCAGTATGGCAGTTGCAACTGCCATACAAACAGGGCTGCTACTTGAACGAGAGTATGGTAATCTACAGGCATCCTTTATACTCCCTCTAGATTCTTCAGGGGCCACACTGGCAAGTTAAATGGAGTTACAGTAAGGATCACCACCCCTTGCATCTTTTGCATCCTTTTGATCTTTAAACATGGCACTAATCTCCTCCATTGCCCATACCCAGACTCTGAGGGTTCATGGGGGTGGGGCATTTTCAGAGGCTTCTACTTAGCCTTCCCCGGTGTGATAACTCTTATCCTACAGGCCAAGGACCCAGTTGGAGGTCACTCCAACTGCCAAATATGTCATCCTCAATTATACATTTGAGGACCAGGAAAATGACTACTGAGTGGCTCCATGTCTCCTGTGGACCCACTGTAATCCAGACCTTGTCTGGACTTCATTTATTACCTGGCCTCCATGTGCGCCCACTCTAACGTGGGGATCATGATGACACCTCAGGACTCTGGATATCAATATCAATTCAAATCCTGTATCCAAAGTCCTCAAAATATCTGAGTATTCCCTTTCCCCAGTATAGTTACTCAAGTAAATGGCCACAGGTCCCTTTAAAGAATACTTGGGGGAATCATCATCACATATATTTGCTGTGGTGTTACAGGGTCCTTTTCTCTGGGAACTCAGCCACTTTTCAGTCAACAGTTTCCAGGTCTGAAGACTGGCTCCAGTTCAGAAAGATCATTATTTTTAATTGAAAAGACTTCTTCCAACTTCCTGCTCATTCATTCTTGCTTCTTTTGATCATGTTCTCCATAACTTTCTATGGCAGGTCCTCTTGGCTGTCACTCCACACTTTTTGGTCATTATGATAAATACAACTTTCTGGCTCTGGTAGTTAAGTGCTACCACATGACCTCGATTGTTTAAGGGACCCCATCACCCATTTTATAACAGGGAATCCAAGTTTGTGACAGCCTCTCTGGCAAGCAGAGGAAAGACACCACGAACTTAGTGATGCTGAGGCCCCTCTCCCAGCATATACTCATGGTTGGTGAATGGTGTGTCCTCTGTGCCTTTCTGTGGAATATAACCTTCTGGTGGCTTTTCTGGCCTCACATAATATATACATACCCACTTCCTTGAGCCTTTTAGTTCCTTTTTCCACATTTGCTTTGGCAAATCATGAATTTCAACCTTTCTCGGTATGGACTATCACTTTTTCCCAGGCTTCTAAGATCTACCCTAGCAGTGAGTTTGCACCATCTCTTGGAGTCCTTGCTAGGGTGTTGAAATCCTGATCTGGAAAGAATGCCCTTAAGTCAGAAAATTCCCTTATCCAGGCTTACATTTCAACTTCCTTGATTGAGCAGCCCCAGATTCCAATATCATTGGTATTCCCCTCGCTCCTGCTAGTATATGCCAGCTAAGTCCACTAGCTTCTTTGGGGTATAGTCCACATCCTTCCTTATCAGGCAGAGCATGTTTAATCCAGATTATAGGTCCAATGACCAAGAGAGTAAATGGGACAAGTTCCCAAGAGGGGCACTTATTGGCTTGTGAGGAAAAGGCCTCTGTATCATCTCCTCACATGCTTGCTCTTAATAGGGTGGCATAGCCCACTTCTGCAGGCTCAGAAGTTTAGAGAAAACTGGGGAGACAAATCTTCAGGGATATCCAAATATCTCTATCTCTTGCATGTGTTAGGGTTATAGTTTTTCCCAAATGGGATCCTGATTTTGGCAAAAAAAAAAAAAAAAAAACTGCTTTGATTAAATATTCAATCACCTTCAAAGTTTAGCCACTTTATTAAATCCTATGCTTGGTCTTCAGCTTTTTCTGCTTACTCACTGCATAGATGAGGGCATCTTTCTAAGCCACCAAAGAGACTCTCTGGCCCTCATACTTAGTTTCAATTATTTGCTAATTGCCCTCAGCTTTTCATTATTTGTCTGGAAGGCATCAATGCAACTTAATAACAACCATCCCACTTCCAATGTCCTTATATTTATCATTACATTTCATTGTTCTGGCCAGTGTATCCCTTCTACCTGCATACCATCCCGGCTCACTACTGGGGAAAGTTTAATAATGGGACAGACGCTTTGTGCCAGGGGATGTCTGTGTGTCATGTAACACCAAGGATGGGGTCCTCATTACCAGGAGGGTGGTGAGTGATCCAGTCTCCATCTTATTTCCTGTTTTCTTGGACCACTTCTGGTACAAACGGTCACAGATTGGTTCTCCAGGAAACACAAGTCAAGACAGAATTGGGAATGCAAAAAGTTTCTTGGTGAGTAACACCTGTGAAAGGAAAAAGGAAGAAGTGGGATGGGGCAGGCAGAAGGGTCAGACCATGATGCCAACCGGACGTCTCTGCCAGCCCAACAGAGAGCTCCAGGGCAAAGATTGCCCATTAAAGCAGTTCTGTATTAAGCCCACAAGCTGAGGCAGACCGTGATGAAGCTAGAAGCTAGAAACTCTTAGCTAAACACATTCCTTGCAGCTGAGCAGAAAGTTGTCCTCAAAGGGCCATATGAGTGGCACAGTTGTGTGTCTGCCACCTTTTCCTCCCTTCCAGGCACCCACCCTATCAACGTTTCCAGGCACCTGGTGCCTCCAAGTCCTGAGATTTCCTAAAGTTTGCAATATAAACAAACGTTCTTCTTTGTGGATTCCTCCCCCCACCCTGCCCCCTGACCCAGCCCAGGTTTCTTCTTTCTCCATTCTGCAAAGACAGTTTGTCCAACTGCTTTTCATCTTCCAGATTTTTAAAAATTTTGGTCCTCTGTTGTCATCTCATTTGTTCTTTCGGTGCTCATGGGTTTATACTTTCCTCATTCTCTTTCTGTCATCTAGATCAGGGCTGGCAAACTTTTTCTATATAGGGCCAGATAGTATATATTTTAGGCTTGATGAACCATGCAAAAAACAGGCCGTGGCTGTAGTTTGTCAACCCCTGATCCAGAGCCTTACTACTCAAATGTGACCCACAGATCAGCAACATCAGCATCACCTAGGAGATTCACAGAAATGTAGAATCAGGCCCCACCCCAGAATTGCTGGATCTACATTGCATTTTAATGAGCTCCCCAGTTGATTCATATGCACACTAAAGTTTGAGAAGTACTGTTCTAGAGAGATTTAGGGAAAGGAGCAGAGATAAACACAAATGTTCAACCCATTATATTTAACCAGAGGTCCCTTTCATTAAAGCTGGCTTGAGTGCGGTTTCTAATTCTTGCAATTGAGAGTGTGCTAATTCACATCTCCTTGGTGATGGAGTCTCATGCAAATTACTTCACTTTTCTGGACCTTAGTTTCTTCTCCATAATTAAATGGTTAAATCTGATGATCTTTTAAGGTCTCTTCTAGCTCTCAAATTCCAAGATCCCGTGTCTGTAGTCTTGAGGAAGAAAGGGAAACTGAAGCCCTGGGCAGAAAAAAAAAAGTGAAAAGAACTCAGACATAGAGAGGCAAAGACCCAGTTACTAGACTTCAAATAAGAGAAGATTTAGTCTCTGAATAAAAATAGATATACTGTGAAGCTAATGAAGCTTAAGTTTCATGAACCCTTATTTGCATGGGCCTCTTTTAAATCTTTGTAACCTAATTTGTCGTTGTACTTAATCTTATATTCATAATTGTTCTTTTTCTTAAAGAGAGCATCCAGATTGCATAGGCTCCTGGTTCCATAAAAGTTGAATCTGACTGTATTTCTGAAAAGTAATAAGGAATAATTACCAGAACCATATAAAAAAGAGATCAGGAACAAGATTATCTAGACCTGAGTCAATGAGCTCCTAGCCCAGAGCTTCTGATATGACCCTGTCTAGGAACCGGATGGGTCCCAAGATCTGGAATGTGGGTGAACCTAAAGTTGGATTATAGGAGCTCCCATCCACATGGCTGTATAGGAAGTGAACCAAGCAGAAAATCACATTGGCAAATTCAGATCAACTGGTTTAGTTAAGACTCCAATACAGGTTTAAAATAATAATAATAATAATAATATCATGTAGCCTTCACTGAGCCCTTTTTATGTGTGAAACAGTATACTAAGCATTCACTATATTATCTCATTTATTAGCTTTGTCGATCCCATGGGTTCAAATCCATTTTGTTTTTTACAGATGAGGAAACTGAGGTTGGAAGAGTTTGACCTGCCCAAGGTGACACATTCAGGGGGTATTGAAATTCAAAACCACGTCTGATTCCAAGCCCTCACCCATAATCGCCATATACTGCCTCCAAAACATGCTGTGAAAAAACTGTTTTGAGATCTCAAAGAGCACAGAAGACTTTTACTCAGTTTCTCCTGCTTTGCAATAATACTTACATCACCTCAACCACACTGTGACTTAAAACTCAGTTGCAATTTGATTACTGGTGGATCTGTGACATTGTTGTTTAGAAGCCATTCCAAGAGGCCTCTAGGGTGAGAATCAACACAATTAAAGAAATACTATGCCAGAAATAGAGAGTAGAATGGTAGTTCCCAGAGGCTGGGGTGGTTAGGAGGGAGGGGGAGTTAGGAAGATGTTAGTCAAAGGATACATATTTATGGTTAGATAGGAGGAATAATTTCAAGAGGTCTTTTGTACAGCATGGTGACAATAGTTAATGACAATATATTGCATTCTTGAAAAATGCTAAGAGAATGGATGTTAAGAGTTCTCACCATGATACCTCAAAGAACTAAAAGTAGAACTACCATTTGATCCAGCAATCCCACTACTGGGTATTTACCCAAAGGAAAAAAAAGACATTCTATAATAAAGACATGCGCACGCGAATGTTTATAGCAGCACAATTCACAATTGCAAAGATGTGGAAACAACCCAGGTACCCATCAATACACGAATGGGTTAATAAAATGTAGTAAATGTATACCATGGAATATTACTCAGCAATAAAAAACAACGGTGAATTAATACATCTGGTATTATCTGGGATGAAGCTACAGCCCATTCTTCGAAGTGAAGTGTCACAAGAACGGAAAAACAAGCACCACTGGTACTCACCATCAAATTGGTACTAACTGATCAATACTTATGTGCACCCATGGAAACAATATTCATCAGGGATCGGGTGGGGGGAGGGGACTGGAGGGGATGGGAAAACTCACACCTAAAGGGTGCAGGGCACACAGTTTGGGGGATGTCCATGATTGTAGCTCTGACTTGGGCAGTACATAGGCCATATATATAACCAAAGTGCTGTACCCCCATAATATTCTGAAATAAAAAAAAGAGTTCTTACCACAAAAATAATAACTATGTGAGATAATGCATTTGTTAATTAGCTAGATTTAACCATTCCACAATGTATATATACTTTAAAACATCATGTTGTACATGATAAATGCATACTATTTTATGTCAATTTAAAAAATAAAAAATAAAAGAAGTACTAAGCCAAGTTTTCACTCATTGACTACAAGCTCAGTTTCACAAGCTAGAAACAGCATTGCTTCCCCAGAAATCCCCACAGTCTGTGTTACAGTGAGGGCTGTTTGCTGAGAGGGCACCTGAGAACCCAGCAGGTGGGAACAAAAGGAAGGTGGGGCAGAGAGCCCAGGAATGAGAGAGAAAGGGAGGAGAGATCATATCAAATGCAAAGACCCCAAAGGTAGTCATTGGCCCAGGAAAAACCAAGGGCATTGGCTTCTTTTTGCTGTTTCTTGCTCTTCCCTGCATGGTGTAATCGTTAACCAAAGAACTTAGGTTTCACACTTCTTCACTCTTCCTTCCGATCATTCAGCCAACAGTTCCTGCGGGGACTATAGCAGTGGTTACTGCATGGACTGCCAGGATAACTGTTATCCCCAATCATTTTGCCTTCAATTTGGTTACTCCTCAAACAGGATCTTGCTTGCAGGGAGAAAACCGGGAGAACTGTCACTATAATTACCACAGTCTTCCTGAAAGATGGCAACAGCAATGAAATCTTTGGAATTTGTGGCATTTCTTTTAATATTCCATATGTCAAAGAATTCTGCACAGATATGTAAGCAGAACCTCTTAACCCTAATTTCTGCTTAAGATATTTTCAAAGTTGGTTAATTCTCCGATCTACTTCCCATAGTGGCTATTCCAAATCTTTTTCATGGAGACTCTACTTAAGGTTCTGAACCCATCCTTCTCACAAGATCTGAGCTATCCTCCTATTCTCCAAAAAATAATAGGCCCCTGGGATGACCTCTTCCTTTCCATCTCTAAAGATCACAGCATCCTGCCTTCCTTCCATCCTGCCTCTTACCAAGTTTAAGCTCCCTGCCTAGGCCCTCCATTCCACCTGCTCTGTGTCCTTCAGGATCTTCCTGCCACAGTTAGCCCCTATTTTTCAGACATTCTCAATTTCTCTCTCTATCTCTCTCTGCTGGGTCTTTTCACTCCGCCTTCCAATATGTACAGACTCTTATTCTGGGAGGAAAGGAGCCTCCACTTGACTCCCCAGTTATTTCTAACTTCTGTTATATTTCACACTCTCCTTTCATTAACATACTTCATGAGTAAGTGGTCTACATGTTAAGGTCTCTGTATCCTCACTACTATCTCCTTAATGCCCAGGTGTTAATGAAAACCAGCAGCATCAAGTACCTCTGAAATTAGGGATGAAGAGGAATGGCTAAAATGAGAATTGGGCAAAAGATATTTGAGTAGTGATTATCTCCCTAGATCTCCTGCCCCATTTTCCTATGGCTGCATGACTGTCCCTCTCCTACCACGGTAGAAGTCTGGAAGCTGATCTTCTAGAGTGGATATGATGAGGTCCTCTGGACCAGGGGATGCGAGGTAGAGTTCAAGATTTGGATACCTTGTAAAAACAGGGAGATTGGGTGACCATACACATACCAAATGCTGAGACCCTCCTGGTCCATCCCCCGTACCACTCCCAGAACACTGGTGGCAGATGGACCTCTACTTCTTAAGCAGGAAATGCAAGACTCTCACTGAGGAATCTGACCATTCCAAAAGAAAGACCTACAGACACTGACATCGGGGGCTTCCCCAACAAATGGCTTGTCTAGATCTGTCCACAGGGAGACTTGAAATCAATAAACTCCACCTCACGCTCAAGCTTCCAATCAGCTCTTTAACTCATAATCATGAGCAGACAACCAAGAATTCTCATATCTCTGAAGAAAAAGCCTCTCACACAAAAGACATAGATCAAAACAACCAAGCAACAAACAGAAAAAAAAAAAACATTTTGGGGAAAATAAAGCTTCTGCAAGGAGAAGAAAATTCCATAGAGAGAAGAGAGAACAACACTTCCATAAAACAAGAATAGGATGTCATTAATAAATGAATTTGTAAAAGGAGCATACAGAGGACAAATTTTTAAAAATTTTGGAAATTAAAAACATAATAGTATAACTTCAAATATTAATAAAGTTGAAGAAATCTCTTTAAAGTAGTGCAAAATGAATTAAAGATGGAAAATAGGAGAGAAAATTAGATGACCAGTCCAAAAGGTACAACATCAGAATAACAGGAGTCCCAGAAAAAGCAGAGGGGAGGGAATGATCAATGAAATAATTCAAGAAAATTTCCCAGAATTAAGATACATGAGTTTCTAGATTTGAAGGGGCCATGGCAAAAGTCTGAAGTGACTGCAGCATGAGGAGGTTAGCAACATCTGCTGAAGGGCTTTTTAAGCCTTTAAAATTTAAGCCAAGGAGCTTGAATTTTATCCTATAAGCACTTAGGAGCCAGCAGAGATTTTTAAGAAGGGAATATCCAGATTAATGAATATTAAGGGTGAGGAGTGTGGCAGTAGGATGAACAGTAGTGCAGAGAGGAGAGAGAATAATGGCAATAAGAATGGTTCCAAGGATATTTAATTGGTTAGGAGGAAAATGTTGAAGGAGATTTAAGAGCCATTTAGGATGTAAACTAAGCAGACTTGGAGCAATAAGATTTGATGAGAAATAAAGAAAATAGAAAGTAGTTTCCAGATTTTTAACTTGGCCTATATAGTAAAAGTTGAAGTCAATAACCAAAATAGAAAATTCAGGAGTAGGAGATTTAAAGAAAAGAGTGATAAGTTCAGTTTGGGGCATGTAAGGCTTGAGGTATTTATAAGACATCCAAGTGTAAACGGTCTGGAGCTCAGGAGAATAACAGGAGAATTTGGTTAGAGTTACGGCAAGCGCTGGTATCTTATGGAAGAAGATGGGATCACCCAGAGCAAGTTATGCAGAGTTGGTGGGGGGAGGGGTGGGCAGGCAGGAACTAGGGTGAAACCAAGTGACCACCAACAATTAAGGGGTGGACACACAGGGAGAAGCAAGCAAAGGAGAGTGAGTCATACAGGAACAGAGAGTGTGGCTGTACAAACCAAATAAAGAATGAAATTTAAGAAGGAAAAGCAAAACAAGGGAACAAGGAAAGAACAAAGACCTTAAAAGGACCCCACTCCTAAGCTAAGACTCAGAACTTTGTGAACTAAAAATAAAATCCTAAGCCCCTTGCTAACTGAACTCTTGGCCATGGGGACCCCAGCAACACCTTAAAACTGAGTTCCCAGCCATGACAGGATGGGAGATATAAAGCACAATTACATATGTGCATGATTTCTCTTTTCATAAATATTCATGACTGCTCCTATAGCTTGTTAAATATGTATATTTAGCCACCCTGCTCAGTATAAAATCCTGTTCCTTTTGTCTCTCCCTTGAAGCACATGTTCCTGGCCTATGGCTGAGAGCTGTTTCCCTGCTTGCCAGAATGGCCACTATGAGCTGTAAAAAGACCCTTTATGAGAAATAAAGCTCTTCTTTTTCCAAAGTATAAACTTTATTATTTTTTTTTTAGTTAACTTCTTTTTGGGGAGGGTATAGCTGCTTCAGGAACATGAGGCCTTAAGAACATGGTGAAGGAACTTACTGAAGGCTGCAGACTAGAGCTGGTTCATAGGACTGGCTCACCAGATGGTGGGAAAACTTGCCAGACTATGCAGGGAGGCTGAATCTGGTCTGTAGGAGTGACCCACTGGGTGGTGGAACATCTTGCTGAAGGGCACAGATTGGTTGTAGCTTGTAGCTGTCAGTAGGAGTAACCTACTACGTAGCAGAGAAATATACCAAAGGGTGCAGGTCACAGCTGGCTGCTAAGGGGAGCAACACCAGGCCTCCTTCATGATGTCAAAAAACAGCTCAATGGAACCAGGAAATGAAGTATCTTTCTCTTTTATTATGCAGTGTCCCTCCAGAACTCTCTTTTGACAAAGACCAATATCAAGCCAGCTGACAAAGTAGTAATAACAACTGGGTCCATCTCTAGTATTAAAAACCAGGGCAAAGCAGGGTACATTTGGATCTAAAAGCAATAAATTAATAAATGGCACAGTTCATCTCGTTGGCTTCCATATGCACCCATCTACACACATTCAAACTTCTATATAACAATAAAAACAACTCTATGTTTCCACCTAACAAGATGCAGCTATCCTTCATATAAGTGAAGTTCTCACCCTTCCCCTAAAATGGGGAGACACATAGTCCAAACAGGCATTATATCTGTCATTGGTTATACTAATTACTCCTCAAATTCAGTCACAGTCCCACTGAATTTTCTTCTACTTAAAGACACAATTGTAAAGTTAACCTCCAACAAGTTGTATTTAAAATAATAAGGGGAAAAGGAGAGAGAATGATAAAATAGTTAAATATACAATAAATATACATACAATAAGCAAAGAGAAAATAGATAAAGCTACTACAGTTCTCACTTCTGTAATTGGTGATGAGGTGAATAGATATCAACTATGACTTTCTTCTTTCATTAACCATCCTGCTCTTCTGTGTTGTGGGGGTGATCAAAACCTTCATTCCTGAAAGGTCCTCAATGGTACTGCCCTTTTAAAATTGCTATAGTTTTCCATGACCTTTACTTTGGGTGTGGAAGTATTAAAAGTAGTCCCAGAGAATCCCCTGTTTCCAGAATTGATCTTTTTGCTCCATTGTGTGGCAGCAACTCAATTTTCCCATGGTACTCAGGAAGTCATCATTCAATAGAGTAACTACTTTACTTGCCTGTTGGTTCAGTGACATAAGGAACCCAAATAGTCAAGTGGAGTTTCATCTTCTAATTCAGTGGAACCAATGTTGTATTCCCCATTAGAAACTAAGATCTCCAAACCAACAGAGCTCAAAGTAGCTGAAAGGGGAAGCAAAAAATCTTGTGAATGGATTATCAGGTGTAATAATGAGAAGAGCCACTCCTACTTCCACCCCTTGATTTCTGGATTCTGGTTATGGAAGAGACAGCACCATATAATGATGGTCTCTGATTCAAAGTGTATACTGCATGCTGTAAGACAGAATCCCATCTTTTCACGGTATTATCTCCTAACCTGATAATCTACAGTCGTTCTCCAAGATCCATCCAACTTCTGCAGAGGCCAAACAGGTATTTTGAATGTGGACATGAAAGGTATCAGCATCCCAGCTGTTTTAAGTCTTTGATGGTGGCACTAATATCTGCAATTCCTGCAGGGATGCAGAATTGCTTCTGGTTTGCTATCTTATTAGCCCTTTCCACCACAGTGGTGTTCATAAACATTCTTATTCCAATTATACATTCAGGAGCTGAGGAAGTAACTATAGGATGTGTCTATGGACTAATTGGTCCCACCTTAACTTAGGCTAAGACTCCATCTATTGCCTGTCACCAACAGCCCCGACTGTGAGCCACAGTGTCCTTTTAGATCCCCATTAATTAGCATCAATTCAGAGGTATAGTGTTTGTTAATACGTTAAACGTCTAGGGTTTTTTCCCTAATGCACAGCCATTCCAGCAAATGGTAAAAGTCCCTTTGGATAAGGCCTGGAGGAAGATTTATTAACTTTAGCAACTCCTTAAAGGAGAAAAGCCCCCCATTTAATCAAGGGACTCTATGTGAACTGGCTTAAGTCTGTACACTGGGTAACAGGCCATGACTCTCCACCATGACAGACTCTCCACCAGACATAGAACTGGCTGCTCATCTGTTTTACTCCAAGGAACATAACAATTAATTGGTTAAAACCAAAGGTCCCTATGAATGTTTGGATCCCCCCACAAATTCATATGTTGAAATCCTAACCCCCAATGTAACGGTATTAGGAGGTGGGGCCTTTGGGAAGTGATTAGGTCATGAGGGTGAAGCCCTCAGGAATGGGATTAGTGCCCTTATAAAAGAAACCCCAGAGAGTCCCCTCACATTTTCTGCTGTGTGAGGACACAGCAAGAGGATGGTTGAACATCTATGAACCAGGAAGCAGGCCCTCACCAGACTGTGAATCTGCCAACACCTTGGTTTTACACTTCCTAGCCTCTAGAACTGTAAGAAAGAAATGCTTGTTGTTTAAGCCATCCAGTATATGGTATTTCTGTTCTAGCAGCCCAAATGGACCAAGACAGGGCCAAAGCATTCTTATTACCGATAATATCCCAGATGCCCTATACAGTAGGGCAGTAAATGCACCTTCCTTGCCTTTCATGGTTAAGTGCTGTCACTTGACCTCTGCTACCTGGGCTCACATAATTTCTAGTGAAATCTGGGAATTCATCTCAATGGCAGCATCTCTCATGGTCATATCTTTCCCACAAAGGAAAGCAATCACAGCATGTATCTCTCAATGCCTTAGTGACAGGAATGCCTTCCAGGCCTCCTTAGGACCTATAGTGGGACGATGAGTGTGCAATTTGCACATAATAAACCTACTCCAACTTTCCTACTTCTTTCGGTTTTTGGATTTCCTTCTTTACTTCATGCAAGTGAAGCTCTGGTATCTCATCCTCATTAAACACACATCACCACTGAGTTAAAATTTCAGTCAACCAACTCATAAAGCTGTTAGAGCCACTTTCATCTGCACACATTAACACATTAAATCTGAAATCTCTAGTAAGTGTCCCCATATTCCCAGGTTTCTACTAACACTGTATATATTAGCCAAACCATGTAAAAATTGTGTATTAGCTATTTCTTCCTGGGTTTGTATACCTGACTCCTTAGAGCAGACTAAGATTGGATCCTCCTTATGGTTCTAGTGACAACCAAGTGTGATTGTCATGGTTCTTGAGGAGGATGCACAACCCCTTGCAAAGCTGTCCTTGTAAGGTTGTTACCAGGTTTTCAAGCAAAGCAGGGTAGTTTCCTCAGACACAGGCACACAAGCTACTTCCTTTGGCATGTGAGGTTCAAGGCATCTTGGGTTTGAGATAAAATTTTGTTTTGTATTTTTTACAAAAATCCAGGGCTGAAATGGCTGCTTCTTGGAGGCAGACACCCAGACTTCTTTTATCCTGTTGCTCAGGGATCCTCTATGTGCAGTTTGTAGCTTGTTGTCCAAGATTCACCCTCCATCACATCTGGTAAGGGGGCAATTAGCAGTGTAGATCATGCCCCTTCCCTTAAAGCCAGCACCTGGAAGATGCACATGTCACTTCCACCCACATTGCACTGGCCAGAACTTAATCATACAGTCACAACTATCTAAAAGAAAGACCAAAAACAAAAGAAAAAAGAAAAAAAGTAGTCTTCATTCTGAGCATCTGTGTGCCCAGTAAAATTTTGGGGATTCTAATACCAAAGGAAGATAGAAAGAATAAATCTTGGGGGCAGATAATCAGCGGCTCCTGCCATAGGTGTTACATTATAGAAGAAAATCACATGAAATAAATTTTGGAAATGCTGTATTAAACAAATGGGACCTTGCCCTTTTCTTTACAGCAGTATATATGCTTATGTCCATTGTGATTCACCAAGCATTTTTCCAGACTTTCTTGACCATGACAGCTTTTTAAAAAATACCTCAAAGGAGAAATTTGAGAAATACTAGAGGTAGCCAATAAGTATGGACAATTTTTTAAAAAGATTTATAAGAAAATCCCAACAAGAAGCAAAATATTTATCTAATTTTAAAGGTGAATTATTTCAAACCATGAATAAACATATAATTTCAATATTCTTCAAAGTTTTCCAGACCACAGAAAAAGAAGAAAATGTTCATGATTTTTCTTAAAATTCTACCATAACCTCAATTCAAAAGCCTGACAAATAGGCTTCAAAAAAGAAAGTTAGAGACAAATTTCACTTGCCCAAAATTCATAAATAAAACTTTGAACCCATAGAATCCAGTAGAATACTAAAGTGTTATCTACTATAACCACATAAGATTTGTTCCAGGAATGGAAGGATGATTCAATATTAGGAAATCTATTAATATAGCTTACCACATAAATTTTCAAAGAAAAAAATTATATGATCGCTTTCAAAAATGCTCAAAGGCATTTAATAACGTATAGCATATAGTCCTGATGATTAAAAAAAGAAGAAGAAAAAACCTGGGCACAGTGGCTCACGCCTGTAATCCCAGCACTTTGGGAGGCCAAGATGGGAGGATTGCTTGAGGCCAGGAGTTCAAGGCCAGCCTGGGCAACATAGCAAGACCCCATCTCTACAAAAATTTATTTTAAAAATTAGCCAGGCATGGTGGTGGGTGCCTGTAGTCCCAGCTACTTGGGAGACTGAGGCAGGAGGATCCCTTGAGTCCAGGAGATTGAGGTTGCAGTGAGCTATGATCACGCCACGGCACTCTAGCCTGGGTGACAGAGCAAGACTCTGTCTCAAAAAAAAAAAAAAAGTTTTAGTAAAATAGGAAAGAAGGAAGAATACCTCTCTAATATATATATAAAAAAAGAAACTATCTCAAACCATCAACAAATATTATATACTAATATTGAAACTCCAGAAACATCTCCACTAAACTCAGAAACAAAGATTATCTGCCAACAATTCCATTTTTAACAACAGTTCACCTATTACACTGGCAGGAGAAATAGATCATTAGT
Source organism: Daubentonia madagascariensis (assembly GCA_023783475.1). NCBI lineage: Eukaryota > Metazoa > Chordata > Mammalia > Primates > Daubentoniidae > Daubentonia > Daubentonia madagascariensis. The sequence goes on along the minus strand of JAKFHU010001129.1, from coordinate 12,588,979 downwards.
ATTGAATGTTGGCGAGGATATGGGGAAATGGGCAGTTTGTCATGTACTGCAAATAAAAGTACAAATTAAAACCTTTCTGGAGGGCAACTTGACAACCTGTATCAAAAAGTTTTAAATTATTTATACTTCTTCAACTGAGTAATTTCAGCTCTAGATAATTATAATGAAGAAATAACCAGACAAGTTCACCTGTGTACAGCAACATTTATTGTAGTACTAGTAGGTTGTGAAATGAGAAAATCTGGGGAAAATCTAAATGTGCAATATTAGAGGATTAATTGAGGTATATTTGTATTTGGGTCAGAGTTTCATTGCCTTAGCTTTCTCCACCTCTTTACCAGAGGAGGAGGGGTATTGGTAGGAAGTTTACTGCTGCTCAGGAAGTTCTGCCCTGGTCCTTCCTTCTGGGCTGCTCCTGCCGCCTGCCTGGAGCAGGCAGGCAGCAGGAAGCAGCCTCTCTCTGTCACTAACACATACTACCTACTCTTGCCTGTTGTCCCCATGAGTGGTGGGTCACACTTTCCCAAGTCCATATGAATTTTTTTAATGCTGAAAATATATGGACATAAGGAGTTTATTTGACAAGAGGGAACCTAATGAGGTTTAATTTGTCTCAGTTTCCCCATTTAGAAAGAAGATGGATTTGGGACTAATGGAGCCTAACATTTTGGGGAGAGGGGTTTAAAGAAAAGACAACTCTTTTTTTTTTTTGTGGGTAGATTTTTAATTACTGCTTCAATTTCAGTGCCTGATATTGGTCTGTTTAGAAATTCTGTTTCTTCCTGGTTGAACCTAGGGAGGTAGTGTGTTTCTAAGAATTTGTCCATTTCCTCCACGTTTTCGTGTTTGTGGGCATAGAGATTTTTGTAGTATTCAAAGATGATGTTTTGTATCTCCATGGTATCAGCTGTGACTTCTCCTTTTTCATTTCTAATTGAGCTTATTAGAGTCCTTTCCTTTCTGCTTCTGGTCAACCTGGCAAGTGGCCTGTCTATTTTGTTTATCTTTTCAAAGAACCAGCTTTTCGTTTCATTGATCTTCTGTATTGTTCTTTTGTTCTCGATTTCATTTAATTCTGCTCTAATTTTGGTTACTTCTTTTCTTCTGCTGGTTTTAGGATTGCTTTGCTCTTCCTTTTCCATTTCCTTAAGATGATTCATTAGTTTACTGATTTGTGACTTTTCTGTCTTTTGGATGTGGGAATTTAGGGCGATAAGTTTTCCTCTCAGGACTGCTTTTGCTGTATCCCACAGATTTTGATAACTTGTGTCCCCATTATCGTTTAGTTCGAAGAATCTTTTGATTTCATTTTGAATCTCCTCTTTGACCCAATAATCATTCATCAATAGATTGTTTAGTTTCCAAGTTTTTAGAGGAAGATGTGAGTTTCTGTTGGAATTGATTTCTAATTTTATTCCGCTGTGGTCTGAAAAGATACATGGTATGATTTCTATTTTTTTGAATTTGTTTAGATCTGTTTTGTGGCCTAGGATGTGGTCAATTTTAGAGAAAGTTCCATGAGCTGATGAGAGGAATGTATATTCAGTGTTATTTGGGTGCAGTGTTCTGTAGATATCTGTTAGGCCCAAATGTTCTATAGTCCTGTTTAGGTCTTTTATTTCTCTATTTGTTTTTTGTTTGGAGGATCTGTCCAGTTCCGTCAGTGGGGTGTTGAAGTCCCCTGCAATTATGGCATTCCTGCTTCTTATGTTGTCTAGATCTAGCAGCATTTGCTTTATGTACCTGGGTGCTCCTGTGTTGGGTGCATAAATGTTTAGGATTGTTAAATCCTCTTGTGAAATTTTTCCCTTCACCACTATATAGTGTCCATTTTTGTCCTTCTTTACTTTTATTGCTTTAAAGTTTATGTCATCTGAAATGAGGATGGCTACTCCGGATTTCTTTTGGTTTCCATTAGCCTGAAAAATTGTATTCCATCCTTTCACCTTGAGCCTGAATGCGTCTTTGTGTGTAAGGTGTGTTTCCTGAAGACAACAGATACTTGGTTTGTGTTTTTTAATCCATTCAGCCAGCCTATGTCTCTTCAATGGGCAGTTCAAGCCATTTACATTTATTGAGAGAATTGATATTTGGGGTAAATTTCTGATTATTCTGTTGGGTGGTATCTTTTGTTTTACCTCTTGCGTCATTGTGGAATCTGGTTTCTGGGGTTTTAGCCTTTGCATAGTTTTACATAGGTGGGTGTCTGTTGCTCTGTTTAGTGTATAATGCAGGTCTAAGCATTTCTTGCAAGACCGGTCTGGATTTCGCAAATTCTATCAGTGATTGCTTATCTGGAAACGTCTTTATTTCTCCCTCATATAAGAAGCTTAGTTTGGCAGGATACAGAATTCTGGGTTGACCTTTGTTTTGTTTTAGGAGATTGATGATGTCTCCCCATTCCCTTCTGGCTTGTAAGGTTTCAGCTGAGAAATCTGCAGTTAATCTGATGGGTTTCCCTTTGTAGGTTACCTCATTTTTTCGTCTTACAGCTCTGAGGAGTGCCTCTTTTGTGTTTACTTTGGTCAGTCTAATAATTATGTGGCGTGGTGAATGCCTTTTCACGTTGACTCTCCCAGGAGTCCTGTGTGCTTCTTGTACTTGGATGTCGAGATTTCTGGCTAAGCCATGGAAGTTTTCCTCTATTATTCCTTCAAATAAATTTTCCAGCCCATGCGAATTTTCTTCCTCTCCCTCAGGGATACCTATGATCCTTATGTTTGGCCTCTTTACATAATCCCACATTTCTTGTATGCTTTTTTCCTGCCTCTTGTTTTTGTGTTCTTTCTCTTCGGCTGATTTATTTAGCGCATAGGAGCTGTCTTCTAGCTCTGAAATTCTTTCCTCTGCATGGTCCAGCCTATTTTTAAGGCTTTCCACTGTGTTTTGTAGATCCTTGAATGCTTCTTTCATTTCTAGGATTTCTATTTGATTTTTCCGTAATATTTCTATTTCTTTGGAGAATTTTTCATTCATTTCTTGCATTTTTCTTGTGGTTTCTTTGTGCTGGGATTCAATTTTCTCTTGAATTTCATTGAGCTTTCTTATAATCCATAAATGAAATTCCTCTTCTGTCATTCTACCCATTTCATTTGGGTTGGTATCCATTGCTAAGGAACTGATGATTTCTTTTGGGGGTGACTTTTCACTCTGATTTTTCATGTTCCCTGAATTCTTTCACTGGTTTTTTCTCATCTGGCCTCTTGGTCGAGAGCTGGGGGTGTTAGAGCTAGTTTATGGCCCTGGCCTACAAAGAAGAACTTGTGCCTATACTGCAGAAATTATTTGAAAATATCCAGAAGGATGGAATCCTCCCAAACTCATTCTACGAAGCCAATATCACCTTGATACCAAAGCCAGGAAAGGACACAACAAAAAAAGAAAACTACAGACCAATATCCCTTATGAATATAGATGCAAAAATTCTCAATAAAATCCTTGCAAACCGAATTCAAATGTACATCAAAAAAAAATCCATCATGATCAGGTGGGCTTCATTCCCGAGATGCAGGGATGGTTCAACATACGCAAATCTATAAATGTAATTCACCATATAAATAAAAGCAAGAACAAAGATTATATGATCCTTTCAATAGATGCAGAAAAGGCTTTTGACAAAATCCAGCACCCTTTTATGATAAGAACTCTTAACAATATAGGCATAGATGGCTCATTCCTAGAAACTATTAAAGCCATATACGATAAACCCACAGCCAATATCATACTGAATGGGGAAAAATTGAAGGCATTCCCCCTTAAAACTGGCACCAGACAAGGGTGTCCACTATCTCCACTTCTTTTCAACATAGTGCTGGAAGTCCTGGCCACAGCAATTAGACAAGACAGAGGAATCAGGGGCGTCCAGATAGGGGCAGAAGAGGTCAAGCTTTCACTATTCGCAGACGATATGATATTATACATAGAAAACCCCAAAGATTCAACCAAGAGATTACTGGAATTGATAAATGAATTCAGCAAAGTCTCAGGATACAAAATTAATACACACAAATCCATAGCCTTCATATATGCTAATAACAATCAAGCCGAGAAACAAATTAAAGATGCAATACCTTTCGCAATAGCAACAAAGAAAATTAAATATTTAGGAATATATCTAACTAAGGAGGTCAAAGACCTATATAGAGAGAATTATGAAACACTGAGAAAGGAAATTGCAGAGGATGTAAATAGATGGAAAGCCCTACCATGCTCTTGGATAGGCAGACTCAACATAGTAAAAATGGCTTTGCTACCTAAATTAATTTACAGAATCAATGCAATCCCTATCAAAATACCAACATCATTTTTTGTCGATCTAGAAAAAATAATTCTACGCTTCGTGTGGAACCAGAGAAGACCCCGTCTAGCCAAAGCAATCTTAAGCAAAAAGAACAAATTGGGAAGCATCTGTCTACCAGACTTCAAACTATACTACAAGGCTATAGTAACAAAAACTGCATGGTATTGGCACAAGAACAGACACGTAGACCAATGGAACAGGACTGAGAACCCAAATATAAAACCAACCTCATACAGTCACCTGATCTTTGACAAATTCCAGAAAAATGTACAATGGGGAAAAGAATCCCTATTCAACAAATGGTGCTGGGAAAATTGGATGGCCATATGTAGAAGACCGAAAGTGGACCCACACCTCTCACCTCTCACAAAAATCAATTCACAATGGATAACAGATCTAAACCTAAGACATGAAACCATAAGAATTCTCGAAGAAAACGTTGGAAAAACTCGTATGGACATTGGCCTAGGCAAAGAATTTATGAAGAAGACCCCCAAAGCAATCACAGCAGCAACAAAAATAAATACATGGGACCTGATCAAATTGAAAAGCTTCTGCACAGCCAAGGAAACTATCACTAGAGTGAACAGACAACCTACAGAATGGGAGAAAATATTTGCATGCTACACCTCTGATAAAGGGCTGATAACCAGAATCTATACAGAACTTAGGAAAATCAACAAGAAAAAATCAAACAACCCTATTAAAAAATGGGCAAAGGACATGAACAAAAACTTTTCCAAAGAAGACAGAATGATGGCCAGCAAACATATAAAAAAGTGCTCAACTTCTCTAATCATCAGGGAAATGCAAATCAAAACCACAATGAGATATCACTTAACTCCAGTGAGATTGGCTCATATCAAAAAATCCCCAAATAACAAATGTTGGCGGGGATGTGGACAGATAGGAACACTCATACACTGCTGGTGGGACTGCAAATTAGTACAACCTCTATGGAAAAGAATATGGATATACCTCAAAGAATTAAAAATAGAATTACCATTTGACCCAGCAATCCCACTACTGGGTATTTATCCAAAAGAAAAAAAGACATTTTATAATAAAGACATCTGCTCTCGAATGTTCATAGCAGCACAATTCACAATTGCCAAGTTGTGGAACCAACCCAGGTGCCCATCAATACACGAGTGGATCAATAAAATGTGGTATATGTATACCATGGAGTATTACTCAGCAATAAGGAACAATAGTGAATTAACACATCTGGTATTATCCTGGTCGGAGCTAGAACCCATTCTTCGAAGCGAAGTGTCACAGGATTGGAAAAACAAGCACCACTGGTACTCACCATCAAACTGGTACTAACTGAGGAACACTTACATCACACAGGGCAATAACATTCATCTGAGGGCGGGCGGGCGGGAGGGGGGTGGAAGGGATGGGAAAAACTCTCACTGAATGGATGTGGGGAGCACAGTTTGGGAGATGACCACAATTGTGGCTCTGACACGGGCAGAACAGGGGCAATGTGTATGGCCAAAGTGTTGTACCCCCATGATATTCTGAAATTTAAAAAATAAATTAAAAAAAAAAAAAAAGACAACTCTTAAGATCATTGGCAATTATCCTTACTGATAAGTAGTGGTGCCTTAGGTCCAAATAGAATGGAGAAATAGTATTATGGGGAAAGCAGCATTAGAAACACAATCAAGTCACATAAACTGTGTGAAATTTCTAGGAATGATCATGTATTTACACCAAGCTTCCTATTCTTCTTGGGCTGAAGTGAGAGGTCAGAAGACCGAAAAATAGAAAAGTAACACATTCATCAGATAATATATACAATGTAGGGGAGAATGAAAAGTACACCTGGAATCTGTGCATTAAGTATGTTCAGATCTTCTTTTGGTTAATTAAAACATTACATCTAGTGTTACACTCTCTCATTTACACATTAGATGATGCATCTTTTCTGGGCCTCTAAACCATGTTGTTCAGCCTCCCACATCCACCTATACGTAAATTATGAACTAGTTATGCTTCTTAAGTTCAAACTATAACTCTCTCATTTTAACTCATGCAGATGTCCTTTCAACATGTTACTCATACGATGAGCGGAGTTCTGACCATGAGGACATCAGGACTCCTCACTAGAAAATATCTGGCCAGCTAATTACTTTGTACTTATAGCAAATGCAGTTGCTTTTTATGCCACAAGTTCTACAGGATTCAACATTTTAAAATATAGAAAATTTATTGGTTGAAGACATATTCAGACCTAGAAAGAAAAACCACTATCTCTTTCCTCCGAGGAACAAAGGCTAAGAGAAGGTAAGAATTCAGAAAGTTATTTATTAGTGCAGCAGTATAGGCTTAGAGTCTTTCCTTTGCTGCCAGAGTGGTGCTGAGTTCAGCATAAAGGCAGCCTTCAGCTGAGAGGCCTTGCCACTCATCAGTGATGTTCACTTTGGTTAATTAGAAATACTAAAATAACATGGGAATAATTTTGCTAGCCTAAAAGAGCATGAATAAATTATATAAAAGCCATGAGTAAACAGAACATTCACATTAGCTTTTCATAATGGTTCCCATCTCAACTTCACAGACTTGAAAAGGCTCCAAAATTCAATGTGATGAAAAGTCACATTCATCTGGACCCAACCACACTTCAGACGAATAACTAGCTCTTGTGCAAAAGACAGCATGCTGTAGGGGTAAGGAATCAGTTTCCCTGAAATGTATTTTGGCCATGTTATCATGTGTACTTAAATAGAAATAAAGAGTGATTTTTTGGCCAAGGATGCAGTGTGACCTTGTAATAAATTATTTCTTATTATGACCCATTTTAGAGGCTTTAGGGGGGTGGGGGCAACAATAGTGAACTACCCTTCTCTCAGGTCCCAGAAGGATACAGAGAGTAGTGGTTCTTGCCAGAATGAATGTTCTCACAAAGGGGAGAACAGAACTCTCATGATATGCTGTGTCCCTCCTCCCCTAAGGGGTACAACCACATACCTGGTCAGGGCTGGCCCTAGGGAGTGCAGGGTACTAGAAAAAAGTTTCTTTACCAGGGCCCCTGTCTATATAAACAATTTAATTCTCCCCAAATCAGCACCATTCTGGTAGCTTGATTTTGTAATGCCTTATTGGCTAGGGAGTATTCAGTCTCCAGGCCACCTTTTTAGAACTGGGACCCAGCCATGGAACCCTGGAAAGACTCCATAGCATGAGTCACACAGTTCCTCAGAATATCTGATCAATTTGATGCATGGAGTAGAAATAATTAGAAAGTGATATTTAAAATAATTCAATTTTCAATAGCATCAAAAAACATGAATTAGGTATAAATTTAACAAAGCATATGAAAAACCTGTGCACTGAAAACTATAAAACATTTGTAAGTTATATTTAAAAAGATCTAAATAAGTGGAGAAATATATCATGTTCATGGATCAGCAGACTCAATATTGGCAAGGTATCAATTCTCCCCAAATGGATCTATAGATTTAATCAATTTAGGCAGGGTATTTTGGGGTAGAAATTAACAAGCAGTTTCTTAAATGTATATGGAAATGCAAAAGACCTAGAATGGCTCAAACAATCCTGGAAAGGGAATGAAGGAGAGGACTCACACTACCTTACTTCAAGACCTATTATAGAACTATCATATTCAGACTGTGTGGTATTGGCATAAGGATAGACATATGGGTCACTGGGGCTGAACAGAGAACCCAGAAACAAACTCAGATGCATATGGTGAGTCAAAGGCACCAAAGCAATCTAAGGAAAAGGGAATCCTTTCAACAACAGTGCTAGAACAGATGAATATCCATATAAATAAAATGAACATCAACCCCTACCTCACACCAGATAAAAAAAATTAATTCATGACAGACCTAAACAAAAAACCTAAAACTAAAACTTTTAGAAAAAAGTAGACCTGTGAGTAGACAAACTTTCTTAGACATAACACAGAAAGCAATAATCATAAAAGAAAAAAGTGATAAATTAGACTTCATCAAAATTAAAACTTCTATTCATCAACAAATGTCATTAAGAAAATCAGAGGCAAAACCACAAACTAGAAGAATATGTTCACAAAATACACATCTGACAAAGGACTTGTATTCAAAATATAGAAAGAATTCTTAAAATGAATGTTAATAAACAGGCAAATTATTTGAACAGACACTTAAAAAGGAAGATATATGAAAGGCCAATATGTACACAAAAAAGTGCTCAACCTCTCTACTCACCAGGAAAATGCAAATTTAAACCACTATGTGATACTGCTAAATACCCACTAGAATGGCTAAAATTTTTTAAAAACTGGCATCATCAAATGTTGAAAAGGAGAACTCTCATACATCGCTAGTTGGAATGTAAAATGGAACAACCACTTTGGAAAAATGTTTGGTAATTTGTTATAAAGTCAAACATAAACCTACACTTTGGCCAGTAATTTCACTCCTAGGTATTTAGCCAAGGGAAATAAAAACACTTATCCACAAAAAGATTTGTACAAGTTTATGTTTTATGCTATTCCCAATAGCATAAAACAGCAAATAACCCAAACATTCTTCAGCAGTTGAATGGATAAACAAATTGTAGCATATTCTTACAAGTTAATGTTACTAAGAAACAAAAAGAAACAAACTATTGATACATGCACCAATGATGGAAAAATCTTACAAACAATGCTAATCAAAGAAGCTATACACAAAAGAGTACCTACTGTATGATTCCATTTATATGAAGTTGTAGAATAGGCAAAACTAGTCTAAAGTAAAAAATAATCAGAACAGTGGTTGTTTCTGGGGGTTAGAGGGAGGGATTGATGGAGAAAGAACAAAATGGAGCTTTCTATATCATGAAGGTGTGGGTTATAAAGGTATATCCATTTGTCAGAATTGTATAATTAACTTTTTTTTGTATATCAGTATATATAAATTTTACCTTAAAAATAACTGCAAAAACAAAATAATAGTAATAACAATTGCAGGTGAGTGGGTGGATGAAACAAAAATGGCAGAATGTTGGTAATTACTGAAGGTGGGTGACAGGTACATCGAGTTCATTATACTATTCTGTTTACTTTGTATATGTTTGCAATTTTTCATAATAGTAAGTTTTTCAAATCAGCTGACCCCGCCACCCATCAAACAGCTCATCTTCCCAGCACCTAAAGACTATTTAAAATCTCCTCCTCCACTCTGCTCAAACCTTCCATCTCCCCTCCCATTCTCAGTAGATGACCTTGTCTCCTATGTCACAAAGAAAATAGAGCCATCTGATAGGAACTCTTCTGACCTCCTACCACTAAACCTACAGCTCTACCAGCATCTGCATCCACATCTTTCCCCTTTCCTTCTGTTCCAAAGAAAAGGGTAGCATTTCTTCTGCCCAACGTCAGTCCCTCTACCTGGGCCCTAGAGCTTCCCTTCATCCCGCATCTCACTTTCTCAGAGACCTTGTGCCTTTGATTACTACCATCTCCTCTGTCTTCTCCCCCGGCTCCTTCCCATCAACATTCAACCACAATCAAGTCTCTCTCTTCCTCAAAACAAAACAAAACATAAAACCTTGACTCCACATTTTCCCCTACTACTGCATTGTCCCCCCTCCTCTTCCACAACTAAATTTCTTGAAGAATTGTGACACTTACTGCCTCAACTTCTTCTCATTTTACTCACTCTTTGGCCACATCAATCTGGTTTCCACTTCTACCACTTCATTGAAATGGCTTTTACTGAGATCACCAATGATCTCCACGCCACTAAAGCACAAGAGTATTTTTCAGTCCTTATCTTGCCTGCAGCCTCATTTTGTGACTTTGTATATTCTATATATTTCTATATATTCTAACTATACCAGGACAAGCGTGGCAGTTAAGTCCTCCAGGAAGTAGATGCTGAGATGGAGTTAGGAGGGCAAAAGGTTTACTGGGGAGTAGCAGCACCTGTGAAAGGAAAAGGGCGGAAGCAGGATGGGGCAGAAGGAGCCATGAGGATACCAGGCAGATCTGTCAAAGTCTGTCCAGTGCGGAGCTTTGGAGCAAAGACTGCACATTACAGGATTCCCACATTGGGCAGAAAAGGCCAGGACCTTGTTCCACAGTCTTAGTCACTGGCTGGGCCCTCTGAGAAGAAGCTGAGGTGGAATTGGAAGAGTTAACAGCTGGAAGCTGTCAGCTGACCTTACTCCCCATGGTCTTTTCTTTTTCTATTTATTTATTTATATTTATATTTTTGTAGAGACAGGGTCTCACTATGTTGTCCAGGCTGGTCTCGAACTCCTGGGCTCAAGTGATCCTCCCATCTCAGCCTCCCAAAGTGCTGGGATTACAGGTGTGAGCCACTGTGCCCAGCCTCGTGGTCCCTTCTTGAAGTGAAGCAGCCATTTCAGTGTCTGTCAGAAGGAGTTTTCCCCTCCATGGGCTAAGGACAGCACAGTGTTCTTATCTCTGCCAAACCACTTATCACTCTCTATGGTAATTGTCTGTTTACCTGTGAGTACTTGGTAAGTACCTGCTGTGAGTACCTGGAAGTCAAGAATTGGACAAAACGAGCACCCAAAAAATGACTGTTGAATACCTGAAGAAAATGCGAAGTGTTGTTATGTGCTATTTTGAGAGGGGAAATCTGGGTGCTATGGGGAGAAGGGAGCATGAGCTGAATGATGCAATTATGTTATTAAAAACATGAAACTTCTGTAAACAGACCAGGAGAAACCTCATTTTTCCAGATCCCTCCAGATTCTATGAGTCACTAAAACTATTCACTATTTTAGTCAGGTTTTAGTTCAAATAGAGTGTAGATTTTTGCTGTGTGGTTTTCTTACAGAGCCTAAATATTTAAGAATTCTAAACATAAATATCAATAGAAATACTGATTCACGAAGACATGATAAAAGCTGTGGTGCTGTAATCAAATCAGACTGGGTCAAGTTCAAGACTGTAACCAATATGATGGCCATGAAATCAGTTGGACACATAGCCCTTAGAGAAAGGGAGGAATTGAAATTACAAGGTCTTGGCCAGGGACGGTGGCTCACGCCTGTAATCCTAGCACTCTAGGAGGCCGAGGCAGGAGGATCGCTTGTGGCCAGGAGTGTAAGACCAGCCTCAGCAAGAGCGAGACACCATTTCTACCAAAAATAGAAAAAATTAGCCAAGCACCGTGGCGCGCACCTATAGTCCCAGCTACTCGGGAGGCCGAGGCAGGAGGATGGCTTGAGCCTGGGAGTTTGGGGTTGCAGTGAGCTATGATGACGACACTGCACTCTAGCCTGGGTGACAGAGGGAGACCCTGTCTCAAAAAAAAAAAAAAGTACAAGGTCTCATCTTTTCTTTATTCCTAAGGTTACTTTCTATTAGTTGAATTTATTTATTCTGTAGTGTTGGGACAGTGTTAACAAAAACCCAATAACATTTTCAAAGATGTTTGTATTGCCTTTATGAACTCTTTAGTCTTTGTGAGGACTTGAATAAAGTATTTTTGTCATTTCTTAGATTTCTTAGCCCCTTCCCTTTAAGCATTTCTATTTAAAGAGGCTCTTGACACCTGTCACTCCACTCGCTGTCCCTGGAATCTTTCTGTCTTGTATTTTTCCTCTTCTCATGATTAATCAGAAACCAAAGGGATCTTTGTCAGAGCAGCACTCTGACAGCTGAAGGAGGTAAGGGGCTACCTTGCATTATACTTTACAGTGGAAGGCACCAGAGAGGGAGGCTCAGCCCTCGACTCCTGCGAGCTGTGGATGGTGGCAGCAAAGCAGGACTCAGGAAAATGAAGAAGCATGGTTACTTATGAATTGTTCACTATGTGGTCTCATTTTGTTCTTCTAGCATACTGACCCTAGGTAAAAGTCAGTCAACCCAGACTTACTTCGTATAGTCTTCACTTTTTCTGTTAAGATTTGGAAAGTGCTGCATACTAGACCACTGGTGAGATGTCTGTTCACCACACGCACTTGTGAAATGGTCTCGCTGCCATTTGGAGAGCATGTTGCCTAACACTGAGCCCCTACTTTTTCTTACAGAAGTAGGAACTTCTTAATACGGAGGAGAACAAAGAGAACCGTCATAACATTTAGAGCAAAAATACACAAGATGTACAATGCCAAGCCTATTGAGTCCCCTCATCTTTTGAGTTTTTTTTAACATCCAGAAACATCTGTCAGTTGTGAGTCACATAAACAATATTAGTGGAAATCAAAGAAAAGAATTATTAATCCCACTGCAACAAATCAAAAACTCTTTTCATTTTTTCCTGTACCCTTCAAGTCCTTGCCTGTATGTCTATCAGGTATTTTAGTTGCAAATGACCAAACAATAAAGGAATTGCTGAAAAGTCTAGATATAGGTCTAGCTTCAGATTAGGCTTGACCCAGCAATTCAAACTAAATCACCAAGTACCAGGTTTCTCTCACCTACTCAGTTCCACTTGCCGCTGTGTTGGCTTTATCCTCAGGCTCCACATAGTGACCTTGGGGAGTTCCAGGCTACAAACTAAAAATAAAATCCTAAGCCCCCAACCACTGAACAGACCACCCTCTTGGCCAAGGGGACCCCAGAGAAACCTTAAAAACTGAGTTCCCAGCCATGACAGGATGGGAGGTCAGACATACATCATTATACCCTCTCCCTTTTGCAGTTTAGACACAACTGACCAGTATTAATGTTAAAGACTGACAGAATAGGCTCTTTGTGGCAATAAGATACCAAATTATAAACAAGACCTAAGGCCATGCCAGGCAAGGGTTAAGTCACACACCCCTACACTTAAAGAATAAACTGTGTTCTAACTGCCATAAGTTTTTTTTTCCTCTAGTAGCTAAACAAGCACTGGCCTTGAGATAAGCAGTATTAAAACAATTTGCAGCCAGGCACGGTGGTTTTTGCCTATAATCCCAGCTACCTGAGAGGCTGAGACAGGAGGATCACTAGAGACCAGAAGTTTGAAACCAGCCTGGACAACACAGTGAGATCTCATCTCTACAAAAATAAAACTACAAAAAATTAGCCAGGCATGGTGGCATGTGCCTGTAGTCCCAGCTACTTAGGAGGCTGAGGTGGGAGAATCATTTGAGCCTAGGAGTTTGAGGCTGTAATGAGCTGTGATCATACCACTGCACTCCAGCCTGGGTGACAGAGCAAGACCCTGTCTCAATTTTAAAAAATAATTAATTAAAATAAAACAGTTTGCAGCTCATCTACTGCCAGACACTGACCCCCAGCCCCTGTTCCACAAGCCATAACTACTGCTTTGATTGGACAAGAGACTGACTCCAGTAACTTTATCCTGATAAGAAGACCACCAACCAGGGACTGGTTCTGGCTGGTTTACTGAGGCTGCACACTTGAGTGCCTTTGTGTCCTGAAAAGACCTTTTGACATATAGGGCCTAATTGTAATACATTTAAATGTTAAGTCTACACCCCAAATTGAACATGGGTCATATGTAACCCTTTATTAGAAATAAAGCTTTCCTTTCTAAATTATAAATTGTATGATTTTTAAGTTAACAAGGCTAAAGGAAAAAACAGGATGGTTTTTTCCCTCTACTCTCACATCCAACACAGTTCACTTCTGTGATGACAGGGTTCCCCCAGCCACACACACCAACAATTCTACAGCAGACACTAAGAAGGCATCCTAAGTCAATTCAATTCTGACACTATCTACCTGGAGATAGTGTCAGATCCCACATGTTGAGGGCTCAGTTCTGCAAACTGCCCCCACTTCTGACATCAGTTGCAAGTAGTAGGTTGTTGCCTATACTTCTGACCCACTGGCTACAAACCAGGGTTCCCATAACCCCCTCCTTGAGTTCAATTAATTTGCTAGGATGGATCACAGAACTCAGGAAAATACTTTACTTACATATACCAGTTTATTATAAAGAATATTACAAAGGATACAGATGAAAAGCCAGATGAAGAGATGGATAGGGTGAGGTATGGGGAGCAGAGGTTCCATGCCCTCTTTGGGTACCTCCATGTGTTCAGTGACTCAGAAGCTCATCAACTCGTTTTCTTGTTTTTTGGTTTTTGAAACAGGGTCTTGCTCTGTTGCCTGATCTAGAGTGCAGTGGCATCATCATAGCTCACTACAACCTCAAACTTCTGGGCTCGAGTGATCCTCCTGCCTCAGCCTCCTGAGTAGCTGGGACTACAGGTGCACACCACCATGCCTGGCTAATTTATTTTTAATTTTTTTTGTAGAGATGGGGTCTCACTCTGTTGCTCAGGCTGGTCCTGAGCCTCAGATGATCCTCCCGCCTTGGCCTCCCAAAGTGCTGGGATTACAGGCGTGAGCCACTGTGCCTGGCTGATATTCTGCTTTTTAAACATAATATTCTACAGAATTATATTTCAATGTGTTGGACTGATAGCATGCACACTTTCAGTGCTGTTAAGTTTATTTCATTTTTGGTGATTATGTCATCCTGTAAACTTGAATGTGAAATATTGTTGACATTAATGAAAAATCTAGTGACAAGTTGTTCAGATCATATGAACAAGTAAAATAAATCACTCATGGAAGCTGACGTATCATAACAATGATCATAACATTGGTGTGGTCAAGGCCAAGAATTTAAGTCAATACACTGATTTATTTGTTTATTACACAGACATTCAGTGACTGCTCATGTGTGTCAGCATGTGGTACCAGTGGAGAATACAAAGATGAATCAAACCTGGTCCCTGACCTCAAGAAATGTATTAGATTTGTCAGCATTTTCCCAAAACCTCATTCTGAGTTTGTAACCTTGTTTTCTACATATTTTACTTTGAAGTAGCAAAATTCAGTAGCAACTGCAAGCTTTATAGCTCTGATAAGCTTCTTCCCTGGGGCAGTCTGGTTGTTATTTCAGTCTTCCTCAGACTGACTGTTAAGCCACAGGACTGTGGTGTCTGACTGAAAACAGATCCTTGTTTATCTGTTTATGTGCTTCTAGAACTTAGTTTTCAGCACGTAACAATTCTTAGACATATAAAGGAAGACTGCATAAATGGAGACAGATATCGTACTTCTGGATGTCAGTCCTTTCCAAATTAATGTATTACGTGTGATTCTAATCCGTCATCAGATTAATTTTTTAAATTGTAACATGGTTTAAAGATAATTCAAATATCTTCTGAAAGAATATAAAAGTCAAAATTTTTAAAAATGAATGAAGATTAGCCCTTCATAGAAACTTTAAATGTGTTACAAAACTATAATTAAAACAGTGGTGAATTAGTCTTAGCCAGAGCAATCAGGCAAGAGGAAGAAATAAAAGGCATACAAACTGGAAAAGAGGAAGTCAAATTGTCCTTCTTTGCAGACAGCATGATCTTATATTTAGAAAAACCTAAAGACTCCACCAAAAAATTCTTAGAACTGATAAATTCATATATGTTGCAGGATACACTATCAACATTCAAAAATTGGTGGCATTTCTACACACCAATAATAAACTAGCTAAAAAAAGAATCAAAAAGGCAATCCTTTCTCAGTTACCAGCAAAAATGGAAAAAAAGAAAAGGTAATCCTATTTTACCATAGCTATAAAAATAAATAAAATACCTCAGAATAAATTTAACCAAAAAGGTGAAAGAGGCCAGGTGTGGTAGCTTGTGCTTATAATCCTAGCACTTTGGGAGGCCAAGGCAGGAGGATCATTTGAGCCCGGGAATTTGAGGTTGCAGTGAGCTATGATGATGCCACTGCACTCTCGCCTGGGTGACAGAGTGAGACCCTGTCTCAAAAAAAAAGGGGGGGGGTGGTGGGGGAAGACTTCTGATGAAAGAAATTTAAAAAGATACAAACAAATGGAAAGACATCCCATGCTCATGGATTGGATGAATAAATATTGTTAAAATGGTCAGGCACAGTGGCTCACGCCTGTAATCCTAGCACTCTGGGAGACTGAGGTGAGAGGACTGCTTGAGGTCAGGAGTTTGAGACCAACCTGGGCAAGAGTGAGACCCTGTCTCTACAGAAAATTAGGAAAATTAGCTGGGCGTGGTGGTGTGTACCTGTAGTCCCAGCTACTCGGGAGGCTGAGTCAGGAGGATTGCTTGAGCCCAGGAGTTTGAGGTTGCAGTGAGCTATGATGATGCCACTGCACTCTAGCCAGGGTGACAGAGTGAGACTCTGCCTCGGAAAAAAAAAAAAAACTTTAAAAAAATTGTTAAAATGACCATACTACTCAAAGCAATCTACAGATTCAATGCAATCCTTATCAAAATACAAGTGACATTTTTCACAGAAATAGAAAAAACAATCCTAAAATTCATATAGAACAAAAAAAGAGCCTAAATAGCCAAAGAAATTCTGAGCAATCCTGAGCAAAAAGAACAAAGCAGATCCTTTGCCCACTGCCTGATTTCAAAATATATTACTTATATTAGGCTATAGTAATGAAAACAGCATGGTATTGGTATAAAAACAGACACTTAGATCAATGAAATAGAATAGAGAACCCAGAAATAAATCCATGTATTTACAGCCAACTGATTTTTGACAAAGGCACCAAGAACATACATTGGGGAAAGGACACCCTTTTTAATAAATGGTGCTGGGAAAACTGGATATCCATATACAGAAGAGTGAAACTGTATCCCTATCTCTTACCATATACAAAAATCAACTCAGGATGGATTAAATACTTAAACATAAGACCTGAAACTATAAAACTACTAGAAAAAAACACAGGGGAAACACTTCAGGACATTAGTCTAGGCAAAGATTTTATGGCTAAGACCTCAAAAACATGGGCAACAAATACAAAAACAGACAAATGGGACTATATTAAACTAAAAAGCTTCTGCATAATGAAGAATACAATCAACAGAGTGAAGAGACAACCTGTTGAATGGGAGAAAATATTTGCAAACCATTCATCTGGCAAGGGACTAATATTCAGAATATGCAAGGAAGTTGAACAACTCAACAGTAAAAAAACAAACAATCCCATTAAAAAGTGGGCAAAGGATCTGAATAGACATTTCTCAAAAGAAAACATGGAAATGGCCAAAAAGCATATGAAAAAATGTTCAACATAACGAATCATCAGGGAAATGCAAATCAAAACCACACTGAGATATCATCTTACCCCAGTTAGAATGGCTATTATAAAAAAGACAAAAAATAACAGATGTTGGCAAGGATGCACAGAAAAGGGAACTCTTACACACTGTTGGTGAGAATGTAAATTATTACAGCCATTATGGAAAACAGTATGGGGATTTCTCAAAACACTAAAAATAGAACTACCATACAATCCAGCAATCCCACTACCCACTACTGGGTATTTATCCAAAGGAAAGGAAATCAGTATATCAAAGGGATACTTGCACCCCTAAGTTTATTGCAGCACTATATACAATAGCAAATATATGGAATCAACCTAAATGTCTATCAGTGGATAAACAGATAAAGAAAATGTGGTACATATACATGATGGAATACTATTCAGCCGTAAAAAAGAATGAAATCCTGTCATTTGCAGCAACATGGATGGAACTGGAGGTCATTATGTTAAGTGAAATAAGTCAGGACTGAAAGATAAATATTGTATGTTCTCACTCATATGTGTGATCTAAAAAAGTTGAACTCATGAGTAGACAGTAGAATGATAGTTACCATAGGCTGGGAAGGGTGTGAGGGGTTGGGGGGAGATGAAGAGAGGTAGGTTAATGGGCACAAACATACAGTTAGATAGAAAGAATAAGTTCTAATGTTCAATAGCATAGTAGGGTGACTATAGCTAACAATGTACTGTATATTTAAAAATAGCTAGAAGAGAGGATTTGAAATGTTCCCGACAATAGAAGCGATGAACACTCGAGGTGATGGATACCCCAAATACCCTGACTTAATCATTACACATTCTATGCATGTAACGAAATATCACATGTATGCCATAAATATATACAAATATTATGTATCAATAAAAAAACACAGGACACTAAAAAAAAGGGTGAATCTTCTCTCAGAATAATTCTAAATAATACATGTAGATGCTCCCACCTTGAGGAAGCGGAGCTTAATTTCTGCCCTCTCCCCTTTGAGGATGAGCTAGACATAGTTACTCCCTATGAAAGGATAAAGCAGGGGTAGAGGGAAATAGTAACTTTACAGTGTAGAAAGCTGGCGAACACCACCTTAACCAAGTGATAAAAGTTAACATCATCAGTGGTGTCCTGTGAGTATCATTTATTGTTGATGGGATATGATCAGAAGGGCATTTCACTTCTGTGATATTCTTTCTAAAACCCCATAAGTCCAGTCTAATCATGAGAAAACATTGGACAAACCCAGATTGGGGAGCATTCTACAGAATACCTAGCCAGTACTCCTCAAGACTGTCAAGGTCATGAAAAACAAGGGAAGACTGAGAAACTATCACAGACCAGAGAGACAGAGAAGACATGGCAACTAAACACTAGCATGTAGACATATAGACAGAGAAAAATTGATGTATTGGAAATGGATTTAGAGACAGAACCAATAGAATTTGGTGTTGGAATTGATGTAGGAGTAAATAAATTTGAGAACTCATGAATAATGTCTAGAAGTTTGGCTGAGCAACTACTGGGTGGTGGAACCATCTGGTAAGATAGAGAACAACGGAAAAGAGGGTGGGAGCAGGCAGAGAAGATGACGTCAGTTTCATATGTATATAGGTGAAGAGAAAGTTCTGGCCTGGAGATAAAGTTGAGCACAATTGGCATATAGATGGTGACTGAAATGATGGCCATGGATGAGATAAGCTAAGGAGAGAGGCTAGTGTGGCAAGAAAGACAAGAGCGAAAGAAATAGTCCTAAAATACCCTAGTATTTGGAGGATGAGTAGTGGAGGAAGAGCCAGGCAGGAGGAAAGGAAGAAGCAATCAGAGATATATAATCAACTTCAAAGGAGAATGGCAATGTGGAAGCCAAGAACAGAAATTGTTAAATGCTGCTAGTGGTTGAAGCGTCCCTTGGATTTAGCAACATGAGGTTATTGGTCACCTCAATAAGAACACTGGAATGATAGGCATGGAAGCCAGAGTAAGTGGTTTGAAAAGGGCAAGGGATACGGCTTCTGGTTTTAAGTTGGCAGAATGATCACTTACAGTAGTCTCCTAAAGATATAGGACATGCCTTTAACCTAGGCTTTGAGAAATGCATTGGTGAGAGGAGCACCAGCATCCTCGAAAGGCTCTATGTTGGCCATTCTTCGCAAGCCAGGAATGACAGTGGGTGATGTGGCCATTGAAATGAGCTCCCTGAATTCAGTGCGCTTGATAAGATCCCAGGGTGGCAGAGGCCAAGTGGAGCACTTAGGTGTCAGAGATAAAGTGGCCATATCTCTTGCTCTCTCCCTCTCTCTCTCTCTCTCTCTCTCTCTCTCTCTCTCTGGTGGGTATGTGTGTTGTAAAGACAACTGAAGGAGTGTGCTTTGGTAGAGACAGACAGAAGTACACCTTCACTATGTTGCCTCAAGTCTGTGTCAACTCTCCAACTCTCTGTCATAATCTAGTTTGAGGAGACTTTGATCATATCACCTTTCTATTATATATCATCTAACCAACTTACGTAAGTAGTTGACATTTTGCTGACTGTACCTAAAGAACAGGAAGTCACATAACAAATACCCTAGATGACTCTGTAGGACACACGCATGCCAGAGGGTGGGAAATAAACATCATAAAAATTAAGGAGACTGCTATGTTCTTAATGTTTATGCCACCAGCCTTCCCCCCAATGCCCCACGACCAAATTCATATGTTGAAACCTAATCACCAAGGTAATGGTATTAGGAAGTGGGGCCTTTGGGAATGGAATTAGTGCCTTTATAAAAGAGGCCCCAGAGAGTTAACTTGCTAGGTCCTTCTATCATATGAGGACACAGCCAGAAGGTGACATTTATGAATAAGGAAACAGGCCCTTGTTCCCATGTAGACGCTCCTCACCAAATACCAAATCTAGCAATGCCTTGATCTTGGACTTCTTAGTCTCTAGAACTGTGAGAAATAAATTTCTATTGTTTATAAGCTCCCGGTCTATGATATTTTGTCATAGTAGCTGAACAGATTAAGACAGACAGTATTATATCAAGGAAGTTTCCAGGGGTCTAGTGGTCTGAGGCATGTCAAGACATGTTCTCCAAGGTGAAGGACAAGTTGCATGTTGCACTACCTACCACTAAGGCAAGGGTACAGTGCCTAGTGAATCTCTTTAGATTCTGGCAGCACATATACCACATTTGGTCCTGTTGCTCTGGTAACCCATAAGGTTGCCAGGTTTTGGGGGGTTTGGGGTTTTTTTTTAGAAACAGGGTCACATTATATTGTCCAAGCTGGAGTGCAGTGGCTATTCACAGGTGCAATCATAGCATCTTAGAGCCTCGAACTCTTGGCCTCAGTGGATCCTCTACCACACCTGGCTTAGACTGCCAGTTTTGAATGGGGCCCAGATCAAGGAAAGGAAGCAGACCTAGTCTTCCATGCAAGCTGGTCTGCTCCTAGGGCCATATGACCAGCAGATCCAATGGTGCTCAAAGTGTCTGTGGCAGACAGAGATAAAACAAAACCTCTGCCATGTCACAATAGGATAATCATAGCTTAAACCCTCAGAATTTTGGAACAAAGTTATGCTTTCTTCTGCAGATGAGCATTCTTTTTAGGAAAAACAGCTCCCATAGAGACTGAATAATGTGACCATTGCACATCAAATGTTATCATGTGATCTGAGCTGCCCATGATGAGCTAGATATTCTATGACCCTCCAAACCATAAATTTGGCAGATGCTGCAGCATTCTATCATCAATTGGAAGTAACAGATATAGATACATGTATACATATATAAATATATATATTTCATATATCACATATATGATATTGACCTTGAGCTGGTCCTGAAGACACAAGTGAGTTGCATGAGCAAGTAACTTAGACTCATATGGCACCTACTCCTGCTGCATTAACTCCTGTCCTTCAACTCACTTCTATAGCCTATGACCAGTTAAATGAGGAAGAAAAAATCCAGGCCTGGTTTTCTGATGAGTCTGTGTGCACAGTGTGGAGGTACCATCTGAAAGTAATGGTCATGGCATCACAGCCCCACTTGGGGTTGGCTCTAAATGAACAGGAAATCTTCCCAATGTACATAACTTTAAGCAGTGCACTTGGTTGTTCACTTTTCCTGGAAGGAGAGACAGCCAGAGGCATATATTTACACTAATTCAAGGACAGTGATTAATGAATAGTGACTTAAAAGAAATTAGACTGGAAGGAAGTCTGAGTAAGAGGTATGTGGACAGACCTCTCACAATGAACACAGAGTATGAGAATATTTGTATCCCATGTGAATGCCCACCAAATGGCAACCACTTCAGAGAAGGCTTTTAATAATCAAGTGGACGACGTTACATATGCCGTAGATATTAGTCATCCTCTTTTTCCAGCCCCCTACTTCCCACCATTCTTGGTTATCAGGCTCATGAACAAAGTGGCCCTGGTGAAACGGATGGAAGATATGCATGAGATTATCAATATTGGCTTCCTCTTACCAAGACTACAGTCATTTATGGCTGTTCAACTTGCAAACATTAGAAACCAACATTAAGTCTTTGATATGATACCATTCCCTGGGGGACCATCCAACCACCTTTGTTATATTGGTCCCCTTCCATTATGGAAGTGCAGCAAATGATCCTAGCTAAAATAGACACTTATTCTGAATATGGATTTGCCTTCCTGGCCTGCAATGCTTCTGGTAAAACCATCATCCTTAGATTTATAGAATTCCTAAAGCACTATCATGTTAGTTCACACAGTTCTCTTCTGACCAAAGAACTCACTTTGTGGAAAAGGAAGAGCATCAGTGGGTTCACATCGCAACATCCTTAAGCAGTTGACTTGAAAGAACAGCAAGAATGTCCTACTAAAAACTAAGTAATTGTGCCAACTAGGTGACAACATCTCACATGGTTGGGATGCTGTCCTTCAGGATACAATATATGCGCTAAACCATAAATAAATATATGGTGCCATTTTTTCCCTTAGCCAGAATACATGGATCAGGGAGCCAAGGGGTAGAAGTGGGAGTGGCTCCTATCTCCATCATCCCTAATATTTCATTTGAAACTGTTTGTTTCCTATACCTATAACTTTGGGCTCTGTAGGTTTAGGGGTATTAGTCCCAAAAGAAGGAATGATTCTACTAGGAAACACTCTACTGGAAGAGTGAGCTGGCCACTTTAGGTCTCTCTGAACCAAGAGCAAAGAAAGGAGTTAATATATGGCTACTGTGAATAATATTGATTATCTTTTTAAAAATTTTTAAATTTTTTTACATAGAACACTTCACAAACTTGCATGTCATCCTTGTGCAGGGGCCATGCTAATCTTTGTATCATTCCAATTTTAGTATATGTTCTGCCCAAGCAAGCATGATAATATTGATTACCATGAGGCAATAGGACTGCTAATAACACAATAGGAGCAGAGAGGAATATGCATGGAACCCAAGGGCTTTCAAGATACTCCTCAGTACTCTTACACTCAGTGGTAAAAGTTAATGGAAAGATACACAATCCAGTCTTCCCAAGAGAAAATCATCACTGCATCCCTTGATTCCTGACACTGACCCTTCAGGAATGCACATTTGAGTCACCTCACCAGGTAAAAGAGCTACAACCAGTTGATGTGTCAACTGAAAGCAAAGAGGAATGGAATGGGTGATGGGAAAAGGAAGCTGTAAATACCAACTCTGGCTACGTGACCAGCTGTAAAAACAAGAACTCTAATACCATACATATTTTCTTTCTTGCTCCCATAAATACATATGTTCATATATATTAACCAGTTTTTACTTACCCTTTTATCATTTGCCTCTATTTAATATAAGGTATGTTAATCCTGATTAACCTATACTTCAGTATTTCAGTTACAGAATATAAAAGTGGGATTGCATCTAAGGCAGAAAAGGAATGAACATTACTGAGAGGTGACTAAAGTAGCATTTGTGTCTTCCCTTTTGGGGAGAAAGTGAGTACATCTTTGGTTTAAGAGGGATAGCTGTATCATGCTAGAAAGAAGTGCAATGTTGTTATTTTTATTTTGAAATTAGTTGTATGTAAAAGGAGTGTGTATGTATGCTGAATTGATAGCACATGAATTGTACCAGATCATCTATTATTAACTCAGCAACACTACTACCTTCTCTTATGCATCACTGAAAGAGAAGCCAAGAACTATATTTCCCAGATTCCTCTTCCCTGTCTGGTTCCAGGTTGGTTTACCAATAAAATGCACTTGTGTGAGATTTGGAGAGTACAAAGGAAAGAACATTATTCTTTGGAGGCAATTGCAGCCAGATATGTGGCCAGGCATGAGGGCCACAGCAGCTTCCCAGGGAACTCTTAAAAACCACCTGCTTCCACTTCATTGCTGCAGACCCCTAAGACACTTAGTAGAAGCTTCTCCAGTTCTTGAGAATTGTGGCATCTTCCCAGCAAGCTCTTGAGAACCATTCACTCATTGGTATTTCAAGGTGACATCTTTGGTTACACTTTCGTGATCTTTGATGGTGGTTTCTCCAACCTTTACTCCCCTGCTCTTCTAAGAGTGTATAAGCCCTTAATTCATATTAACCCTTTCAGCTGACAAGTCTTAATATTAAAAAAAAATTTTTTTCGAGACAGGGTCTCACTCTGTTGCCCAGGCCAGAGTACAATAGCATCATCATAGCTCGCTGCAACCTCAAATTCCTGGGCTCAAGCAATCCTCCTGCCTCAGCCTCCC
The DNA here is from genome assembly GCA_023783475.1 of Daubentonia madagascariensis. Lineage (NCBI taxonomy): Eukaryota > Metazoa > Chordata > Mammalia > Primates > Daubentoniidae > Daubentonia > Daubentonia madagascariensis. Next base: position 12,564,932 of record JAKFHU010001129.1, on the reverse strand, counting down.
AAGTAGCTGGGACTACAGGCATGTGCCACCACACCTGGCTAATTTTTTTGTAGAGATGGGGTCTTGCTATTGCCCAGGCTAGCCTCAAACTCCTGGCCTCAAGTGATACTTCTGATTCAGCCTCCCAAAGTGCTAGGATTATAGGTGTGAGCTACCGCACCCAGCCTAGAGCAAAATTTGAGGCCTCCCAGAGAAGGAGAAATTGTCTCAGCACTATCTATCTATCTATCTGTGATAAATCTATTAATATATCCCCTGTTGATTATGTGTTTCTGAAGAACCCTGACTGATATAGATTTTGGTATCAGGCAGTGGGGTGCTGCTGTAACAAACACCTAAAATTGTGTGAATGGCTTTAGAATTGGGTAATGGGTAGAGGCTGGAAGAATTTTGAGGCACATGATAGAAAAAGCCTAGATTGCCTTGTTGGAAATATGGAGGTTAAGGTGCTTTTGGTGAAGTCACAGATGGAAATGAGGAACAGATTATTGGACACTGGAGGAAAGGTGATTTTTGTCATAAAGTGGTAAAGAACTTGGCTGAATTGTGTTTTACTCTTAGGCAGAAAGTAGAAAGTGTAAACAATGAATTTGGTTGTTTAGCTCAGATTTCCCAAAGAAAAGTGTGGAAGGTAAGACCTGTTTTCTCCTTATAGTAAAATGTGAAGAGAAAGAGATAAATTGAGGAAGGAACTGTTAAGCATAAAGGAACCAGCACTTGATGATTTGGAAAATTCTCAGCCTGTCCAGATCATGTGTTCTGGAAACAAAGTCAAGGTTGTACATGGACAAACTTTTGCTGAAAAGATTAGGTATGTGACTTATGAATCTAATCAACCATCTCAGCAGAAGCCAGGAAAGACAGGATTTTCCAGGTTATCCAGGAAGGATCTGTGGAGAATCCTCTTGTGTAATGGTGTGGATTTCTTTGCCATACATGGAAGACCAACAAGATTTCTACGAATGTTATATCAGCAGAAACATTGACATCCTGCACCCAAGGAGGCAAAGACAGAACAAAATGAAGGAAGGCTGTCAAATGTCAGGGGTTCTACAGGCAAGAAATGAGCTGACAGATTATTCAGCTACAGATATGTGTTATGCTTCAAGAAAAAAGAATGATTCTGAGGGCAGAACTGCAGAAACAGGGGCAGAGGCCAGAGGAGTGGGCACAGAGGCAAAAACCTAAAGGAATTTGTCCTGCTAGGTTTCAAACTTGCTTGAGACCAGTGAACCCTTTATTCCTTCCATTTTCTCCCTTTTAAAATGTGAGTATCTATCTTATGTCTGTCCCACCAACCATTGTATTTTGGAAGCAGACAACTTGTTTTCTAGTTTCACAGGTCCACAAATGGAGATAAATTTTGCTCCAGAATGAATGATACCATACGCAGAGTTTTGTCTATATCTGATTTACATTATGAGATCTGGGATTTTTAAAATTTATATAAATATATATATGTATTTTAGAGACAGGGTCTCATTCTGTCATCCAGTCTGGAGTGCAGGGGTGTGACCATAGCTCACTGTAACCTCAACCTCCTGGGCTCAAGTGATCCTCCTGCCCCAGTCTCCCTAGTAGCTGGGACTACAGGTGCATACCACCATGTCTGGCTAATTTTTAAATTTTTTGTAGAGACAGGGTCTCATTACATTGCCCAGGCTGGTCTCAAACTTCTGGCTTCAAGTGATCTGCCTTGGCCTCCCAAAGTGCTGGGATTACAGGAATGAGCCACCATGCCTTGCCCTGAGTTGATATTTAGATGAGATTCAGGATTTAGAGTTGATACTGGAATGAGTTAAGACTCTTGGGGATGTTGGGATGGGATAAATGTATTTTGCACAAGAGACATGTGAATTTGGGGGGCCAGAGGGCAGATTCTACAGGGGTGAATAATGTCTCTCAAAAATCTATGTCCACAGGAACCTCAGAATGTGATCTTATTTGGAGATAGGGTCTTTGCAGATGGAATCAAGTTAAGATGAGGTCATATGAGATTAGGGTGGGCACTAAACATGATGGGTGTCCTTCTAAAAAGCCCACATGTAACACATACTTAAGGAGGAAGGCCATGTGAAGACAAAGGCAGAGACTAGAGGGATACAGCTACAAGCCAAGAAACACCAAAGATTGGTGGCAACCACCAGAAGCTAAAAGAAAAACAGAACAATTATCCTTTACAGCCTCCAGAAGAAGCCAGCTCTGCTGACATCTTGATTTTGGACTTCTGGCCTCCCAAACTATGGTAGAATAAATTTCTGTTGTTTTAAGCCACTCAGTTTGTGGTAATTTGTTACAGCAAGCCTAGGAAACCAATAAAATTGGTGTTTAGGTGTTAATTGGTACTTCATTATATTCTTAATACATATCTTTTGTTGGATATTTGGGTCACAAATCATTTCTTCCAATTTGCCGTTTCACTTTTTCTATGATTCCATTGATTTATGTAATTTTTAATGTAAAATGTATAAACCTTTTCCTTCACATTTTGTGCTTTTTGTGCCCTGTTTAAGAAATCCTTCTTAAACAATGAAGATATTCTCTGATATTGTCTTCTAAATGCTTTTATGAATGATGTGAGGTAGGATTATATTTTTTGAATCAATTGCTCCAGCACCATTTAGTAAAGAGCCTATCACTTCTCCACTAATATGTAATTCCATCTCTATAATATATCACATTCCCTATATGCAGGGGTCTGTTTTTAGTCTCTCTCTTCTGTTCCATGGGTCTATTTGTCTATCCTTGCACAAATACCACATTAATAACTATAACTTTACAGCTGTGGTTCTCAACTAGAGGCAATTTTACCTCTCAGGGGACATTTGACAATATCTGGAGACATTTCTGGCTGTCATAACTGGGTTGGGAGTAGCTACTGTCACCTAGTGAGTAGAGGCCAGAGATGCTGTTAAACACCAACAATGCACAGGACAGTTCCCCACAACAAAGGATTATACAGCTAAAAATGTCAACGGTGCTGAGATTGAGAAACCCTGTCTTATAGTAAGACTTGGTATCTGGTAGCACAGTACATTATCTCACTGGATCCTCACAATAACTCTATACAATACGTATGATTGCTAGCTTCACTATACAGATAAGAAAACTGAGGCTCTAAGAGATCGAGTGACTTGTCCTAGATCACACATTTCTCAATAATTTGTCAAACTGGGTACAAACCTAAGTAAACTCCCCCTAAGATAAGATAGTTCTTGTTATGTCCTATGATAGGGCTTCCAAATCCCAGCAAGTATCCATTTAGCGATTAATTTTATCAGGAAACTCACTGTGTACCCTTTATGTGCCAGGTCCTGGGCTGAATGGTGGGAATACCTAGCAAACAAGCCAAAGCCTTTGCCCTCGTGGAGTTCATAATCTAGTGGGAAGATAAACATGAGAACAATCTCCTCTAAAAATGCTGTTGCAGAAGGCAGCCATCACTTTAGCTTCCTACTACAAGAAAGCTTTTCAAAGTCTTCAAGGAAATTTGTCATCCAATGTACTCCCAAATTTTGTTTAAAATATGAATTTTAATCTATGATGGGAAGAGTTTACTAAGCAAAATTTAACTTTAACCTGACTCCATTCAAATTATTGCAAATTTCAAATAAACTTACCACGTGGAATTTTACTATGTATAGGGATATGTAAATGTTGGAGAATAACTGTACATAAAAGGTGAATAAAAATTGGACAGCAATTCATTACCCATCTGATATGAAAAAGAAATTTTAAAAATCGGACAGCAATATTCATGAAAAGGCCAACAATTAAATTTCTTCTTTTGTTTAGAGAAAATGCTTGCCAGTTGTATCTGAATTAATAGCAGGGAATCTGATGAAACAGCAGAATGAAAGTTAGCACCATTTAACCTCTCTCCACCTTTCAGAAGTTTGGAATAAAGACCTGCAGGGTCATTAAGCAGGATGGATGTGGTAGTCCCAAACCATCTATAATAGATGGATATCTAGTCTAGCCTTAGAAATCTACTCATATGAAGATTGCTCCACAGCCTCCCTTGGCAGTTCCTAAGTGTTCTTAGAATTTTAATGTTTATTAAATCCAAACCTCATCAACTTATTTCCAAAGCCCAGACAATGGCAGGCAGAATCTTTTGTAATGATTAGTCACCTGTCTCTCCCTTGCCAGATTCTCATCTTCTATGGGCACTTTCCAACGCCAACCTACTTCCTTTCTCTCCCAGTTGCCAGACTTCCTTCTGCTTAGTCTTACTTACATCAGCTCTGCCCTCCTCTGCTCCCATGTACATCCTGTGTCCCCTTTTCTGGGTACTTGACTCTCAGTCTCCTCTAGACTGAATTTTGGGGGTGCTCCTGATTCTAGTTGCTGGAGTTTGAAACTTTTTAGTTGCCTATCTTACTTTTTCTAAACAGTACTGCTTTAGGCATAGGATTAACACCATCTAACTGCATATTGGCAAAGGTAAATTGATGCATATTTCATAATGTTACTTTTGTGAGAAATAATCTAGCTTTGAAACTTTTCACTTAGTGATGCTTACATTACCTGTTTAGCCATTTTTACACCATTTTCAGCTATATATTTTTTACTTAAGTAGATTGACAAAGAAGACTAAACTGCCCTTAGGATGGTTTGGCCAATGTTTGGTTGGAGAGTCATGAAAACAGTAATTTGATTTTAAATGTTCCTGCTCTGATCATTCATCCAACAAACACTTATTACTCATTAAGCACCTATTGTGTTCCAAACACGGGGCCTTTAGCATGAATAAGACCCAGACTTTCTTCCTAGCACTCATCTCCTCAGTAGGGTGCCAGGCATTTTGACTAATAATTCTAATAAAATGTAATAACTGCTCTAAGTGTTATAGGAGCACGATGCAAGTCAGCTTGGTCCCAAACATTTCCTAAATGACTTCAGTATGACTGGCAGGAGCTATGCTGGGCAGAGGGGGGTCGTGGGGGGCTACACAGATGAACCATATATGGTTTCTACCCTCAGGAGCTCATAACCTGGTAGGGAAGACCAAATGGGGCAAGATGCCTTGAGGTTTACAAAGAGAAAATGCTTGGACTGAGTCTTGAAGGATGAGAAGATAGTGGGCACAGAGAGGTGGAAGAGGGAACTCTTCCAGGCAGGGTAACAGCCTGAACAAAGACACAGAGGCATAAACAATAGTGTGTGCTCAAAGAACTACAAGCCATTTGGTATTCAGGAGGGTAAACGACAAGCCCAGGAGTGGTAAAAGATGAGACCAAAGAAAGACATAGAAGCCTTGAATGAGCTACAACAGTGGTAATACAGACCGGTTTGCGTTTTAGAAAGATCACTCAGGTTGTGAGGTAGAGGGTGGGTTTTTGGCTTGGGCAAATGGGTAGATTTGGTTCCATTTAGCTAGAGAACTAGGAGGAGAACATGTGGGTGATGTAGGGAGTGAGGGAGGGGATACAAAAAGTTCAGCATGGGGTACATTGAATTTGAAGTGTCTCTGAGACATCACAGAGGAATTATTTAGCAGGAGCTTGAATACATTATGTGGTATATCCAGGGAGATGTCAGGACTGTAGAAGATTTGTGAGTGGGCCGGGCATGAGGGCTCACACCTGTAATCCTAGCACTTTGGGAGGCCGAGGTGGGAGGATTGCTTGAGGCCAGGAGCTCGAGACCAGCCGAGCAAGAGCAAGACCCTGTCTCTTCAAAAAATAGAAAAATTGCCGGGTGTGGTGGCACACACCTGTAGTCCCAGCCATTTGGGACACTGAGGCAGGAGGACCACTTGAGCCCAGGACTTGGAGGTTGCAGTGAGCTATGATGACGCTGGGAGACAGAGCAAGACCCTATCTCAAAAAAAAAAAAATTGTGAGTCATCATCTTATAGGTGGTAGTTAAAATCAGGAGAAGTGATAAGACCAAATATGCCCAAACATTAGAATATTAATGGATAAAAATAATGCCAATTTCTTTATGACAATCTTCTGGTAAATAAAATGAATAACCTAAGTTGCAATAATATAGTTTTCTCCATGGTATTTAATGAAGCTTCATTTAGTTTTCCATTTCACTTTTATTCCATCTGAACTTTTTAAATGCAGCAAGAAAGGAATTGTGGAGGTAGTGAGTGGGGGGCAATTTTTTCAGTGAAGAACCCTGTCGTCAAACACTAACTCTGGTAGGAGATCAAGGTTAACATCATCAGTGATGTCATGTTAATGCATATACCCTTGATAGGGGCTGAAGAATGCATTCACACTGTGGTCTTCCTCCCCAAAACCTGTGACCCCAGTCTAACTATGAGAGAAACATCAGACAAACCCGAATTGAGGGACATTTGCAAAAAAAAGCAAAACCAAAAAAGAAAACCCTGGCAGTGTTCTCAGTTCACAGGTTCCAGAAAGGACCCAGTCAACCAGAAGAGAGCTAGTGAAACCGATGATAAGTAATTGGTACTAAAAAGGATCCCGGAACAGAAAAAAATGTTTCAGGTGACAAGACTGGTGAAATTAATAAACGTGCTTGAGTTAATAGTCATGTACCAATGTTGGTTTCTTAATTGTGATACATGTACCATGGTAATATGGGATGTAACAATAGGGGAAACTGGGTGAGGGGTTTATGAGAATTCTCTGCACTATCTTTGCAACTTTTCTATAAATTGAAAACTATTGTAAAATAAAAAATCTATTTAAACAAATACAGCCAGTAATCATTTTTTGTTTTCCTTGAATTAGCTTTTAGGCAGAAAAGATTTCTCCCCATGAGTCCAGAGTGAGAAAAGCTGTGGACAAAGAATGGGCCCTGGGGAAAACCCACATTTACAGGGTGGTCAGAGAAAGGAGGAAAGACAAGAACCAACACTGAGGTCAGGAGAGTATGTTTAGGACAGTATCAGCAAGATCCAAAGCCAAGAAATCTAGTGAGACAAAGACCTAAATGTCCACAAAAAACATAGAATAAAAAGTCCAGCAACAGACTTACATCTAAATGAAAATTTGATACATTACAAGGTGATCTTACAAATCAGTGGGGGAAATGATGAATTATTCAATAAATAGCTGTTGGGCAATTAGTCACCCATATGGGGATAAAATAGATCCCTACCTCACAGCATTTATAAAAAATCAATTCCAGGTGAAAGAGTTGAATATGAAAAAAAAAAGTATATATTATAAATCCTTTTATAGGAGAATTTTTTTTTTTACCTCAGGCTAGGGTAAAATTTCCTTTTTTTTTTTTTTCTTCGGAGACAGGGTCTCCATCTCTTGCCCAGGCTAGAGTGCAGTGGCATTATCATAGCTCACTGCAGCCTTCAACTCCTGTGCTCAAGGGACTACAGGTGCCCACACCCAGCTAATTTTTTATTTTTTAATTTTTGTAGAGACAGGGTCTCACTCTTGACCAGGCTGGTTTTGAACTCCTGGTCTCAAGTGATCCTCCTGCCTCAGCCTCCCAAAGTGCTAGGATTACAGGCATGAGCTACCGCACCTGGCCATAGGGTAAGATTTCTTAAACAACACTCTGTAAATTCTAACTAGAAAACAAAAGATTAATAAATATTAAAAGTACAATGCCAATTAAAACAACAGTGAAATATTTTATAATAACTTATACCATCAAACTGGCTAAAATTTAAAAGTCTAGCAATAGCAAGTTTTGGGAAAGATGTGGAGGAATTGGAACTCTCACATATTGCTGCAGAAATAGAGGGTTGGCCCTTGCCCAGCCCAGAGGGCGCCAGCAGCTTCTGAGACTAGTGGATGGCTTATGCCTCCAACACCTGCATCTCTTGGCCTGAAGGCTTTACCCTGCTGCACCAGGAGCTCTGGCCCAAATGGGTGGCAGGCTGAGGTACTAGGGAATTAGCACCCACAGGAGCAATCCTCAATCAATGTGGGGTGGGAGTTGGAGGAAAATGCTCCAGCTTCCTCACTCCATGGTGGGACAATTCTCTACACACTCCATTACAGGGTAACCAGCAGGATGGAGCGCCAGTTTCCCCAGCTGTAACCCTCTCATTAATGTACCTTTATTGGCTTTCTTCCCTTTTCTTTCTCCCTTTCCTACTCTCTGACCCTATTTCTTGGGATCACCTGAAATAAGCTACTTGTGCCTGTCTCAGAGCCTGCTTAGGGGAACCCTAACACAGAGATCTTCCTTGTGCAGCTTCAGAAAGCCTTCTCTAAAGCCCCAGGCACAGTTCCTGCTCCCTCCTCTCTACTTCCTTGTCTGCAGCTCCTTGCCAGCCTTTGTCATAATATACCGGAGCCTTCCCCTCCCCTCCCCTCTCCTCTCCTCCCTTCTTTCATAGTCCCAGGTATGTCCTGGAGCCTTTCTAATTGCAGGTCTCACTGGCCCACGTTGAACAGCTCAAAGTTGATGCCCAGTTCTTCTTTATCTTCTTTGCTCCCAACACATCAGAATGGCTCATTGAATGTCTACTGAATGGGCTGAATTTTTGAAAGTCCTTCTTACATTTTAACTGATTAATCCTCACTACCTCCCAGGAAACCTTGTATTACCCTTAAGTTGAAAACTATTTGTAGGTGCTGAAATCAGGACACATAAAGGTTGTGACAAAGTCAAAACAAATTCTTCCCAGTTCAAACCAGAAATCAGTTGGGGAAAAAAATCCAATAATTTACTAGATTTATATATTAATTCTGACAGTTTTCCTTTTAAAAAACTGTTGAATTACATTAGATGCTTTGATTTAGGGTGTGTAGATGAACTGAGGTCATTATTAATTAATTTCTGCTTATTAATAAAATAAAAATGCATTGCTTAAAATGAACACAAACAGGCTAGTCCAGGACCAAAGAGAGAAACATGTCCTGTTGCTTTCAATAATGTGCCTTGATGAAACAGCACAAGAGTGGTAGATAAAAGCATGGTTTTTTTTTCATTCTTCACCCTCTCCCACCTTCCCCCCTTTTGAGTCTCCAGTGTCCATTATACCACTCTGTGTGCCCTTGTGTAGCCATAGTTTACGTCCCACTTATAAATGAGAACATGTGTCATGTTTATTTTTCTGTTCCTGAGTTACTTCACTTAGGATTACCTCCAGTTCTATCTGAGTTGCTGCAAAAGACATTATTTCATTCTTTCTTATTGCTGAATAGCACTCCGTGGTATATATACACCACATTTTCTTTATCTATTCATCAGCTGATGGGTACTCAGGTTGATTCCATATCCCCGCAATTGTGAATTGTGCTGTGATAAACATACAAGTGCAGGTAACTTTTTGATAAAATGATTTCTTTTTCTCTGGGTAGATACCCAGTAGCGGGGTTGCAGGATTGAATGGTAGCTCCACTTTTAGTTCTCTGAGAAATCTCCATACTGATCTCCATAGAAGTTTTACTAATTTACATTCCCACCAACAGTGTATGTGTTCCCTTTCCACTGCATATGCACTGACATCTATTGTTTTTTGACTTTTTAATAATAGCCATTCTAATTGGAGTAAGACGGTATCTCACTGTGGTTTTAATTTGCATTTTCCTGATGATCAGTGATGTTTGAACATTTTTTCATATGTTTTTTGGCCATTTGTATATCTTTTTTTGAGAAAAATGCCTGTTCATGTTTGCCCACTTTTTAATGGGGTTGTTTGTTTTTTTCGTGTTAAGTTGTTTGAGTTCCTTGTAGATTCTGGGTATTAGTCTTTGTTGGACACAGAGTTTGTGAATATTTTCTCCCATTCTGTAGGTTGTCTATTTACTCTTTTGATTATTTCTTTTGCTGTGCAGAAGCTTTTTAGTTTAATTAAATCCGATTTATCTATTTTTGTTTTTATTGCATTTGTTTTTGAGGTCTTAGTCACAAATTCTTTGCCTAGGCCAATGTCCAGAAGAGTTTTTCCTAGGTTTTCTCCTAGGATTTTTATGGTTTCAGGTATTACATTTAAGTCTTTAATCTGTCTTGACTTAATTTTTGTACATGGTAAGAGAAAGGGATCCAGTTTCATTCTTCTGCATATGGGTATCCAATTTTCCCAGCATCATTTATTGAATAGTATGTTCTTTCCCCAGTGTATGTTTTTGTCTGCTTTGTCAAAGATCAGTTGGTTGTAGGCATATGGTTTTGTTTTGTTTTGTTTTGTATTCATTTCAGTGAGGGATTATGAATGGTATATGGTCTTAATTCTGGGTTCTCTATCCTGTTCCATTGATCTATGTGTCTACCTTTTTTCTTTTTTCTTTGTTTTTTTTTTCAATTTTGTTATTTAGTTAGTTAGTTTTTTTCTTTCTTTCTTTTTTTTTAATGTGTCTACTTTCATGCCAATACCATGCTGTTTTGGTTACTATAATCTTGTAGTATAATTTGAAGTCAGGTAATGTGATGCTTCCAATTTTATTTTTTTGCTTAGGATTGCTTTGGCTATTCAGGCTCTTTTTTGGTTCCATATTATTTTAGAATTGTTTTTTCAAATTCTGTGATGTTGGTACTTTAATAGGAATTGCATTGAATATGAAGATTGAAAAGCATGGATTTTGAAGGCAGCCTACTTCTGTCTTCATCTTGACTCTGCCATTTACAGCCATGTGATTTGAAACAATTTACCCAACCCTTCTATTTCTTAGTTGCCTTAATGATAAAATGGAGACAATAATACTACTTATGTCATAAAGTTGCTGCTATTGAGATGGGGATGGGGATGATGGCCCATCTCTGCTGGCTTTTCTTTGCCATCTTCTTCCTCCTACTCCTTCAGAGAGCATCCTACTCCATGTCTGTCATTCCTACACTTCCCTTCTCCTTCCCCTAACCAGCCACTTCCTCGACCTCTCCCTCCTTTCTCACTACGTGGGTCCAACCCAACATCTCTATCCATCAGTCACTTGTGCCCTGGTCCCTCCATCCCAATCACCGCCTCCCTCTGCCTACTTCACCTCTCCTCTCCAGTTTGAGGACATTGCTATATAGGAGAAGTATATTTGTAGGTCTCAGAATGGAAGTTCAAGAAGGCACAATGCAATGATTGAGGAACAAGGCAAGGAAGGAGGGCTGGGTCAGTTGAGGGGATATATAGAACAGTTGGGAAGGAGAGTTCAAAAGGTAAGGGACTCCAGTGAATGGGATTCATCCTGAGAGTCACTTGGAGAAAGAAGCACTAACCCTGACCCCTTTTCTCTCTAAAATAGTGCACTTCTTATCCTACCCAGGGCCTCAGGTGCATCTCTCATTCCAGATACCTGGAAGGAGTAATTGAACAGGAGTCATCTGTCTCTATCACAGATAAAGGTGGCAGCTTTGTCACTTCTGAAGAGAAGGTCTTAGGAGAAGAGCTGAGCTCCTCAGTTTTCAGCCTGCCCCAGTCTTGCAGTATCATCTTCGCTATATCCCATCTTGGAAGTGGAAGATAAGAATACTTTTCTTCTTATCTGTAAAAAACTGGATCTCTGGCTGTAGATCTAATTTAGATTACAATCTCCTAGAACCATGTCTAGCAGTGCTGCATAGAATAAAGCATAAACTATGGTGTCTGAAAGACATAAGTTCAATTTTCAGGTCTGCCACTCACCACCATTTGACTTTGAGCAAGTCATTTAACCTCTCTGTGCCTCAGTTTCCTCATGGGGATTAAAATATCCACCTAACAGGTTTTAGGAAAAATTAAATGAGATGATATATGAAAAAACAATAGTGTGAGGGCTGGGACTGTGCCAATTTGTTCATCAGTGTAGTCCAATGCCTGGCACAGAATATACCCTCAATAAATATTTGTTATAAATTGAATGAATGAGTAGGCACCCAACAAACTGTAGCTGAGTATCCCTTTATCCTTGCAGATGTTCAGCAAGGATTTTGGCTATTGGTAATGACAATCTGCCTTGACACAGAAAAAAAATCACTACATCAAATCCAGGGATAGTGGCACAGGGATAGTGCTTGGGGTATTGCATCATGTCCCACAGGCTAAAAGGGACTTTGTGAAATAAAATTTCAATAGTATTGCTGGTGTGCCCACTGACGAGTTTAATACAGTGCTTCTTAAATTTTAATGTGCCTCTGAATCACCTGGGGATCTTGTTTAAAAGCAAGTTCTGATTCAGTATTCCAGGTGGAGGCCTGACAAGCTCCAAGGTGATGCTGAGACTGCTGGCTTGTGGACCTCCTCTTGAGCATCAAGGGTTTAAGCAAAAGATCAACAACCTTTTTCTATAAAGGGCCAGATAGTAAATATTATAAGCTGTGTGAACTGTAAACAGTCTCTGCTGCAACTGCTCAACTTTGCCATTCTAGAACAAAAGCAGTCATAGCCAATATGCAAACAAATGGGCATGGTTATGTTCCAATGAAACCATATTTACAAAAACGGGGCAGACCAGAGTTGACCTGTGGGCTGTGGTTTGCCTCCTCCTGGTCTAATAATATATGTAAAATCAGTATATCATTCTTGTAATGGACATCCATGAACTTGTCTCCTGAGCTCCCAATAATTCTCTCAGACAGTATATGGTAATTTCCCCTACTTGCTGACCCACCTCCTCCTACCCACAACCTGTATGGTTCCAGAAGCAGAGCACCCACTGCCACGTTCCCACAACAGGACTCGGACTGCAGCCTCCAGCTGACTGGCTCCCAAGGAGCATCATCTATAATACATTCTATTCTATAAAAAGTCCTGCTCCAGAGGCACCCTTTGCATAGAAAACAAGGTGAATGGCTCCTCTGGAGTTGTGCAATGTGGATGAACTGGACACCTGACTGAAGCTGGGCTATTTGCAGACTTTCCTCAAGATTCTGAAATTGAGTCTAGGAGATTTCTGCCTCAGTCTGCCTGTCTGTCCTTTTAAATGGAGGATATATAAATGTAGAGATGAAGGCTTATTTTTTTACCCAGTGGATGAGGATGCAGAAAAAGTTAATAACGAGAAAGAATGAAGGAGATATGCAGAGAGATGCAAGGGTGAGAGCAGGTAGGAGGCTTCCTAGGTTCTTTGTAGCACTGCAGTCCTTGGCTGCAGGCCATTCCTGAGGTCCAACTACTTCCTAGCCCTGGGGTTTCATGAGATGACCTGTATCCTTACATAAATTCATCTTTTTTCTTTTGCTTAAACCTAGTATAATTCTGCTGCATGTAAACCACAGTCCTAACAGCATTAGCAAATAATAAAAGAGTACTTCAGTAGAATTCAAATTTCGTAGGATTTCTTAAAAAAATCAATTTATAGATCATTGCAGGATCATATATTTTCATTTGAAACTGGATCTCCCTGACAATAGAGTATATGAAATTTCATAAATATTAAATTACATCTGTATTCTAATGATCTACATAGTAATAAATCATTTTGTTAGTTGTGTTGTAACCCCTGGTCCCTTGCTTTGGTTAGGGTTCAGTGGCAAAGAAAAAAAAACTACTGCTTTATACAAAAATGGATTTATTGCAAGGTATTAAATGACTTACAATATCATTAGATGGGCTGAAACTGGCCTGTAAAGGAAGCCACTGCTCGTTCCAAGAACAGGAAACTATCAGCTGAATCAGACAGCAACCACTAGTAGCCAGCCACTAGCTCTGCTATCATGCCACCTCTTCTACTTCAGCAAGCTACCTGCCAAATTAGGGAGCCATCACTTGCACTTCAGGTCCAGACCAAACTGCTCTATGACCTCTGGGACCAGAAAGATAGATGCCTCAAATTCTCCTTCTCTCTCTGTCCACTTAACTCAGTTTATTTTCAGGTCCCATATAAATGCATTTGATGGAAGGAACCTAAAAGTCTTGTTCAGAACCCTAGCAGCAAAGGAGAGGAGTCTGGGAAATGTAGTTTAAGCTTTTCAGTCTCTGCGTTCCAGGAAGACACACTATAATGAAACTGGAGCAGATGCTGAGTGAGCCAGTCCACAGAATAAGCCACACCCCTAATTTACCACACAGTTGTAAAACAAAAATTATATTTTTATGAAGAAAATGTAAACATAAGCAAACAAGCAATAACACAGTAGTTCACTGTACTTGTCAGATTGATGGTACATAATTCAGACTTTTCCTGTTTCTGCCAGACAGTGTTAGTTATACATTCATTCCTACTTAGGCAACTGAAATAGCATTTAACATCTGAATGATTATGATGAGTAAAGAGATTTATTCACTCATTCATTTATTCAACAAATACTTTTTTGGGTTCCTGCTGGGTTTGTGCCAGGCATTATTTCTGTGCTGGGCTATAACAGGGAATAATGGAGATCACATCTTACCAGGTCAAGATTCCCTATGAAAATTCTTTCTTCATCTTCTGTGAGGCTGAAAGGATTCATGGGGTCTGTTGACAAAGGCAAAGACAAAGCAGTTGCAGTGGTTGATGACCCTTAAATATTTGGCTTTTTTTTAACCCAAAAGGTATAACTTTTGGTCAAAGCATATAATAAAATGCAAGTCAACTATTACCTTAAATATTGGGTAAAAAAAATCTACATTTAAGATTTATTTTTAAAAACACAAGCCTCTCTTGACAGAAATTTCACCACGATTTCATGATCCTTAAGAGTTTTGCCTTGTATGCCAACTAATCTTTGGCAGTGTGTAGTGGAAGAAAATATGGAATTAATCTTTCATCATACTGAAATCACTCAGCCAAACACAATCTTTCAAGGATTAGATATTTGTGCTAACTTGTTTGTATTTTTTATTCCAATTCATATGGATAAAAAAGTCCATAAAATAAAATGCAGAGAAGATATAAAATAAAACTACAGGTGCCTGTTAGAATCATTACTAATATAATTACTGAGTTATGCCTGCTATGGTTTGAATGTGTCCCCCAAAGTTCACGTGTTATAAATTTAATCTCCAGTGCAACAGCCTTGGGAGGTACAGTCTGATAAGAGGTGATTAGGTCCTGAGGGCTCTGCCCTCATCAATGGATTAATGTTGTTATCACAGGAATGGGTTAGTTATCTCGAGAGTGGGTTGTTAAAAAATTGAGTTTGGCTCTCTTGCTCTCATGTGCACTCTCTTGCCCTTCTACTTTACACCATGAGATGATAAAGCAAGAAGATCCTTGCCAGATATGAGCCCCTCAGTCTGGGACCTCAAAGCCTCCAGAACTATAAGAAATAAATCTCTGTTCTTTTTAAATTACCCAGTCTGTGATATTCTGCTTGTTCTAGCAACACAAAATGGACTAAAACAATGCCAACCCAGAGGAAGCAACGAATTGTTCATGAATGTGCTGATTTATTCATTCAGTAGTCATTGAAAATCTATTTTATTATATTAGTTATCTATTGCTGCATAACAAATTACCCCAGAACTTAGAAGCTTAAAACAACAATAATCATTTATTCTCTCTCACAGGATACAAGTTGGTGGGGCAGTTCTGGCTCAGAATCTCTCATGAGGTTATAGTTCACATGTCAGTGAGAGCTTCAGCTATCTGAAGGCTTGACTGGGGCTGGCAGATCCAATTTCAAGGTGGCTTCCTCCTATGGCTGGCAAATGGATGCTGGCTGTTTATGGGAGGCCTTAGTTCCCCTCCATGTGTGCCTTACCACAGGGTTTCTTCAGTGACTTCACAGCATGGCATGGCTTCCCCCAAATGAGTGATCCAAGAGCTAGGAAGCTGTAGCCTTCCTTTAACCTAGCCTCAGAGGTCACACACAGTCACTTCCACCACTTTCTATTTGTTGGAAGTAAGTCACCAAGTCTGGCCTACATTAAAGAGGAGGAGAATTAGACCTCTGCCTTTGAAAGGGGAAGTGTCAAAGCATTTGTGGACATTTTTTAACTACCACAAATATTATGTGCAAGTGCTAAGATAAATCCTGGGAGACCATGTATATAAAACAGTCATGGTCCTGTGGAACTTACAGACAAGAAAGAAGAGAGAGGCTTTAGTTAAATGAACACAAAAGTAAATATAAATTTACAACTGCAATAAGTTCTGTGAAGGAAATGTACACAATGTGATGAGAGAGAATAATAGGTAAACATGAGGTGTACCCAAAGTGATGTTTTAGTAGAGATCTGAAGGACGAATAAGAGCATTCCAGGCAGAGAGAAGAGCATGTGCCTCCTATGGCAGAGAAGAACATGGCAGGATGGAGGGTCCAAAAGGAGCCTATTGTATCTGGAGTAGAGTATAATGAAGGTTGGAGAGGGAGGCAGGGACCTACCACAAGTTGGGCTCTGGGTCCGAGTGGCTATTCCACATAAACCTGGGGCAGATGCCCTTGGCCACCTAACCCCCTCTTTGTGTGCTGCACCCACATGAGAAGCTGCAGGAGCCACAGTACCCTGTTTTTACCAAATCACCACAAGGGGTCTCCCAGCCATGCTTGGCTGTGTCTACCTCTTTCATCAAAGAACTATTTGGACAAATCCTATCCAAAGGAGTCACCTTACCTTTCTAATTCTCCTTGTAACTCTCTACCTGTTTTATACATCCCCTCAACTGACCCAGCCTTCCTTCTTTGCCTTGGTCCCCAATCATTCTTCTGTATCCTCTTGAACTTCCATTCTGAGATCTATAAACTCCCTTGGATACCTACCTCACCAAGCTTTTCTTATACTGGAATCTCTAATCCTGCCTAAACTAAAGTGTGCAGATGATTTTGGGCAGATAGATGGCAGGGCAGGAACAACCAGGAATCTGTCTCCCCACCTAGATAACAACTGTACTGTCAAAGTCTGTCTGATGTAACTATTTCAGAACTCCAGAGTGTACTGAAGGCTTGCAACTTCCAGGGGAAGACCTGGTGGTTAATTTCAGTAAATTTTAGCTCTTAGCACAGGAGCTGCTACCCATCTCCTACCCCCAAGGAGACTGCTATGATGTGTTCCTAGAGCAACCTGCCCACAGCTTGTAGGAGCCAGGGTGGGCAAAAACAACTCTGTTCTCCAAATATTAGGGATCTGTGCTCTGATTGCTGATTACTGCTTCTGGATCACAGAGGTGCAGACAGAGTCCAGCAGCCATTGTTGTTGCACCTCCCTCCATTGTTGCAAGCCCCTCCCCTGCAGCTGAAGTGGCTTCCAGGGGATTTAAAGGGCCAGCATCCATTTCTCCCTTTCATTTTTCTCTTTTTCTCCTTTTGGGAGCCAGACATTAATGACTAGGACATTCATAAACAACTGCACACACAGGGAAAATTAGAAAGTGGCTGTGCATGCCCAAGGAAAGTCACAGTCTCAGAAAAGACCTGAGAAGACCTTAAATTTACATCTCAGGCTGATCCTTGGCACAGAGACTGCCTACAACAATTTAAAAAGCCAAAACAATAAACAAAAATAATAACAAAACCCAGCAAACCCTGAGGAAGGAGGAGAATCTGATTTCTAGAGTTTCAACATTATTAGATTCAAATGTCCAGTTTTCAACAAAAATCACAAGGTACACAAAGAAACAGGAAAGTATGTCCCAGTCAAAGAAAAAAATAAATCAATAGAAACTGTCCCTGAAAAAGACCTGATGGTTGATCTACTAGAGAAAGACCATTTTATTTTATTTTATTTTTTAGAGATGTGGTCTCATTCTGTCACCCAGGCCAGAGTGCCATAGCTATTCACTGGTGCAATCATAGCATACTATAGCCTCAAACTCCTGGGCTCAAATGATCTTTCCTCCTCAGCCTCCAAGTAGCTAGGATTATAAGCACTCACCTCTGCGCCAGCAAGAAAGACTTTAAAACAACAGTCTTAAAAATGCTCAAAGAACAAAAGAAGATGGGAAAAAGTCAAGAAAACAATGTATGAACAAAATAGAAATATCAATAAGGAGATTAAACAAGAACCAAAAGGAAATTGTGAAGCTTTAAAGTACAATAACTGAAATGAAAAATTCATTAGAAGGATTCAAAGGCAGATTTAAGCAGGCAAAAGAAAGAATCAGTGAACTTGAAGGTAGGACAATGGAAATTATTGAGTCTGGAGAACAGAAAGAACAAAGATTGAAGGAAAGTGAACAGAGCTTAAGGAACCTGTGGGACACTGTCAAGCTGATCAATATACACACTGTAGGATTCTCAGAAGGAGAAGAGAGAGAAAAGGGGGAAGAGAGAATATTTCAATAAATAATGGCTACAAACTTCCCAAATTTGATGAAAGACATAAATATAAACATCCAAGCAGCTCAATGATCTCCTAGTAAGATGTACTCAAGGAGACCCACATTGAAACATTATAATCATACTTCTGAAGGCCAAAGACAAAATGAGAATCCTGAAAGCAGAATCCTGAAATAAATCATCACATACAATGGATCCTCAATAAGATTATCAGCTGATATCTCATCAGAAACTTTGGAGGCCAGAAGGCAGTGGGCTGATATATTCAAAGTGCTAAAAGAAAATAACTGTCAACCAAGAATCCCATATCCATCAAAACTGCCCTTGAAAAGCAGGGGAGAAATTAAGATACTCCCAGATAAATAAAAGCTGAGGGAGTTCATTACCACTAGACTTACCTTACAAGAAATGCTTAAGAGAGTCCTACAAGGTGAAATGAGAAGACACTAGACAGTAACTTGAAGCTATATGAAGAAATAAAGATCTCGGCTGGGCACGGTGGTTCATGCATGTAATCCTAGCACTCTGGGAGGCTGAGGCGGGAGGATCACTTGAGGCCAGGAGTTTGAGACCAGCCTGAGCAAGGGCAAGACCCTGTCTCTACTAAAAATAGGAAAATCAGCTGGACACAGTGCTGTGTGCCTGTAGTCCCAGCTATCTGGGAGGCTGAGGCAGGAGGATCCCTTGAGCCCAGGAGTTTGAAGTTACAGTGAGCTAATGATGCCACTGTACTCTAGGTGGGGCAACAGAGCAAGACTCTGTCTCAAAAAAAAAAAGAAAGAAAGAAAAAGAAAACAAAGATCTCAATAAAGGTAAATGCCTGGGCAATTATAAAGGCTACTATTATTGTAACAATAGTTTGTAACTCCACTTTTTGTTTTCTACATGATTTAAGAAACCAATACATTAAAAAACAATTATTACAATTATTAGTCAAAAAGTTAGTACCATTGTAACTTTGGTTTGTAACTCTACATTTTGTTTTCTACATACTTTAAGAGACATATGCATTTAAAAGAATTATTTGTTTACGTTTTGGGGGACACAATATATAAAGATGTAATTTTGCGACATTAGCAACTGAAAGGGGTGGGGACAGAGCAGTAAAGGAGCAGAGTTTTTGTATGTTATTGAAGCTAAGCTGGTATAAATTCAAATTAAAGTGTTACAACATTAGGATGTTAAATGTAATCCCCATGGTAAGAAAATAGTCATAGAATATACAGAAAAGGAAATAAGAAAGAAACTCAAACATTTCATTACAATAAAATCAACTAAATACAAAAGAAGATAGTAATGCAGAAAATAAGAGACAAAAAGGCTATAAAGCATGTAGAAAGCAAATTGCAAAATGACTGAAGTTGCTTCTTATCAGTAATTACTTTAAATGGTAAATGAATTAAATTCTCCAATCAAAAGACAAAGATTGGCAAAATGGGTAGAAACACATGACTCAACTATATGCTGTCTACAAGAGATTCACTTTAGATTCAAAGACACAAACAAATAGAAAGTGAAAGGATGGAAAAAGATATTCCATGCAAATAGTAACCAAAAGAGAGCAGGAGTGGCTATACTAATATCAGACAAAATAGACTTTAAATTTTAAAAGTTTACAAAAGACAAAAAGGGATATTACACATTAATAAAAGGTTCAATACAGCAAGAAGATAAAAAAAGACATTTATTAATATGTACTTAATGACTGACCATCAAAATATACGAAGCAAAAACTAAAAGAATTGAAGGGAGAAACAGTTCTATAATAATGGTTGGTTCAATACTCCCCTTTCCATAATGGATAGAAAAACCAGACAGAAGATAAATAAAGAGAGACTTAACACAATAAACCAACCAGATCTAACAGATATATAGAACACTCTACCCAACAACAGTATGCATATTCTTCTCAAGTGCACATGGGACATTTTCAAGGACCAGAACATATGTTAAGTCTCAAATTAAGTCTCAGTAGATTTAAAAAGATGCCTATCACATAAAGCATCATCTCTGACCACAATGGGATGAAGTTAGAAATCAATAACAGAAGTAAAACTGGAAAATTCACAAAATTGTGGAAATTATCACTCTTAACCAACCAATGAATCAAAGAAGAAGTCACAGGGGAAGTTAGAAAATACTTAGAGATGAATGAAAACAAAAACACAACATATCAAAACTTCTGGGATGCAGTGAAAGCAGTGCCATGGGGTAAATTTATAGCTATAAACACATTAATAAACGAGGAACATCTCAAATCAACAACCTAATTTTAAGCTTAAGGGACTAGGAAGAGAAGAATAAACTAAACCCAAAACTACCAAAAGGAAGGAAATAATAAAGATTAGAGCAGAGATTGAAATAGAGAATAGAAAAAATAGAGAAAATCAATGAAACCAAAAATTAGTTCTTTGAAAACTTCAACAAAATTGAAAAATCTTTAACTAGATGGACTATGAAAAAAGAGAGAGAATTCAAATTACTAAAATCAGAAATGAAAGCTGGAATATTACTAGTGGTTCTATAGAAAGAAAGCGAATTATAAGAAAGTACTATGAAAAATCGTATACCAACAAATTAGATGAAATGGACGAATTCCTAGAAACACAAGACCTACCAAGACTAAATCACAAAGAAGTACAGAATTTTAATAGACCTATAACTTTTAAGGAGATTGAATTGATAATAAAAAATCTCCTGACAGAGAAAATCCCTGGATCAAATGACTTCACTGGTGAATTTCACCACACATTTAAAGAACTAATACCAATCCTTCTCAAACATTTACAAAAAAATTCAGCATGATGGAATACTTCCTAATGCATTCTATGAGGCTAGCATTACCCAGATACCAAAATTAGACAAAGACACCACAAAAGAAAACCATAGGCCAATATCCCTTATAAACATTCATACAAAAATCCTCAACAAATACTAGCAAACCAAATTCGGCCACATATTAAAAGGATTATAATGAACCAGTGAGATTTATTCCTGGAATGCAAGATGGTTCAGCATATGAAAATTGATAAATGTAATGTACCACATTAATAGAATGAAGGGAAGTAAACCACAAGATCATCTCAATTGATGCAGAAAAAGCATTTGACAAAATTCAACACCCTAGCATGATAAAAAACACTCAATAAACTAAGAATAGAGGGAAACTACCTCAACATAATAAAAACTATATTTTAAAAACCCACAGCAAACTTCATACTCAATGCAAAGAGGCTGAAAGCTTTTCCTCCAAGATCAGAAACAAGGCAAGGATGCCCACTTTCACCACTTCTATTCAACATAGTACTGGCAATTCTAGCCAGAGCAATTAGCCAAGAAAAAGAAATAAAAAGCATTCAAATTGGATAGGAAGAAATAAAATTATCTCTGCTTGCAGACAATGTGATTTTATATGTAGAAAACCCTAAAAAAAAACCCTGCTAGATCTAATAAATGCATTCAGCAAAGTAGCAGGATATAAAGCCAACATGCAAAAATAAATTGCATTTCTATACATTAACAATGAATAACCTGAAAAAGAACTTACGAAAACAATTCCATTTACAATACTTAGGAACTAAGTTAACCAAGTAAGTGAAAGAGTTATACAATGAAACTACAAAACATTGCTGAAAGAAATTAAAGAAGTTATAGGCTGGGCATGGTGGCTCATGCCTGTAATCCCAGCACTTTGGAAGACCGTGGCAGGAGGATTGCTTAAGACCAGGAGTTCAAGACCAGCCTGGGCAATGTAGCCAGATCCCATCTCTACAAAAAAATTTAAAAATTAGCCAGGTGCAGTGGCATGCGGCTGTAGTCCCAGTTATTCAGGAGGATGAGGCAGGAGGATCACTTGAGCCCAGGAGTTCGAGGCTACAGCAACTTATAATCATACCACTGAACTCTAGCCTGGGTGACAAAGCAAGACTCTTTTCTTTTTTTCTAAAAAAAAGAAAAAAAGAAAAAAAAAGTTATAAATAAATGGAAACACATTACATGTTCACGGATTGGAAGATCTAATTCTTGTGTGTGTGTGTGTGTGTGAGACAAGGTCTTGCTCTGTCACCTGGGCTAGAGTGCAGTGGCATCATCATAGCTCACTGCAACCTCAAACTCCTGGACTCAAGCGATCCTCCTATCTCAGCCTCCCTGAGTAGCTGGGAATACAGTTGCACACCGCCACATCCAGCTAATTTTTAAAATTCTTTGTTGTGACAGGGTCTCACTATGTTGCTCAGGCTGGTCTCAAACTCCTGGCCTCAAAGGATCCTCCCACCTCAGCCTCCCAAAGGATTACAGACATGAGCCAGCACACCCAGCCAGAAGACCTAATATTGTTAAAATGTCCATACTACCCAAAGCAATCTACAGATTCAATGTAATCTCTATCAAAATTCCACTGTCATAGTTTGCAGAAATAAAAAAACCCATTCTAAAATTTATACGGACTCTCAAGGAACCTCAAGCAGCTAAAACAATTTTGAAAAAGAACAAACCTGGAGGGCTCACACGTCCTGGTTTCAAAACTTACTACAAAGCTACAATAATCAAAACAATACGGTACTGGCATAAAGACAGACATATAAACAAATGGAATAAAATAGAAAGCCCAGAAATAAGCCCTCACATATATGGTCAAATGATTTTTGACAAGGGTATCCAGACCATTCAATGGGGAAAAGGACAATCTTTTCAACAAATGGAGCCGGGAAAACTCAATGTCCACGTGTGAAAGAATAAAGTTGGACCCTTACCTAATACCACATACAAAAATTAACTCAAAATGGAACAAAGACCTAAATGTAAGACCTAAAACAATACAACTCTTAGAAGAAAACACAGGGCAAAAGCTTCATGACATTGAATTTGGCAATGATTTCTTGTATATGACACTAAATGTACAAGCAACAAAAGAAAAAGTAGACAGATTAGACTGCATAAAAATTTTTAAATTTTGTGCATGAAAAGACACTATCAATAGAGTAAAAATCAACCCACAAAATGGGAGAAAATATTTTCAAATCATATATCTGATAAGGGATTAATATCCAGAATATATAGAGAACTCCTAAAACTCAACAATAATAACAACAAAAACAACAAAAAAGCCAATTCAAAATGGGCAAAGGACTTGAATAAACATTTCCCCAAAGAATATATATGGTCAATAAGCCATTTGCTCAATATCACTAATGTTGAGCTCAACATCACTAATCATTAGGGAAATGAATATGAAAACTACAATGAGATATGACCTCACACCCATTAGGGTGGTTACTATTAATATTAAAAAAAAAAAAAAACAACAGGCCTGGGCACAGTGGCTCACACCTGTATTCCTAGCACTTTGGGAGGCTGAGGTGGGAGGATTGCTTGAGGCCAGGAAGTTGAGACCAGCCTGGGTAACACAGTGAGACCCCATCTCTACAAAAAATAAAAAAAATTAGCTGGGTGTGGTGGCATACACCTGTAGTCCCAGATACTCAGCAGGTTGGGATGGGAGGATCACTTGAGCCCAGGCATTGGAGGCTGCAGAGTGCTATGAGCTATGGTCATATGGTCACACCACTGCACTCCAGCCTGGGTGACAGAGCAAGACCCTGTCTCTTAAAAAACAAAATTTTTGTCCCCCCCGGCCTAGAGTCCAGTATCACAAAGCAGAGCAAAAAAGGATGAATTTGGAGCTAGGAAGCAATAAATTAATATTTGGCACCTTTTTCTTCAACATTTCAATTAAGCATCCATCCATTCATCTGTTCATTTTTTCATCTAACATTTATTGAGTAAAGGGTCAAGAACTATGCTAGGCATGGGGATATAAAGTAGAATAAAATTTGGTCTTTGTTTTTACAGTGTATGGTCTAACAAGCACCTTGTTTCTTCAGGAATTATTGGATGCTAATAGAAATGCCCACTAAATTCCTGATACTCTAGGCTGAGTCAGCAGAAAGGCAGAGGCATGATTTATTAATATTTATTAGGTATTATAGTTGGTAACAGAGATCTAACTAAGACACCTTGGACAAATTTATTCTCTCACATAAGAGAATTCCAGAAGCAGGCAATCTAGGACTAGCATGCTCCAGAAAGTCACCCAGGCTTCTATTTTTCTGCTTCACTATCCTTTATGCAGCTTCTATCTTCAAGGTCAAAAGATAGCTGTTGGCACACAAACCATCATGTCATACTTCTGGTCAAGAAAGTAAGGGAATTAAAGTTAAAGAGCTTTTCTGGAAGCCCTACTGTTTATATCTCATTGGCCACCCAATTTACAAGAGAAGGATTTATAATTTTTCATCTGGACATGTTGCCAGTAAATTTTCCCTAAGAAGGGAAAAATGAATGTTAGGTAGGCAACTAACAGTCTGTAGATCAAAAGAAACAAAGCACTCATATATCTGATAAGGACTTAATATCCAGAACACATAAAGAACTCTTACAACTCAACAACATAAAGACATATAACCCAATTTAAAAATGGCAAAAGGATTTGAATAGACATTTCTCCAAAGAAGACGTACAAATGGCCAAAAACACATGAAAAGATGTTCATCATCATTGATCATTAGGAAACGAAAATCAAAACCACAGGCTGGGCATGGTGGCTCACGCCTGTAATACTAGCACTCTGGGTGCCAGAGGTGGGCAGATCACTTGTGCTCAGGAATTCGAGACCAGCCTGAGCAAGAGTGAGACCCCATCTCTACTAAAAATAGAAAAATTAGCTGGGCGTCATGGCACGCGCCTGTAGTCCCAGCTACTCAGGTGGCTGAAGCAGGAGGATCCCTTGAGCTCAGGAGTTTAAGGTTGCTGTGAACTAGGTGATGCCACAGCACTCTACCCAGGGCAACAGAGTGAGACTCTGTCTCAGAAAAAAAAAAAAAATCAAACCACAATG
This sequence comes from Daubentonia madagascariensis, assembly GCA_023783475.1. Classification (NCBI taxonomy): domain Eukaryota; kingdom Metazoa; phylum Chordata; class Mammalia; order Primates; family Daubentoniidae; genus Daubentonia; species Daubentonia madagascariensis. The sequence continues at coordinate 12,540,034 of JAKFHU010001129.1, read as the reverse complement.
AGATACCACTTCATACCCACTAGGATGTCTATAATCAAAAAATGGAAAATAACAAGTGTTGTTGAGGAGGTGTAGAAATAAGAACATTGCTGGAAATCATATATTGCTGGTGGGAATGTAAAATGGTGCAGACATTGTGGAAAACATTTTAGTGGTTCCTCAAAAAGCTAAACATAAAATTACCATATGGTCCAGCAATTCCACCCCTAGGTATATACCCAAAAGAATTGAAAACAGGTACTCATACAGATAATTGTTCATGAATGTTCATAACAGCAGTATTCATAATAGCCAAAAGATAGAAACAACCCAAATGCCCATCAATGAATGAATGAATTTAAAAATTGTGGTGTACCCATACCATGGAATATTATTCAGCCATAGAAAGGAACGAAGTACTGATACATGCTGCAGCTTTGATAAACCTTGAAAACATCATGCCAAGTGAAATATGCCAGATACAAAAAGGTATATATTGTATGATTCCTTTTTTTTAAGCTATCCATTTTTCTGGGATGCATGATTCCTTTAAAATGAAATATACAGGGTAGGCAAATCCCTAGAGACAGAAAGCAGATTAGTGGTTGTCAGGGGCTCAGAGGAGGGAAGAATGGACAGGGATTGATTAATAGGTATGGGGTGTTCTTCTGGAGTAATGAAAAAGTTTTGAAACCAGGGAGAGGTGGAGGTTGCACAACATTCTGACTGCACTAAATGCCACCGAATTGTACACTTTAAAATGATGAATTATGAGAATTTCAATTCAATTTTTTTAAATGAAAGAAAAGTGTATTAGTCAGGGTTCTCCAGAGAAACAAAACCAATAGGAGAATATATATTTTTTTTATGTATATAAAAATGAGATTTATTATAAGGAACTGGCTCATGCAATTATGGAATCTGAGAATCTGGAGACCAAAGGAAGCCAGCTTCCCTTGGGAAGTGGTGTAAATTTCAGTACTTGAAGGTGGGACTTTTGGGAGGTAATTAGGTCATGAGGGTGGAGGCTTCATGGACAGGATTAATGCCCTTATAAAAGAGACCCAAGGGAGTTCATTTGCCCCTTCCACCATGTAAAGACACAGCAAGAAGGTGCCATCTACGAACCAGGAAAGAGGGCCCTCACCAGACACTGACTTTGCCAGTACCTTGATCGTGGTGTTTCCAGCCTCCAGAACTGTGAGAAATAAATTTCTGTTGTTTATAAGCCACCCAGTCTATAGTATTTTGTTATAGCAGTCCAGATGGACTAAGACAAATATGTGCAAAGATCCTCTGGCAGGAGGGAGCATGTGTGTTTGAAAGAAGATCATGTGGCCTTATAAAAGAAACTCCGGAGAGTCCCCTCACCTTTTCTGCTGTGTGAGGACACAGCAAGAGGATGGTTGAATGTCTACGAACTAGGAAGCAGGCCCTCATCAGACACTGAATCTTCCTGTGCCTTGATCTTGGACTTCCCAGCCTCCAAAACCATGAGAAATAAATGTTCATTGTTTAAGCCACCCAGTCTATGGTATTCTGTTATAGCAGCCCGAACTTAGTGTCACTGGGCGGGACCAGAACATATTCCTCAACCAATTACTAGCAAGAAGGCTGGAATGAATATGATGGGCTCAGACTAATCATCTGGGTGGAATAGAGGTTAGGGAGTCAACCATATGCCTTCTTTAGAAGTCTTCCTCCAGGAGGTGGGAATTGAAGCTGAAAGTGTGGACGAGCTCACAACCCAGAGACAGTGTTCAAGAGGGAGAAGCACAGAGCACCCAGAGCTTCTGCATCTCCAAATCTACTGGAGGGCTAGAGGAGCAGGGATTGAATCAGTTATGGTTCCTGCTACAGAGGGGCTTCCTGCCTTATGAAGGAGATGTATCATTGACCACAGTTACAGATGGACTCAAGCTGTAGTTAAGTCTGTCTGAGACAGTGGACAGGGTTGGCATCCCAGTTGTGTATTAATAACTGTGTGATTTGGGGCAGGTTACTTAAGCTCTCTGCCTCAGTTTCCTCCTCTGTAAAGCACCCTATACATAATAAATATCAAATAAATGCAGCTACTATTGTCCACATTATTATCATATTTAGGTGGTGGGAAGCTATTGGATGGATTTAAGCAGGAAAGTATCCTGGTCAGATTTGTGTCTTGGTTAGATGGCTTGGGCAGTTTGTGCTCTGTCCTTGCTCTGGGCTAACTCTTCCCCTCACTGAGTTTCCTTTCGGCTGCCCCATGACTGAGCCCCACCAGACCCCTCCAGGCCCCAGCAGCATCTCCACAAAATCTCTCTGTTGGTTTTCACTGTGCTCCTGTGCCTTGGAATCAGGATGAATATACTGTCCCTCAATTCACCGCTGGCCACTTGCATTGTTGCCGCTCAAAGAAATTGATCAGGTTTATTAAGCACGACCCCTTTTGTGAGCCCTGCTCCAGGTCTGCCAGTCTGTACCTGTCTGCTGCTCTCCTGGCTCAGCTCAATTGGAGAGGCCTCAGCCTCCATTAGTGCTCTGGTGGGGGCAGGGACAGGCGGCTCAGTGGCCACATCTTTTGTTGTTTGCAGAGACTAACGCACTGGGCTGGATCAGACAAAGGCAGGACGCTCTGCTATAGTGAGCACAAGGCCCTCTGTTGCCATGGCTATAGAAAAAAATAGGAACAAAAAGGATAAACGTTGCATCCAAATACGCTAATAATTAACACTTAGCACCATGGATATAAAAAGCACTTAATGCTAAATAACAATGATCATAATAGCTTTTCTTTATTCAGCCCCACTCCATATGGCACCATGGCTTGGTAGCTAAGTACGTGTGAGCTGGAACCTAACTGCTTGAGCCCAAATCCTGGCTCTGCTATTTACCATCTCTGTGACCACAGTCCAGTTACTCAAGCTCTCCTGTCTCAGACTTTGTCTATAAAGCACATGCACAGCCAACGAAAGCACACGCACAGCCAACGAAAGCACACAACTCATAGGGCTACGTGAGTTCACACTGTGCTTCTAAAGCACTTAAACATGGCCTGCCACATAATAAGCACTCAATCAATATTATATTTTTTTTTTATTTTATTTTATTTTTCCAATCCTATCCTTCAGAAATAATGTATTTTTACATGCTAGATTTAGGACTTTTATACACACTGATCAGCAAATTTAGACCTCAAAACAAACTTGTGACATAGACGTTATTATTATTATCCTTATTTATAAGTTGAGGAACTCAAGACTCAAAGAGGTTGAGTAATGTTCACAGGGTCACCCAGCAAGAAAGTGGCAGAACCCAATTCTGTCTGACTCTGAAGTCATGTGCATTCCACTGTACCAAGTCACTGTCCTCCATGAGTTCCTGGAAAGAGGTCCCACATCAGTAAAATGGCAGATTGTTGATGACTATCTCACAAATCCCCCTTCCCTTTAGTCACAGTTGGAACACACTACGTGTTTTCAGAATGAAGGATAGAGGAGTCCTGTGTACAAGGCAGCTTAATCAATGGCTTTCACCTTCTCCAGCCCTGCATTATACCCAGGCCCCCAGCCTACCCTAGAATGTGCAAGGCTCAGTTCTCTGGTAGAAAGTAGAAGGCCAGCTGGTGAAGGACAGAGATGTGACACAGCTCTGGTGAGGACTTGCTCAAGCTCTACCTGTCCAATGACTTGGCTAGCAGAATGGAACCACAGGGGGGCAGAAACTGGCCACAGGGCAACAGGTCACACCAGGTCCAGGCGCTGGGCATGTCTGAGGCCAAGATGGCCCAGGACAGATTTCACACCCTAAGAGTCTTTGGACATCACCAAGGAAATGCAGTGAACCTGCACAGCTAAAAGCCCATCGCATTTGGATAGCAGCTTCCTGCCAGAGAATATAAGATTCCTGAGGGATGTTTATATTTTGTTTTTAATGGGAAGGAGTCCCAGAGTCCAGCTTATTACACTTCCCATGGAGTGGACATCTGGCAGCCAGACTGATGAGTGTCCATCAGGGCTCTGACCCCTGCCCATCCCAGTCAGGCCTCAGTCCACACCTCTACACAATCAACTCTTTAGTATTCGAATGCAGCTTGACTCCTAAACGACCTGCTGGGCTAAATAAAACTTAGCCTTACAATATCTCTGGGAAGGAGAAGGGCCTGGCTGTATCATGAATTGCAGCCATTCCCTGAACATGTCCCTTGTCACAGTCCCCCCATTTACACACCCCTCATTTGTTCCTCCAGTTTACAGTGAGCCCTGGTGACTCTTCCCTGTGCCTCTCCCATGTCCAGATGTCCATTTGCCATCAGGTAAGAGCTGGCAGGGTCCATCCTGGACTCTAGGAAACACAGCCCTGGCTCCTCAATGAGGACATAGCCTGGCATCAGGATAACGGATGTCCCCACGGTATGTCTGCACCTAGCTTAAGGTGGCAGAGTCCACTAATGTGTAGACAGGCAAGCTGTCAATGCTATGTGCCCATCCCCCACCCCCAACCCTGCCCCCCGCAACCCCTGCCAAGCCCTGCTCACAGGTCCTCTTCTTCAACTCCTGCCACCTCCACCTGCACCTTGCTTCTCACTCACTTCCCTGGGCTCCCAAATGAAGACCAGAGCAGTAGGAAAATGGCCAGGCTGCAGATTCAGTGAAAATAGCAGGAACTCTGTAGTTGGGCAGACATGGGTTTGAATTTTGTCATGTCACTTAACAGCCATGTGACTTGGGTTGGTCACTTAACCTCTCTGAGTCTCAGTTTTCTCATTTCTGAAAGGGGAATAATCTATACTCTTAGGGTTTCTATGAGGATTAGAAACAACATGTATAAGTGTGTCATATCCAGTGGCGTTCGCTAAATGGTAGCTATTGCCAGACAAAGGTGGGTCTCTTTATATTCATTTAAAGTGTATATACTTTTGCTCCCTAAATTCTTACAACCACCAGGCTACACATAGGGTCCACCCATCAGTTATGTTGCTGTGAGGGGCTTGGCTGGGTTGGAGCTAAGCTCTCTTGCTGGGCCCATATCTTGGTCTGAAGCAGATATGGGGGTTTTGTCCCCTCTGTCTGTGGTTGGGTGACCAAGTCTCCCAATTTCCTGGGATTGTCCCAGTTTTAGCACTGAAAATTCCTTATCCTTGGAGCACTGAAATTTCAGTCCTGGGAAAACTGGGATGGTTGGTCACCCTATCAAGGCAGCTGGCCAGGGTGGATGGAGAAGGTGTCAGACGTGGGAGAAGAAGCTGGGCTTCCCATAATCCTTCCCAGTTTGCTGGATGTGTAGACCAGTCTGGGCACCACTCAGCCCTTCCTCCATCACCAGCCAAGACCTGGTTAAGCTGAGGGCAAGGGTGACACCTAGAGGTTATGTGAAAAACTGCAGTCTGGGAATCACCCACTTGGCCTTAGTTGGTTCATTAATAAATATTTATTGAGGTCTCAACAAGTGCCAACCCTTGTGTTAGGCGCTGGGCATAAGTCTCCAGGGTCTTTGGAGGTATCCTCAGGTGAGTGAAATTTATGCAGAGACCTAGTGGTTGAGAAACTGTTAGCCAGATCGAGGCAGGAGGGAAAGAAAGTATTCCAGGCAAGAGAGAACAGCAAAGACAAAAGTTCTGAATGGGAAGGAGCATTAAACTTTCAAGAAACTCATTACAGTATGGGGGAGGGAGACAGTGGTGACAAAAAAAGCTGGAGAGTTTGTCAGGGCCTAATAAGCCATGGGAAAAGTTTCTGTCTTTACCCTAAGAGCAATCAGAACTTATCAAAGGATTTTAAAAAGTAGGACAGTAACAGAATTAGGTCTGCATTTCTCAAAGCTAACTCTGGCTGCAGGGTGGAGATTGATTTAAAGAGTAGCAAGCCTAAAGCCAGGGAGGCAGTTAGGTCATTGCAGTGTCCAGGTGGTACAGACAGTAGTGACCTGGATTTGGGTGGGGACAGGGGGAGGTAGAGAGACGCGATGGTTTGAGAGATATTATGGAAATAGAATGGGCAGAGCTATGGTGAGCGACTGGAGGTGAGGGTTGAGGGATAGGGAGGTTCAAAAATGACCTGCAGGTTTCTGGCTAGGGCCACTGGAGAGCAGTGGGACAGCTGCTGAGATGGGAGCATGAGAAGAGGGAGGACAATGTTGGGCATGATGGATCTGAGGTGCCTGTGGGACATCCAGGTCAAGACAGCAAATATGCAGTTGAATAAAGGTTAGGAAGGGAGACTTAACTTGTGGACCATCTGTATGTAGATGGTAATCAAAGCCCTGAGCAGCACCAACACTTAAAAGTGAGCAGAGGAGGGATAACATGGCAGAAGAAAACCAGGTGAGCATGGCATTATGAAAGCAGAGACAAGAATGTTTCAGAAAGGAGGGAGTGGTCAACTGTATAAAGACTTTTTGAAAGGCAGTGAGATGAGATCTGAAAATTATCCGTTGGACAACGTGAAGACCATTGGTGACCTTAGAACTTCTTAAGGTAGAGCGATGGAGAGAACCCAAATTAGAATGAGTTGTGTTGAGGCGCGAGGATTGTTTAAGGGCTGGATTTCAAGACCAACCTGACCAATGTAGCGAGACACCATCTCTACAAAAAATAGAAAAATTTACCAGGCGTGGTGGCACATGCCTGTAGTCCCAGGAGGCTGAGGCAGGAGGATCGCTTGAGCCCAGGAGTTCAAGGTTGCAGTGAGCTATGATGACGCCACTGCACTCCAGCCTGGGTGATGGAGTGAGACCCTGTCTCTAAAAAAAAAAAAAAAAAATGAGTTGCGGATAAGTAGGAGGTGAAGAGGAAGGGAGTATAGGTAATTTGAATAAATTTGGCTAACTATCACAAGTCACCAATGGGAGTGTAAGTAGGTATAATCATAAATTTAAAATACACATAGCCTGTACCACAACAATTCTACTTGCAAGAAATTAGTCTATAAATGTACTTCACATGTGCACAAAGACCTACAGAGAAAATGTTTACTGAGGCATTTTATTATTATTATTATTATTGTAATTTTTGAGACAGAGTCTCACTCCGTTGCCCTGGGTAGAGTGCAGGGGCGTCATTGTAGTTCACTGCAACCTCAAACTCCTGGGCTCAAGGGATCTTCCTGCCTCAGCCTCCGAAGTACAGGTCTACAGGTCCCAGCTGGACCTTCTGGTCTCAGTTGAAAAGTCCCTTCCCTTGGGAAGCCTTCCCTGATCCTCCAGACAATATTCCAAGCAACAGCCTCCTCACTAGCCTCCCTAATCTGCCCTTGCTCCCCTCCAACCTATTATCAACACAGCAGCCAGAGAGGTTCAGTAGAAACGTGGTGGCCAAGTTAGTCGCCCCTCTGCCCAAAACCCTACAATGGCTTCCTATCTCACTCATAGTAAAAGCCAAAGTCCTAATGTGCTGCAAGATTTAACTTATCGCTACTACTGTCCCCACTCCCTATCTTCCTCCAGCTGCGTTGGCCTTTTGATCTAACACAGCAGCCCCATTTCTGTCTCAGGGCTTTTACATTTGCTCCCCTACTGCGAAAGAACCGTCTTCCCCAGAGAGCCATCTGGCTGCTCCTTCACTTCCTGGCACATGCTACCGCTACCTTCAGGACATTACGCTACGTGAAGTCAGTCACTCATAAAAAAGACAAATACTGTATGATTCCACTTACATGAGGTTCCTAAAGTAGTAAAAATCAGAGACAGAAAACAGAACGGTAGTTGGCTGGGGCCAGGGGAAAATGAAAAATTATTGTTTAATGGGTACAGAGTATTATAGTTGGGGAAGATGAAAAAAGTTTTGTAGCTGGACGGTAGTGATGGTTGCACAACAATATGAATGTACTTAATACCACTAAACTCTACACTTAAAAATGGCTAATATGGTCAATATTATGAGTATTGTGCCATAATAGAAAATGTTTTGTTTGGGTTTTTTTTTTTCACTTCAAAATATTAAGGGGGTGCAAATGTTTTTGGTTACATGGGTCGCTTTTGTAATGCTTGAGTCACAGCTGTAAGTGTGCCCACCACCCAAATAGTGTTCATTGTACCAAATAAAAAATGTTTTTAATGTCACCTTCTCTGTGAGGTTTTTCTGGGCCACCCGTTGTAAAACATCACACCCTCCACAAGCCGAGAAAGGGACGGACACCCTTGGGAGTCAGGCAGGGGCGTGTCCGGGACGGCGCGCGCTTCCGGGGCCGCCTCCGCCGGAAGGGAGCGGGGAGGCTCGGGGAAGGCGGGGCCGGAGACGAGCGCGCCAGGGTTTTGGAGGGCTCCGACCGGGCTTGGTGGGAGAGGCGGCGCGGGGGGAGACAGGGTCAGGATTTCGGAGTCAGGGAAGCGTTCCTCGGCTAGCCGCCGGGCCTAGGTCGACAGCTGCTGCAGGGACGCGGCTCCACGACTTCGGCTCCTCGGCCCTTCACAGCCCCCGCCTCTGCCCCTGCTGACCTGGCCGCTGTGGAAGGCAGGAGCGGCAGGAAGCCTGCGGCGGAACCACCACCCCGCCCCTTGGCCCCGCGCGCCCTCCAGTGGCGTCCTCCGGTTCTCTTCGGTCTCGGTCTGCGCGTCTACCCTCAGCACCCGTAGCCCCAGTAGGGCAGTCGCGGCCAGGCTTGGAGAACCCATTTTGCGAAAGTTCTGCAGGGTCGTGGCTGTAAGGGAACCATGGGTCACGGCCCGGAGGCCAGCAAAGCTGCAGGAAGTGGAGTCTGGCCGGGAGGGAGACCAACATCCTCGACCACTTCTACCCCCAGCCTGCCTCTTCAGAGGCCAGACTGTGGCCTGGGTCAAAGTCAAGCATACCATGCCCAGCCAAAATCGCCCTTTTCTTTCAGACAGCCCCCATTTAGCCTCCAGAAACCTCACCCTCTCCCTTGGGAATAGGTGGGAAGTGAAGGGCCAGGGGTGTCCTGCTTTTGCTCCCTCTGTTTGTACCTGGGGCTCTTGAGTGGAAAACCCTGTGGCTGGACCAAAGGCCTGGAGGCTCTAGAGCTGCTCACTTGGGACCCTGACTATGAAGGGTCAAGATAGCCCATTCCACCCCAGCACTCACAGAGCACTATTATCAAAGTCCCCAAGAATCCACCACTAAAACCAGGGTCCTCCCAGTACCTTCCCAGTGCTCAGGCCTAGAGGGGAGTAGCTGTACTATGCCTGCTATTCCTGATCCTACTGCAGCCCCTGTCTTTGTGACTCTATGACCTTTGCAGCTTTATCTACCCTGGCCCCACAGACAGCCAGGTCAGAGCCACCATCCAAACCAGCCCTGGCCCTACACAAGCAGGCCCAGGTTCACAGGCTAAAACCTGGGCCTCTTGCCAGGCTGTAACTCCCTGGCTGCACACACTCTGGAACCTGAGCAATTTCAGCACAATCTAGTAGCTAGTAATGGAGACAGGTCCCCATTGCGGGGGAGGGGAGATGAAGGCCTCTAGCTCCCCACTGTCTAGTCTCTCATCATCCCTGCAGTCATTTAGGACCCCAGCACAAGACTAGGATTGAGCATCATCGTGTTCACCATGAGGGATCTGGGGAAGGAAGCAGAGCTCCTAGTTTGACAGACAGGAAAGCTGAGCATTGCCCAAGGCCATGTTGTAAGTGAGCAATAAAATGGGGCTGGGCGGGAGCTAGGGCACCCTTCCCCTAGAGTGGTAGCTGTGCCTGGAGATGGGGGGAGTGAGAACGAAGAGGGAATGGGAGGGTTTAGTGCTACCCAGGACTCCCTGGAGTGAGCCAAGGCTTTTTCTGGGCCACTACTGAACTTCTCATTGACAAGGCCACCTGTCCTTTGACCCATGCCAGTTTAGTCCCTGCCCTCATCCCTCTAGCAGGCCACACAACACCCTCCAGGAGGTGCCACTGGCATTGTATAATGAGATAGAATAAAACAACAATAACTACGATAGCAAACAGCTACTATTTACTGAACACTTACTCTATCTCATTAAATCACAACAACCCTATGAAGTAGATACTATTATTTCCATTATTTGCTCCAAATGAGCAAACTCAGAGAAGTTAAGCAACTTGCCCAAAGTCATACAGCTGGTACGTGTTGGAGGTGTATTTCAAACCCAAGTCTGCCTGGCTTTTGGAACACATATTCTCACATTCACTGGTCTGTAGAGTAGCACCAAGTGCCTTTCACCACCACTGACCAGCTTCTGGGTACTGCCCTCCTGCCTGCAGGCCTGATCCCCCTCCAGGCTTCTGTTTTCTAAGCCCTGTACCCCATGGCATCCTTCTCCCTTTTGCCAACAGATCAGGCTTCCTGACAAAGGAATCTCTTGCAATGCCTTGGAGCATAGCATTCATCCCTCATGCCTCCCCAACGGTATGTTCCATTGATCCTCTGAGAGTTTGGCTCACATTCTCACTGAGTTTTTGCTTATGCCTTTTGCCCTTCTTGGATGCCCTTCCCTAACCCTTCAAGGGCCACCCAACTGAAGTCCCAGAAGACTCCTAATTTCCTCAATTCAGTCATCTCACACAATTCTGGGTCCCAGGGCCAGAAACACCCCCAGAAAACTCCCCTGGTTCTTCAAGTCAGGAAGCTGCAAAGAGTAAGGAGGGCCTTAGGTCTAGTCCTAACAGAGTGGGGAGGGGGAAGGAAGACACCTGTGCAATGGTTCCTTTCAGGTCCTGAACCATCAGATATTTTCTGCAAATCTTGGCTGGGACAAGAGAGTAAAAGATGTTGAAAAGCCCATGTGGTGGCACCCACCTGTAGTCCCAGCTATTTGGGAGGCTGAGGCAGGAGGATCCCTTGAGCTCAGGAGTTTGAGACCAACCTGGGCCATGTAGCAAGACTGCATCTCTTAAAGAAGAAGAAGAAGAAGAAGAGAAGAAGAAGAAGAAGAAGAAGAAGAAGAAGAAGAAGAAGAAGAAGAAGAAGAAGAAGAAGAAGAAGAAGAAGAAGAAGAAGAAAAAAGATGCTGAGAGAAGTAGGATTGAAGAAAGAGACAGGGCTGAGAGACTGCCAGAAAGAAAGGAGAGACATCTAAGAGCCATATTGATGGCCCATCTTCCTATAACATCAATTTTGCTGGATCATTTTGGGGAGGGAGTGAAAAATCTGTAACTTAAAATATTTTAATTTCTTTTTTTGAGATAGGGTCTTGCTAGAGTACAGTGGTGTCATCATAGCTCACTGCAACCTCAAACTCCTGAGCTCAAGCGATATTTTAATTTAAAAAAATTGAAAAGAACATAAAGATTTAGAGGCAAACTCCAGAATTGTAAAGAAAAAAAAGAAACGGCTAAGAAATTCCGTGCTTGTGGAGGGAGAATCCAGACTCCTCCCCCAACCCGGGCTGAGTCCCTGCGTTGTGCGGTTGGGGATGAGTGACAGCCCAGCACCTGGCACCGAGTGAAGGCAGCTATTGTAGTCTCCCGGTCCGGGGAAAGGAGGCCCAGTGCCCAAGGGTGTGACCCGGCCTGAGGTCCTGGGAAGGAGCAGCCCGGCGTTCCCGCTGTACGCTCTGCGACCAGGTCTGGGCGAGAGGGTGGAGAGTGTCAAAGGCGGAGTCAGGGGCTCCGCCCCTTTTCTCGAGCTCAGCGGGAGCTCTGGCTCCGCGTGGTTCTCTCTACTGGCAGCTCAGCCCCGGCGGTCCTCAGGCAGCTCCAGCTTGGGGTGGCGCTGCGGGAAGAACCGCGAGCCCTCAGGGGGTCGGCCGGCGACTTCTCTCTGGAAAACAGCGAGGAACGGCCTAGCGGGATCACTAGATCCACGCCTCCGATGACCCTGGACTGGAGAACCGGACTCCCCGACCCACAAGTGAGCGGCCCCAGGAGGACAGTTCGAGGTCGCCGTCCCGCGCGCCATGGCCGCGCTCGTTCGCCGTCTGTGCCACATCGCTTTCCACGTGCCCGCGCGGCAGGCCCTCGCCCCGGCCTTCAGCGGCCTCCTTCCCCACCCCGGCGTGCTCGGAGGCGGACGGCTGGGGCGGCAGCGGCCCTGCGAGCGCGCGCGCTGGTTTTTGGTAAACGAGGTTGGGGACCAGGGGGGGACCCGGGACGCTGTCACGCTGGACCGCGGTGCCGGTGCGCGCACGAACCTGTGCTTCGACGTGGCGGACGCCGGTGCCGCCGCCCGGGCGCTAGCCGTGCGGGGCTGCCGCGTGCCGGTCCCCCCTGTTCGCGTGCAGGACAAACAGGGCGCCGCCACCTATGCCGTGGTCAGCTCGCCCGCCGGCAATCTCAGCCTGACCTTGCTGGAGTGCGCCGGCTACCGCGGGACGTTCCTTCCCGGCTTTGAGTCCGTGCCCTCCGCGCCGGGCCCCTGCTGGGTCAGCCACTTGGACCATCTGACCTTGGCCTGCAGCCCTGGCAGCTCCCCCACACTTTCGCGGTGGTTCCACGACTGCCTGGGTTTTTGCCACTTGCCGCTGAGCCCCGGTGAGAATCCGGAGCTGGGTCTCGAGGTGGCAGCAGGGTCCGGGCGCGGCGGACTGCGACTCACCGCCCTGCAGACCCCAGCAGGCAGCGTTGTTCCCACCCTCGTGCTGGCTGAGTCCCTGCTGGGGGTCACCAGAGGACAGGACCAGGTGGAGCAGTTCCTGGCCCAGCAACGGGGCTGCGCCCACATGGCTGTAGCCAACATCATGAGGCCACGAGGGGTGGTGGGGGCCGGGGGCCAGCTCCTGACTCCCCCCGAGGCATACTACCAGCAGCCAGGCAAAGAGAGACAGATCCTAGCGGCAGGGCACGATCCTAGCCTTCTGGCTCGACGGGGAATCCTGCTAGATGGTGATAAAGGCAAGTTTCTACTTCAAGTCTTCACCAAGTCCCTTTTTGCTGAGGACACCTTCTTCCTGGAGCTGATTCAGAGGCAGGGGGCCACAGGCTTTGGCCAGGGCAACATCAGGGCCCTGTGGCAGTCCGTGCAGGAGCAAGCTGCCAGGAGCCAGGAAGCTTGAGGGCCACAGCCACCAGTCCTGAAGCTCTGGGGCCAGCACAGGGCCTGCTGAAGCTGAGGAACACCCACAGGAGGCCAAGCTAGTGAAAGGCTTTGCCCTCTGCCTAGGTGTGACCTCCATCTCTTCAGTCACTGCCAAAAGTTGAGTCTCTCACTGGGCTCCAAAGAGGGGGTAATTTTTTTTTTTAAACTATAGACCATTTCTTACATGTAGCTTATATCCAATACATACACACAATATAAGGAATAAAAGAATTACACAATCAGGAAATAGAACATAACCAACACTTTTTAGGCCTCCTTTTTTTTTTTTTTTTTTTAATTTATTTTTTTAATTTCAGAATATCATGGGGGTACAACATTTTGGCCATACACATTGCCCCTGTTCTGCCCGTGTCAGAGCCACAATCGTGGTCATCTCCCAAACTGTGCTCCCCACATCCATTCAGTGAGAGTTTTTCCCATCCCTTCCACCCCCCTCCCGCCCGCCCGCCCCCTGATGAATGTTATTGCCCTGTGTGATGTAAGTGTTCATCAGTTAGTACCAGTTTGATGGTGAGTACCAGTGATGCTTGTTTTTCCAATCCTGTGTTTTAGGCCTCCTTGAATTCCTGATTCCATTTCCTTCCCACTCACCCCCCCAAATTCTGTGATTATGAACCCTTTTTCTGTATTGTTTCACTACATATGTATCCCTTAAAAAATGACTTCGTATCTGAAGTTGGAATTGAAGACAGAACAAATCCTCCCCTGTGCTTCCCCTGCTCCTAGGGAGCAACTACTGCAGGTGGGGAGGGGCTAGGTCAACATTGAGCCCAACCACCTGCTCTAGGGTGATGCCACTGCTCCAATCAGAACTGACCTGAGGCCTAGACAGTGAGTGTTGGGTGTCAGCCACTGGCAGGTGCTCCCTGCAGCTAGCTGCCTTCACTGTCTCTCATGGGGGCTGGGGGAAGAAAGAGCACTCTGGACAGAACACTCCCCCTCCCCCAGGGCCACCTGGGAGCTCAGCTGGTAGAAGTCAGGACCAAGCAGGACTTTACCACTTTCTGGGTCCCTCAGAGGTAAGGAGTGAGGGGGCTAGGGAGAAGGTAGAAAGCTCTCCAAAATAACTACAAAAATCAGTACTTTATTAACAGCAGTATTCTCAGGGGCTGGGGTCTTGCAGAGGCGTCACTTGGCTACACTGTTGGGGATGGGTGCATCATGGAGATGTGAGACTAAAGAAGCTATCCAAGACTTGCTGGCCCCGGCTGGTCTTTTTCCGGCTGGACGGAGTGGACACGTGGGACCTTTTGGAACCCTGTGCAGAAGCCAAAGGAGGGAGGCACTGAGGAGAGGGCACAGGGAATCCTCTCCTTCCACCCACGTCCCCCACTGTGATCTAGCTCAAGTTCTATCCTGGAATGTTGTTGAGCTTTCAATCTGCCCCTTCAATCAACTCTCCAAACGGTTGCCGCAGGGAATCTTCCTAAAATTCAAATCTGACTCCTCTCTCCACCTAAAATGCTTCCGTGGTCTGGTGTGGTCTGGTGTTTAAGCCCTGACTTGAGCTGGGTAGGCCCTTCTGACCTCCAGATAAACCAACTGCTCACGGTTCCTTGAGCACTGCAGACTGTATTGTGCCCCACCTTTGCTTATACTTCTCTTAGGCCTGAAAGAACATCCTTACTGCTGATTCATCTCCCAAACCTAGAGAAAACAAATTATTTCTGGGACCCAGATTATCAGCTGCTTCCTCCCAACAGCCCTTCCTGATCCTTGCCTCCCAGATAGAACTGACGGGTCTGCACCTCATATCCTACAAAACCTAGTACACACATTTCACATACCTGTGACACTGGACTGCCACTCATCAATCTGCCCCTGTCCCCTTACCCTACATCCCACACTGCAAGGTCCCCAGGTCAAGAACTATTCCTCTATCCCTAGTGAAGCCTGAAGTGGAGAACGCTCACCCAAATGTGCATCAGTTAACTGACTGAAAACCGTGGATTCAGGCCTGGGAGAGATGGTTGGGTGAGGACCGAGACTCACCTTGCAGGTCCCTGGCTGTTGGCCCTCATACACACGAAATACCTAGCCAAGAAGACGGGGAGAGGACAAGGCTGGCACCTTCTCTGAAAGAGCCAAACCCCTGTGTTCTGCCCTCAACTTCATGCCCCAGCATGTCTGTTTAAAGTATGCTTTTTTGTCCTGTTGACACAGTAATAGGCTCATGTAGAACATGTAGGAAACACAAAAAAGTACAAAGAAAACAAAGGTAGTGCCTTTTTCATGGCAGTGGAGACAGCTGCAGTGTGAAATTCCTCCCGAGTCAGCCAGCGAGCGCCAGGTGGTGTGGTGGTCACTGGGGTCTGCCCCTCCAGGGCCAGACTATATACTTGGTATGTCAGCTTGATGTGAGAGAAGATGTGGACCACCTGGAGGGAAGGCCAAAGAGCTTAAACAGCCTGGGAATATGGCCTGAAAAGCCATCATTGATAGCCCTTCCACTGCTCACTCACCTCCCCAAGGTGCTGGAGGCCGGCAGCCGGGAGAGGCCCGGCCCAACTCTGCAGTTCCTGCATCAGGGCCTTGTACTGATGCTTCTCTGAGGGCTCTAAGGTCACAGATGGGAACTCCCACAGTCCTGCCAGCAGTCCTGAGAGGGAGGGCAACAAGGTAGGGGTGAGGCCTTGGCTGCTTACTCCTTCAATCCTCCCTTGATGCACGTGCCTCTGCCCTCCAGGTACCTGACTTGGGCCTCTGTACCAGCAGAATTCGGGCACCCCCAAGGGCCCTGGGCTGCTCCAGAACACAGGTAGCAGAGCATACCTCCCTGGGGGGCCTGCGGCTGGCCTTTCGAGGGAAGTTGGCCACACCCAGGGTCTGGTCCCAAGGCTGTGTGGGAGGCGGGCACAGCTGGCACTGTCCAGTGTTGGGAGCTGGGAACAGAGAGCCCCCGAGCCCCATTCAAGCCAAGAGGGCTTAGGTGCCAAGCCCAGAGAGCAGGCCTTAGCCTTGCTCTGCAGAATCTTACTCAGGTTATAGGAAGAACTGGGATGAGGTTTCCACAGGCAGCTCCCTGACAGGGCTAGGAAGGGCTAGGGCAGGAGCTAGCGCTGGTGCTCACCACACTTCTCTATGTCAGGACTGCCCAGCAGGCTCTGTGAGGCTGAGAGCTGCTCCTGCTCCACCTGAGAGGCATAGGCAGGGTATCATGGGGCAAGGGTCAGTCCCTAGGACCCCTCACTGCCCATTCCGCACTAGGCTCACTCTCTGGCGTGCCCGGCACAGGTTCTGCACAGGACACTGGCTGCAATGTGGGCGCTGAGGGGTACACACTGTGGCCCCCAGCTCCATGGCTGCTTGGTTGAAGTCCCCTGGCCGGGCTGGGTCCACCAACTGCTGGGCTAAACTCCTATAAGAAGGGAACATTGCTGTGAGCCAAAGCCCCTTGGGAGATACCCCTCTTGACCTCCCGTTACCCCAATATCCTACCAGAGCTGCTGGGAGACAACAGTGCTGCTGGGATCAGCACCAATGGCTCGAACACGGCACAGCACCCGTACTACATTCCCATCCACCACACCGGTTGCCTGGCACAGAGGAGCCCAGGAGTCAGCCTGGGCTGAGAGGAAGGAGGGTGGGCATGCACAAAGTACAGGTGGGCTATGGACTCACCTGGCCAAAGGCAATGGAAGCAATGGCACCAGCTGTGTACCGTCCCACGCCAGGCAGGAGCTGCTGCAGAGTCTCTGCTGTACATGGCATGTGACCCCCTAGCTCCTCTACCACCTGATTGGGATGAGAAGGCTCAAGTTTATGAGACACCCAAGGCCCCTAGGCTCCCACCATCCTGCTACCCCCTTACCTTCCGAGCTCCCTCCTGTAGTCGCCGGCCTCGAGAATAGTAGCCCAGGCCGGCCCAGAGCTGGTTTACTTCCTGTGGATGATGTCAGAGGTCAAAGAGATCATTGGTCGGTCCCTTGGTTATCTCCATTCCCCCTACCCTAGTGTGGTTCTCACCTCCAAGGAAGCACTGGCCAGGTCCTGCAGTGTAGGCCACTTCTACAGTCCCAGGGCAGGCAAAAAGAGATGAGGTCAAAGGTGAGGGTGGTAGAAGAAGCCTCTACACTCACCCCAACGTACAGGTTCTCATCTGGGGTCTGACCCATCACCGTCCCCTTCCTCCCTTGGAGTCACCTGCATCCATCGGGTATAGTAGTTGATCACCGTGGCAACCTGGGTCTGCTGCAGCATGACCTCTGAGACCCACACTGGGGGAGAGGGGTTGGCATGAGGGCACTGCTGATCTGCCTTGCTCCTATCCCACAGCCCCCAGACCCAAGGGCTTCAAAGCAAAGTGGCCGTGCTCTCCCAAGAGGTACTGACCAGCATAAGCCCGCTTGTCCAGGTCCACCTCATCCTCCGCCTGTTAATGCAACCCCAGATGGTGAGTTAGTGTGGAGGGGGCTGGGTGCCAGCCTCCCCCTCCACTGTCCCTCACCTTCCTACCTGTCTTCTCCAGGGTAGGTCCCGTTTCTCTCGGTCGTACCAACTCAGCAGGTTCCCCCGGAAGGCTGTGACTTCAGCTGTGTCTCTGAATAGATGGTACGGGGAGATGGAGGCTTGCAATACCACCTCTTCAGGCTGCCTGGCCAGACCTGCCGAGACCTCGGGGCACTCAGGAATTGTCCCTGCACATCCTATACACCAGGGACCCAGCACACAGTAGCTTGTGGCAGTATGCTCCCACTTAGGGCTTCCCCCACCCCAAACCCTTGCTTAAGCTTTGGAGCTGGAGTCAGACCAGAGTTGTGTGTAGCCACAGCCAAGTTTCTGGCCTTAATTTTCTCAGGATGGTACTATTGGCTCTTTTGTCTCTGGGCCATAATGAAAACCTAACAGTTTCAGCCAGGCATAATGTATACCCATGCAGGTCTTTCCTATTTCCGAACACTTTTGGGCTCATAAACTCATCTGATCCCACAAAAACCACATGAGGGAGGAAACGCAGAGACTACTGTTCCAATTTACTGGTAAGAAAGCAGCGATTTAGAGCAATTATCCCAAAGTCACACAAAAACATACTCATAATTAGACTGTAATTAATTAGTCTCTTAATGACATCATGCATACCATGCTCCCTCCCCAGCCTAAATCTGCCCCCTTTCGTGGCCAATGAAACCAGCCCCCTGAGCCTTGGGCCAGGACCGAGCTCCTCACCATCAGGGGCAGAAGGCTTGGCCTGGCTGCTGCCGAGGGTATGTTTCTCCCTTCCCTCCTGGCTGGCTGCTTGCTTCCTATGACCACTTCCCACAGCTGCTCGTGGCTTCCTCATCACCTGGAACAGAGAGACCCAGCTAAAAGAGTTAGTCACAATGAGGCCGAATCTTGAGGCCCTGCAGAGATGGTAGCCACCTCCCTCCCTACACCATTCATATGGTGTCTAGCTTTTCTCAAGCACTCTCAAGGTACTCATGGGATTTCTCTTGCTGGCTGTGGCCCTGAGGTACAACCAGCATGGCTGAGCAAGTGGCTTCAGGGAGGCCAGCATGAGTACAGCCCTGGAGACAGGCAAACAATAAGAGGCTGGGGCTGGGAGGGGTCAAGGAGCAAAGCTTCCTGTTTGGGAGCACTTGTGTATTCAGGATGCTTATTGTGACTGTGTGCATGGACAGGGGTTGTTTAGGTGTATCTGGGAGCAGGGGGGTGCGGGTAGGTTTCTCTGCTTAGCAATGTAGCATGGTTACATTGAAACAGCCTTTGGCAGTCATCTAGTCCCAAACCTTCATTTTATAGAAAGGAAAAAATCAAGGATCAGAGAGGGGGAAAGATCTACCTGAGAACAGATGGCAAATTAGTGGAGGAATAGGGATGAGCTATTTTTATTCCTAATCTTTTCCTGATCTAGTCAATCATAGCTGGCTAACCATTAGTAATGAGAAAATGCAACTGGTTGATCTTTACTGCTCCCTGACTGTTCTTCTGGCTACATTTTCTCTAGTAGCTAATAGCACTCAGTGAATGCTTACTCTGTACCAGACCCCATGAAGTGCTTTACTGGATCTCTCACTGAGGTACATACTAGTATTACCTCCATTTTAGTTATGATGAAACTGAGGCTTATAAAGATTAAGCAACCTGTTCTTTCAAATCCAGTGCCTGCACTCTTATACTCTGCTATACTGCAGTCCCTACTAACCCTCTGTTTCAAACTTGAAACCTTTGACTTACACCTCATTATCATCAAAAGAGCTTGCTTCCTCCTTGAGAGAAAACAAAAATGATACAAAGCACAATCAGCAAAAACAAACCTGAATGTACAAACCTACCTCCATTTGCACTGTCCTAACCTCCTGCTCCTCAAGGTCTTGCTCCTCCAATCCCTTTTAACCAACAACCCCCTCCTACATAGCCAAACTCACTTACTTCCATATTTCATTCCACAATCCATTCTTGCAAAGAGCAAAGCAACCTTCCAGACATAATCGTGTCACTTCCTTCCTTAAAACCTTCAATGGCTTCCCATTAAATCCTTGAACAAATATTTACGGAATGCTTACTATGTGCCAAGCAGTTTTAGGTAATTAGAATACTTCAGTAAATAAAACATTAAAGATTCCTGCCCTCATGGAGCTTATATTCTAACGGGGACAGATGATAAATAATGCATATAATAAATTATATGGTATGTTAAGTGATAAGTATTAGCATAAAAAGGGAAAGCAGAGCAAGTGAAGGGGATAGAGTGCCAGGGTGGGTGGTAGAATGTTGCAATGTTAAAGAACGTGGTCCTGACAGGCCTTATTAAAGTGCTATGTGACTAATGACTTAAAGCAGTTGAATGACTTAAAGAATATGGATACCTATGGGAAAGGCATTCTAACAAGAAATGAGTGCAAAGGCCCTAAGGAGGGTGCCTGGTATGTTTGTGATACATTAAGAAGGCCAATGTGGTTAGAATGGATAAGGTGGGGGCAAGTAGCAGGAGGGTGTGATAGGTAATCTCTCTTCCATAGAGATGGGGGTAGGGTCACAAAGTACCTTATAGGACACCAGAAGGCTTTGGTTGTCACACCCTTGCTCTTAGAATAGGAGCCAATCCTCTTACTACAGCCTTGTGCATCCAAGGTCAGGGCCCCACCTGCCTCATCCCTTCTCACTATGCTCTAGAGCCAAGGTTGCCTGAGTTTGGTTGCGTCAGTTGCCCAAGTGTCTGTCTGCCCAACTTGGGGTCTCACACAACCCATTTCCTCTGCTTGGACATCTCTTCTATGCTTCACCTAACATCTAATCATTTTTCAGGTCTATCCTTAAATGTCCAAATCAGGTCCTCCAGTCTTACACTCTCACGGACATCTCCATTATAGCTCTTATTCCAATTGTAACTTCACATGTACATGTGATCCTTTTGCTCAGTGTCTGCTTCCCCCACTTGACTGTAAAAAACTACATGAGTGCAAGGACTGAGTCTCTTCTGTTGACTGTTGTGTCCCCAGAGCCAGTGCCAGGTAAACTATACATAATAAATACTTGTTAAATGAATTAAGGGTAATGGAATGGGGGATAGTCAAAGGAGATTTTCCCTTTTTTAGGATGGGAGAAATGCAAGCAGTTCTGAATAATGATAAAAAGGACTCAGTAGAAAGAGAAAAGTTGAAGACGAACTAAAAACAATGAACAACCAAGGAGAAAAGGTTAGTGGCCCGAGAGCAGATAGGAATGGGTTGGGAAGGGACTGGTCTCCGGTGAAACAACTCTTTTGAGTCATGTTCGATCACCCTCTACGTCAATTATCCCACCTAACTGCTTTACGGTTTGTCCCTTCCTCGCCATCCCTACGGCCAGAACTTTAATTCAAGTCCACATTATCACTTGCTTGGATTATTTCAAAAGCTTCCCTGCCAGTCGGTAGCTCTACCTTCTCTGCAGCTTTGTCCTGTGTCCTGGCCTCTTTCACTGAGCCCTCCCTGGGATTTGCCCATGCCCAGAACATCCTTCTTTTCCCCCACAAGCCCCTCTCCTTGCCTAACTCCTAGGCGTGCTTTAAGGTCAAGCTCAGGCAGTGCCACCTGCCCCACCCAACCCCCCGGGCCGGGCTGATGAAGACAGCATGACACCGAGGCCCCACGCTCCCGCCCGGGTGTGCTGGAAGACATTACCTCCCGAACCGCCTCCCGCGCCGGCGCTCCGGCACACTCCAAGGGGCGTGGCTCCGGCCCACCCGGGCGGCCAGCCGGCGGCACCAGCCAATAGGCTCTTAGCGCGCGCCGGCAGGACTCCCCCGCGCCAGACCGCGGAGAGCGAGAGCCCGCCCCATCCCCTACGGCCGGAGCAGCGCCAGGAGTCGAAGCGGAAGTTCCGCGTACCCACAGACGACTCAGGCTGGAGACGCGCGGCGTCATGGCCGCCGACAGTGACGATGGCGCAGCTTCAGCTCCAGCAGCTTCCGATGGTGAGCGGCTTCCCAGGGGTCGCCTTAAAAGCCTATGCGCTCCAGGGGACGGGTAGGCCTCGTGCTCATAGTTCTAGAGACAGACCGCAAGAGCCAGAGCACTAGCTCCTTCTGCCTGAAGTAGCCACGAGCCGACTACAAGTCCCGATGTGCACTGCGGCGCGGGCGGTGAAAGCCTCAAGTGTCGGGAGCATAGTCAGGGCTGGTGGCATGTCGGGAGATGTAGTCTGGAGCTCATAACTGTTAATAGATGTGATTTAGTTCAGTGGAGCAGGTTGCACGTTGTGGTCCAAAGGAAGTATGACGTATTGGGAGGTCTGGTGTGGGGCATTATTTATCTGGCTCTGGGGAATACTGGGAACTGTCACTTGTGGCTGCTGGGAACAGTAGTATGGATCCTTATGGTATATTAAAGGAGCTGAAATCCTAAAGCCCTGCAAAATATTTTCCTGCAGGACGTGGGAAAAAGGAACCTCAAAGGCCATCTAGTTCAACTTCCCCTTTACAGATTGTGACATTAAGGGGGAAGTAATGTTCCCAGGCTCACACAGGCCACTGGAGGACCCAGGCTTCCTCTCCCTAAATTTAGGGTACTGTCCTCCCGAGAACACATGGAATACAAAAGCTACCAATGGAAACTGCCCTCCCCACCCCCATGGCCTAGCTTGGTGTCTGTTTCCCTGGCCTGGGTTCTTGGGTGAGCATGAACATCCATCACCCTCCTTACTCCCAGGTTGTGTCAGCAAAAGCACAAAACCTGGGGAGGAGCTAGTAGTCCAGGTTCCTGTGGTGGATGTGCAAAGCAACAACTTCAAGGAGATGTGGCCATCCCTCCTGCTGGCCATAAAGACAGCTAACTTCGTGGCTGTGGACACGGTGAGGGTTGGGGAAACAGGGAGGGCAGGTGGTTGTGAAGGGGCTGGTGCTGGGGGCCCATTACCACTTCCCTTTACCCACCTATAGGAGCTGAGTGGGCTTGGGGACAGGAAGAGTTTGCTGAACCAGTAAGTATAAGCCCTATTCTCTTTAGTGTCAGACCTCAGCTCTGGAGTGGGGGTGGTCACAGTCCTGGGTGGTTTGGGTCCTTCACGAGGCTAACTCCCAGCCACAGCCACCGAAAAACCCAACCCCAAGGTGCATCGAGGAACGTTACAAGGCTGTGTGTCATGCTGCCAGGACCCGTTCTATCCTCTCTCTGGGCCTTGCCTGCTTCAAGCAGCAGCTAGACAAGGTATGGGCTGATCTCACCCCCATCCCAGGTCTGTAGCTGGTGGGAGGAGGGTTGAGATCCTGGGGAACATCAGATTTGAGGTTTTTTCTCCCAAATCTTGATATAACAGATCCTCTTTCTCTCCCAGGGTGAACATTCCTACCTGGCTCAAGTGTTCAATCTCACCCTGCTGTGCATGGAGGAGTATGTCATAGAACCAAAGTCTGTGCAGTTCCTGGTACAGCATGGTTTCAACTTCAACCAGCAGTATGCCCAGGGCATCCCCTACCATAAGGGTAATGACAAGGTAGGCTTCCAGCCTTGAGTCTGTCCCTCCTGTGATTTCATTTCTTCCTGTACTAGGCTGGGTGCCTGGGGAGAATCTGCTGGTTAGGGAGTATGAGGAATCACTAGTGACAGGGCTGAGGAAACAAGATAGGAGGGTGGGTAGCACTGGGTTAGGTAGAGAGGGAGAACTTTCCAGGTTGGGGAGCCTGGGGTAAGTGTCCTGCAGGAGAGGCTTCCTGGGGGATTCTGTCCTTCCCAGTAACCCCTTTACTTCCACCTAGGGTGATGAGAGCCAGAGCCTGTCAGTACGGACACTGTTCCTGGAGCTGATCCGGGCCCGCCGGCCCCTAGTGCTACACAATGGCCTTATAGACTTGGTGTTCCTGTACCAGAACTTCTATGCACATCTCCCAGATAATCTGGGAACCTTCACTGCTGACCTGTGTGAGATGTTCCCAGCAGGCATTTATGACACCAAATATGCTGCCGAGTTTCATGCCCGCTTCGTAGCCTCCTACTTAGAATATGCATTCCGGAAATGGTGAGGAAATGCCTGAGGGAAAGGGGTGGGGCCTGATATGAGCCTATTTCATTCACTTAAGATATTTATTGAGCTCCTACCGTGTGCCAGGCACTGTTTTAGGTGCTGAGGATTCAGCAGTGAACAAAACAGACAAAAAACCCTGCTCTCATGGAGCTTATATGCTAGTGGACCAATACCCTTTGCGCTGTTGCAGTGAACGGGAAAATGGGAAGCAGCGGGCAGCTGGCAGCCCACACCTTACCCTGGAGTTCTGCAGCTATCCTTCTAGCATGAGGGCCCATATTGACTACCGCTGCTGCATGCCCCCTGCAACCCACCGCCCTCATTCCACCACTGTCTGTGACAATTTCTCGGTGAGAACACCTGCCTATTTCCTGGAGAAGGGGAGGGGAGGTTCTGATGCCTGAAACCCCTTTCTAAGCCTTTTTCCCAATTCTAGGCCTATGGCTGGTGCCCCCTGGGACCACAGTGTTCTCAGTCCCATGATATTGACCTTATCATTGACACTGATGAGGCTGTGCTGGAGGACAAGCGGCGGCGGCGACGGCGTAGGGAAAAACGGAGGAGGGCTTTGTTGAGCCTGCCTGGGACACAGACCTCTGGGGAAGCTAAGGATGGTCCTCCCAAGAAGCAGGTCTGTGGGGATAGCCTCAAGGCTGAGGAAACAGAGCAAAAGGTGGCTGAGGATGAAACTAGGAACCTGTCTTGCTCTGAGCAAGGTCACAAAAATGATACGGAGCTGGGGCTTAAAGCAGCAAGGTCTGAAAAAGCTGACATGGCTATTTCAGAAGTGCCAGGGAGTCAAGCCAGTCCTAACCCAGTGCCTGGGGATGGATTGCATCGGGCTGGTTTTGATGCCTTTATGACAGGTTATGTGATGGCCTATGTGGGAGTGAACCAGGGACCTCAGCCCTGCAGCTCTGGACCCTGGCTCCCTGAATGCCACAACAAGGTGTATCTGAGTGGCAAAGCTGTACCCCTCACAGTGGCCAAGAGCCAGTTCTCCCGTTCCTCCAAAGCCCACAACCAGAAGATGAAGCTGGCTTGGGGAGAAGCTGACCCAACTTCTCCCTAGCACTTGCGGCCCAGGAAGAGCAGCTGAGAGTAGAACAGAGGTATTTGGGTCCCTCTAGCCTATAAATGTAATACTCTCAACTACTACTGAGTTTGGGGGAGGGGGAGGGGAAGTGGTCCTGGCAGAGATATTGCTGCATTGACCTGGACATTCTCCTTTACTCCAGAGGTTGAGGTACAAGGGTACAAGAAGGTTGACCAGTATCTGTAATACCAACTTTATTTATTTTTAAATCTGAAAGTGTCTTGGGAAAGCTTTACAAAAAAATCAACAGAAACAAGTTATGAAAATATTTGACCAGCTTCATCTTTGGTTATTTCTTATTGCGGCTCTATAAGGACAGACTGTTCCCGAAGCTCCAGGCATAGCAAGAAGGGAAGAAAATCAGTCCATATATAAACCATTTAACCAATTGAGTGTATCACATGTTGACAAATACATAGAGCAGGCCCTACGGCCTACAAAACCAGCCCCACTCCCAACCACAAGGTTGAAAGTTTTATGGGGCAGAACATTAAGACTCCTTTATAAATATGAAAATAGATTAATCAACTGGAAAAGGTTTTTGAATAGGTTAACTAAGAGCCATGACCACCATGCTGCCTTGCCCTCCCCTTGCATAGAAATGTAGTGACGTGGTCTGACCACGCAGTAAGTGCAAACAGCAATTATTCAAGTGTCTTAGACATACTGGCAAGAAGCAACCCAGTCTTCAGGTCTGGGAAATAGTCATGCCCTTTATGACCTCCTAGTCAGCTCTACATTCCATCCAGTAGCCTTATATGCCCCAAGAAAGGACAAGAGACAGACTTGAGGTGGGGAAAAAACCAGGGGTCATAGCTGCCTGCCAGCTCAGCCTAGAACTAGGGGTCCTCTGGTCCTGTATGAGGAAGTGCACTGCAGGGTCTGGTGGGAGCCAGAGCTCCTTCCTGGATTTCAGAGGCTTGGTATCAGATGTTGGCCCTGGCTAGAAAAGCCTCTCACTGCTGTCTCCACTCTCATACACAGTCAGTGGGCACTGGGAGCCCAAAAGTTGAGCCTGGCTTGGCCTAGCCTGCCTGCTTTGTGGGCTCCAGGGAAGAGTCAAGGCTGTGTACCAAGAGGGCCCTGGCTTCAGCTGAAGGTCCATCCCAAGGTGAGGCAGGGTCTAACGCCCCTCACCCATCCTGCTCTCCCTGGGTTTGCAGGCCTATGCCTGAGATGGAGACGGGGGCTGGAGCCAAGCCTCTTGGCCTTTCTTCTTCTACCTCCATCTCCTCAGAGGCATCTGCGGGGCATGGACTGGTCCCCTGGGGCCTGGGCCCAAAACCGTTTTCTTCCTGGAGACTAGAGCAGTCCATGGCCTCATGGGCTGGAGCAGCTGGTAGGGCAGATGCCCGGAATGGTGGGATCTCCTTTACTCTGTACTTGAGACTACTGAGGCGTGGTGGGGGCCCATCAGATAGTGATTCTTCCTGGCCCACAAATGGGCAGGCTTCTTGACGCAAGAATTCTGGTGAACCAGGCAAGGAACGCCACCGGCGAGCAGGTGGTGGGGCCAGGGGCTCCTGCCAATCAGCCAAAGGCATAATTCCAGGTCCTGGTGCATCCAGGTCAAATACCAGGGAGATGACAGACTTGCTGGGCAGGTCAAAGAACTTGATCTTGCCACCCTTGAGGTCCTGGCGAGCACTGAAAGGGTTGATTTTGGGAGTATGGGCAGCACCATCTCGTGGCTGGTAGTAGGGGTCCAAGACACTCACTGTACGTGGGGGTTTGCGGGAGAAGATGTCTGACTGGCTTCGAGACAGCCAGATGGTACGTCTTGGGCGTGGTGACTTGGGGGGGATTTTGTCATCCAGTGAGCTCAGTCGCTTCACCCCAGGTACTTTCTCCAAGAGTCCTGAAGAATAGTGAGTCAAGTCTGAGTTACTCTCACTAGTCGTAACAAATAGAAGCAGTACTTTACCACAAAGTGTTTTCATTCACACAAGCAAAGTAGGTACTGTTCCATTTCATCAATGAAGAAACAGACTCAGAGGAGGGAAGCAATATGCCAAGTCATAACTATTAGAGAGTCCAGTACTTTTTCCATAATTTTCCCCTCCCCCTTTGCTTCTGGACCTGGGATCTTGCAATTACAGCCCTAGAGGGCAAGGCCCCACACCCTAATTTCCTCCCTTGGGGTCAGAGTGGGATCTCTGGTCTCATCTCTTACCCTTGGTTGTGGGCTGTAGCTTCTTGTCTCTCTCCTGCTCTTCTTCCTGTAAGCGGCTCAGAATTTCCTCCAGGGTCTTCCCAATCTCCACAAAGGATGGGCGTAGCTTGGGGTCCATCTATAGGCATCCACACTAGCCATTAGCCTTGCCCTCCATCTCCCACCCCAAGGATGGCATTTGAGTCTGTTTCTGGCATCTTTTAAGATTCAGATGTACAGCTAAGAGATCTTTTCTGAAGGCCCCAAGTAATGAGGGTGATTCCCAGGGCTAAGGTCTGGGAAGATGCTATTGCCTACTATCTTCCCCTATCAGTCTCCTTTATGTGTGTTTCTTATGTACCTTATTTGGCACAGAACCCTCCAAAAGTATGTTCACATTGGTTTATTCTGTTCTTGAGTTCTGCTGCTAATGTGTTCCTGGGCGGTACCTGAGCAAAGCCCAGCTACCACTTTATCGTAACAGGTCGGTCCAGCCCCCCAGAGCTGTATAAGTGAAGGCTAACAAGAGCCTTTCTCGTGTGCCTCAGGACCAGCTGGATCCACTGTCCAACAATAAAACCTGACCAGAACCCCATCAACACCCAAGGCAAGGGGTGGTGGGTCTATCCTGCAGGCTTAGGACAAGATAATACAGAGCAAATTTTTCTTTGCTTGGTCCAGGGCGCTGGGGAGCCCCACCAGGCCCAGAAGGAGGAGGAGGTGTGATTGCTGTCACTCCTCCAGGGCAAATGAGGCCTCATGAGGTCAATTAGCCTCCACAGTCCTAACCAGGTGAAAAGGGTTCAGCCAGCCCCTGACCAAAACCAAGGGGAGAAAGACACTCACATTACAGCAGTTGAAGGTGAGCTGCAGAAAGTCTGGGGGACAGTCTCCCACCATGTGCTGGAAAGCGTCATAGTCCAGCCCGAAATTCTGTAGATGGGTATGGTGGGGAGGGTATAGGGGACATGGGTAGACAGGTCATTAATCCCCCCTCCCATCCTGACCTGCTCAGAAGAAAAGGATGGGAGCTGCCCCTGAAAAGTAGCCACAGACTGAGTTCCAGCAACTCCACCCCAAGGACAAAGCAGTTGCATAGCCTCAAACCAGCCCCATCCCAGTGACACTGATCCCCGTGCCTGCAGCTCACCTCTGTGCGGGGAAGATAGTCTGGATCAGCCTGGATGCGGGCGATGATCTCGCAGAGGATGATACCATAAGAGAACACATCTGCCTGGTGGGTAGTTAGACCTCGGTTTCCCTCTCAATGGGGTGAGGCGTAGGGTGTCTGCCCCCCCATGTCTAACAGCCCAGGCCTGGGCTCTATTGCTCATATTTCATCCAAGCCATTCACTGGGCAGCTGCCAGGTACCAGACCTGCTCTTAGCAAGAACACCCTGAACATAAAGGGTGATCCTGGACACTTCCTGCTAAGAGTAGATTCTGAGGAAGACCAGGCCTTGAGATCCCCCAGACTTACCTTCTCATTATAGGGCTCATCTCGGAGAACCTCAGGTGCCATCCAGAAGGGTGAGCCCACTACAGCCAGCTTCTCACACCCCATGCTGTGGAGTGAGATACAGAAAATGAGCTTGCCATTGCCTGGCACAATGGGATCTTCCTCTCCCTCAAGGACTAGGACTGACCAAATTTAGGAAGCTGAGGTTGAACTGTGATAAAGTGCTGGAATTTTCCCTTAGCTTCAGCACCCTCTCCTCAGACCCCAGCATCCATTAGGGCTACTCACCTGACATCAGGGATCTTCTCAGCCAGGCCAAAGTCAGCAACCACTGCAGAATAACCATTCTCATCCCTCTTAATCAGGCAGTTCTAGGGTTCCCAAAGGAGAGAAGGTAATATGGCTCAGATGTAGGGATCCATCCAGCCACAGTTATCACCCAACCCTCCCTTCCTACCACAGGGCACCTTGTCCTCTGCTCCTTGATGAACCACCATTCTTAGGCTGACCCCAGTGGTCAGATCTGGGGGCTCTAAGCAATGTGAGATGAGTTAGTCCTGGATCTTGGGTGGCTGCCCTAAGGTTCACTTCATATTCCAAACACAATTATTTATTTTTGCTTTCTAAGTGCTAGGCGTGGTTTAAGTGCTAGAGATACCTCAATGAACAAAACAAAAACTCTTGTCCTCTTAGAGCTTACAATCTAGTGGAGGAAGACAGACTCTCAGGCCCTGGCTTTCCTCCTTCCTCAGAATGCAGAGAACCAAAAACCCAGGCCTGACCTTGCCAAGTTAATACAAGCATAGGACAAGTGCCTACATTAACTTTCACTGCCCATAGGACCACAACCAGCCTCCTCTCTGGCATTAAAAGTCTATGATCTGGCTCCATCTGACTGGCTTACTCCCCACACCCCTGCTTCTGGTGCCCTTATGCAAATATCCTCATCCAAACCTGTCACAGACAAGCTTGACTTATCAAGCCTAAGCGGGCCCTTCAGGCCTTTGCCTTTGCTTATACTGTTCCTTTCCATTTGGAATATGCTCCTAATTATCCTTTTTACCTAAGAAAATTTTATGTCTTTTTTTTTTTTTTAAGACAGAATCTTGATCTGTTGGCCTGGGCTAGAGTGCTGTGGCGTCAGTCTAGCTCACTGCAACCTCAAACTCCTGGGCTCAAGCAATCCTCCTGCCTCAGCCTCCCAAGTAGCTGGGATTACAGGCGCATACCAGCACGCCTGACTAATTTTTTCAATTTTTAGTAGAGACGGGGTCTTGTTCTTGCTCAGGTTGGTCTCAAACTCCTGACCTCAAGTGATCCTCCCACCTTGGCCTCCCAGAGTGCTAGGATTACAGGTGTGAGCCACCGCACCCGGCCAGAAACTTTTGTCTTTTAAGGCAAGCTACCTTCATCTCTGACTTGTTCAACCCTCACCTTCACCTCTCCCGCTCATCTCAAACTCCTTTAGGTCCTCCTCTGTGCCACTTCCTTTTACAGTCTAGCAGAGAGGCTATAAGCTCCTCAGGGGCAGGTTCTCATTTGGGCCTTCCTTCCTTACAGTATTTAATTCATGGGAGAGGCTGAGGACATGCTTACTGAACAAATGCTGCTTCAGAAAAAGAGTGAACCCAAATGACCTACAAGCAAACACAAAGTAGCAACTAGCTGTCCCCAAACAGCTGCATTCAAAATAGCCCTACACCATTCTGGCTCAAGAGGCACCTCACCCCACCCCCTTCCTCCAGAGGCAGCAGAGAGCAGGGATCCTTGGCTCGCAGAAACATTTCTGGGGCCAGCAAGACCCTGTCTGACCCAAACCAGCCCTCCCTCCTCCTTGCCAGCCTTGGCATTTAGTTGCTAAGACATTGCCAAATCACTTCCCTGCTTACTCCACATTAGGTACAAATCAATTCCTTACTCTGGCCTTGACATGATTATGCTATTCCCTTTCCCCAAACTGGAAGGAGCCTGATTCCGTCATGTCTCCTACTCTCGATCCCAGGTAGAAATGCATCATCTCTGGCTTCCAACAGGAGAGTCTCTGTGCTTGTCCTGGCTTTGGCCCTCTCATCAGGCCTGCTGGCTCAGCACCCTGGCCCCCTGACTTTGTCTGTGAGAAAATGGCCCCTGAGCCAGCCTGCCTATTAGACAGCCAAAGCCCCAGCTATAGGGCACCAGCCTGTGAGGCAGTGGCAGCTCAGGTCTGTCACCTATTTCTCTCCCCTCTTAGGAGGCCACTTGCCTAGAGTAAGCAGTGAGAGAGGCCCAGTCAGACTTCCCTGAGGTGAGAGGTGACCTTTTCAGGTTCCAAAAGCAGCCCAGGCACTGCTGCTGCCTGGCTCCAGTTCCTCTTTGTCCTCACCCCTATTATAGTACACCACACTGTAGCAGAGTGACTTACATGTTTGCTTCTTTAAGGACAGGGAAAGATCTCATTCATCTCTGTATCTCTAACCTAGCACAGGCACACAGGAGCTTGGCAAAAGTTTATTAAATGAAAGTTTGAGGCCAGGTGCGGTGGCTCACACCTGTAATCCTAACACTCTGGGAGGCTGAGGCAGGAGGATTGCTTGAGCTCAGGAGTTCGAGACCAGCCTGAGCAAGAGCAAGACCCCGTCTCTACTAAAAATAGAAAACTTAGCCAGTTGTGCGTGCCTGTAGTCCTAGCTACTCGGGAGGCTGAGACAGGAGGATCGCTTGAGCCCAGGAGTTTTAGGTTGCAGTGAGGTACAACGATGCCACTGCACTCTACCCAGGGCAACAAAGTGAGGCTCTGTCTTTAAAAAAAAAAAAAAAAAAAGTTTGGTCTGATGACTGAAGCAACTGAGCTGCTTTTAAAAGCATGTGTCAAATGCAAACACTAATCACACATTTGATTCCATAGTAAGGACTGAGCTGACAAGGACCTCAAGAGGGTGGCCATGGATGATGCATTTTCTGGAAACCTACACAAATTCTTCAGAACTAGGCCAGAACAGACACCTGAGAGAAGTTCCTGAGATGTCCTGGAACAGCTGAACAGTCAGTATTGACACTGAATAAAACCACCTGAGCAGAGAAATGCCAAGGCCATTTGTTCATGTTTGCTTTAAGCTAAAGCTGTTTCTGCAACAACAAAAAGGCTTTCAATGTGCCATCACCTCTTTCCCCTCACCCCCAAGAAACTCCAAAAACCCAGTTAGGATCAGGCAGGAAAAGACTGATTCTACATCTCAAGAAAGGTTAAGATGTCCTTTCACAGCACAGGGAGATCAGTGACTGAACTGCCTCCTAAATACCTCAGGGACTGCTATAGTCCAAGTCTCTTAGAAGGTTATCTGTTTTGCTGCGATGTGTCCCATGCCTTGCCCTCAACCCCACCATGTGATTCCATACCTTTACTTACCATAGCTCTTGTGTAATGACCTCCTCACTTATCTGTCTCCACAACTAGACTAAGAGCCCATGGAGGGTACAGACTGGATTCCAGTCATTTCTATGTTCCCAATATTGTGTCCTCTAATAGCCCAGTATAAATGGTTCTCAGAAGCTATTGATGGTTCTCATTATAAAAAATAACTCAAGGGTGCCCTAATAGCCACTCTTCACATCCTCCAGCATTCAACTTTGTTCCTAATTCATGTTCTCTTCACTCTCTGAAAATTGGCATTTCTATTCCTAATTGTGTGGCATAGCCTAACACCATAGCTAGATAGGCTTTTCACTCTGGTGAAGTCACCAGAGTGGCTTCTATGGAGTCAACACAGAACAACAACAAAGAATAACCAAGAACTAAAGATATGATCCATAATTCATATGCATACTCCCAACAGTAACCACAGATCAGTGGTGCTTTCCTGATGCTAGGCAGTAATGGTATTAAGCAAAAACAAACTGCTCTCTCAGCTGCCTTCAAGAGTCAAGGCTCACGTATAGTTGTACTAGTTACTTCTAGAGCTACTGGTAAAAGCCTGTGTGTGGTTATTGCCACTTCTTTATGGAGCTCATGAACTGAATATTTTTAAAGCCACACTGCCTCCCACTCCCTTCTAAGTAAGTTCTTAGCATTGCCCCTGCACAAATCCATTTCAAGCTGTTTCTTAACAAAATTAGACCAAACAGCTATATCTGACAGACTTTTCACTCTTAAAGCAGTACTGCAGTAATCACTGACATGTAAATCCTACAAAGGCAATACTACTTTCAGGAGGCATACTGATAGGAAACCAGGGATCCTTTTGCCTCTACCACAGGCTCAGGATCATTTGGAAAAAGGCATCTAGTTCTCTCTGTCCTGGTTTACCCACTTGGACTACATTCCCACTTTAAATCCCTCCTGTTAGCTCTGGTCTGAGAAGCAGGGACTGATCACTCCTGTGAGGTCAAGGACAGAATCTATCCTACAGACTGGGAACACTGAGGTCCTAAGGGCACTGAAGTAATTTGGAAAGGTGGGACAAAACTGGGCCTGGGACCCAAAAATCTCATCTCTGCAGCAGATGTTTTGGCCTCTTGCTATCAAGCCCATTCCCCGAAACAGGACCAGGAAGCCCCAACTCTCACAGGCTCTGTGCTGGATGCTATGAATACAAAGGTAAATAAGAGGAGCACTTGAGAAACTCATGCGCTGGTGGGAGACACAGAACAGAACAATCAAATAGTATGAAGTGTACACTTCTAACATATAAGTAATACTGTCCTTAAAGAAATCAAACACAGACCCAAGGTTGACAATGAAGACATAGTCTGGAAACCTCAGAGCCTTCTGCTGTCCCATGAGCCTTATTTTTCCCCTGGGGCTTCTCAATCTTAGGGTCACTGCCATCACCACACAAGTGTCCTGGGTGGGTCTGCTCTGGCTTAGGTGTGGACATACAACCTTCTTCCTAATTCCTGCAACACAGTTACAACAAGGCTGGAATATTCAGACAAAACTTTACTACAAAAAGCTCAGAGATGGATAAAAGGGCAATGAACACAAATAGAATCTCAAATTAGATAGTCTGGTTTATAAGACTCATCTTCAACTTGAGATCCCCTACAGTGCACTTCCCAGCTTCCTCTAGAGCTTGCAAAAGTCATTTGTTCTTACCACTTAGAAGTATCTTCAACACCTTAAAGTCCAGACCCAAGAAAGCACAGCCCAGAAACATAGAGTTCTTTCTCCTAAGTTCCTAGTTTCTTGTGTCAAGCCAACCGACACTGGGAATACCCACTTCCCATAAGGAAAACCAAAGAATAGTGGTCTTACCCTATAGTCCAAAAAGGTAGTCATTTTTACAATACAACACAACAAGCCCAGACAGAACCACCTTTGAACACTAGCATACTGAGACAAAGTGCTTTTGGGGCACAGATGGGAATATGATGAACTCTCATGGAGTAGGCTTTCCTCCAGGAAGCCCAGCTACTCTAGCCTAGAATGATCTTCCCTGCTCTGAAAACCTGTAGTCTATGTAGCTGAACACTCAATTATAAAATGCTGTGCACTGTCTTTTAATTATTTCCCAACAAGACCGTAAGTATCTCCAGATCAGAAATTCTCCTTTTCTAATATTCCTCCATCCATGGAGCCAGGCACAGGGGATGCTCATGTAGGTGTGGGGGAAATATCTGTATAACTGATGAATAATTTGTCACAAACTCCCTCCACCACAGAAGAAATGGTGCTGAGTAGGAAGCCAAGATTTGCTTTTGACCAGATGCCTGAGGTAAGAGTATCAACTTAAGGAAGTATCTAAGTTGATACAACCCCACCTATTTGCCTGAAAGAAGAGCAGTTTTCTTAGTCTTGATTTTCTAAAACATTCTGGGGGAGAAGAAATGGCTGATGAAGAGATAAAATATCACCTTCCAGGTCCTAACTGCCCAACTGTCCAGTTCTTGAGGTACTAATGTAGATAAAGGGCTCCTTACAAGTAGACCTCAGCTAGTTCCCTGTTCCTGCATGCCAGTCTTGGTGCCAGTCGTGTGCTCCTTCAGGAATAGTGCAGGTGACTATAAATGGCTCTGCCACACCCAGGGGCCCTACAATCACCTCCCCAAAGCTATTTTCTGTACAGTAGTTTATAAACCAATGGCCAGGGTCCCTAAGGTACAGTACTGCTGTTTGAAACACCAGAGTCATTCCAATGGTATGACTCTGTCATTCCAATGGCAGACAGGCACTTATTGCTTTAGGCTTTATTGGCTCAGAGTAGAGTTGCTTTTGTTCCCTTTGCAAACTACTTCTTATAACAGGCTCCTCTCCCCGTCATCTGTGACAGAAGTGGTATAGGAGTGTGTGTATGCATGTATGTATGTGTGCATGTGTATGTGCAGAGAATGGGGAATGAAATGACAGCTATTCTTAGGCAGGTACAAAACCGCTATACATCTCCCTAGAAGACCTGAATTCAGTCCTTGGGTAGAAGTCATATTAGATATGTTAGATGGCCTTACAGTTCCTCCATCAATGATCAAACAATACTATTTATATAAGCCTTGTCACAGTGCTGTCCTGGGCCATTTGGCTTTAGGGTGCCTGTTTTGTAGCATGGCCAACTTCCTCTGAAAGCAACTCTTTTCTAACCTGGTCACATAGCAATTTGGACTACAAGAGAATACTACAGAGACCAGCTGACGCCAAAGAGGAACTGGCAGGGTGGCAGAAACTCAATCAGACAGACAGAAAATGGGTCAGTACATTATGGCCCTCAAAACCTGTACTCAAGTGACTAAAAATCACTGAACTCCTGCTCTTAGCTAACAGCTATGTCCTGGGGGCCATGGGAGAGAAAACTGACAGGCCCCCACACTGCCTTGACTGCTGTCACTCCTATAAGCAAGAATTTCTTAACCCTCCTCATGTCATCTGTTCCTGCAACACACATTCAGGAGAACTGAAGTCAAACATGAAGGCTCTCAAGACGAAGGTGTTACCTGGCTCAACACTGAAAGGTACCTGCTCTGAGCTGAAATAGGCTTTCTAAGGACTAGCTAGTGACAAAGAGTAATGAATTATATCCTCTGTGATTAAATGTTAAGTCTATAAGAGATCTCCATATTCCTAAACTCATTAGTGACTGATTTCTTAACACAGCTTTCTTGGCAAAAGAAAAGGACAATGTCTCTCAAAGAGTTGTCAAAGTAAAGCCTTCATACCTTAGATGTGAGGTCCCGATGAAAAATGCCTTTGAAGTGAAGGTAGCTGAGGCCCACTGCTATGTCATAGGCCAGTTTTACCCTCACAGTCCAGGGCAAATGCAGGTTACTGTCTAGCAACTGTTCCAGGTTCCCGGAGTTGATATACTGAAAAACAGAAGGAAAACCCAGCTACCATTTATCCAGAAGTGTTTAGGCTGATGGTTTACAGAGTAAACACCTAGAAGACAGAGACCATACGTTTTGTTTTGTTTTGTTTTGAAGTTACTAAGGGCTTATTCTGCATCCAAGGCTATGGTGGGTGCTGCACACAAAGATACCTTTCCTTTGAGAAGATCACAACCTATTAAGGGATATAGACAAACAATATCATATGATAAATATTAAAATATAGTCGTATGCAGATATGACAGCACCATGCACCACTGAGGATAAAGTTACCAACTCTGTCTGGGCATGACAGAGGAAGCTGCACAGAGGAAATAAGGAGTCAGAAAGGATGACATGGGGTAGCAGGAAAGATGGGCAGTCCAAACAGAGAGAACAGCATATGCAAAGTTATAGGTTAAGTGCATTCAGGAAACTAATTTACTCAATATGGCCAGCATACATGTATAGGAAAATCAGAAAGTGAGGCTGATATGTTTTGCTAAGATATATGGACTTTATCCTGTCTATAGGGAACAAAAGAAGCCTTTTAAACAGGGGAGCAATGTGGTCATATTTGCTTTTCAAAGAAAAGATTGTTTTACCAATGGTATGATAGACGACTTAGAGTGGAGAATACAAGAAAGGAGAAATAGGTTAGGCAGTTATCCTGGTGAGAGAAGGGCATCTGAGTCAAGGCAAAAGTAGAGGCATTGGAACAAGGCAAGATTCAAAATGTATGTAGATGGCAGAGTAAAAAAGAAAAACTTGATGATTGCCTGGATTGGAGAATGAGGACAATAAAAACTTCTAGGATGATTCCAGGCTATTGGTCCCTGGATGTCATTATTAATTATCCCTAATATAGGGAGAGGAATAGATTTTTAGAGGAGGCAATGTTAAGAGATAGTGAGTTCAGCTGGGACAAGTTGAATTTAAGGTGGAGATGTTCTATAAAGAATCATTTTAAAGTTTAGGAACAAAGTCTGGGCAAGAGACTAACATTTAGGAGGCAAAATCATTGAGCTGAAGCAGTCACGGAGTCCAAAGAATATATGAAACTGTCCAGGGGTTAACATGGAAGATGGGAAATTAACAGAATCCCAAGGAATGGTAAAATTTAAAGGAACAAGCAGAGGAAGAAGAACCAAGCAAGAATTCCATCATAGAAGTTAGAGAAGGAGAAATTCTAAAAAGAAAATGACCAACAGTATCAAATGCTACAGATCAAGTAAGATGAGCTTGAAAAGTGTCCACTGAATTTGCAACTAGGAAGTCACTGACAGCCTTAGCCAGAGCAGTTTCAGTAAAGTGGCTAAAACTAGAGTAAGACTGAAGTGAACTGAGGAGTGAGTAGGAGATAAGGCTATGGAGGAATTATGTGAAGATGAACTCTTCAAGAAATGTGGCTGTTATTTATCATTCCTATATACCCATGAAGGGCTGCTTTGCTTTTTTAAAAGAGTGAATAAGTACATTTATATATAGAAAATAATAATAGCAGCTAATATTTAATAAAGTGCTTACATTGGGCCAGCATTATTCTAAGAAATTTATATATATTATCTTATTATTCTGCACAATAATTCTATGGTGTAAGTGTACTATTACTCTCATTTCACAGAAGGCATTTAGAGGTTAAGCAACTTGCTCAAGGTTATCCAATTATTAAGTGGCAGAGACAGGCAGACTCTGCAGTCTGGCTCCAGAATCCATACTCTTTACTACTACATTGCACTGGAGAGTCAAAGAGACCATAGCATCTGAGTCAGAGAACCTCATGTAGCACAGGAGCTCAAAAATGAATTTACTCAAACCTTACATGATGTATTCTCTCTCTCTTTCCTCCAAGGGAGAAAAAGGGAGAAACTCCTCTAAGCCTAAAATTCATTTCTTAATACTTATTTTTTGGGGTGATATTGAATTTACAAAGTACTAGGGAACCTAACAGGATAAGAGGTGAGAGATCTGAATTCTAGTCTAATTCTGCCTAATAGCCACTTAATTTGGACAAACCAACTAATAAAGCTATGTATCCTTCATTTTTCTCAACTGTAAAGTAGGTATGATAATTCCTGATCCAGCTAATTCACAATGTTATTATGAGAATCTGATAAAACATTTGAAAATGCTTAGAAAAAATTTAAATGTCACATGACCTGAGATTTTCTGATGTGATGTTAATATGAGCACCAAAAAGAACCAGTTGGGGGCAGCACCATGCAGCACTTTAGATCCTTGGAAAAGGCAGCTCAATTTTGGCAAAGCAGAGAGAATAGCTAAAAATACATCTTCTACCTTCTCAAAAGAGAAACCTGTCGATCTGCTTCACCCTGCTTGATAATCCATCTTTGAAAATCTCAAAATAAGGCATAATGATGGCATAATACAGTGCCTTCTTCTTATCACTCTAGTTGAATCTACCCAATGTTCACATTTGAGGTACCCATTTGCTGAAAAGAAACTGAGCTTGCTTTTGTCCGGTTTTGAATTAATATTAAAAAAAAAGAAAGAAAGAAACCGAGTTTGTGAATTCCAAGCTACAAGGCGGCAATGCAGCTGACATCTAATCATGCAGACAAATTTCTTTCTTTTTTTTTTCTTATTCTTTTTTTTTTTTTGAGACAGAGTCTCACTCTGTCACCCCAGATGGCCTCATAGCTCACTGCAGCCTCAAACTCCTGGGCTCAAGGGATCCTCCTGCCTTGGCCTCCCAGAGTGCTAGGATTACAGGCATGAGCCACCGCGCCTGGCCTAGGCAAATTTGTTTAGCTCCGAGAGTCAAAAGGTCTGAAGAGATGGTTTGAAGGTCTTTGGCATGGTGAGAGTGTGACACGGAAGGCCTGTCTTCACAATCCAGCCACTCAGGTTTCCCAACTGAGTGTCAGGCAGAAGAGACTATGATGAGAAGACTGCATGTGCACTCTCTGCAGGCCAAGTAAGGTCAGGGCTGTCAGGTCTGTTTCAGAGAAACACATTTACTCTGTTCAGTAGTGTCTCGAAAGGTCTGAGAAATCCAAAGACCAAACCAGAGAGAGGAGAGCACAGTAAAAAAGGTGAGACAAGATGAGGAATTGTGCTGCTAATAGATTCTGGCTTTTCTAGGCAAGACGGAAAAAACAGGAACCAAGGACCAGAGAGAGAAACTAAATGGAATTTGCTTTTATAACCCATTTCTTTTGCCTGCCTTTGGTGAACACATTGGTGGGGCTGATAAGCTTCTGGGCCCTCAGATACCACATCTCAATGTCTCAAGACCTTTGCATATATGAGGAAAGGAAGTTTGAGATCTGTCAACAAGGAAGATTTCTAAGTTGCTATACACTATATGTGCCCATTAGCTGGAATGTTCACTTCCCCATAAGCAACTCCCAGTGCAGACTCAGCTGGTGTGGGCTGTGAACAAATCCCTCTGCAGGAAGCAGAGGCAAGAGCAACTGCACTAGCATATTCAGCTTTTCTGGATGGGGATAACAGCTGCTTTGCTTTCATTTTCTTCCAGGCCACTCCCTCAGGCAGCCCTATAAAACAACCTAAGGCATTGGCAATACATTTAAATAACTTAATAGAGAAGTTTTTATTATTAACATTTTTTATTATTTTAAACTTTCAAGTTCAGAAAACTATAATACAGCCAATCAAATGTGTCATAGGTACTTCGATACCTCTCAGTGACTGTTACCTTTACCAACTTCACCTATACCAAAACCTGCCTCTCCTCCTTATGGTGTAATAAAATATTATAAAAGAGTTTCTTCCATTTCGTTTGTATTTGATACTTGATTTCACTAAAGATACAGACCTTTTTTCCTAGAAGGCACTCAATAACTAAATATGTCTTGGTAACTAAATTATATTATGTAAATAAACCTTTATTACTAAAATGCAAAAAATCATATGCCAACATCTTTTTAAAAATCACCAAGGGGGCGGACATAACGGCTCACGCCTATAATCCTAGCACTCTGGGAGGCCGAGGTGGGAGGATTGCTTGAGCTCAGGAGTTTGAGACCAGTCTGAGCAAGAGCAAGACCCCGTCTCTACTAAAAGATAGGAAAATTAGCTGGGCGGTGTAATGTATGCCTATAGTCCCAGCTACTCAGGAGGCTGAGGCAGGAGGATCACTTGAGCCCAGGAGTTTGAGGCTGCAGTGAGCTATGATGACGCCACTGCACTCTACCCAGGGCAACAGAGTAAGACTCTGTCTCAAAAAAAAAAAAAAAAAAATCACCAAACGGACACATAAGTGGACACTCAGTTCTCCACTCAGGAATATCAATTCAGGTTATTTCTACAAACATTTATTGAGTACTCCTCCCCTTACTCCCACTTCCCATATGAGAGTAAGGACCTGTCTGTTTACATCAACTCTATATTCCCCAGTGTTTAGAGCACATAGTAAACGTGGGTATATAAAGATGAATAACACCTAGTTTATACCTTAAAGATGTTCACAGAGAGACATATGGGTAAGCAAATAATACCAGTAATTCTACAGCAGCGTTAAACACTGGGGTTATGAAAGTAGAGACTAACTCTCCATAGGGAGTTTGGAAGGTTTCAGAGAGGAAATAACATCAGAGTTGGATCCTAAAGATACTTAGGAGTTGTTGCTATGGATTCAATGTTTCTGTCCCTCAAAATTCATATGTTGAAACCTAATGCCCAATGTGATAGTATTAGGGGGTGGGACCTTCGGGAGGTGCTTAGGTTAGTGTTCCTATGCTCTTATGGGATTAGTACTCTTATAAAAGAGACCCCCCTTGCTGTTATGGAAAACAGTATGGCAGTTCCTCAAAAAATTAAAATACACACACAATAGAATATTATTCAGCTTTTAAAAAGGAAGGAAATTCTGCAATATGTTGCAGGATGGATGAACCTTGAGAACATTATGCTAAGTGAATAAGCCAATCACAAAAAGTCAAATACTATAGTATTCCACCTATATGAGGTACTTAAGAATTGTCAAAACCATAGAGACAGAAAATAAAATGGTGGTTGCCAGGGGCTGGGGGAAGGAGGGAATGGGAAATTGTTTAATGGGTATAGTTTCAGTTTTACAAGATAAAAAGAGT
The DNA here is from genome assembly GCA_023783475.1 of Daubentonia madagascariensis. Taxonomy (NCBI): domain Eukaryota; kingdom Metazoa; phylum Chordata; class Mammalia; order Primates; family Daubentoniidae; genus Daubentonia; species Daubentonia madagascariensis. The sequence goes on along the minus strand of JAKFHU010001129.1, from coordinate 12,499,633 downwards.
TGTGAGAATGGATGGTGGTGATGGTTGCAAAATATTATGAATGTATTTAATACCATGGAACTGTACACTTAAAATGGTTGAGATGGTAAATTTTATGTATTTTACCACAATAGAAAGAGAGAGAGAGAGTGTGGGGGTGGGGGGAGAGAGAGCACCCCAGAGTTCTTTAGTCCCTTCCATTATGTGAGGACACAGCAAAAAGATGGCCATCTACGAACCAGGAGTGGGCCCTCACCAGACACTGAATCTGTCAGCACCTTGATCTTGAACTTCCAGCCTCTAGAACTATAAGAAATAAATTTCTGTTGTTTATAAGCCACCCAGTCTATGGTATTTTGTTACAGTAGCCCAAATGGACTAAGACAGTTGTCTAGGCTAAAGAGTATACCTCTATAGGGTGTGGTGGGGGGAGTACCATCTCTGGCACAAACAGGCACATAAACATGCCCACACAGAGAATATTCTGGAGCAGCTCTAGGCAGTATTTACCTCTCCTTGAGGTAAATACACCCAGAACTCCTGTTCCCAATTCTTGCTGATTCTAGCCAGCTACAGTAATCTCACCCAATTATAACCTGTCAGAACAATAAGACAAAATGGTAGCTTTTTTTGTTTTTTTACTTTGAATTATCAATGTACTGATACGTGCAACCAAACAAGCTTATCTCTGAACAGTGAGAAAATACCAACTGTAAGAATTATTACTCCTTTTTGAGAAATCTACCCAACTGACCTGGAATTAGGGCGTTTACCTAAGGTAGATAACTGTGCTGCCATGCAACTAGCAGAGATCATTTGCTGCCACCTAATTAGCAGCACTGCGCTGAGAAAGATCCATCCATCCCTCTCTCCACCCACCTACCCAAACACTGAAAACCTACTATGTGAAAACACAAAGATAAGGGGGGCCAGTCTCTGCCCTTAGTTCACAGTCTAGTCAAGAAGACATATAATCAACTAACAATTTTTCTCACACAAGAGAGTAACATGATCAGACATGCTACACAGAAATATCATTCTAACAGTAGTGTAAAAACTGTATGGAAAGGCCCAGAATTGAGGCTGGGAGAACAGTTATAATAACAAAGCCCTTAATAAGACAATGGCAGCAATAATGAAAAGAAGGTTAATACCTGAGAGACATCTCAGAAGTAGAAGCAACAGGATTTGGTGCTTGATCAAAGGTAGGGAGTAATTAAAAGAGATAAGGTATACAAAGACCAGCATGGTGTTTAGCTCCTAGTACACTACTACTTCTTCCCATTATCAATATCTTATTATCATCATCCCTCTCCTAGGTTATTCCACTCACTTTCTAACTAGTCGTCTTCCCCCTTTTGCATCTTGAAAAGATTTAGCCCTCATTCCAACCCATTTTCCACAATTCAGACAAAATAATCTTTCTGAAATGCCAACCTGAAGCCACTCCCCTGTTAAAATTATTCAGTGATGCTCTATTACTCTTAGGATAAAACCCTTAATCCTTAGCACGATACACAAAGTCTTTCACTCCTGCTTACAAAGGTCTGACTCCTGTTTACCTGCACATGCATACACATTGCTGGTCCCTTTACCTGGAACACCCTCCCCCTACCTAGGCCTGGCTAATGTTCACTCATTGTTGAGGATTCAGTTCCATTTATTGGCAACCCATAGGCAGGGTTGGGGGTAAGAAAGACATTCTGTGCAAAAGGAACACAAAGGTAACAAAGTAAAGGGATTAGTAGTTATTCTTTTTCTTTTTTTCTGCATAAGTAGGGGAGAAGGGATGAAGCTAAAAAGTTAAGATGGGCAGTAGAGTATAGTGGGGAAGCCCACAGACTACAGTTAGACTGCCAAGGATTGAACCTCATCTCTGACTACTACTAGTTGTGGAACCCTGGGTTGGTTACTCAACTTCTTTAATACACATCTATAAAATGGAAATAATAGTAGTACCTAACCCATAGAGTTGTGAAGATTCAATAAGTTGATATATGTAAAATGCTAAGAATAATGTCAAAGAAAGTTATCAATATGTCAGTTGTTATTATTTCTATTATTATACATATTATTAGTGCAGAAGTTCTGGAATACCAAGATAAAGCATCTATAATTAATCTGGCAGACCATGGGGACCACTGAAAGTTTACAGATAAAGGTATAATATGATCTGATAAGGGTTGAATTATGTCCCCCAAAAAGATATGTTCAAGTCCTAAACCCTGGTAACTATAAATGTGACCTTACTTAGGAATAGGGTCTTTACAGATGTAATCAAGTTAAGATGAGGTCATACTGGAGTAGGGTGGGCTCTTTATCTAATATGATTGGTATTCTTTTTTCTTTTCTTTTCTTTTTTTTAGATACAAGGTCTCACTCTGTTGCCCAGGCTGGAGTGCAGTGGCATAATCATAGCTCACTGCAGCCGCAAATTGTTGGGCTCAAGTGACCCTCCTGCCTCAGCCTCCCAAGTAGCTGGGACTACAAATGCATGCCACCATGCCTGGTTAGTTTTGGGGGTTTTTAAAAATTTTTTTATAGAAGGGGTCTTGCTATGTTGCCCAGGCTGGTCTTGAACTCCTGAACTCTGGTATTCTTACAAAAAGAGGGAGAAGAAACATAGATACACAGGGAAAATGTCATATGATGATGGAGGGAGAAATTGGAATGATACATCTCCAAGCCAAGGAACACTAAGGATTGGCAACCACTACCCAAAGGTAGGCAGAGACAAAGAAGGATCTTCCTCTAGAGCCTTCAGAAAGAACATTGCCCTGTCAGCACTTTGATTTTGGATTTCCAGCCTTGAGAATAAATTTTTATTGTTATAAGTCACTCACATTGTAGTGCTTTGTTATAGCAGCTCTTGGAAACGAAAATGATCTTTCTGGTAGCAGGATAGAAGAGGAACTAGAGGCAGTTTTGGAGGGTGTTACAACAGCCAGATGAGAGGTGACCAAACATCTGACTTAGAGTGCTATTATAGGCATGAAAAAGTGCGCTAGAATCAATATGCACAGGTAGAATCTAAAGAATTTAGCAACTGAGTGGTAGATATGAGAAATGACGAAAAAGAGTCAAAGGCAACTCAGAGGTTCCAAATTCAGATGTTCATAACAGCAGTGAGATGGGATACCAGAATCTTACCTGACCCATTGTTCCATCACTAAGTCAGAAACCTATCAGAAACCAGCATCAATGTCAAACAGCCAAGTCAGTGGCTTATCAGACCTCTGCTCTTCAGATGAGCCCTCTGCAGAGAAGGGCCTGCATCCCGACCTAGTTTTCACTGTAGCCCAACAATGCCTTTGTGCTGGCCACTGTGTTTGTTGGTCAGCTCCAAACACGAAGGCTAGTCGACATCCCATCCTGCTCGCTTGGTTTAGAGAAGAAAAGAAAGCTTTGTTACTGCCCTGGGTAATTCCAGGACAGGCATCCCAAGAGTGCCCTGTGGGAGGCTTGTGTTCCAAAGGAGCCTCTTGTTCTCAGCTTGAGGATCTACAGCCATTACAAACGTACATCTGTACACCTGCCAAGACCTGAGTTTGCCACGGTTCAGCCTCTACTCCAGGAGGTTCACCAGGGCCTGCCTGACTGAAATGGTCAGTAGTAAAAAGCTGACTCAAAAAGAGAAAGGGAACACTAGTTATAGGTACAAAGTAAAAGGATTTTACTAACCCAATGTATGTTTCAGAATATTTAAATGTTTCACTCTCTCTGCCTTCACATATGCTTATCTACTGCCCAGAATACCATTCTTCCCCTTTGCAGCTTTGTTAATTCTTATTTGTCCTTCTAAACCCAACATGAGCCCCTTATTTAGGAAGGCATTCCCTGATACTCCATCCCATTCTTTGAGCCACTTTAGCATCCTGTGTATATTTCCACTATTGCTTATTACACATCACACTGCACTATTACTTTGATGGCAGGAACTAGGTCTTTCTCAACTTTGTAAGCCCAGTATCCGGTGAACAATAAAATTGTTGAACAAACAAATACATAATTGTAACATCTTGAAACATTCTTGTCATCCTTTTTTTATTTTAATAAATGACAAAATCAAGCCCAAAGAATTTAAATAACTTGCCTATGATTATTCAACTAGTAAACAGTAGAGTCTGGATTTGCATCCAAGCCTTTTGACCTCAAAGCCCAGGTTCCTTCTACTCCAGAAGCTTACACTTGTGTAGGGAAGCTAAAGCAAAAACAACTTTAATAAACAGAGGAATGTGTAATAAGAGAGATACAAAAATACTATATAGAAGAAGATAAATGGAGAGAAACATTATGACCAAATAAGTGGTGGTGGTGGAGGAGAGGCGTGGGAAGAGGGAAGGCACAGCAGCAGCAGAAAAAGAATCATAAAAGGTTTTATAGGGAAATAAGTGGACTTTGGGCCAGGTCTTGAAGGGAGAAAGATTTCTATAGGATGGAGAGAAAGAGTATATTCCAGGCTGAAGAAACAATATGAATAAAAAAGCAACACAACAGGCTGGGCACAGTGTCTCATGCCTATAATCACAGAGTGTTGGGAAGCCAAGGCAGGAGGATCGCTTGAGGCCAGGAGTTTGAGAAAAAAGCAAGAAAACACAGACTATGTTTAGTAAACAACAAAAAATCCAGTTTGCTTGAATTATAGAGTACTTGCTAAAAAAGAGGAAAACTAGTAGAAAAAGGGTAAGATTAAGCTAGGGCATAAAGGACTAGTGTTTATCCTGAATTCCATCTTTTAATGGAATTCTAGCTGCACATCAAAATACTCTGTAGAGATTTATTTATTTATTCATTTTAATTAAAAATTTTTTTACAGAGACAGGATCTATGTTGCCCAGGCTGGTCTTGAACTCCTGTGATCTTCAAGCAGCCTATTTATTTTTAAATACAGATACCTAGGCCTCACCCAAGACTTTAATCAATGAGGAAATCACTGAAAGTTTTTGAGTCAAGGAATGCCATTGATTATTCATTTATTCATTCAATCAACAAATATGATAAGCACCTACCATTTGTCAGGCACTGTGCTAGGAACCAATGTATGTCAATGTAAATAAAACAGTTCTTGTCATCAAGGAATTTATAATCTACATATACAGTCAATTTAAATCAATAATAAATACTATTTATTATAAGAGCACATAGGAGGGGTAATAAACTAATCTTAGGAGATCAGAAAAGGTTTCCTAGAGAAAGTAATATCTAAGCTGGGGCCTGAAGAATTGACTGGGCCAAGGGAAGATGGAGAGGTGTGTTCTGGGCAGAATAAAGAGCTGATGCAGAGGCCCAAAGGTGGAAAGGGTCATGTCCCATTTGTGGAACTGAAAGAGGTTCAGTACAGCTGTAGTGCACAGGTGAGACAGGAGCATAGACGCTAGAGAAGTAAGCAGTGAGGCCACAGAGATAAGCAATAGAACAATCAGATGTTTTAGCTTTACCCTGAGGACAATGAAAAGCCATAGAAGGGTTTGTGCAGGGAGAAACAAAATTAGATTTGTTTGGTTTCAGAATAAGAAAAAAAGAAAAGGAAAAAAGAAACAAAATTAGATTTGTATTAAACACTGGTACTGGCATAAAGACAGACATATAGACCAATGGAATAAAATAGACAGCCTGGAAATAAACATTCACGTATCAATGGGGAAAGGACAGCTTCTGCAACAAATGAGAAATGGAAATCAAAACCACAATGAGGTATCTATCACCTTGCACTCATTAAGATGGCTACTATAAAAAAAAAAAACAGAAAATAACTAGCACAGGTGAAGACGTAGAGAAATTGAACCCATATGCACTGCTGATAGGATTGTAAAATGGTGCAACTGTTATAGAAAAAAGTATGGAGGTTCCTCAAAAAATTAAAAATAGAACTACCATATGGTCCAGCAATCCCCCTTCTGGGTATATACCCAAAAGAATTAAAAGTAGGGTCTCAAAGAGATATTTGCACACTCATGTTCATAGCAGCATTATTCGCAATAGCCAAGAGGTGGAAGCAACCCAAATGTCCATCAACACATGAACAGATAAACAAAATGTGGTATATACATACAACGGAATATTATCCAGCCTTAAAAAGGAAGGAAATCCTGTCACATACTACAACATGGATGAACCTTAAGGACATTATGCTAAATGAAACATGGCAGTCACAAAAAGACAAATACTAGCCCAGTACAGTGGCTCACACTTGTAATCCCAGCACTTCGGGAGGCCAAGGTCGGGGAGGATTGCCTGAGCCCAGAAATTTGAGACCAGCCTGGGCAATAGAGCAAGACCCAATCTCATAAAAAAAAAATTAGCTGGGCGTGGTAGCACAAGTCTAGCTGAGGCAGGAGGATCGCTTGAGCCTAGGAGTTGGAGGCTACAGTGATCTGTTATTACACCACTGCACTCTAGCCTGGGCAACAGAGTGAGACCTTGTCTCTTCAAAAAAAAAAAAAAAAAAAAAAAAAAAAAGACAAATACTGTATGATTCCATTTATATGAGGTATCAAAAGTAGTCAAATTCATGGAAACAGAAAGTAGAATGGTGGTTACTAGGGGCTGGGGAGAGGGAAAAATGGGGAGTTGTTTAATGGGTATAGAGTTTCTGTTTTACAAGATGAAAAAGATCTGGTGGTTAGCGCATGCCTGTAGTCCCAGCTTCTTGGGAGGCTGAGGCAGGAGGATCGCTTGAGCCCAAGAGTTCGAGGCTGTAGTGCTTCATGATCACACCTGTGAACAGTCACTACACTCCAGCCTGGGCAACATAGCAAGACCTTGTCTCTAAAAGAAAAAAAGAAAGAAAGAAAAACATCTGGAGATCTGTTGCACACAATGTGAAAATACTTAATGCTAACTACTGACCTACACACTTAAAAATGGGTAAGATGGTAAAAAAAAAAAAAATTTTATTTTAGAAGGACCACTCTGACTGGCAATATAGACTATAGATTTAAGGTGTGAAATAAGACTGACAGAGAGACTAGATAGAAGGTTGTGGTAAGAGATGATGATGGCAGAAGGAATTGGCATAAGATAAATGGATTCAAGATAGTAAGGAGGTAAGATGGACAGGACATGGTTATTGATAAGATGTAGAAAAAGGGAGAGGTCAGGGACAAAGGAAAAGGGAACTATCATTTGTATAAGAGCTAAGTATTATACTAATACTTTTACAAATTATTAATTCATTTAATATTTATTGAGCAGCTATTTGTGCCAAGCACTATAGAAGACTTCAGACAATTATTCTGCCACCTTTATAGAATAGCTTCTCATTTTTTTGAGGTTCACTAATAAACTGGCCCTTGACATAGTATCTGCTTAATAATTATTTCTTGAGTAGGAAACAGACACAAGCAATTGCTATAAGAGAGTGAGATGAGCTAAAATGAGCATGTAAGAAAATAAATGCCTATGATTGACTTTGGAAACCATTAATCTAAGAATTTCTTATCTAAGTAAACAATGCTGACCGGGATAACAAGAAAAGACCAAAATAAAGAGAAAGTAAAGGCAGAAAGTGATTATATATCAGGTGCAGGAATGCAGACATACCCTTGAGTAGTGGGAATGTCTTAAAGTATATTGGGAGACCACCCTCCTTCCACAGTCCTACTTGCTACAGACTACAAAGTAGAACAGCTCTCAAGAACCAATACAGATCCAACTCCTTGGAATGATACCACTTATCAAGTTAAGAAAAACACACTTGGCAAATCTTCTATTAGAAACACATCTAGCCTAAACTCAAAAAGATGCTCTGTGAATTCAACTGTCACACTAGTTTAACAATCATGAGGGGATTAAGAGAAAGATTAGCTAGAAATCTCCCGAAGAACTTTCTAAATCCTTCTCTGTCCTCTCCCTACCAACACTGTGAAAAGATTCATCAGATGGCCAAACTGAAAGAGGCAGATATCTTTGTGGCTAACAGTTTAACTGTTGGAAGCTAGAGTGTTGAGAAGCAGTATTCATTCATTCATTTATCCATTCATCCAACAAATATTTACTGCATACTTTTAAGTGCCAGTTACTAACAATGGCCAAGCCCAAAGAGCTTAAAGTTTAGTAAGTTCAGGATAATAGTCAGTCAGAACTTGATTTAAATCCCAGCTCTGCCACTTAGCTAAGAGATCTTAGATAAATTAATCTCTTTCTGCTCCTCAGATTTCTCATCTGTAAAATGGGAAAAATAACACCTATTTCATGGGATTGTGTGATAATTAAACAAAATATTGAGAGGGAGAAAAACAAAAAAAAAGCTTAGCAGGCACGGCACGTAGAAAGCATTTAGTAAAAAAAACTGGCCTGGCGAGATGGCCCATGTCTTTAATCCCAGAGCTTTGGGAGGCTGAGGTGGGAGGATCACTCGAGGCCAGGAGTTCAAGACCAGCCTGGGCAACATAGTGAGATCTGTCTCTACAAAAAATAAAAAAATTAGCTGGGTATGGTGGTTGCCTGTAGTCCCAGCTACTTGGGAGGCTGAGGCAGGAGGACTACATGAGCCCAGAAGTTCGAGGCTGCATTGAAGTATGATCATGCCACTGTACTCCAGCCTGGGTGACACAGTGAGACCTTGTCTCAAAAAAAAAGAAAGAAAAGAAAAGAAAAACAACTTAATGATTTTTTATTTTTGTTACTGAGGAGGTAATACAGCAGGTGAAAAATGCATCCTTCAAAACCAAGGAAATGTTTTCTAAAGAAAAGGTTGATAAACAGGATGTAAACAAGAAAGATATTATCACTCAGAGTCCTCCTTCAAACACGATACTCTACAAAGATATCTCTACTTGGATGTCCACTAAATATTTCAAACTTTAAACTTGTTCAAAACTGAATTTTTTTTTTTTTTTTTTTGAGACAGATTCTTGGTCTGTCACCTAGACTAGAGTACAGTGGCGTCATCCTAGCTCACTGTAACCTCAAACTCCTGGGCTCAAGTGATCCTCCTGCCTCAGCCTTCCGAGTAGCTGGGACTACAGGTGCGCACCACCACGCCTGGCTAATTTTTTCTATTTTTGGTAGAGACGGGGGCTCACTCTTGCTCAGGCTGGTCTTGAACTCCTGAGCTCAGGTGATCCTCCAGCCTGGGCCTCCCAGAGTGTTAGGATTACAGGTGTGAGCCACCGCGCCCAGCCAATACTGAATTCATGATCATCTCAATCATTTTGTATCTTGTACCTCCTATAGTCTTCCCCATCTCCATTAACTGCAACTATTCTTTAGGCGTTCAGGCCAAAAACCTTACAGTTATCCTTGACTTCTTTCATCTTCTTACATCTTACCCTTCTTACCCTACATCTAATGCATCAGAAAAGCCTGTTTTTTGTTTTTTGGGTTTTTTCCTACTTTCAAAATAGATTCAGAATCACCAGTTCCACTGCTACCATTCTGGCCCAAGTTACCATCATCTCTCACTTTTTTGCACAGTCTTTACTTATTGCACAGATGTTAATGCAATGGTCTCTTAACTGGTCTTCCTGCTTTCACCCTTTCCTTTTTTTCAGTTATTCACCAAACAGCAGCCAGGATGATCTCATTAAAATATAAGTCATAAAACCTCCAAAGACTTCACAGTTCATCCTGTGTAAAAACTAAAGTTCTGACAATGCTCTGTGTATAAGACTCTGTGATCTGACCCCATCTACTATAGTTCTTTTCACTCTTTCCACTGCAGCCACATTACCCTCCTTGAAGTTCTTCAAACAGAATAGGCACACTTCTGCCTCCATGCCTTTGCACTTGCTATTCTCACTGCCTAGAACACTTTCAAATCCATACAGCTAGTTCCCTCACCTCCTTAAGTTCTTGCCTCTTCTGCGAGGACCTCTCAGTCCACATACTTAAAACTGCAAACCATTCAGCACTTACCACCATATATATTACAATTTGTTTTCTCATTTAGTCTAACTCTTCTGCCCACCCATTGCTGATTAAAATGTAAATTCCATGAGGGCAGGGATTTTTATTTGTTCATTATGGTATTTCCAGTATCTGGAATGGTGCCGGACACATGGTATGCACCAAATAAACATTTTTTTTATGAATAAATGAACCTGAAGCAAGCAAGCAAGTCAGGGAAAAACTGCTTTGGATAAAGTAAACTAAATGAATTCTTCTACTATTTGTAGGCTAGATTGCCAACCTCAAATTCTTGTTTCTCAAATGTCATAGGAAGACACTAAAAATAAGAGGAGAAAACATATACCACAATTTAGAGATTTTTTTATTACTAAATGACCAAAGCAAAAAATTAAATAAAATGTACCTTTTTCAAAAGTAAAGCAAATGCCAAAATGTATTGGTAGAAACATTTTTTTGCAAGTAGAAGTTTAAGTGAAATAAACTTCTAATTGTGAAAGGATTTGAGATGTGACATTTCACACTATTTTTGATTTCTGGTTGTTTCCACTAGAGCTAATTCAGCTTTCCTAGAGCTGGGTCTACACTAGACAATCAACTATAAACACATCCTAAGGATATACTATGGGCCCAGCCACACAGGGCATTATTATAGGCCCTATCCAGGAGACCAAGTTCCATTAGAGAACCTGGGATTTGCCACAGCTTGAAAAGTAGGAAGGAAAAGAAAAATAAGAGCATTCCTGGAAGGCACACCTAAAGCCAAGATGTGCAGAAAACAGCAAAAACTAACTAAACTTAACTAACTAAAGGGAGGGATTCATATTCTGAAACCAGATTAGAGAGGGTCTAGAACACTAAACAGAAGTTTTTAAACAGAAGCATCACATTATGCCTGATGAAGATTATTCAGGTAGTGGTATATCAAAAATGAAGTAAAGAAAGACTAGAGACAGGAAAACCAGCTACAAAGCATTTGTATTAATAGGAACCCAGGTGCGGAATAAGATCACTGCAGTTGGAATGGAGAGAAACAAAAATAATCAGAAAGATATCACAAAGAAGAAAATAGGATAGGACTGGGGAATGATTAAATTCAAGTGATGAGGCCGGGTGTGGTGGCTCATGCCTGTAATCCCAGCACTTTGGGAGGCTGAGGTGAGAGGATCGCTTGAGGCCAGGAGTTTGAGACCATCCTGGGCAACAGCAATACCCGTCTCTACCAAAAATAGAAAAATTAGCCAGGTATAGCGGTACATACTTGTAGTCCCAGCTACTCAGGAGGCTGGGCCAGGAAGATCACTTGAGCCCCAGAGTTTGAGGTTGTAATGAGCTACAATGCCACCACTGCACTCTACCCAGGGCAACAGAGTGAGACTATGTCTCAAAAAAAAGAAAAAAAAAATACTACAGTGGAATAAAGATGGTCATTGAGAAATAGAGTCTAATTCCCCTACTCTTGCATCACAGCTGGCCTTAGTGACTTGGCCAATGGAATGCAGCTTAAGTGACATTCTGGAACTTCCAAGGCTAAGTCATAAGAAGTCTTGCAGCTTCCACTGGGTGGCTTATACCACTTACCAGTCACTGCATGAAAAGTCTAACTATCCTAAGATAACCATTCTGTGGGAAGTCTAAGCCATATGGAGATGATCTAGAGAATGAGACCCCATGTGGAAAAAGAGAGGCGCCAAGGAGCACCACAGCACCAGACAGGCAAATGAAGAAGCCATCTTGGAAGAAGCCAGCTCAGCCCTCCTAGCTGACACATATGGATCAAAGACCCAGACTTTTTGAATACCTGACCTACAAAATCACAAGCAAAATAAAATGTTTTTTTTTAAGCCACTAAGTTTTGGGATAGTTTGTTATACAACAATAGATAATGGGAACAGGCGTCTTTTTTATCCTAAGCCCAGAGTTTAGCAAAGCGCCTCGCCTACAGCATATTCACTCAAAGTGGTGTGTGTCAAGGGAATCTCTCTCTTCCCTCATATTTTCTAATCTTTTTAATTTTCACATCTTTGTCATTTCCCCTCACCCTCACCAGTCCTTTAGGAAAACCTGTACCACAGAGGCAATCCTTGTTGGTACCTCTGATATGTCCTCTTAACTACCATGTGGTAGCAATAGCCTCCCCAAAGCTTGAAAGATAGGTATGTCAATAGTCTGTCAAAGTTAACCCAAGGCAGGGCACCAGGCAACTTCACACCCAGCTCAAGGTAAATAAGGCCAGGGGAATACTCTATACTGGGCCACACAAAAACAAGAAAAGCAGCAGGCAAAACCAAAAGCAATATCATAGCACACCAAGAAACTGGAATCAGGGTCTGGCTTGCTCATTTTTATAAATAATGCATGAGTTTGGTCACTGAACCCATGGAGTTTCCTTTCATTGTAAGCTGTCTGATTATATAAGGCTTCTTGTAAGTCTGACATAACCAACTCAGAAGCAACAAGTATCAACCCACATAAACAAGAAATTTCCAGAGTAACTACTCTAATAAAGAAAGAAGGTGTATGGTGGGGTGGGAATGAGGAGTGAGAGGGGGATGAGGGCTATGTGAATAAAAAACTCTCTGCAACGGCCTGCAGGGCTAATCCATCCCATTCCCTCATGAGCTAAAAGCATTTCTTCAGTACTAAATGTCTGTTTGACTGAGGTGGCTTTGCTGTCAAAAGACAGAATCACCTCACCAGGCCAAGGAATAATCTGCAATTGCAGAATTATTAATTATTAATCATTAATTATTAATGAGTGGTTCTCATTGTCACAACAGGAAAAAAAGAATAGTTTCTCCATGACAGAAAAGGGAAGAAAGACCCAGCCACCAAGTAATTCAATTGTCTCCTTTGACAGAGAGTACTGTCTGGCACTTGAGACCCCTGCCTCACAAGCATATACCCTACCCAATTCCCCAATGCCCAATCTTCTAGCCATTGAGAGGTTCTGCACTAAGAAGTTCCCAAACTGCTTGATTGTGAAGATATATCCTTCTTTGTGCCTTTCTTAACAATATTACAAGGAAAACGTAATCTGTCCAGAGGCATCTCTCTCTCTCTTTCTCTCTCTCTCCATCCCACCCCCTACCCATCTTGGATATGGAGGAGAAAATATATACTATGTAAGTTAGTGGCAGCTAATTTTTGATTATGAATGAGACTACTTTTTGATGAAGTTGACAATGAAAAAGAATAGGGTCTCTGAATAGCATCACTTTAACTGCTAAATTAAACCAATATTTAACCTAATAAACTGCTAGAATTCCACTTATATGAGTCCTTTTGTTGTTTAAGGCCATTTAACTATTTTCTGTTACTTGCACCCAAACACATTCAATATACCCAATAACCAAGAAACATCTTTTCCAAATAACCCAGAATACATAAAAAGTGAATCAGAACTGAATTCTACAAATACTACACATGCTACACAAGATCCTCTGCTTAGCACTGTGGGGAATATAAAAGTGAATTAAGCACAGCATGTTGTAATAGAAATAGGCTTTTAAGTCAGATAAACGTGGATCCAATCCTACTTTGGGAAAGTCACTTAATTTCTCTAAGTCTTAGTTTTCTCATCTATAAAATGGAAGAAATAAGACTAGTATTGTGAGAATTATAGCCAATACAAAGCATCAAGCATAGCACTCAACCCATAGTGGGTGTTTAATAACTAGTAGTGGTTACGGTTTAAAAAACAGGAGAAAGCTGGGTACAGTGACTCACGCCTGTAATCTTAGCAACTCGGGAGGCTGAGGAAGGGGGATTGCTTGAAGCCAGGAGTTGACCAGCCTAGGCTACATAGCAAGACCATGTCTCTGAAAAAAAGATGAAAAACAATTAGCCAGGCACAGTAGTGCACCTGTAGTCCCAGCTATTCGGGAGGCTGAGGTGGGACAATTGCTTGAGCTCACTGCAGTGAGCTATGATGGCACCACTGCACTACAGCCTCGGCAACAGAACAAGACCCTTTCTCTTTTTTAAAAAAGAGAGAGAGAGAGAGAGAAAATCTTTACCCTCACATAGGGTGGAAAAACAAATAATTATCATCTGCTGATTGGAATATTTATAGGATATGGGAGATTGCCAACAAGGGTTTCAATTCTTCACCCCTTACTGAATCCATTCCTTTTGACATATAACTTTGCAGTACACTCCTGATGTGGACATGGCATAATTTCCACCCATGACTCAGGCATGTGACTTGCTTTGTCCAATGGGATGTTGGCCAAGTAAACTTGAAGATAAGGAGAGTCATGAAAAGCAGTTGTACAAATGGGCTGGCATACTCTTGCTATTCTGGTATCATCTTAAAAATGACACGTCCAGGCTAGCCCACTGGCCCCAGAAAAAGGAGGAGCTAGAGCTAAGCAGCTCAGCAAATCTCAGCCTAGAGCAGCTGAGCTGACCTGCAGATGCATGAGTGAGACTAAGTGAGACCAGCAAAACTGCCCAATCTAGCCCAGCTCAGTTCAGTTGACCATGGAGATGTATGAGGAAGAAATGTTTATTGCTATATGCTTTTGAGGTTTTGTGGTTGGATATTACATGGCAATAGCTAACTAATACACAGGGTTATATTTTCTGTCTTTAAAAAACTGAAGATTTATACTTCCTTGACACTTGTGACTAAGTGAAAGTCAAGGTTAGGTCTTCTGAGTCAAAGACATATTTATGGAACATTCCTACTCAATACAATATAGATTGTTAATTCAACTCATTACACTTAAAATGATTCATGGGATCTTTTACCAAATTGCTTTCACTTTAACAAATACTAGTTTTCTTAAAAACTTAGAAGTCTATCCTTGCTACAGGTAGTTTAAAAACAAAAACAAAACAAAAACCTAAGTGTCTGACTGTTCCAAGTTCAATTAATATCTACAATTACAATGAAGACTTGTGGAAAGGGTTCAAACCCAGAAAAGTCAAGATCACTACTGTATGACAAATATTCTTCCTAATAATGTCAGTACTTTACAGGCATTAACAAGAGCTGTGCTTGTCTACTATAATTATTGACAAATAAATGTGAAGATAAATGACTAATGGTGCTCACATTACTTTGGAGGGCAGGCATTCCACCCATCAAAAAATATTTACTTAATGTCATCTAAGTTTCAAGGGCTGTGCTAGATATTATTAATAATTTATTTTTATGATCCTTAGTGAAACCAATAGCTGTGATGCCAAGTCAAATTATAAGGCAAATAAACTTAGAAGTCTCCAGACACCTGTGTCATCATGGCCTTTGCCAATCCCCTTCTGAAAATAACCATGAGCATTTGGATATTTGAGCTGCATCACCATCAGCCTATTAACATCATAATAAAAATATTAATATCATAAGCTATATCAATATCACATTAATGATACTGGAAAGACTGGCAATAAATACTCTTTCATAAAACACATATTGTATGTTGTATACGGCTATAAACAAGCTAACAAGCAGCAGATTAAGTAAAACACGGCCAAGAGAATGTTGCATTATGAGTGTTGCATCATTCATTTCTGCCATTTCCACTACACCCCACTTTAAAATATGTCACATGATCACAGATTTTAAAGGATGTTCTTCTCTGTCAACGAAACCAACATACAGGCCTTCCCAATGAACTCACATTTCAGAGAACAATCATATACAAAGAAAATGCAAAAAATACTTTTATGCTTATTAGTGTCAGAACTCTTGTAGACAGAAGGCTTGAGAGATGGAGAGAGTTTTGTCTTTGAAGAATTTATAGGTCTTTCTCCACTAGTGGAGACTGACCCATTCCACTCTCTCTGGAATGTATTAAAAAAAAAAAAAGAATGTATAGACTCACTTCTAAAAATAGAAATATACAGAAAATGTTTCTTGATCTGGGGTGCTGGTTATGGGTGTGTTCATTTGTAAAAATTTGGTAAACTGTACCTTTCACATGTGTGCTTTTTATGTTATGTTAGACTTTGGTAAAGTCTTAAAAAATTTAACGACACTAACAGCAGTATAGGATTAAGTACGGAATGAAAAATATTAATAATTCAGGGTTCAAAGGAGGGATTAGTCACTGTTAATAATTCAAGTTCTAACAGTTAACATGTATTAAGCAATTTCTATATGCCAGCACTGTGCTAAATAAGCATTTTATATTTCATCCTCACAACATCCCTGCAAGGTCAACATTCTATCAGCAGCATTTGCCACAATTAATTACTCCCTCCTTCAAACTCTTTCCTTTCCATTCCAGGCCAACATACTCTCGTGGTTTTCTTCCTATCTCACTAGCTGCTTCTCAGTCCACCCTTCTCCCCAGACTTAAAACTGAAATAATACTCTAGGGCTCAGCTCCTGGTCCTCTTCTCTATCTATATTCCCTGGGCCACGTACTACTCTTATTATTCCCATTATACAGATGAAAACATTGAGGCACAGAGAGATTCAAACCTAGGCAATCAAGACTTCACAGACCATGCTTTTAACCTCCTCACCATTCTGCCTTCTTTGGCCTTTCACTTAAGAGGCTGGATATAGTTATACACATTACATTCTAGTGCCTTTGGTAACTGAGAAAAGAGTCATAAAGTGAGGCACATGGGACCCTGCTTCATAAGATATTAAGGACTAATACCAGGCACCAAGCCAGCAGGAAACCAATACCCTTGCAAATTCTACTAAACAACTTTCCTTCCTAAGTTTCTTCACTTTGTACTTTGGTAATTACTTCTCAAGGAGGAATGTGAAAACATTCTAGAACATAGATTCTCCAATCTAGATGCTCATGAAATAACCTGGGGGTTTTAAAAGTACAGATGTGCCCTATGCAGACCTATTAAACCTACAGGATTCCAGGAATCTGTGTTTTGAAGGAGCACCCAAGCATATTCTGAAGCCAATAACTTGGTAGCTGAATTTGTTCTAGAGAGAGTTTTCTGGGTCCTCAGAGGGTAAGTAATGACTATTTATCTCCCTAGCAGCGGCTGGAAACGAAATGAGAATGGAGATGTAAACTGATTCCAACAGGTAATGAGACCAATCAGGAAACCAGAGCAGCAATTGTGGAATTCTAGATCAGGACATCAAACATTTCCAGGTGGCCTGGGAATCTGTTGCCACAAGAGAGTGTGCAGTCATGTGATATCATCCCTTGGCTTAGGAGGGAGTCACCCACGCAGCAAGAACCAATTTAACACTTGAGCACTCATATTCTCAGAGTACTCACCAAGTATTATGAAGGAATATAAGGATCTTAAGAGATATGGCCATTGTTCCCAGGCAACAGAAGAAATCACTGCCATTTTCACAAAAACATAAATGCACATACATTTTGTTTACATATGCAAGCAACACTTACTATGGAACCATAAATTCTGAAACTAAGGCAAAGAAGTCATTTCAACACACTTTTTGAAGTCTTACCTCTGTAAGTGCATGCAACTGTCCTTGATGAACACACACACCCATGAACCTAAAAAACAAAACAGATTTTTATTTAACAAATGAAACGAACACAAACATAAATGTCATATGGAGAAACTAGTTTAGTTAACTATGCATGAGAAACAATCCAATACCTGTGAAGCCCCCTGGGTTCCTGTCCAACTCTGTAGCCTCTTAATCATGACTAAGATCCCAGGTTGATAAATTTCTAAATTTACCACGAAATATTTGGTTGTAGCAAGACCTAGTGGTAAAATGCAATGTAGGAAGAGGGAGGATAATAAGCCTTAAAAAACAGCATGATATAATGGGAAAAGCACCAAATGGAAGTAAGTTTGATGCTGGTTTCAGCTCTGCCACTACCTGACTACATGCTCACCACTCTCCCCCACCAAAAAAAAGGAAAAAGAAAAAAGTCACTATTTGTGACTCGGTTTCCTCATCTACAAAGTAAGTAGGTTGGACCACCCAATCTGAAAGTATATAATTTACCAACAACAAACTAGAAAAAAAAACCCCACACATTTGCTGGGTGACAAAGGACTAACTTCTTTAACATACAAGGAATACGTCCAAATGTATAATTACAAAGAAAACCCAGTAGAACAGTAGGTAGAGGTATGTACATAGTATACAGAAAAATAAGTATAAATGGCTAATAAAAAATATAAAAATGTGCTCAAATTCACTCATATTTATTTTATTTTTTTAATCTTTTTTTCATGCTAGACAAACATATAAAATTCACTCATATTTAAAGAAATGCATATTAAAACAAGGAAATACCACTTTTTAAATCTATCAAATGAACAAAAAGATTAAGATTGATAATACTCAGTGTCGTCCAGAAGGTAAGGAAACTTACATACACTGTTGAGTTCTTGGCACAAATTTTTCAAAGGGAAATTGACTATATCTAGAAAAATTTTTAATTGCCCCAACAATTCTACTTCTAGGAATTTATCTTACAAATATACTCAATACAGGTGAGCAAAAATACCTGTAAAAGGATGCTATGATCTAAGTGATGTGTCCCCCCCGCCACCCCCAACTCACATGTTGAAACTAAATCCCCAGTGTGATAGTAGTAAGAGGTGGGGCCTTTGGGAGGTGATTAGGTCATGAGGGCTCTGTCCTCATGTATGGGATTAGGGACCTTATAAAAAAGATGCCCATGGGAGCTTGTTTGCCCCTTCTGCCATATGAGGGCACAGCAATGAGGCACCATCAATGAAGCAGACAGCCCTACCAGACTCTGAATATGCTGGCACGTTGATCTTGGACTTTCTAGCCTTCAGAACTGAGAGCAATAAATATCTATTGTTTATAAATTACTCAGTCTAAGGTATTGTGTTATAGCAGCCTAAACAAACTAAGACAAAGGATATCTACTTTAATAGTGTATATGAATCTAAATATCCATCAGTAAAAGACTGCTTAAATATTTATGGCATATTCATAGATTGAAATGCTATATGGCCATTACAAAGAATGAAGTAGATATTTATGCACTAATGTGGGAAGATATCCAAAATATATAGTTAAATGAAAACATCAAGCTACAAAACAATATAGCATGATTCCATTAGTGTATAAAACATGTTTATATATTAATAAAAAATGTCTAGAAGCATTAATAAGTGGTACTGTACAGAGGAGGTAAAGGGTGATTTGTATTTTTTATTTTACATACTTCTATTACATCTGAAGTTTTTTTCCAACCAACAGGTTATATTTAAATATAAAAATAATTTTAAAATAAAAACCATAAATCAACGATTATGACTGATGACCATAAAGTAGGAGAAGGTAAATGTCATAAAGCCAGTAACAGTAGGGGTTTGGGTTATTGAAAAGGAAGTCTCATTAATAATACCAAAGTCTCAAGTAAGTTCTAGTTTAGAAGGACAAAGAAAACGGAAGAGACTGACTATACGCAAGCATGCACAGCAGTGACTGTATTGGAAAGGACCTCAAAGTTCCATGAAGGCAGAGTCTATGTCATATCTTTCTGTGTGTTCACAGCACCTAGCAAATAGTATGCAAACTCAGTAAATGATTGCCAAGTGAAATGGAATGGAGTAAGGAGAGTGGTGGCTGTAATATCACAGTAGAGTTTTTGAGACATGCTCCTTCCACATTTCAACTAATCTGAACTACCAGTTTCTCCAAGGGGTGGTTTCTGGACTGCTAGTTTCCTATGAGTTCATCTAGAGACTTCATGGGAACTTGAGAAAGGAAAGAACCTGAGGAAAGATCTAGTCAGTACTGAAAACAGGGTGCAGGCTCCAAAGACTTACCTCTGGCTTGGAAAGAGATGGGAAGTGAAATAGCAGAGTAATTAAAAGGGCTCTGAAATTAGAGGATGTGGGTTCATATTGCACCTCCACTCTTTTACTAGCAAGCATTCGTTTCCCCTCTCTGAAAAATAGGGATAATAATGTCCACAACATAAGGTTGTTAGAAAGATTGAATGAAATAATAAATGTAAAGTGCATAGCACAGTGACTGCTACATAGTAAGAGTTCAAAAGAAGGTAAGCAATTATCATAATTGTAACTCAGAAGTGGACCTGGTAAGAATCGAATTTAGTCACAGATGGCTGGAAAGAAGCTGGTTTCTACATACCCACCCTCCTTTCCATTCCCCAACCGTTGTCCCTAACCCAACTTCCTGCTTTGTAAAAGTAGGACACTTGACTTCATTCACATGTCAGTTTTTTCACTACGAAACCCACCACCTAATATGGAAGAAAGTAAGCAGGGGGAATGTGGAGTAGGTAAAAGTCTAACAAACAATGAATATGAGCAACACAGAGTGCTGAAGGACTAAATCTGGGATGCTGAAGCTGTTTCTGGCCAGCAGGGCAGTGTCTATGAGATGTACAGACAGAGCATCTGAGAGTTTCTGTCAACATCAGCCATTTAGATGGGTAAAAGAGAGTGAGTTGCACTGAAGTAGAGGAAATTTGGGCAAATGAATGAAAAGACAACTGATCTGAGAGAGCATAATTTGTACAGATGTCTTTCAAATAAGTTACTGGGTACAGTGGCGTGAGCAGGTAGTACCAGCTACTCTGGAGGCTGAGGTGGGAGGATCACTTGAGCCCAGCCCGGGCAACATAGTAAGACCTCATCTAAGAAAGAGAGAAAGAAAGAAAGGCAAAAAAAAAAAAAAAGGTCACTCTTCTCAAAATGTTCATACAACTCCCCAATCACTGGAATTACGAGAGTGAATATTCCATTTATTTATGAAACAGGCCGGGCTCAGTGGCTCACCCCTGTAATCCCAGCACTTTGGGAGGCCAAGGTGAGAGGATCACTTGAGCGCAGGAGTTCGAGGTTGTGGTGAGCTATGATGGTGCCACTGCAATCCAGCCTGGGTGACAGAGCAAGACCTTGTCTCTTAAAAAAAAAAAATATTAAACAATTAATTATTGAGTGGCTGCTATGTGCAAGGCATTATGGACAGGACAGCAAATAAAGCAAAGTCCCTGCTCCCTGCTCTTGCAGAACTTTCATTCCAGGGTCATTCTGTTGGAAGGCAATTATAATAAAAAGATAAGTGGGTTTATGCAGAATGTGGTTAAATTGTATGCCTAAATTGCTGTTTCTACTCCACCTCTTATAGAAAGAATGCTTCCCTGAGATTAAATGATATCCCTACCTAGGAATAATTCTATTTCCATTGTCTTACCATAGCAAAAAGTGTTAAAGTAAAATATGATAAACTACATTTCCTCCTTCATTAAGGCTTTCCAACCTACGATGGGCACTAGCAGGAGTTGGCTAACTATGGCACCTACCTGTTTTTATAAACTAAGTTTTACTGGAACTTAGCCATGATATGGTCTATGGCTGCTTTGGTGTTACAACAGCAGAGCTGAATAGTTGTGACAGAGACTATATGCTTGCAAAGACTAAAATATTTACTATCTAGCCCTTTATAGGAAAAGTCTGCTGACTACTATGGTTTAAATGTTTGTCACCTCCAAAACTCATGTTGAAACTTAATTCTCAATGTGGCAGTATTGATGGGTGGGGCCTTTAAGAGGTGATTGAGTCATGAAGGCTCTGCCCTCATGAATGGATTAATCCATTCACAGATTAATGGGTTATCACAGGAGTGGACTGGTGGCTTTATTCTTCTTCTTTTTTTTTTTTTTTTTTTTGAGATGGGGGTCTCACTATAGCATTCAGGCTGGTCACTAACTCCTGGGCTCAAGCAATTCTCCCACCTCAGCTTCCTGAGTAGCTGGTAGCTGAGACTACAGGTGTCAGCCACCATGCCCGGATGGTGGCTTTATAAGAAGAAGACAGACATGAGAGAGCACGCTCAGCCCCCTTGTCATGTGATGCCCTGAGCTACCTTGCAACTCTACAGAGAGTCCCCACCAGCAAGAAGGACCTTACCAGATGCAGCCACTTGACCTTGGACTTCTTAGCCTCCATAATTGTAAGAAATAACTTACTTTATAAATTACTCAGTTTCAGGTATTCTAAGCAACAGAAAACGGACTAAGACACTAGCCTAGAGCATAGGAATCTATCCATTTCCACCTAGGAGATATTAAGCAAGTTATCTAATCTTTATAAATCTTAATTTCCTCATCTACAAAAATAAACATGAAAATAACACTACTTAAAAGGGCTGTTATGAGGATTAGATGGGATATTTCAAGTACAGTGTTTAGCAGTATCTAGTGCACACTCAAATAAAGATCAGCGGCTTTTATTTTATCATTATTAACACTACTAAATTATGCTCCTTTACATGGCTACCAGTCACCTTTTCAAAATATAAAATATGCCATTCCCTTCTTCATAACCCTTCAATGGCTCCTTTCTGCCTGTAGAATAATGTCAAAACTCCTTACCACAGCATTTAAAACTCACCATGATTCACTGCAACTAATCTTTGGAACCTCACATTTTTCCGTAAGCCTTATCCTTCACCCATCTCTCCCTTTCCTCTGGTTCTATCATTCTAGCCTACGTATATATACTTAAATTTCCCCCATTTAAAAAAATTTTTCCCTTGCTCCCTCCCTAAAATATGAATCTAATTTATACTTTTCATTTGTTACCAAACTTTAAGAGTAAGTTACATTCTCTATCTATATTTCTTTAATTTTCACTCATTCCTAAACTCATTATAATCTGCCTTCTGCTCACATAACTCTTTTGTAACTTTCTTCACTGTGGAAGATTCAGAGCTTTATTTATCTCTGCATTTCTAGTACCTAGTATAGTATCTGGCACATAGTAAACAAACTCTCAGTAAAGATTTTTTGAACAGCAGGCATGATTTTTATGACCTGGAAACTTGGTTGAAGCTCATCCCTTGAACTGGAATATTATACTTAATGAAAATCATCCATCCAAGATTAGCTAAAAATTCACCTTCTCTATAAGAGATTTCCTGGATGCCCTCAGTTAGCATTAATCCCTTCTCTCACTCCCTCCCTCACACAGTACTGCTAGGAATTTTCACTCTCCTTTGAATGACTGCTAATTAGCATTAAGTGAAGTGGTCTGGGTCTGGAGTCAGACTGCTTAGAATTGAATCCTGGCTCTGTCACTTACTGGTGACCTCTCTGCATTTCAGTCTCTCCACATGTAAAATAGGAATATTGATATTACTTAACCCATATGGTCACTGTAAAGATGAAATGAGATAACGTGGGTTCTTGGAACATAATAACATAATAAGCACTAGAAAATGGTAACTCTTCTTCTTGTAACATTTCTTCTGACTCCTTCCCCAGACTGGAACATAAGTAAGGTTTGTTTTGTTTTGTTTTGTTTTTTAAGAGTTGAGGTCTCACTCTGTCGCCTAGGCTGGAGTGCAGTGGCACAACCATAGCTCACTGTAACCTCAAACTCCTAGGCTCAAGCAATTCTCCCACCTCAGCCTCCTGAGTAGAACTACAGGCATGTGCCACCATGCCCAGCTAATTTTTTAATTTTTTTGTAGAGACAGTCTCACTATGTTGCCTAGGCTAGTCTTGAACTCCTGGCCTCAACTGATCCTCCTGCCTTGGCCTCCCAAAGTGCTGGACTTATATTAGCCACCACACCCAGCCCTAAGTAAGGTTTTTAAGAGTACAGATATTGTCTCATTTGTTTCTATATACCATGTCTGACACACAATGTTTTGTATACAAAATGCTAAACAAGCATTTATTGAATGAAGAAGCAATAATCACCAAATTAATTTCACGATATATACTTGTTTTACAAAAAGGAACATCTAGAGGCAGGTACAAGGCTGGAAAGCCAAGAGGTTTCTGATTTGATTTGATTTGATTTAATCAAATATTTAAAATGAAGCCAGGCAATAGGATTCTACTAAGAAAACAATGGCTACATTCTAAAATCATGGGTCTTCTAGAAGCTGAAAAGACCTGGTTTGGGTGTGATATACCCTTGCTTCTCTTGCTCCCAAGCCCACCATCTCTATGTCCACACCATCCACAGCACATTCAGGCAGGCACTGGCTTCATGTGACACTTTTCACCCCCTAACTCACCATATCACAGTTGTGTTGCACAACTCTACTTCTGTGTGCAACTTTTCTGCCTGACCTCTCTCCCACCTCATTCTTACACAGAAAACCACCACCACCACATCCAAAATGGTGTCACAGAGCTGGCAAGCTGAGACAAGCATTAATTTTATATTGGAAGCAGAGCTTGAGTAGAGTTAAGCACTCCAATTGCTATAATCAGAATATACTTTAAAGGGGAAATATTACTCATCCTTGACAGGGAAGTGATATGTACCTCGGAAAGCATATAGTATCAATAATAAGTTTCTACTGAGATTTTTATTGCTAATTAACTTGTGGATGAAGCCTAAAATCTTTTTTGGTACAAGACAGGACCCAATATAAATTACCTTCTGAATGATTCTTATCCCCCGCCCCCAAATCATGCCAGCTAGAATTATTTAGCTCAGGAAGGGAGTACTTTCTCAATGTATGTACTTAAGAGTGAGTGATTACTCAATTTCTGTTATTTTTAGTTTCATATTACACACACATTCATGGCGAGAAGAAGGGTTGCTTTTGTATTTTAGACCAGTGCTCCCCAAATTTTAATGTGGAAACAAATCAATGAGGAATCTTGTTAACTTGCAGACTCAGATTCTGTATGTCAGGGGTGGGGCCTAAGAGTTTGAACGTCTAAACTCCCAGGTGATGCTGATGCTGCTTGATCCATAGACCATACACTGAGTAGCAAGGCTCTGTCTAGACAAAAGACAGTTTATTACTGCTCTAAAGTTAGTAAAGTCAACAGGCAACTCTCAACTCTGATACTACTGGTAAACTAGACTTTGGCCAGATTTGCCTAAATCTCTTCTATAGCATGACTTACTGTTCCCCATAAAATGTCATTACCATGTTTTTCCACACCTTTGCCTTTTCTTAGGCTATTCCCACTGCCTAGAATGCCCTTCTCTTCATTTCCACATAAAGTCATACGTTGTTTAATGATGGGAGTATGTTCTGAGAAATGTGTCATTAGGTGATTTCATCACTGTGCGAACATGG
Source organism: Daubentonia madagascariensis (assembly GCA_023783475.1). Taxonomy (NCBI): domain Eukaryota; kingdom Metazoa; phylum Chordata; class Mammalia; order Primates; family Daubentoniidae; genus Daubentonia; species Daubentonia madagascariensis. The sequence continues at coordinate 12,474,825 of JAKFHU010001129.1, read as the reverse complement.
ATGGTATAACCAAATACACACCTAGGTTATATGATGTATCCTATTGCTCCCAGGCTACAAATCTATACAGCACATTACTGTACTGAATATGGCAGGCAACTGTAACACAATGGTAAGTATTTGTATATCTAAACATAAATAAAGGTACAGTAAAAATATAGCATTATAATCTTATGGGACACCATCATATATGCCATCTGTCATTGACTGAAACATTATCATGCAGTGTATGACTGTAGTTAGAGTCTACCCATCCTCAAAGCCCAGGGGTTTTTTTTCTTCTTTTTTATGAATGGTGGGGGGAGTAAAGTTTAGTTTCCTTTTTTTTTTTTTTTTTTTTTGTGTGTGTGTGTGATAGAGTCTTCCTCTGTCGCCCTGGCTAGAGTACAGTGGTGTCATTGTAGCTCACTGCAACCTCAAAATCCTGGGCTCAAACAATTCTCCTGCCTCAGCCTCCCTAGTAGCTGGGACTACCAGTGCATACCATGACACCCAGCTAATTTTTCTATTTTTTGTAGAGACAGGGTCTTGCTCTTGCTTAGGCTGGTCGCGAACTCCTGAGCTCAAGCAATCCCCCTGCCTCGGCCTCCCAGAGTGCTAGGATTACAGGGGTGAGCCACCTCACCCAGCCAAAGCCCAGTTTAAATACTTCCTTCCCATGCTTCTGAACTACCAAAGTATACCACTTTCCTATAGCGTCATTTCCTACCTCTAACTATATTTTATCATATGCCTTATATCTTCTCAACTAGACCATAAGTTTCTTAACAGCAAGATCTCATTCTCTTGCCTGGCATATGACAGAAACACTTGCTGGGTAAATTTAAAACACAACTCTAATCACTCCAGATTTTCTGAGTGCCTACTATGTGCCAGGCACTGGCAATAATGATAATGATGATATAGTAATAGCTAACTCTTAATAAGCACTTACTATGCAGGCACTGTTCTAAGTGCTTTATATTATATTAAGTCATTTAATCCTCACAATAACCCAGCGAAGTAATACTTTTATTATCCCAATCATACCAGTAAAGAAACTGAGGCACAGAGAGATTAAGTAATTTGCCCCAAGTCATAGAGCTAATAAGTGGCAGAGGCAGGAGTCAAACCTAGGCAGTGGGTTGCAGAGTCTGTGTTATTAATCACAATGTTATATTACCTCTCCATACAGTTATAAAAAGGATATAAAGATGAACAACATACAATCTTTTCCCTTGAGAAGCTATATGCTACTCAAAAAGCTTTTGTAGCAGCTCGCAGCTTCTGATTAAAGTCCAAATTCCTTAGCATGTTATTCAAAGGTCTGAATTATCTGACCCAAACCTCTCTTGCCTTATCTCCTATTACATCCACCTGCATTCTCTATTTTACCTATATAACCTAAATATGTTATATATTTTATACATATAAAATATATATATATAAAAATATGTTCCCAATTCTCCCACTTCCATATTGTTGCTAGAATGAGTCTCTCTGTCTGGAATCCATTTCTTAAAGCTCTACCAATCCTTAAAAACTCAGCTCAAAACCTCTATTGTAGTACTTATCAGGCCCTGTTTGTTTTTTTTTTTAATTTTATTTTATTTTTTTATTTTTTTTAAATAGAGACAGGGTCTCACTCTTGCTCAGGCTGGTCTCGAACTCCTGAGCTCAAGTGATCCTCCTGCCTCGGCCTCCCAGAGTGCTAGGATTACAGGTGTGAGCCACCGCGCCCGGCCCAGGCCCTGTTTTCTATATCAAGTTTTCTCTACATCTACCTCTTCCACTAAACTAGAAGATTCTTGAGGGCAGGGATCTTGTGTGTCAAAGAGAATGGCTACTTGATCATAAAATTCCTTCCCTTTTCCTCCTGAAGCAGACTACATTTCTCAGTGTTCATTATAGTTGGTTAAGACCATAACACTAAGTTCTGGCCAGTGGTATATGGGCAGAAGTGATGATGTCATTTTCTAGGCCTGTCCCATGAAACCTCAACACTGTCCTCCATTCTTTCTTTCTTCATGCCAGCAGATGCAGAAGATCTAGCGGAAGAATTGAAGGCCCTGTCCTAGGTGAAAAAGAGTTCCTCTTCCACCTCCATCTAAGCTGCATTGGACTGGGACATGAATAAGAAATAAGCCTTTCAGCCAAAGAGATTTTAAGTTGCTTATTACAGTAGTTAGCCCACCTGGACTAAATACACCATGTAGTTTTATGTCTTTCTATATACTTAAAACATTGTCTTGTTCATAGTTAGTGCTCAGTAAATATTTAGTGAATTTAATTAAAAGTTAAAATTGTTATTCCAAAGGATGACCTTTCCTAGGTCCTACTATTAGCCAGCAGTCTCCAAAATGGGGAATGAGCAAGACTATCCACTGGACACTGGGAAGAAAATTAGAACTTTTACTTATTTTTTATATAAAAAAGAGAAATTGAGTTTTATTAATATTTAATTATGGGTTAATAATAGCACATGGGGATGTGCTCAAAAATTTTCCTAACGGGATAGTGTGATAGGCAGACTAATGCCCCTCCCCCAGAGATGTCCATGCCCTAATCCCCAGAACCTGTGGACTTGTTATGTCATATGGCAAGGGGAATAAATTAAAGTTGCTAGTCAGTTAACTTTAAGAAAGGCTGGGCACAGTGGCTCATGCCTATAATCCTAGCACTTTCCGGAGGCTGAGGCGGGAGGATTACTTCAGCCCAGGAGTTTGAGACCAGCTGAGCAACATAGTGAGACCTTGTCTCTACAAAAAATAGAAAAATTAGCCGGGTGTGGTGACATGCGCCTATAATCCCAGCTACTTGGGAGCCTGAGGCAGGAGGATCGCTTGAGCCCGGGAGTTTGAGGCTGCAGTGAACTATGATGACACCACCACGGCAATCTAGCCTGGGCAACAGAGCAACCCGTCTCAAAAAAAAAAAAAAAAAAAGGTTGGGGGAGATTATCCTAGATTACAAGATGGGTCTAATGTAATCACAAGGGCCTCACAGGTAGATAGGAAGCAGAAGAGTCAGTATCAGAGTGATGCAATGTGAAAAAGACTCAGCTAGTCATTGCTGGTTTTGAAGATGGAAGGCGGCTATGAGCCAAGGAATGGGAGCAGCCACTGGCAGCTAAAAAAAGTAAGGAAATGGATCTCTCCCCTAGAGCCTTCCAGAGAGGAATGTAGCCCTACTGACACCTTGATTTTAGCCCACTGAGGCCATGTCAGACTTCTGACCTATAGAACTGTAAGATAATAAATTTGTGTTGTCTTAAGCTACTAGGTTTGTGGTCATTTGTTATGGCAGCCACAGAAAACTAATAATAGGTACATAATCAAAAAAATTTTATGGGTCACTATTCTGTGTTATAATGTTCATAGATCTAAGACAGATTAGGCTTTGAGTCTTTCTAAATCAGCATAAGGAAAATAACATTAACATGTTTGACATTAAGTCAAATATTTATTGAGCTCACAATTCTATATAAAGGTCAGAGTAAAACACTAAAGCTTAAATGTTGTCCCTCTTCAAAAGTTACCAAACAGAGAAGCGAAGAGAGAGGTGTGACAGCAGTCTAAAACACATTTTATAAGCCAAGTGGCATGGCAAGTGCTTGTAATCTCAGCTACTTGGAAGTCTGAGGTAGGAAGATCACTTAAGCCCAGGAGTTCAAGACCAGCCTAGGCAACATAGTGAGACCCCCATCTCAAAAAATAATAAGTAATAAGATAAATGAAATAAAATACATCTAGCTGTCCTTATTCTGATAAATAACACTTAACATTACAATTAGACATGGACCTCCTGAAAACTGAATAACAGCACCCAGTAGGAAGAGTTCTGTGGCCACTGTGTCAAAGCTGTCAAGAAAATTATTACTTACTGCTCATCTACAATATCCCTGGAAACTGTGCTAGGTGCTTTGTATGTATTACCTGAGATGAATTTACCTCCATTTTATCATCTAGGAAAATGAGGTTCACAGCATTTAAGTGACCTGACAAAGGTTGGAGAGAGTACTGGAATCTGTATGCTTGGCTCCAAAGCCTATGTTTTGCCCTGTGACAATGGGTAAGGAAGAAAAAAGGCCAATGGTTTGATTATAACTTAATTTCTGATTAATAAAAAAGAACTGCCTGTCTATGAACCAATGAAAATCTAGCTGGTTTGCTTTACAAGCTTTTCTGCTGCTAACTTTGAGCAATAAGCAGTGTCCATATCATAGGAGTTCTTCTGACCCATATGGTCTTTCCCAAAAATTATCTGACTCTAAACATTATGGTAATACCAATTAAGAGGCTTGAAATAAACCTATAACACAGTATTTTTGTTTGTTTGTTTTGTTTTGTTTGTTGTTGTTGTTGAGACAGAGTCCTCGCTCTGTCACCCTGGGTAGAGTGCAGTGGCGTCATTATAGCTCACCACAACCTCCAACTCCTAGGCTCAAGTGGTCCTCTTGCCTCAGCCTCCCGAGCAGCTGGGACTACAGGCGCGTGCCACAACGCCCGCCTGATTTTTTGTTCCTGTTTTTGGTAGAGACGAGGTCTCACTCTTGCTCAGGCTGGTTTCAAACTCCTGAGCTCAAGCTATCCAACCACCTCGGCCTCCCAGAGTGCTAGGATTACAGGTGTGAGCCACTGCGCCCGGCCTATAACACAGTATTAAAATGTGGGCATAATTTTGATACTAATATACTTTCTAAAAGGCCTACATTGGGCTCAGTGTGGTAGCTCACGCCTGTAATCCCAGTACTCTGGGAGGTCAAGCAGGAGTATTGCTTGAGGCCAGGAGTTCAAGACCAGCTCGGGAAACATAGCAAGACCACATCTCTACAAAAAATAAAAATTAAAAAAGAAAAAATTAGCCAGGGGTGGTGGTACACACCTGTAGTCCCAGGAAGCTGAAGGAGGAGGGTTGCTTGAGCCCAGGAGTTCAATGCTGCAGTGAGCTATGATTGTACCACTGCACTCTAGCCTGGGCAACAGAGTGAGACCCTGTCTCTAAAAAAAAAAAATTAAAATGAGAATGAAAAGGCCTTCATCTAAAACACTGAAGACCCTCTAAGAAAATAACCACTTTAAAAAAAAAGAAAAGAACCAGACATGCATATATTGATTTTTTAAAAATTCTCTTTGTTGCATTATTTACCATTGTGATAATTTTGAAACAACTTTAATGTTCAACTATAATGGAATATCTAAATAAAATTTTGATATATAGTGGTATATTTGTTAAAAACACTGAAACTTACTTAGATTGGTTTACTATTCTTTTAAAACAGTAACTTTTCCCATAAGTTTTGATATGTTTTTATCTGATTTCCTCCCATAGTTTTGGAAGAAAGGGACCTGTAACATACTCTACCAGACTCTACTAAGTTTTAACATGTGACACAAAATGAACTGCTTTGCATTTTATTCCCATATAAAGCAAAGATACCATCACTCTCTCAGACTATAAAAAATTACCAATAACAACAACAACAAAAAAAGACGACAAAGAAGAAGAAGAAGAGAGGGCAATGGCTCAGATCTCAAGTCCCAAAAGAACTATGAATCTAGACCCATAAAAAGGCAGTAATATCCTCGGGTAAGGGTTGCTGCAGTTCAAACATGTTTTAGAGGTATTACATCATGGAAAACTGGTTGTGCTAGGTCCTAGATATGAGAACCCATAAGGAAAACTCAGCTGAACAGACATTAACCACCAGAGCCTCACATCAGGTGACACTAAACAGAGCTGGCTCAGTCTGGCTTTCTCTTTTCTGTCTACAGTTTTTACAGTCCAATTTTAAGATAGCCACAGGCCAAATAAACATTGCTCAGCAATCAGATCATGTCGATAGCACTACACATAATAACAAGAGGACCAACGAAGTTCATGGTCTAATTTTACTTTTTTTTTTTTTAGTGAAGCAATACCAAGATCTAAAAATTTAAAAATTAGATCTGCTTGCTTATAAATATTAAAGCAGTCTAATAAATATAAAAACACTCTAGATTTCTGGGTGGAAAACAAGTATCCTCTATCTTGAATAACAACTGAAATTAATCTGAAATGAAGAATGAATTCATTCTATAAGTATTTAACAAAAAATTTTAAACCACGTTGCTCAAAACTGCCATGCAAGCAGCAAAACACCAAGTCTCCAGAAAAAGGCATAAGTATTAATACATATACATGCAGTGACTTTAAATGTCGCCAAAATGCTTTTTTTTTCCAAATTCAGGAAGTTCAAAAGAGAACTAATGTCCACAAACCCAAGTATATAAATTATCTCCCAAAGGCTTGAAAAAGCTTATTCTCCCTTCCCAAATTTATCCTGTTTTCTAATATTACTTATAAACTCACATCAAAATAGCAAAATATAAATACAGACTTCAATTTATGTGAGCATACTTCTGAAATAATACTCTCACAATGATTTATTTCTTCTCCCTCTCTCAAAGTGAATGAAATGTATAGAAGAAAGAAAACTTCAATCTAACAAGCATATTTCAAGCATTACTATGTGCAAGGTTTGTGCTTTCCATAGATAAACAGAAGACTTAAAAAAATTTTTTACTGCCTATCACATATATATTAAGCACAGTGTCAGGCAAGCGAGGGTTACAGAAATAAACATGATGGTCCCTTCTTCAAGGAGTTCACAGGCAGACAATGAGGGTGATGTACACTTGTTGAGCACTAAGGATGTGTCAGACACGGTTCTAAATACTTACCTCATTTAATCCTTATAAAAATATATGTGATATTATGTTTTAAAGATCCCATGGGGGAAAAAAATATTTATGTGATAGGTATATCTCCATTTTAGAGATAAGAAACTAAAGAGATGAAGTGGCTTGCCCAAGGGCACACAACTGGCAGAGTTGGGACTGGATTCTTAACTCTTGAACATCAAGCTATAAAGCCTCAAAGTTTGATGCTTCAGGTTATTGTGACAGTAATAACAATAATAAAAATGATAATAGTTAAGATTTAATGCCTTTGCACTGTGATAAATTATTTATGTATATTGTCTCATTTAATCCTCCCATCAACCTGGTACAGCAGTACTATTATAACTCCCTACTTCACAGATGAGAAAACTGAGGTTACAGCTATTACACAATTTGCTCAAGGTCCCCTAATTACCATCAGACACAACCATCCTGAATCTCTCCTCTGAATTCCAGACTTGTTTATCCAACTGTCAGTTTGATATCTCCTGATCTCCCATTCCCAAAACCTGTTCCCCACGAAGACTTCCCCAGTGCAGTTACTGGCCATTCAATTCCTCCAGTTGTTCAAGTCAAAACCGAAGTAAGAGTCATCCTTGACGCCTCCCTCCCTGTGCTAATATCCCACATCCAATCCATCACGAAATCCTAGGCCTCTTTCAAAAACATTGAGAATTCAACTACTCCTCTCCACCTCCACTGCTGCCACATGGTCCCAGCCACCACTGGCTCTATCTGGATTATTGCAATAGCCTCCTAATTTTATTTTCATCAGGCATACAATTATATAGCTTCAAATAGGCATATAATGAAAAATAACAGTCCCCCACTCTGCCAATACCACACTGAATCTACTCCCCAGAGGGAACCACTTTCAACTTTTAGCTGTTTCTTCTATTTACCTCCATATATCTAGCTAACATACTTACACTGTTATTTCTGACCTTGTCTACTGACTTTCCAGTGCAGAGGCTAAGGATTCAGCACTCTTAAACTACTTCCCTTCCAATACTTTTATATGACAATTTTGGGTAAAATCAATACTCAGTAGGAAAAAAAATCAAGACTCAGCATTTACTTTATTTTCACTGACTATAATCACCACTAGGCCAAGTACTATATTATGATTACACCTTATTTTTTGTGTTTTGCCTCTTTTTCATTTGCTTAGTTATTATATGCCTATCACTAACTCATTCCAAAGCCGCCAATAGAATTGTAAAGTTCTTCTGAATATGGATTTCCACCCTGCCAAACAAGTCAAGAAATCTATAAATCCTTTCCTCACAGCCCCTCCCCAACATCTCTTCTGGACATTGTGATCCTTCAGCACCAATTTGAACTGCTTATCCTCTAGACTGTTGCACAGCAGTCATCCTGGGACTTCCTGTTATTTTTCTACCCACCTTCTTTATCTCATGGCTTCCATTTTATTTTTATTTTGTTGTTTTGTTTACCCCCTTGTTTTGATGGGACACATCCTCCAGTACCTTCAGGAGAAAGGGCACATGACAGGCAAATATTTTGAGAATTTGCCTGTCTGAAAATGTCTTTATTCTACTCTCATGCTTGTCTGGTAGTTTGGCTGGAGACCGAATTCTAAGTAGGAAATCATTTTCTCTCAAAAAGTACTGTTCCATTGCTCTAGATTCCAAAGCTGGTGCTGAGGCCTAATACCATTCTGATTTTCAACCCTTTGTATGGAATCTGGAGGTTTTTTCCTCTGTGTAAGTGCTTAGAATCTTCTTTTTATTACCCATATTCTAAAACTGCATAATAATATGCTCTGGGATAGGTGTTTTTCCTTCACTGTCCTGAGCACTTAGTGGACCTTTTCTTTCTTTCTTTCTTTCCTTTTTTTTTTTTTTTTTGAGACAGGGTCTCGCTCTGTCACCCAGGCTGGAGTACAGTGGTACAATCATAGTTCACTGCAGACTCAAACTCCTGGGCTAATTTAAAAAAAATTTTTTTTAGAGACAGAGTCTCACTATATTGCCCAGGCTGGTCTTGAACTCCTGGCCTCAAGCAATCCTCCCACCTCAGCCTTCCCAGCAGCTGGGATTACAGGTGCAAACCACTGCGCTGGCTCCTGGGCCCTTTTAATATGGAAGCTAATGCCTTTTGGTTCTAGATGTTCTCTTATTAACCAAAAATAGACTTCTTGGATTGATCTTTTCATTTTCTTATCTTTTCTCTCTTATTTTCCATCTTTTATTTTTCCCTGTTAATGGAGGATTTCCTCAACTTTATCTCCTTGACCTTCCTACTGAATTTTTTAAAACCATTTTTTAAATTTCTAAAAACAACAATCTTTGTGGTACTCTATTCACATTTTATAGTACTCTATTCTTGTTTCATGGGTGCAATATCTTCTCTAACCTCCTAGAAGATAATAATTGTAAGATTTTTTGGTTATTACTTTTAAAAATTGTCTTCTTTTATTTGGAGCTATTAAAATGTACCAATTTCCTGGCAGGTGGTAGGGGTGAGCGTGGGTGTTTGGGTCATGGGGGTGGATCCCTCATGAATGGTTTGGTGCCCTCCCCACAGTAATGCATGAGTTCTCACTTTTATTAGTTCACACAAGAGCTGGCTATTCAAAAGAGCCTGGCACCCCCTCCTCTCTCTATTGCTCCCTCTCTCATCATGTGACACGCCTACACCCTTCACCTTCAACCTTGATTGGAACCTCCCTGAGGTCCTCACCAGAAGCAGATACTGGTGCTATGGTTCTTGTATGTAGAGTCTGTAGAATAGTGAGCCAAATAAACCTCTTTTCTTTGTAAATTACCCAGGCTCAGGTATTTCCTCGATAGAAACATAAAACAGACTAACACACTCCCCTATCTTCTGTCATGCCAGATGCTCACTAGTATGAAACATTTCTGGTTCAATTTTCCTCAAAAATAAACCTCACCTCTTGTTGGAGTAACTGATTAGTTGTAAGAAATGGGGATGGTGACTTCCAGGCCCAGTTACCCCTTAAAAGAGTTTCAATAGTCCTCCTATTTTTAGCCCAAGCCCAATACCCACCTGCAGTTCCTGAGCTTTTTAAAGTTTCTGTGAAGCAAATTGGCTTGCATCTAATTGGTGTCAGCTTCTAGAGATACTACTCTATAGGCATTGCAAATACAATGGTGAACAAGATAAAGTTCTACCCTCAGGGAGCTCATCAGATACTGGAGGCCTTAAGCAGTAAGTAAACGAAGAAATGAATAAGATATTTTCAGAAGTGATAAGAGCTATAAAGATAAAGCAGGGAAAGGGGGTCAATAGTGACATGGATGGCTATTTTAGACATACTAGTCAAAAAGCTTTCTTTGAAGAGGGGCTATCTCAGCAGAAGCATGTCATATGATTCTGAGATAAAGACATTCTAGGAAAAGGCCAAAGTAAGTACAAAGACCTTGAAGGGAGGGAAGGGGAAGCTTGATGTGTTTAAGAAACAAGACGACTAGTCAGGGTGATTAGAATGGTGATCTATCAGAAATAAGGTCAGAGCAGGTAGGCCAAATCATCTAAGGCCTGGTAGGTCAAAGCACACAGTTTGGATTTTATTTGAAGGGTGACAAAAAGCCCTATTAGAAAATTCAGCAGAGAGATGACATGATCTGATTTACCTTTTAAAAATTCATTCTGGCTATTGTGGGGCAAAAAGGGAAACTGGGAGATCAATTAGGAGGGTTGGGCCAGAGTAGTAGATGTGGAGATGGTAAGAAGTAGTCAGACTCAGGACATATTTTGAAGATAATGCTGAACTATTTGATGGTTTGAAATAGCGTGTCAGAGAAAGATATTAAGGATGACTTGTAGGTTTTTGGCCTAAGTAATAGATGAATAGTGGTTTCATTTACTGAGATGGGAAAGGTCTGGAAAGGAAAAAATGGAGTGGGACAGGAAATTAATCAATAGTGATCCATAATGGGTACTCACTAAGTGGTAGCCATTGTTTATATTAAAAGTCATCTTCTTGTTACAGCTCTTTTAGAATTTGTCTAGCAGGTTTTCCGGTCCTCACCGGAAAGCTCCCCCCCGCCCCATGCAAAATAAAAAAAGAAAAAGAAAAAAAAAAAGAAAAAGTCATCTTCTTTCTGGATTGTACTACTTCACTACCCACAGATAATGACATAAATATTACTGAAGCCTTTTTTTTTTTAAGACTAGTCAAGTGCAGTAGAAGAGGGAAAAGTAGTAGAACAAGTAGTTCAATCTGTAACTGACTGTGAACAATCAAGTGAGATAACTCACTACCTTCGGACCAGCCTATTACCGAAGCTTATTCCATATTTTATTGTACAAAATTTTTCTAGTTATATGAAATTAGAACTTAGACTCAAGTCCTAAATCATTGGACCTTCTACACTGACACAGTGAAGAGAAAAAAAAGTTAAGACACCCTTACCAATATGCTATTATATTAATAGTATTACAAAAGATGCTTTGAGAATGCTCTTTAGACTCTTTCACCTAGTCACCCACTAGGATTACACTGGTGAAATAAGAGAGATCCACATTAATTCATCATTTTTAAACACTGTCCATTTATTCTGGAACATACCCAACACTCACACTGACCCATCCCTAATATAATATATTTTTAAAACCTGATCATTTAAAAATTATTCAACATGAGGTTAAATAACTTGTCCTACAGAACACAATTAGAAAATGGTGGAGCTGTACAACATATATAAGAGAAAGAATGGAAGATAAGCCTGGAAAAACAGACTAAACCCTAACCGTCAGCCTAAAGGATTTCTGACTCAAATCTGAAATCAATGTGAGCCACGAAAGGTTTTTAAGAAATAAACTATAAAATTAGAGGTGTATATCAAGAAAAGTGAAAAGGAGAGCAAAGAGATAGGGGAAATAATTCACTTCAGGTAGAAACGAAGACAGCTGAATTATAGCAGATATATAAGGGAAGGAATAGATATAAGTCTTTAAAGATTTAGAATCAAGGCTTAGTTTCTGATTAAAAGTAAGGAGCAAAAAGAATAACTAAAGATAACTGTGGGACTTATCAGGATGGGTAACTGAAAAAATGGCTATCTTATTTTAATAAATGAGACTGGGCAAATATCCTGCCATGTCCTCATAGCATTAGCTGATGCTAGTCTGTTTCCTACATGTATAATTTGCTTCCTAAGGAGACCATCTGGGAGACAACTGGCCTCTATTTCTGTTGTATTCATCATGATATTACCTAGCACAGGGATGAACAGAGTAGTTCCAAGTAAATATTTGGTGAATTGAAGGCATATTCTTCATTTTAACAAAATGGCAACCATATTGTTGCAAATGAATTTTGAAGGGGAGCTAAAACCATTTTGAACAAAAATCAGTAGATCATAATGTGGCCTAAAAAGAAGCTTGAGAATGTGAATGAGGAGTCTAAAAGAAATATTAAATTTCTCATGGCATAAAGAACAAAGAAGTATGAGAACAAACCCTAGTAAAGGTCCTCAGAAAGGCCATTGGGGAGTGGAAGTGAGCAGGGCATGGAATTGGGTTACAAATCTTGAGCACAAGACTTCCTGGCATAAACAACCTTATTCACAAAAGGCCCAAACAATCAGTCCCTACACTCAACAAAGTACTTTACTGTTCCTTTTTTTAACTGATAACTTAGAGCAACTGATGATAAAGCAATCAATCTTAACTGTATCCATGTATAAAAAAATACATACACATGAACAAAATTTACACACCTACTGCCTCTATGACTTACCAGGCCCACTCTTTTCCTTCTAAATAGAAATATTAGGAGGGAGGGAGATAAAAGGAAAAAGAAGAAGTATGGAAGTTGGGGGCACGAAAAAGAGAGGAAACTACAACAAAATTCAGCTCACTCACTCCTGCTGGGCATACAATAGCTCTGGCAGCACAGGACCAAGGCATGCTCAGAGGATTAGATGCCTGCCATCTGGCAGATCATGCAGATAGTCTTCCTTCCCAAGTAGAATTTCCAAATCATGAACACAGTCATTTTCCTTTTCTTTGTTTTCTTTTTTTTTTTTTTTTTAAGCAGGCGACCCTTTCTTCAAACTCTTAAACAGAAGTTCAATATAAAACAGACAAAAAGTGGAGCTGCTCTGGCTAGATGAAGCTGAGAAGGAATGGAAGCCTCATGTGCTTAGCAACCTCCCTCCCAGGGTCAGCTCCTGATTTCACAGGCTGTAGTAACTGATGTCAGTTACTACACTATAATCCTAGCACTTTGGGAGGCTGAGGCAGGAGGATCGCTTGAGGCCAGGAGTTCAAGACCAGCTGGGCAGCATAACAAGACCCTGTCTCTACAAAAAACAGAAAAATTAGCCAGGTATGGTGGTGCACACCTGTAGTTCCAGCTACTCGGGAGGCTGAGGCAGGAGGATCACTTGAGCCCAAGAGTGAGGTTGCAGAGAGCTATAATGATGCCACTGCACTCTAGCCCAGGCAACAGAGCAAGACCCTGTCTCAAAAGAAGAAGAAGAAGAGAAAAAAAAAGACAGTGTATAATATTCACAGCTTGAAAACAGACTAACAGCCATACTAACAAATAGTGACCAAAAAATTTACATCATAAAGTATTAAAAGTAAATTGTTAAGACAACTGAAAAGCATTTAGAAAATACAAATTCTAAGAACTTTAAGAATAAAACATAGTCATGCTTAGTTTGATATTTAAGGAGTCCTAGGGAAGTACAATAAATGTTTCTAGTGCTTTAGTACCTCCTCTGGGTAACAAAAACAAAGAGGACTTTGCTTGCTCTAGGCCACTGATTAGGATAATTTGCTTTTATTGTATTCAAAATATACAATGAAAAGTGAAAACACAAAAACATGAAAGATATAAACAATTAGAAGCTTCTTTTTTTAATCCATTTCCAGGCTTTTAAACCGCAGTATATTTTAGACATATGGCTTATGCAGAACAAAAACAATTACTATCAGAGTGCAAACCCACTGTGGTTAACAATAATTATAATTGTCATGTATTATATTTACAGTGTGACTGTTCCTGTGACAGAAGCTTTATATACATTATCTCATTTGTCCACTTATTGTGAAGATCAAGATAGAATTAATACTACCTTTCTTCCTTTCTTTTTTTGTGAGACAGTGTTTCACTCTGTCGCCCAGACTGGAGTGCAGTGGCATGATCACAGCTCATGGCAATCTCCAACTCCCAGGCTCAAGTGATCCTCCTGCCTCAGTCTCCCAAGTAGCCAGGACCACAGGCACATGCAACCACGCTCAGCTAATTTTTTTATTTTTAGTAGAGATGGGGTCTCACTATTGCCCAGGCTGGTCTCAAATTCCTGGGCTCAAGTGATCCTCCCGCCTCAGCCTGCCAAAGTGCTAGTATTACAGGCGTGAGCCACCTCACTGGCCAAAAATTTATTTAAAGTTACTCTTTCATGCATTTGCCTGTTCAGTTCACAGTGAAGAGAATAAGGAAGGAATGGTGAAATAGAAAAAGGTGGGCAGGAAATATGCCAAAATACTAACATTCATTTTATCCCTAGGTGCTGAGGTTAAAGGCAATTTTTATTTTCTTGTTTTTATTAACTCTATTTTCTAAATGTTTCCATAGCAATTATGTATCACTTCTGTAATAATAACAAAACAATAAAAATATGATTTGAGCAAGATGAAAATATGATCATCTTAAAAATTCCTAAGCAGAATATCAAATTAAGCCTCACTCATCTCACTCTCAAACATGGTGGAAGCCCAAACCAATTTCTTGGCACCAGTCTTCCTAAAACTAAACCATTCTGCATCTTGCCATCAGTTACCCTGACATGCTATTCCCTGCTCAGAATCCAACATACAGAGCATAAAATACACACTTTTTGGCTTTATGCAAAGCATTTCTGAATAATTTGGCCCAATTTTACCTTTCCACCTTTATCTACCAATACTATCCTATCAAGTCCTCAGTTTTTCTAGGAGAAACCTGGTTCAAAGAACCCAAGCCTCAGAGTCAAAGACCCTGGCCAATATATAATCTCTTGGCCTTAGTTCCTTCAGTGGAGAACAGTTGTGAAGATTAAATTTTTAAGTAAGTAATGCACTGAGCATTCAACAAGCCTTCAGTAAATAGTGGTTCTCTTTATTGTCATTATTAGCCAAATGGGTTTTTAGTCACTGACTTCTCAAAAACCTTTGCATGTTTATATCTGTGCTTTATGTATTACTATTTTGCTCCTTTCTGAGTTCCTTCCCTATCTTCTAAAATCTATTAAAATTCAAGGTCCAGTTCAAGTCCCCTCCTCCAAGAAGGCTTCCCAACTCTGCCAAGTTAATATGACCTTTCACTCCTTTGAACTTCTACAGCACTTAAAATTTATGCTACCCAAATGGTGGTGTCTTTGTTGATTTATTAAATATTAGTTCTTTTTCCATCAATGTAAGTCCCCAGAGTATAATTCCTTGCTAGCAGACACTCTATTTTATATACACCTTGATACCTTTCTGATGTTTCAACACATAACCAGGCATATACTAGATGCTCAAAAAAATGTGTTAATCTGATTTATGGATTTGAAAGAAAGTTATCACAATAAAAATACTGGCTAAATATGTTTGTAGTGGACTATAAAGTCTACATAAAGATAGAAAGTTTTAAGTAAGCAGTGTAATTTAATTTCATGATTTAGTACCATTGATCAAATAGGTAAGCCATACTTAAAGCCATATGATTTCTCTCTAGTCCAATATAAGTATATAAAATATTAGCAATAAATGACCCCAAGTGGACAGCACTTTAAACTTTTCCAAGTGTCTTACACATAAGCCCTAATTAAATATATACTGAATTAAATTGTCTTATTTAGTCTCATTTGAAAATATAGTTGCCTCATTAACATATCAAAACAATGAAGATGAGAAAGATTCAGATACCAATTACGAGAAAGTGATGATTATATACCTTACTACATAAAAAAATAATTCTCAAAGGCAAACTGTGTCTCCTCAAGTGAGTGCTAAAAGTTAAGGGGAGATAGTTTGAGGGCATAATTTCACTTTCATTTTCACTCATTGATTTAATTATGATTCCTCATAAAGCAATTAGGAAAATTAAATAACCACATGAAGACCATTCTTTTCTCTGTGATAAATTACTAATCAACAATAGGAAACAACTGTTCTAATAAGTTGCTACTAATGTTCTCATGAGAGTAAAGCAACTTGAGAGACAGAGGTAGTTGCTTTATTAAATGCAGTTAATTACCAGGAAATTAAGTCTCAGTGGGTAGAAAAAGACCTAGAGTACCACTAAACCCCAGCAAGACAGATTTAGCATGATAAATCTTGAATCCACCTTTTTTAGCTATAAGTACTATTTTAGCAAGCCTCCAATGTTTTAGCTTTCTCACTGATCTCCAAAAGGATGGAAAAGCCATTACCTAAGGATGTTGGGATGTGAGAGTCGATTCATGAGCTGCACTTCTTTCAACATGTTTGCCCGGTTACTGTTCAACGTGTTCATTTTAAGAGCCATCACCTGACCAGAAGCTCGGTGGCGCACCTAGAAAATAAAACAGACCAAGAAAAGAGGGTCAAAGGCCAGCAGTTATACATGAGGTCAAAGTCTCCAAATGTAGAACGTGCCAAGATATGTTAGTGCCAGAGTACATAAAATAGACATCCAATTACATTAAAGTCTCACTTCCATTAATGAAGATGAATTTATTTCATCCAAGACGAAAATTGTTTCAAATTGTGTTGGCCAAAAAAACATTGTTAATAACATCTCAAGAAATCATATCTTTCTTTAATACTTTAGGGAAAAAATGAGGGAAATTTTTTAGGCTGCTTCCTTATGACTGATATCAGTGAGTACCAACAGAAAAATTCCCTTATGTGGAAATTTAAGTGTGCACAAAAAAGGTATATGCACAAGCTTTACATAACACTTAATGAACTATAAAACTGTCTTTATAAGACACTAAACCCACATACTCAAAGTCTCCCCCAAGCCCCATAAAAATATAAGAAAAAAAGCATTGCATGTTAAATATAGAAAGAAGTCAGTGAAACTTTTAAAGCTAACATTGTAGTAACTCTACCCAAATAACTTTATAATTATTTAAACACACTCAAGTTAAATACAACAAACATGGGCCACATCACTGGCACTACCATAGCACACTGCAGCCTCCAACTCCTGGGTTCAAGATATCCTCCTGCCTCAGTCTGCAGCATGCCCTACCATGCCCACTGGCTAGGAGAGTCTACTTCTAAAAGCATTCATCCTCTACAGAATTCAATCTATTTTACATGTGTAAATATTATTTTATCATTTCTTTTTTTAAATTTATTTATTTTTTATTATTTATTTATTTATTTATTTTTTAATTTCAGAATATTATGGGGGTACAACACTTTGGCTATATATATTGCCCATGCACTGCCCATGTCAGAGCTACAATCGTGGTCATCCTCCAAACTGCACTCCCCGCATCCATTCAGTGAGTATTTTATCATTTCAATGCACATTTCATAGGTTTAAAAAACATAATACTTTACTTGTAAAAAAAAAATTACCTCTGTTTTCACCCTCTAAATGTGGTCTCAGTAGTAGCAAAATGGGACTACCAGAGAAAATATTTTGTCTTACTCAAAAGAAGCTCAATTATTCACTGAGCTGTGTGTGTTTCCTGCTGAGGAATTATGAATGAGGCAGTACAAAAATCATGAAGTCACAAAGATCTTACTACTTTCTGGTTAAAAAAAAATTTCATTTCAGAACTTGTACAATAGGGACTTGATATGTAAAAATGTCATCATCCTATGGACTTTAGGAGTATTTATATTTCAATGTTATACTTGACCGTATGTGAATTCCAACAGAAAATGTAACAACCTATTTCACTCTTTAACCTCCAGAAACTCCTGAAATGACAATAGCCCTAGAAGTTTAACATAGCTGTTAATACAGGACAGACATCACAGCTTATTTTAGAATTCAAAGAAATAATGTTTCAGAGTGGCCAGAGAGAAGAGGAGAAGCGGGTGGGGGCAGGGCAGGGGGAACACTCAGAGCCACAGGAACCCTGATCAGAAAAACTGAGGCAGAGCACTGGCTGCCTCTCCCTTCTTCTAGATCACTGAGGGAGATTTGGAACCCAACTCTCTTCTCAGTGCATCAATGATTCTGTTGTCATGCACCTCGTGATTGATAAAAGAGAAGTAGCTTTCCTTTTCAGATCCTGCATGGATAAGTTAAAAGAAACATTTATATACAAAGAGCTCACTGACAGTATTTTTCCAACTCTATTTACAGAAGACATCTGTGTTTTAATAAGGGCTGTCCATTTTTTTTCTATCATCTGAAAACTATCATGCTGAGTTTTTATCAAAATGTCTGCTTTTAAGGAAGTTTGGTATTAAAATAATGTGTGAAATTCAGAGATAGCTGCATTTCAAACTAATCAGAAAAAAACTCACTTCCTTAAACAAGTGGACAACATGCTGAACATGTACATAACTCACTGCATTTTATCTTTCATCTGTATAAAATATTATTTCTCTTCTCATTTCTTACCCCCCTCCCCCAATTCCACTTACCTTTCAAGGCCACACTCAAGTATCTCCTCCTTTGTGAAACCTTCTTTAATTCTCTCTAGGAATTATTTGTGGTTTCTTTCTTTATACCACCTCAGAACTACATTCATAACACCAGCATAACACTCATCACATAGTTGTGTACATAAATATCTTCTTACTAGGCTATAAAGCACCTGAAATCAGGATCTGTACTGTGTTCGTTTTTGTCTTACAGTACCTTGAAGGCTTGGCACATCATAAGGGCACAGTGAAAACAGTGGCAACAATAAATGATACTTCTAATATACTTTCTTACTGGCCAGTGTATCATTCATTTATCCAGATATTTTCTGGCGGTGGGGGGTACCTTCCTTCCTTTCTTCCTTCCTTCTTTTCTTTCTTTTTGGTAGCAGAGTTGGGGGAAGGATGTAAACAAAAAAATAGTATAAGATTTGGTCACACCTTTCTGGAGTTTATTGTCTGGAAAGGGGCAAACAGTAAACTATATGACTAGTCAGATAAGAAAGAGAATGAAGTATCCAAACACAGCACAAGAGATATTTATATAAATATTGATGGAATGAGCACGTAGGGAAAAACTTCAAGGGACTTCAGTTAAACCTCAAGAGATTAATAGATTTAGATAAATTTTTTTTCTTTTAAAGTATAGAACAGACCATAGGTGACAAAGGAAGAAAAAAGTACCATCAAATACAGGGGTCCACAAAATATGGGAAATCTGCCTAAATGCAGGAGGATCTTCATTCTAAGTTATCAAACATAATAACCACAAGCAAAACCACAAAAATTAATTAGCTCTCAAATCTACTTAGATTTTCAGAATAAAGGGAAGGTCTATTTCTGCTTAAGTTTTTCCTTTATAGATATATACTTTTTATTACTAATAAAAGGATTTCCAACAGATTTATATCTTTAAACACCTTTAAAAATAAAGTCCTTTAACTTGAGACAGTTCCTGAAGTGTAAAAAAAAAAAAAAAAAGAAAAAAGAAAAAAAAAAATAAAGTCCTTGAAAATTAAAAGTAGAATTTCTATATGACAAAGCAATTCTACTTCTAGGTATATAACCCAGAATAACTGAAAGCAGTATCTCGAAGAGAAATTTGTACACCCATGCTCATACCATCATTATTCACAATGGCCAAAAGGTAGAAGCAACCCAAGTATCCATTGACAAATGAACGGAAAAACAAAGTATGGGAGGGAGAGAGGGGGGAAAAAATAAAATACAGTACAATGGAATATTATTCAGCCTTAAAAAGGAGGAAATTCTGACACATGCTACAATATGGATGAGCCTTGAGGACATTATTATAAATAAAAGGAGCCAGTCACAAAAAGACAAATACTATATGATTCTACTTACATGAGGTAGTTAGAGTGGTCAAAATCATACAGACAGAAAGTAGAATAGTGGTGGGCAGGGGATGGGAAGAGAGAGGAATGGGGAGTTGCTTATGGATAATAGAGTTTCAGATTTGCAATACAAAAACAGCTCTGGAGATTGCTTGCACAACAATGTCAATGTACTTAACACTACTGAACTGTACACTTAAAAATGGTTAAGATGGTAAATTTTATGTTATATGTATTTTAGCACAGTTAAAAATAAATAATTAAAGGTAAGAAAACCACCAAGGTAAGAAAATGACTACCTCTCCTGGATTTTAAAAAAATTTTTTAAATTTTTAATGATTATGGGTACATGATATTTGTATCTCTTTATAGGGCACATGTGATGTTTTGATACCGGCATACAATGTGAATTAATCAAACCACGATAATTTAATTGGGGTATCCATCACTTCAGGCATTTATCATTTCTTTGTGTTAGGAACATTCCAATTCTACTCTTTTGGTTATTTTAAAATATACCCTAACATATTGTTGATTACTCTCCTTGACTTTTAAACTCTGATACTACCACAGCATCTCTAAATGCAGTTTCTAAAGAAGAATATAGCAAAGTGGTAAAGTGCTCCAGCTTCAGAGCTGAGTAGATTGAGTCCAAGCTTTAACACTTAAATAATAAGAGTGAGTTCCCTTTGAAGTGTTCTGTTACAAAATGAAACAAATAATAGTGTCTATCTCATTGATCTGTTTAAGGATAAAATTAGATAAATGAGATATTCTATAAACACATTGCCTGGCATATAATAAGCATTCAATAAATAGGTATTGTTTTTAATAAAAAGAATAAACCATATGCTCATAAAATTTAGCATATGAATTTGAGATGACATAGAAAATGCATACTTTAATTTTAAGTGAAAATAGCAATATTCAAATTTGTATATGGTTCCAAGACTACTTATTTATTA
Source organism: Daubentonia madagascariensis (assembly GCA_023783475.1). Lineage (NCBI taxonomy): Eukaryota > Metazoa > Chordata > Mammalia > Primates > Daubentoniidae > Daubentonia > Daubentonia madagascariensis. The sequence goes on along the minus strand of JAKFHU010001129.1, from coordinate 12,454,242 downwards.
CAAGGCTAAAATATACCTTTCAAATGGAGACATCTGGTGGTTAGCACCTTAACCAAGAGGTTGTATTTAGTATTATCAAAAGTTAGACACCCAACATTATCAGCCTTCTAATGTGATATAATATACCTGTCAAAATGTTTAACTCAAATCTAATCATAATAAAACAATTCGATACATCCAGACTATCTAAAAGACAACTGGACAGTACTCTTCAAATACATTTATGTCATAGAAAACATAGAAAACAAATGTAGGGGAATATTCTAGATTAAAAGATATTAACTGATATAACCACCAAAATGAAATGCATGAAACCTTGATTGGATTTCGAGTCAAAAAAAGCTATAAAAGACTTTTGAGGCCAGGCACAGTGGCTCACACCTGTAATCCTAGCACTTTGGAAGGCCAAGGCAGGAGGATCACTTGAGGACAGGAGTTTGAGACCAGCCTAGGTAATACAGCAAGACCCTGTCTCTTAAAAAAATTATTTTTTTAAAATTAGCTGGGCATCGTGGCACGTGCCTGTAGTCCTAGCTACTCAGGAGGCTGAGGGTGGAGGCTCTCTTGAGCCCAGGAGTTTGAAGTTACAGTGAGCTATAATCAGCCACTGTGCTCTAGCCCAGGCAACAGAGCAACACCCTGTCTCTAAAAAAAATTTAAAAAGACTTTTGAGCCAGGTGTAGTGAGTCCTGAGTAACGGGGGCTACAGGCGTGTGCCACTATACCCAGCTAATTTTTAAAAATTTTTTGGGAGAGATGAGGTATTGAGGTTTCAAAGTCATGCTATATTGCTCCTGGCCTCAAGCAGTACTACCGCCTCAGCCTCCCAAAATTCTGGGATTACAGGCGTGAGCCACCAACTTTACAGGCATGAGCATCCAAGTTTAAAGAAGGCAATAGTTCTATAGAACAGAGGCTTCTAGTCCACATGCTCAGAAGTCCATGTATCCTGTAGGTTCTCAGGAAGTTTCAGCAGTAAACCAAAACAAACAAAAAATTATTATCAAATATTATCAAATAACAAATAAATCAAGTAACAATACTAAGTCACTAGAAAAGTCTAGGCAAACAAGAGTTTCTCTACCAGCATGGTGGTAACCTAATGATTATATCCCATCACCCCATTAATTCCCCTGGACAAAGTATAAACAAAGGGAAGATGAAAATAAGAGGCCAACCAGAAGACAGAAAACTACATAAAGGTTGATCAGAAGAATCTTGAATCACTACTTAAAGTTACTGATCATAGTCAACAAGAAAACATAAAATGGCATTAGATAAGCAACAATCAGGAACAGAGTTTCTCCCCTTGATCAAAGACTCTGAACAGATCAAAAAATTAAAACCACAGCTGAAGATAACTTGAAGATGTGCAAACAGCTACAAACCACACACTAAAGGCCAGTCAAGTATGTGCTTGCAGTTTGGAAGTGAGGGATAATCTTTCATTATTCTTTTCAGCTACATTCAAATAGTAGCAAATATTATCAACTTCTATGTACAAGGCACTATGCTTGATGCAACATGAGACATCAGCTTATTAGACTTGTGCCTCCCAAATTGCAAAGTTATCTTGTTGCTCTCCATCTTAAAATTCTCCAATGGCTCACAACTATCTATGGAATAAAGTCCAAACTCCTTAGCAAAACTAAATCTATCAACTGTTCTCTGTCTATCCTCCCCCACCTCTCCCCTTACCTTTAGCTACTAAACACTATTTGCAATTCTTTCCATATACACCATGCTCTCTTATACTTCCTTGCCTTGACACATGTTATTCTCCTTGCCTTCCCAATCTCCCTACCAAATGCCTTTCAATTATTCAAGATATAGGAAACATCACTTCCCTTAGGAAAATCCCACTTTACTTCAAAAAAAGGTGGATGGCTCCACTGTTTTCTTAGTACTCTTTCCTTATTATCTGTATTATAGCACTTGCATATTATATGGTCTAACTGTCCATCTACCTGCTATGTGCCTAAGGGTAAAGACTGCCTTATTCATTTCTCTATCCTCCAGAATAGTAATTCAGCATGCCATCCCACAACACCTCACCACCTCCGCCTTCTGATACACAGGACTTACTCTCATGTGGAAAAATCTAGATTTTTATCAAAATCTAAAAAGGTATGCAGGAAAGAAAACCAGAACAATAATTACATAACTATCAACAGACATCAGCAGATGGCTCATTATAGACTCTGGAATAGAAAAAATATTTCACAGGTTATACATAATCCCACGTCCATTAGCTATTACTCTACCCCATTTTTATTCTATTCAAGTAAGCAAATTAACATGTAAATGAAAGTGACAGTTAATATAGGAGTAACTTAAATTCAGCTCTAATTTATACTTTAAAAAATTAAATTATTTGCATATGTTGGTACTTTAGCCATTTTTAATAACAAATCACATGCAATATACTTCAACTTTAGCAGTGTGATATGAAACCAAGTTGAGAACCTCTTCTCTGGCACAGTTCCTGGCATTTAGTATTTGACTGCTCAAAAAACATTTGCTAAATTTGAATGGTTAACTTGACTTAGGAAGTTTGTTTTCTAGAGGGACAGAAAAGCATAAACCCCTGACCAGCTAATAAAAATAGTAAGGAGAGAATTAAATAACAATAAGGATAACAACATAAGGGCTGTTGCAAAACAATCATAAAGTTAACTATTTTTTAAATTTATTTTTTATTTTGTTTTTTTAAGAGGAGGAGTCTTACTCTGTTGCCCAGGCTGGTCTTAAACTCCTGGCCTCAAGTGATCCTCCCACCTCAGCCTCCTGCCTCAGTCTCCAGCATCTCTAGGATTACTTGCTGGGATTACCAGAGTGAACCACTGTGCCTCACTCATAAAGTTAACTATTAAATGAATGGCTTAGACTTCCAGTCAAGAAGTCACAGTGAGTGTACAATAAATATATAGTAAGCTGGTACAGCAACATTAATATCAGGCAAAATAGAGTTTAAAGCAATAGTTTTCAACAGATGTCATATAACACCTCACTTAGGAGGCATTTTGGAAATTTTCCAGTGAAGTGTTTTGATTATCACAGTGATTGGGGACAGGGAGTGTTGCAGCCAGAGATGCTACACATCCTGCAAGGTATAGGATAGTCCTGCACAAAAAAGCATTTTTCCACGTGCTACATGAAATTCCAATGTCTTGCCAGACATTCATGTAAATTAAGAACATATTTATAATTACCTGAGTTTAGATTCTAACTCTGTTTTACATAAAAACAAATTCATCTTGCATGGTTTTAATATATACTGAATTTTCCAGGAAAGACACTACATTGTAAATTGAGGAAAAATTGGTTTTTTGTTTTTTTTCAGAATATCACTAAGAATTAGTTAATATTTCAGAAAATCAGATCATCAATGATAATGTTGCTTCTGATATCTGAATCTCATATGACACACCTGTATCAGAATATATTTGTAACTTTTATATTTGTGATTTATTTAGTCTTTATTTCAAAATATCAAATATAAAGTATACTTTTGCTTTGCCAGAAAATAAAGTTATTGATGTACCTACACTGCCAACTAACTTTCTTTTTTCCTCTAATGAAAGATTCAAGATAGATTAACTGCTTCTTCTTTTTTTTTTTTTTTTAGAGATGGGGTCTTGCTATGTTGCCCAGGCTGGTCTCAAACTCCCGGCCTCAAATGATTCCCCTGCCTCAGCCTCCCAAAGTGCTGGGATTACAGGCGTGAGCCACTACACCCAGCCAAGTGAACATTTTGCAAAGAAACACTCTGATAAATTTGACAAAGATATATCATGCTTCCCCATTTTCTCTCCTTCCTCAATCTAATTTGTCTTGGCAAGCTATCCCCATTTCAATTTAAGTTACTTCTCTCTTTGTCTTATCACATACAAATAAACCTAATCTGTTAAACATTTTTATTCCAATACCCACTAGGCACCTCTGCTCTTTAGTTTTCCTTCTTACATGGAGTGGCTCTGATTGTCTTCTCTTAAGTCTAAAATTAGTTTATGAGGGTAAAAGCATCTAACTACTTCAGTATGTCTTCTAGAATAGTCACACGCCAAAACGTGCATATTGAAATCTACATTTTTAGGCCAGGCCGGTGGCTCACACCTGTAATCTTAGCACTTTGGGAGGCCGAGGCAGGAGGAATGCTTGAGATCAAAAGTTCAAGAACAGCCTGAGCAAAAGCGAGACCCCCATCTCTACAAAAAATAGAAAAATTAGCCAGGCATGGTGGCACACACCTATAGTCCCAGCTACTCAGGAGGCTGAGGCAGGAGGATTGCTTGAGCCCAGGAGTTTGAGGTTACAGTGATATGATCGCACCACTGCATTCTAACAGGGCGACAGAGAGAGACCCTGTCTCAAAAAAAAAAAAAAGAAAGAAAAGAAAAGAAAAAAGAAATCTACATTTTTGCTAATTTAATTTTTAGTTTTTCCTTTATTGTACAGTTAGGGTATCATGTTGGTTTTTGTTTTTGTTTTTTAATTATGAGGAGTAGTAACCTAAATTACCTATCAATTTAATTTCAGGGTAGTTAGGAATATATTTAAAAAGTTATAAAATAGCAATAACATAGCTAACATTTATAGCACTTGCTATATACTAGCTTCTTCTGTGTAACTGCTTTATACACATTAAATCATTTAATCCTCAAAATAATCCTATGAGGCAAGTATTATTAATATCCCCATTTTACAGCTACAGAAGCTGAGGCACAAAGATGAAATTACTTTTTCAAATCATACGTCTAGTAAATGGCAGAGCCAGAATTTGAATGCAGACTATGCAAAGAATATTGGGCCTGATAGGGTTAGAACAACTGATCTAAGGGAAAAAAAGCACTCTTTGAACACTGCATAATAATTATTCTGTCAAGGAATAATAATTAGATTTTGTATGTATCTAACAACATAGTCTTGTAATATATAAAACAAAAACTGACAACGTAAGGCAAATTTGACAAACCCATGATGTTCATGAGACATTTTAACACACCTCTCAGAAAATAAAAGCTCAAGAAGACAAGAAATGTGTAAGGATACGGAACATTTCAATAAGAAACTTGACATGCTTGATCTAATCCTGTCTCAACAAAGGTAGGCTTTTATTTTTTTCAAGTATACATGAAAAAATTTACCAAAATGCTACTAAACAAAAATTACAGGAGGCCATTGTTTTGGCCTAAACTCCTGCACTAGGCTCCAACAGACCAGACTAACAATTAAAATGGAGTCACCCATGCTAAAGTTCCACATCACCAAACCTAAACACTGCTTTAATCCTTACACAAAAGAAATAGCCTGAAGTAATCTAATGTTAACTAATCAGCTACTTTTCTATTATTTTATCTCCCTGTCCCTGCCCTATAAGATCTTTCAAAGGACTAATACACATTCTTCATTCTTTGCTTCTGGCTTTCATCTCTTCTCTGTCTATAAAGCCAACAACTTCTGCTCAGCTCATTGGAACACTTACTCTATTTTAGGAAATGAAATGTTACCAGATTCTACAATAGCAATAAAGACAATTGAGATCTTTAAACTAAATTTGTTATAATTTTGTTGTTTGACAGATCTGACTACCACGAAGGGACCTGAAGGAGACTGCTAATGATCCTGAGACTCTCTGAGGAACACAGAAAGGTGCTAATCCCTTTTTTTTTTTTTTTTTTTTGAGAGAACCTCTGTCTTCCTCATGGAGCCTCGAGAATTGTGAGTAAATCCCTCTCAGGTCTGAGCTCTGCTGTCTTTTGCCATTGGTCTCTCTGATCTCTTTGGCTTTTGGGGTACCAAGGGCTAGTTTGTGCTGTGAGAAAGCACTTTACAGTGGGGTACCTAGGGTTAATTTGTGCTCTGGCAAGGCACATGACTTTTGGGTTTGTAGTGGTTGACAAGTCTCTGGCAAGGGTTGCATCTTTTTGCTCCCTCTTTAGAGACATTTCATGTGTGGTTCCATAAAAAGCTTGAGTCATGTACCCAAGAATACAGCTGGACAGAAATATGGGTTACATCTCAATTGCTGCTAGTATATGGATGGACAGAAATGCGTGTTGCATTCCATTTGCAGCTCATGTAAAAGGCTACAGTTTTATAAGAGAGAACCACCTGAAAATTCAGGAGTGACTTACACTTCCTGGACAAAAACAGAGCTTATGGCCTTGAACTTATCTATTATAATAAAAAACAAGCATGGTGAACAATACTAATTGTTTACCCAACATCTATTCTCCCCTTTTTCCTGACTGATAGAACCCCAATTAATGGCAATGTGCTCAGTTAAAACACTCAATCTGGCAATCTTCCCTGCAGCTAGGAGAGTTCATGTGGCCCTAGTAATAGGATGCAAGTGGGAACTGCTAGGTGGGATTTCTGGGAATGCTACTGTTTTCATGATGAAATTGTCCTTTTTCCTTCCCTCTTTTTATAGCCTGGAGCAAAGATGTGATGCATTTATCAAGAGTGGTTATAATATCTTGTAAGAGTGCTAGGGAACATAGTACGGCACAGCAGCTACACAGCATAGAAATTTTTTTCAAGATTTCTTAGGCAAAATTAATCTCTGATTTGAATAAGCCTCTGTATTCAGGTTTCTGTAACATACTGCAAAAGACAATCCTAACTCAACTGCAAAAGATTAAAAACAAATGGATTAAAGTTCAACTATAGATGCTAGAAAAACAAGAGTAAACCTAAAGAAAATATACTAATAAAGATAGAGGCAAAATTATAAAATAGAAAACAAAGAAATAGTAAAGAGGTTCAACAAACCAAAAGTTAATTTGGGGGAGGAAAAAAACTAATAGAAGTTGAGTATAACTAATCTGAAAATCCAAAATCTGAAATGCTCCAAAATCCAAAATTTTTTGAGGGCTGACATGACACTCAAAGGAAATGCTAACTGAAGCATTTCAGGTTTCACATTTTCAGGGGATACTCAACTGATAAGTATAATGCAAACATTCCAAAATCTGAAATCTGAAACACTTCTGGTCCCAAGCATTTCAGATAAGGGATACTCAACCTGTGAAACAAAGAGCCATATCTCTCCAATGACTCTGATCAAGAAAAATCTTTTGGGCCAGGTGCAGTGGCTCACGCCTGTAATGATAGCACTCTGGGAGGCCGAGGTAGGAGGATCACTTCAGGTCAGGAGTTTGAGACCAGCCTGAGCAAGAGGGAGACCCTGTCTCTACCAAAAATAGAAAAATTAAAAATTAGCCGGGCGTGGTGGCACATGCCTTTAATCCCAGCTGAGGCAGGGACTCAGCATGAGGCTGAGGCAGGAGGATCACTTGAGCCCAAGAGTTTGAGGTTGCAGTGAGCTATGATGATGTCACTGTGCTCTACCTGGGGCAACAGAGTGAGAGTCTGTCTCAATCAATCAATCAATCAATCAATCAATAAAATTTGCTGTCTGGTAAATTATCCCTTCATGTCACCTAGTGTTAAGCTTAGCCCACAAGAGGCATCTGCAAAATTCTTTTCTAACTAATTGGTAGCCCAGCTTTCCACATCAGCTCTGGAGCAAATGCTAAATGTACTGAATACGACCAAAAGCTACAATCACACACTGTTGTGTATGAACCTTAAGTATACATGTGATACAAATGAGAAACATCAATTCACACACCCCAGAACATTGAACCGCCCCAGGAAAGTTCCCTCTCGGAAACCCCTGTACCTCAAAGGAGTTGCCAAACAAGATAAATGCAACAGGGAAAACAATAGGAAATTTAGCAAGAAGCAGTTTTGAGAAGCAATAAGGATGTGCAACAAAGACCATTTCCAAGGTGCAAAGCCCCAAGAAGCATTAGACCATTATCATCCTCTTCCTCCCAGGTTGCTCAATGCTAAAATCCTTAAAAAAGAGAGGTGGGAGGTGGGAAAATAAGTTCTTTTTCCTCTTTATTCTCTCTTTTGTAAATCCCTGCAATGTTTCACTGCTTGGAATTTATGTTTGGTAGATTTCGCAACTTTTCTGATCTTTAGGAACCTATCTCTTGACTTCTGTTCCTCTCTCTTGCTATTGTGTCTGTCTGTTTAAGTCTGAACTGGAGACAACTTGCTACTTCCTTTCCTTCTTCTCCACACCCTCCGCCAAACAAAGGTACTTGTTGCTCTATTCTTTATTCATATGTTCTTCCTTGAATTTTGGGGGTTTTTTTGGTTTTTTTTTTGTTTTTTTGAAACAAAGTCTTGCTATGTGGCCCAGGCTGGTCTCAAACTTCTGGCCTCAAGCGATCCTCCCTGCCTTGGCCTCCCAAAGTGCTGGCATTACAGGCCTGAGCCCAGCCTTCCGTTACTGTTCCTGACATTGAAAACATTTTCTGGGCCAAGCAAGCATGGTGGTGGCTCACACCAGTAATCCTAGCACTTTGGGAGGACAAGGTGGAAGGATCACTTGAGGCCAGGAGTTGGAGACCAGCCTGGGCAATATAGCCAGACCCCATCTCTATTACAAAAAAAAAGTAAACAAATAAATAAACCAAATTAAAATATTTTCTGAGGATGCTGAAAAATGGCAGTCTGATAGAGTCCTCCCACCTCACCGCTCCCAGGGAAGGAGGTGAAAATCGCCATTGGCTGCCTGTGTGCATATCGCTCACTCCGAAAACAGCATTATGAATTTACAGGGAAACATTGTGGGACACTCAGCCCAAGAAAACAGGTGACTGGGAGATTCATTCACAAAGATGGGAGAGCGCAGGGAGTACAAAAGAGCCCAGAGCGCAAGAAGGATGCTCTCGCCAGGTTAGCACAGTGCGACCTGACCTACAAGCGGTTAAGCACCTTCCCCACAGACTTCCCATCCACTCAGTCAGGGAAAAGCCCAGAGTTGGGGTAAAGATGTTGCTCAAGACATCAGGCACTGTGGAGAGGAAGCAATTGTGAGAGCCATACGGAACTCTCAGCTGCACTATACAGAGACTGCTCAGGGCCGGGAAGGGACCGGGCTGAGATATAGCTTCCTGGGACAGTGCATGGGAATCTGCAGACTGGCACCTCGCCACTGGAAGTCAGCGGGACCTGGGCACACCAGTTGAATGGAGAGCGGGACATGCCCTTAGGGGCTGCCGGCAATTGCCTCCATGGGACCCAGGCTGGTTGAGAACAGCTGCATTCACGGGTGCAATCTGAGCCCTGCTTCATGCCAGGCTGGCGGCCAGCATTTCATCTTTAAAGTCTCCCACCTGGAGCTGTTAGCCAAGTCTCTAGCTTCACCCCACCCCTGGCCCGGAGGCTCTTCGGCCTGGGCGCGAGAGGCTTCACCCTTGGTGGTCAGGGACAGCTGCATCCATGGGTTCCAGGTGGGACAAGATCTCAGAACTGTAGTGGCAGAACCTTTGTGTATTGCAAACAGTTTGCAGCCCGTCCATCCGGTCCTGCTACCCCGGCTCTGGCCTCCTACGAGTCTGCTACGTGCTAGTCCTAGTGCCCACTCTTCAGGTCCCAGCCTTCCTGTACCCCAGAGATCGGTTGCTGGTTACAGTGACTCATTTTGTATAAGTACCAGTTCTCATGGCAACCGAATGCCTCAAGAGCCACAGGCTGAACCAAAGCAGGTCCCCCTAACTCTGCCCACTTCATTAGGGAATGTCGCTCGATCCGAGAGTGCCTCCAGTGGCCACTATTCCCCCCCATCCACACTGGGAACATCCCACTGGCGGAGACTTCCGGGGATAGAGATGCCCACCTGCCTCACTTTGGGGTCTAGTGGTGGAAAAGGGGTGCACAATTGGAGATCCCCCATCAGCCAGTGTCACGTAGAGACGCACATCAGAGGGCCAGACACACACAGCTGGATAAGCAACCTCTGAGCTGTGTAGAACTTTCCCAATTCAGCTCTCGCACTGCAGCCAAAAGCAATTGTGTTTCTACCTGCACCTCAGGAGGACCAGGGTCAAAGTAACCCCTAGGAGCTAAAAGGCCTCTCCCAAAGCTTGGGGCTTTCGTATACCCCACCTGGGGGATCAGAGTCTGCCATGGGCACAACAGAATACCTAGCTATTAGGGAGCTGTGGATTCATACCCTCAAGTACAATCTACCAGTTTGGAGCTCAAGCTGGGAGGACAATCTCACTACACTTCACCAGGAAGAGGCGAAGACAACAGGTCAGAGGTAACCCAAGAGATCCAGTAAACTTGCAAAAATACACCTAAGGCAATACAGACCAGTACTCCTCTCCCTGGCTCTGCCAAGGAACAAACCTCAGGGGCTTGGAGACAGGGCCATAAACTAGCCCTAACACCCCAGCTCTTGACCAAGAGGCCAGATGAGAAAATCAGCGAAAGACTTCAGGAAACATGAAAAATCAGAGTGAAAAGTCATCCCCAAAAGAAATCATTAGTTCCTCAGCAACGGATACCAACTCAAATGAAATGGGTAGAATGACAGAAGAGGAATTTCATTTATGGATTATAAGAAAGCTCAATGAAATTCAAGAGAAAATTGAATCCCAGCACAAAGAAACCACAAGAAAAATGCAAGAAATGAATGAAAATTTTCTAAAGAAATAGAAGTATCAAATAGAAATCAAATAGAAATCCTAGAAATGAAAGAGGCATTCAAGGATCTACAAAACACAGTGGAAAGCCTAAAGAATAGGCTGGATCATGCAGAGGAAAGAAACTCAGAGCTGGAAGAGAACTCCTATGTGCTAAATAAATCAGTCGAAGAGAAAGAACACAAAAACAAGAGGTATGAACAAAGCATACAATAAATGTGGGATTATATAAAGAGGCCAAACATAAGGATCATAGGCATCCCTGAGGGAGAGGAAGAAAATTCATGTGGGCTGGAAAATCTATTTGAAGGAATAATAGAGGAAAATTTCCATGGCCTAGCCAGAAATCTCGATATCCAAGTACAAGAAGCACACAGGATTCCTGGGAGATTCAACGTGAAAAGGCATTCACCATGCCACATAATTATTAGACTGAACAAAGTAAACACAAAAGAGGCACTCCTCAGAGCTGTGAGGCGAAAAGAGCAGGTAACCTATAAAGGGAAACCTATCAGATTAACTGCAGATTTCTCGGCTGAAATCTTACAAGCCAGAAGGGAATGGGGACCCATCCTCAGTCTTCTAAAACAAAATAATGGCCAACCCAGAATTCTTTATCCCACCAAACTAAGCTTCTTATACGAGGGAGAAATAAAGACTTTTCCAGACAAGCAATCACTGATAGAATTTGCGAAGTCCAGACCAGCCCTGCAAGAGGTGCTTAGACCTGCATTGTACACTAATGAGCACAACAGACACCCACCAGAGTAAAACTACCCAAAAGCTAAACCTCCAGAACCCACATTTCACAATGACTCAAGAGGTAAAACAGAACAAGAGACTACCCAACAGAGTAAACAGAAATCTACCCCAAATATCAATTCTCTCAATAAATGTGAATGGCTTGAACTGCCCATTGAAGAGACATAGGCTGGCTGAATGGATTAAAAAATACAAGCCAAGTATCTGCTGTCTCCAGGAAACACATCTTACACACAAGGACTCATTCAGACTCAAGGTGATAGAATGGAATATGATTTTCCAGGCTAATGGAAACCAAAAGAAATCTGGAGTAGCCATCCTTATTTCAGATGATATAAACTTTAAAGCAACAAAAGTAAAGAAAGACAAAGATGGACACTATATAGTGGTGAAGGGAAAAATCTTACAAGAAGATTTAACAATCCTAAATATTTATGCACCCAACACAAGAGCACCCAGATACGTAAAGCAAATACTGCTTGATCTAGACAGCATAATAAACAGCAATGCCATAATAGCTGGGGACCTCAACACCCCACTGACAGAACTGGACAGATCCTCCAAACAGAAAATAAGCAAAGAAACAATGGACCTAAACAGGACTCTAGAACATTTGGGCCTAACAGACATCTATAGAACACTCCACCCAAATAACACAGAATATACGTTCTTCTCATCAGCTCATGGAACTTTCTCTAAAATTGATCATATCCTAGGCCACAAAACAGATCCCAACAAATTTTAAAAAACAGAAATCATACCACGTATCTTTTCAGACCACAGTGGAATAAAATTAGAAATCAATTCCAACAGAAACTCACATCTTCATCCAAAAACATGGAAATTAAACAATCTGTTGCTGAATGACTGTTGGGTCAAGGAGGAGATTCAGATGGAAATCAAAAGATTCTTCGAACTAAACGATAATAGGGACACAAGTTATCAAAATCTGTGGGATACAGTGAAGCAGTCCTGAGAGGAAAACTTATCGCCTTAAATGCTCACATCCAAAAGACAGAAAGGTCACAAATCAGTACACTAATGAATCATCTTACAGAAATGGAAAAGGAAGAGCAAACCAATCCTAAAGCCAGCAGAAGAAAAGAAATAACCAAGATCAGAGCAGAATTAAATGAAATTGAGAACAAAAGAACAATACAGAAGATTAATAAAACGAAATGTTGGTTCTTTGAAAAGATAAACAAAATAGACAGGCCACTTGCCAGGTTGACCAGAAGCAGAAAGGAAAGGACTCTAATAAGCTCAATTAGAAATGAAAAAGGAGAGGTCACAACTGATATCATGGAAATACAAAACATCATCTTCAAATTCTACAAAAATCTCTATGCCCAAAAACATGAAAACATGGAGCAAATGGACAAATTCTTAGAAACACACTACCTCCCTAGGCTCAATCAGGAAGAAATAGAATTCCTAAACAGACCAATATCAAGCACCGAAATTGAAGCAGTAATAAAATATCATCCAACAAAAAAAAGTCCTGGACCAGATGGGTTCACACCTGAATTCTACCAAACCTACAAAGAAGAACTGGTGCCTATACTGCAGAAATTATTCAAAAACATCCAGAAGGATGCAATCTTCCCAAACTCATTCTACGAAGCCAATGTCACCTTGATACCAAAGCCAGGAAAGGACACAACAAGAAAAGAAAACTACAGACCAATATCCCTTATGAATATAGATACAAAAATTCTCAACAAAATCCCAGCAAACCGAATTCAAATGTACATCAAATGTACATCAAAAAAACAATTCGATCTTGATCAGGCGGGCTTCATCCCCAAGACACAGGGATGGTTCAACATATGCAAATCTATAAATATAATTCACCACATAAATAAAAGCAAGAACAAAGATTATATGATCCTTTCAATAGATGCAGAAAAGGCTTTTGACAAAATCCAGCACCCTTTTATGATAAGAACTCTTAACAATATAGGCATAGATAGCTCATACCTCAAAATTATTAAAGCCATATACGATAAACCCACAGCCAATATCATAGTGAATGGGGAAAAATTGAAAGCATTCCCCCTTAAAACTGGAACCAGACAACGTTGGCCACTATCTCCACTTCTATTCAACATAGTGCTGGAAGTCCTTGCCAGAGCAATCAGACAAGAGAGAGGAATCAGGGGTGTCCAAATGGGGGCAGAAGAGGTCAAACTTTCACTGTTCACGGACAATATGATATTATATCTAGGAAACAACAAAAAATCAACCAAGAGATTACTGGAATTGATAAATGAATTCAGCAAAGTCTCAGGATACAAAATCAATGCACACAAATCAATAGCCTTCATATATGCCAATAACAGTCGAGCCAAGAAACAAATTAAAGACGCAATACCTTTCACAATAGCACCAAAGAAAATTAAATATTTAGGAACATATCTAACTAAGGAGGTCAAAGACCTATATAGAGAGAATTATGAAACACTGAGAAAAGAAATTGCAGAGGATGTAAACAGATGGAAAACCCTACCATGCTCTTGGGTAGGTAGAATCAACATTGTAAAAATGTCTTTGCTACCTAAAGTGATTTACAGAATCAATGCAGTCCCTATCAAAATACCAACATCATTTTTTGCTGAGCTAGAAAAAATAATTCTATGCTTCATGTGGAATCAGAGAAGACCCTGTCTAGCCAAAGCAATCTTAAGCAAAAAGAACAAATTGGGAGGCATCAATCTACCAGACTTCAAACTATACTACATGGCTATAGTAACCAAAACAGTATGGTGCTGGCACAAGAACAGAGACATAGACCAATGGAACAGGACTGAGAACCCAAATATAAATTATCCTCATACTGTCATCTGATCTTTGACAAATTCCACAAAAACATACACTCGGGAAAAGATTCCCTATTCAATAAATGGTGCTGTGAAAACTGGATGGCCACACGTAGAAGACGGAAACTAGATCCACACCTCTCACATCTCACAAAAATCAACTCACGATGGATAACAGACTTAAACCTAAGATGTGAAACCACAGGAATTCTAGAAGAAAACATTGGAAAAACTCTTATGGACATTGTCCTAGGCAAAGAATTTATGAAGAAGACCCCCAAAGCAATCACAGCAGCAACAAAAATAAATACATGGGACCTGATCAAATTAAAAAGCTTCTGCACAGCCAAGGAAACTATCACTAGAGTGAACAGACAACCTACAGAATGGGAGAAAATATTTGCATGCTACACCTCTGATAAAGGGCTGATAACCAGAATCTATACCAAACTTAGGAAAATCAACAAGAAAAAAATCAAACAACCCCATTAATAATTGGGCAAAGGACATGAACAGAAACTTTTCAAAAGAAGATGGAATAAAGGCCAGCAAACATATAAAAAATTGCTCAACTTCTCTAATCATCAGGGAAATGCAAATCAAAACCACAATGAGATATCACTTAACTCCAGTGAGATTGGCTTATATCAAAAAGTCCCAAAACAACAAATGTTGGAGGGGATGCAGACAGATAGGAACACTCATACACTGCAGGTGGGACTGCAAATCAGTACAATCTCTATGGAAAGTAATATGGAGATACCTCAAAGAACTAAAAGTAGAACTACCATTTGATCCAGCAATCCCAAACTGGGTAGTTACCCAAAGGAAAAAAAGACATTCTGTAATAAAGATATCTGCACACGAATGTTTATAGCAGCACAATTCACAACTGCAAAGATGTGGAAACAACCCAGGTGCCCATCAATACACGAGTGGATTAATAAAATGTGGTATATGTATACCATGGAGTATTACTCAGCCATAAAAAACAATGGTGAATTAACACATCTGGTATTATCCTGGATGGAGCTAGAGCCCATTCTTCGAAGCAAAGTATCACAAGAATGGAAAAACAAGCACCACTGGTACTCACCATCAAATTGGTACTAACTGATCAATACTTATGTCATACATGGCAATAATATTCATCAGGGACAGGCAGGCGGGAGGGGGCTGGAGGGGATGGGAAAACTCTCACTGAATGGGTGTGGGGCACACAGTTTGGGGGATGTCCACGATTGTAGCTCTGACATGGGCAGTGCATGGGCAATATATATAACCAAATTGTTATACCCCCATAATATTCTGAAATAAAAGGAGAAAGAAAAAATACATATATATTTTCTGATAGTTAATAATGCACTCAATTCCTAAACAAGACTACTTTTATGTCAGAGTAATATTGTACAATTAAGGGGTTTCTCTACATTATTTTTCCTTATACCCTAATTCCTTTTTTTAAATTGATACATAATATTTGTATATATTTATAAGATACATGTGATATTTTGTTATATGCATAGAATGTGTAATGATCAAGTCAGTATTTGGGGTATCCATCACTTTGAGTATTTATCATTTATATGTGTTGGGAACATTTCAAGTCCTCTCTTCTGGCTACTTAGAAATGTACAGTACATTTACACTGTTATTAACTATAGTCACCCCACTCTGCTATCAAACATTAGAACTTATCCCTTCTATTTAACTGTAAGTTTGTACCCATTAACCAACCTCTCTTCATCCTACACACCCTTCCCAGCCTCTGGTAACTATCATTCTACTCTCTACCTCCATGAGATCAACTTATTTATTTAGATCCTACATATGAGTGAGAACATGTGATATTTGTCTTTCTGTGCCTGGCTTATTTCACTTAACATAATGAGCTCCAATTCCATCCATATTGCTGAAAATGACAGGATTTCATTTTTTTTTTATGGCTGAAGAGTGGTCCATTGTGTATATATACCACATTTTCTTTATCCATTTATCCACTGATGGACACTTAGGTTGATTACCTATCTTTACAATTGTGAATAGTACTACAATAAACATGGGGGTGCAGGTATCACTTTGATATTTTGATTTCCCTTCCTTTGGATAAATACCTAGTAATGGGACTGCTGAACTGTATGGTAGTTCTATTTTTAGTTTTTTTGAGAAACTTCCATACTGTTTTCCATAGTAGCTATACTAATTTACATTCCCACCAACAGTGTATAAGAGTTCCCATTTCTCTGCATCCTCACCAGATCTGTCATTTTTTGTCTTTTTGGTTTTTGTTTTTTTTACTGTGGAGGTGTTTGAGTTCCTTATATATTCTGGATATTAGACCCTTGTTGGATGAATAGTTTGCAAATATTTCCTCCCATTCAACAGGTTGTCCCTTCAACCTGTTGTTTCCTTTGCTGTGCAGAAGCTTTTTAATTTAATATAGTCCCATTTGTCTATTTTTTGTTGCTGTTGCCTATTCTTTTGAGGTCTTAGCAATAAAATCTTTGCCTAGACCAATGTCCTGAAGTATTTCCCCTATGTTTTTTCTAGTAGTTTTATAGTTTCAGGCCTTACATTTAAGTCCTCAATCCATCTTGATTTGATTTTTGTATGTGGTGAGAGATAGGGGTCCAGATTCATTCTTCTGCATATGGATATCCAGTTCCCCCAGCACCATTTATTGAAGAGGGTGTGTTTTTCCCAATGTATGTTTTTGGTGCCTTTGTCAAAAATCAGTTGGCTGTAAATATGTGGACTTTTTTCTGAGTTCCCTATTCTGTTCCATTGGTCTGTGTGTCTGTTTTTATACCAATACCATGCTGTTTTGGTTACTATAGCCTTGTAATATATTTTGAAGTCAGGTAGCATAATGACTCCAGCTTTGTTCTTTTTGCTTAGGATTGCTTCTGATTGTGTACGTTGATTTTGTATCCTGCAACATTACTGAATTGATCAGATCTGAGAGATTTTGGTGGAGTCTTTAGGTTTTTCTAGATATAAGATTATGTCATCTGCAAAGAAGGACAATTTGACTTCCTCTTTTCCAATTTGGATGCCTTTTACTTCTTCCTCTGCCTCATTGCTACAGCTAGCACTTCCAGTACTATTTGGGTACTTTTTTGGTTCTATATAAATTTTAGGATTGTTTTTTCTATTTCCATGAAAAATGATATTGGTATTTTGATAGATGTTGCACTGAATCTGTAGATTGCCTTGGGCGGTATGGTCATTTTAACAATATTAATTCTTCTAATCCATGAGCATGAGATATCTTTCCATTTATTTGTGTCCTCTTTAATTTCTTTTATCAGTGTTTAGTGGTTTTCCTTGTAGAGGTCTTTCACCTCCTTGGTTAAATTTATTCCTAGGTTGTTTTTTGGCTTTTTGTTTTTTGGTGGTTTTTTTTGGTAGCTACTGTAAATAGGATTATCTTCTTGGTTTCTTTTTCAGCAAGTTCATTATTGGTGTATAGAAATGCTACTGATTTTTGTATGCTGATTTTGTATCGTGCAACATTACTGAATTTGTCAGATCTGAGAGATTCTGGTGGAGTCTTTAGGTTTTTCTTGATATAAGATTATGTCATCTGTAAAGTGGGACAATTTGACTTCCTCTTTTCCAATTTTACTGCCTTTTACTTCTTTCTCCTGCCTCATTGCTGCAGCTAGGACTTCCAGTACTATCTTGAATAGGAGTGATGAAAGTAAGCATCCTTGTCTTGTTCCAGTTCTTAAAGAAAGGGCTTTCAGCTTTTCTCCATTCAGCATGATGTTAGCTGTGGGTTTGTCATATATGGTGTTTATTATGTTGAGGTATGTTCCTTCTATGCCTAGTTTGTTGAGAGTGTTTATCTTGAAGGCAAGTTGCATTTTATCAAATGCTTTTTCTAGTCTATTGACTTAACCCTATTCTTGATTTTGAAGGTTACCTTAACTCTGACCACCTGGAGCCGTTCAATTCTGAAATGGCTGGTTTGATATGAGGAGACAGATAAGCAGACAGACAGACAGACACACACACACACACACACACACGTGTTGGTTATGGATATTTTGGGGGTTGAGGATGGTTATGAATACTTCCAGAACTACTTTGTTCCCAAAGTAGTCTTAGTATGTACTGACATCTCATTCAGAGAAAACACTCTGAAAACTGGTATGTCACAAATGCCTAACAGGCTTTCTCCTAACCTTTACCTTCAGGTAGAACATCTACTACCTCACATCATCCTTACTGTCCAGTTCTTAGCCGTCTTACAAAAGCTGCTTTATACACCTCCAAGACTATACAGCTTAACTCTTTTCTGACAGAGTGGTTATTAAAACATACAAGCATTGCATCTTGTTAGAACAGTACCACACAGTGTTGATGAAAACTCTCTTTACAGTAAGGTCTCAGAGAGGCATATAGAGAAGCACAAACACAACCATAAAGTAAGACACAGACAATTTGAGAAAATCCTTGAGTATTTTAGATTCAGTCTTCAACAATGATGACATTTAAAAAGGAAAAGCTTCACTCTCTAGAAAATTTCACAAGTTACGGTTCAGAAAGTTAAAAAAATTATAGTCAGTTTTTGGTACAGTTGGGACACTGAAGCCATTGCAGAAGCATTAGCATTTTGACACAGCCAGTTATTTAAGTTCTCAAAATGACCAAACACAGACTATAAAACCTTTACCTATCCAAGCACAAAAACAAAATATTCCCAAAACAAAATAACATTCACTTACTAAAATATTCCTCTTACTTTCCCTTAAACCACAATTGTTAATACTGCTACAATTTTAATGTTTGCATGATAAACTGCATGTGCACTAAATAATAAATATATAATCATGAATGTGAATAAATCAATTTTTCAGTACCAAACAGATGGCAGATATCTAGCTCTTTTAGTTTATAAGTTTACTGTTTCTTACAGCTTGGCATTTCCAAATACGGTGCTGCCAATTTAGGAAAATACACAGGGTGGGGGTGGGGAAGGGGAGTGGGAACATCAGCCTCTATCTAATTAGTTATATACTTGCTGTACAAATTGAATCAAGTTGAACTTTATAAGGGAGTCAATATATACATAAATCATATTCCACAAATAGTAGCATAAATATATAAAAATCAATAAAACAGTCTATTTCCTTCTTGTATAATGAATCAAAATTCGATGCAATCTTCTCTTCATCAATTGGGTAGATGGAAATTCAAATCCTAGCTGCACCACTTGCTTATTGCGGTATATTTGGCAAGACACCAAACATCTTTGAACCTCAGTTTCCTCATTTATAAAATGAAAGTGTCACTACTTACAGGATTGTTACAGATATTAAACAAGATAATGTATGCATGTTTTTAATACAGTACCTAGCACAAAGAAAGAGCTCCATAGATATCAGCTGCCCATATAATAGAATATCTAGTCCTTAAGTAAGGTGAATTATGTATACATAGTATTCTAAGTGTTTTACATATATTAGCTCATTATATCTTCTCAACAACTCCATAAGGTAGGTACTATTACAATCCCCATTTTGCATATGAGGAAATGTAACTGCATCAGAACAACCTGGTTCAACTTTCCTTTCTAATTTTTTTTTCTTGTGTGTGTGTATGTGTGTAAAGACAGGGTCTCTCTCTACGTTGTCCAGGCTGGTCCTGAACTCTTGGCCTGAAGCCGATCCTCTCTCCTGGGCCTCCCAAAGTGCTGGGATTACAGGCGTGAGCCACTGTGCCCAGCCTGGTTCAACTTTTATGTAACAAAGTTCTAAGTTGTTTTTCAGTTGCCATGGACCCTCAAGTTGAAGGTCACCTAAACTAAGCATGCCCAAATAAACCCAGCACACAACCATGGGTGGAATCTAAATGCTCAGACCAAGGAGTGGGGACTAAATTAAAAAGCAGATACCACATGACAGGATCCAGGATTCAATCAGATCAAGCCTTGGCGTCACCCCATGCAGGATCCAGTCAGAGTATGTTTCCTGGCATCACCTCATCGCAAGATCTTATCAGATCATACCTCTGACTATAAAACCTGTCCCAACCCCCAGGTTGGAGAGACAGATTTGAGTCCGACTTCTGTCTCCTTATTTTGGCTGCTTAACAATAAACCTTTCTCGCTAGAAAAACCTGGTGCTTAGGTGTTTGGCTTTCTGTTGTGTGCAGGCAAATGAACCCAGTTCAGTTCAGTTCAGTTACAGAAACAAAGGCACAGAAGTCAAGTAACTTGCACAAGGTCAGAAGGTTTATAAGTGATAGAGCCAAGGTTCAAATCTAGCTGGGCATGGTGGCATGCGCTTATAGTCCCAGCTACTGGGGAAGCTGAGGTGAGAGAATCACTTGAGCCCAGGAGTTCAAGACCAGCCTGGGCAACATAGAGAGACCACATCTCTTAAAAAATAAATAAATAAAATAAAATAAAAAAGATTCAAACAGAGATAACCTAGGTCCAGAGTCTCTGCTATGTTGCTTCTCAATGGATTCTTACACTACATACACTCACATGCTTTTTTGCCCTCATGCAACAAATATGTAGTGAGTATTCTCTCTATGGCAGAGTCTGTAGTAGGGACTAAAAAATACAGAGATGAAAAACACAGGGAGTTTTGATCTAACAGAGAAAGGCAAACAGGTAAAAAAAAAAAAATACCGTAAGATGTATCATTGGTCTGATAAAAGTCTATATAAAATATATAGGAGGCACAAAAGAGGTAATAATCAATCAAGCCATGCAGCATATGACAATGGAAAGAAAATAAGTCATCTGATAATCATCAAAAATAAAATCCAGCCTGGCACGGTGGCTCATACCTGTGTAATCCTAGCACTCTGGGAGGCCCAGGCTGGAGAATTGCTTGAGGTCAGGAGTTCGAGACCAGCCTGAGCACAAGCGAGACCCTGCCTCTTTTTAAAGATATAAATAAATAAAATAAAAATAAAATAAAATAAAATCACATCTAAAAAGTAGTGGGCTGACCCAAGATCAAATTTGAACTGCCATGTAAAACTGCAAGAAAGAAAATAACATCAAAAATAATAAAAGGTATTTGCTTGATATACTAGGCATTGTACAAAGTACTCTATATATTTCATTTGATCCTGTAACACTACAAGGTAGGCACTGTTACAGAGGACAACAAAAAGAACACAAACTTTGTGCTCATCTCAGGTTCATATTTCTTCATGAAGTCGCTTTCACTCAATCACTAACACACAGATACACACAGGCACACCGGTTCTCTCATCTCTATTGCTACTCCTATTCAGACTCCTTTGCCAGCTCTTCCTTTATTCACCCTTAAATGTTATAGTTCCTCAGTGCTTGGTCCCAGGCCCACTCATTTCTTTTCTTGGTCTATTTGCAGTCCCTGTATAATCTCATTTATACCCATGGATTCATTTACTTTCTGGTTTTTATTTTTATTTTTTAGAGACGAAGGTCTCACTGTGTTGCCCAGGCTGGTCTTGAACTCCTGTCCTTAAGTGATCCTCCTGCTTCCTGAATAGCTGGGATTACAGGCGTGAGCCACTGCTCTCAGCTCAGTTACTCTATGTTAACAGCTCCTAAATCTACATTTCTAAGCTAGATCTGTCTTCTGAGCTCCAGATTTTTACAAGCAACTATTTATTGATCATTTCCATGTGTAGGTCCGATAAGTACCTCACACTCTAGTCCAAACCTGAAATCATCAAATATGCTCCTCCTTTGGGGTTCAAACATCCAGTTTCTCAAACTTGAAATCATCTTTGATTCCTCTTTCCCTTCAATATCACATCCAACCATTCACCAAATGCTACAGATACTAACCTCTAAATATCTCTCAATTTTTACAAGCATATTTAAATTGGTAAATTTAAAAACATGTTTAATATTTCAAATAATTTGACTCTTTCCATTCCCATTGTCAATCCCCCCACTTTTGATATACAAATCCTATCACATCTCTCATCTGGACAATTGCCAAACAATCTATTCTTACCCTCTTCAATTCATTTGATGTCTCACAGTCAGAATAATCTTTTTATAAAGCATAAAGCGTATAAAGCAACACATTACCCCCTGCTTGAAAGCAAGTCCTCTAAGATAAAATGCAAAATCCTTATCCCTGAGGACCTCTATAAATGATGAGATCCTCAACAATAAACCTCTGCTTACCTCTGCAACATCATTTCATCTATTACCAATCTCCCTTTGACCATCTCCTCTCGCCATTCTGGACTTCTTTCGATCCTCAGTTGCATCTCACTTCACTCATCTAGGCCTATGAATAGACTGTTCCTTCTACCTGGAATGCTTATCTCTACCATACTCCTTTCCTAAGGAGACATTACCTGGCTAATTCCTACTCACCCTTCAGGTCTCAATTTAAACTTCCCTTTCTCAGGAAGACCATTCTCCCTCCCCAAATTAGATTATGGTCTTTTTGTACTCCACTGTAATCTGTGTGGGGTGGAGACAGACTCTAGGTTGCTCCCATATCCCCACCTCCTGATGTTCATGCTCTTGTGTGATCCCCTCCCCTTAAGCATAAGCAGGATCTGTGACTTGCATCTAACAAATACAATATGGCAAAGGTGACTTTAACCTAAATTAAAAACATTTTTAAAAAATTAACTGCAACCTAAATGTAATGATGTTACATAAGATTGTAACCCATCTTGCTAGGAGACACTCTTGCTTGCTGGCTTTGAGGAATAAGCAGCCACATTGTGTGCTGTCATATGGAAAAGGACATATGGCAAGGAACTGAAGGCAGCCTCCAGCAAGAACCTGAGGCTCTCAATTCAACGGACGGCAAAGAACTGAATGCTTCCAACAACCACAAGAATCACATGAGCTTAGTAGCAGATCCTTCCCCAGTTGAGCTTCAGATAAGATGGCAGCCTTAGCTGACACCTTGACTACAGCTTTATGAAACCTTGAAGAAGGGGACTGAGTCAAGTCAGACTTGGACTCTTAAACTATAGAAACAGATATAATAAATGTGTGCTCTTTTAAAACCACTGCATTTGTGGTAATATTGTTACCACAAATTGTTGTAACAATTGTTATATTGCAATAGATAACTAATATACTATGCTTCCCTTTATGTTGCTCTCATTACTCTTATAATTACTTAATTTAAGTATTTATCATTAGGTTATAAACTTCATGAGGGCGGGAATAAGATAATCACCATAGTATCTCAGCACTTAGCACAGTAACATATAGAGGAACCACAATATATTAACATAATGAATGAATTAATGAATGAATGCCTACTTTGTGCCAGCCACAGTGCTATATCTTGGAGAAACAAAAGTAAATAAAACATGGTCCCTATTCTCATGAAGCTTAAAGCTAAGTAGGATGGCAGACACTTTAAACAGATAATTCCAGCAGAATATGATAAAGATAATAACATGGATTTCTGCGAAGATTCAGAATATGGGCACCTAAGTCAGCTGGCAAGTATCCAGGGAGGGGAGAGGAGAAAATCTTCTCCCAAAAGCAATAAGACAAACAAGGCTTTTTTGGTGACCAAATCAATACTATGAGGACCACTCTGTCAGGGTTGATTTCATCACCAATAATGCCTTTAGAATATAATGTTTCCAAAGCAACAGAGTATTTTGGTATGGTGGGTTTAAAAATAAGCAGCCATATCTCTTGTGATGTGACAAGACACATTTTAAGTACTGTATAACCTGGTTAACAAGTAAATCCGTGGTTTCAAAATAATTCAGTTAATCTTCTTAAGGAGTGTTTGGTGTTTGGGAAGCGACTCTCGAGAAATTACCTATGCAATCAATATTTACATTGATCAGATATATTTTTTTTTTAATTGAGACAGAGTCTTGCTCTGTTGCTCTGGCTAGAGTGCAGTGGCATCATCATAGTTCACTGCAACCTCACAGTCCTGGGCTCAAGTGATCCTCCTGCCTCAGCCTCCGAGTAGCTGGGACTACAGGCACACGCCACGACGCCTGGCTAATTTTTTCTATTTTTAGGAGAGACAGGGTCTTGCTTTTGCTTAGGCTGGTCTTGAACTCTTGAGCTCAAGCAATCCTCCCACCTCAGCCTCCTAGAGTGCTAGGATTACAGGCATGAGCCACTGCACCTGGCCAGATGATATGATCTTGTATATAGAAGATTCTAAAAAATCCACACACAAAAGACTATTATAACAAATAGTTCAGCAAGGTTACAGAATACAAGATCAATATATAAACATAAATTGTGTTTCTCTACACTAGCAATAAAGGATCTGAAAATGAAATTAACAAAACAATTCCATTTACAATAGCATCAAAACTGAAGAGCCAAAACTACAAAACCCTTAGAAGAAAACATTGGGGAAAATCTTCACAATATTGGATTTGGCAACAATTTCACAGATATGACACAAAAAGCACAGGCAACAAAAGGAAAAATAGATAAACTAGACTTCATCAAAATGAAGATCTTTTGTGCATCAAAGGACACTATCAAGAAAGCAAAACGACAACTTACACTGACAGGTTAACCTTCTAAATTTGTTTAAAAAAAAAGGACAACTTACAGAATGGAAGGAAATATTTGTGAATCATATATCTGATAGGAGATTAATATCCAAAATATAGAAATCCTTTAAGTCAACAAAAAGACAAACAACTCAATTCAAAAATGGGCAAAGAACTTAAAAAGATATTTCTCCAAAGATACATAAATGATGGGAATAAGCACATGAAAAGATGCTCAACATCACTAGTCATTAGGAAAATGTAAATCAACCACAATAAGATGCTACTTCACATCTACTAGGATGGCTATAATAATTAAGAGAAAAAGAGAGAGAGAGAAAGAGAAAATAACAAGCACCGACAAAGTTGTAGAGAAATTATAACCTTTGTACGTTGCTGGTGGGAATGTTAAATGGTGCATCTACTGTGAAAAACAATTTGGTAGTATCTCAAAAAGTAAAACATAGAGTTACTACGTGACCCAGCAATTCCACTCCTAGGTATATAACCAAAACCAAAAGAACTAAAAACAGATATTCAAACAAATACTTACACATAATGTTCACAGCAACACTATTTATAACACCAAAAGGTAGAAACAACCCAAATACCCATCAACAGATGGATATATAAACAAAACGTGGTATTATCCATACATTGGAACACTACTGGGCCATAAAATAGAATGAAGTACTAATATATGCTACAACGTGGATGAACGTTAAAAACATTATGCCAAATAAAAGAAGTCACCACAAAAGGCCATATATTGTATGATTCCATTTATATGAAATGTCCAGAATAAGCAAATCTATACAGACAAGAAGTAGATTAGTGATTGCCAAGGGCTGGGAGAAGGGAGGAATGGAAAGTGACTATTAATGAGAACAGAGTTTCTTTTTAGGATGATAAAAATATTCTATAATTAGATAGTGGTAATAGATGCACAACCTTATGAATATACTAAAAACCACTGAATTATTTATTATATTTTTTCCACTTAGACATAGAAGGTGGAAATTGTTTATTTGAAAAGGGAGACTTTTATGGTATGTGAAGTATTTCTCAGTAAAGCTGTTATTTTTAAAAATTTACATTGATAACTTTGTTCCGGAATGGGATTCCAGGTTTTATAGCTTTCACAATACACACTAACAGATAGACTTATTTCATGGGTAATGAAGGGTACTTGAGTTATCTCAAGAAACTGGAACAATCATTTCCTTACAACATTTCCAGGAAGGAGACTTTCTAGGAAGTCTCCAATTATGCTCCTAAACAAAACAAGGACTAGTATAAAAAGAAAGTAAGAGCCTTCTACTGTATCCCAACAAAAGCACTTTAACACCCCTCCCCCCGCCAAGAGAAGCACTCTTAATTTGAAATATTAAACAGGTTGGCAGCACTGCTACACTGAAGCCGAACAGATTTTCCACTTAACAGAGGACAAGAGGCTGGGGCCATTATGCCACTTGTTTTTACGTTTTTTTCTCTCCCAAGTGTATACACAAACACATCTGTTACCTCCACTTACATGTACTTCAGTTCTTCACTAAACAGATTTCACTAACATCCAAAATGGTCCAGTTTTCTTAGAAACAATGAAAGTACCCTAATCTCTGTTTCATGGTTTAAAAAAAAAGATTAACAGTCAAAGGAAAATATTTGAAGCTCACAAATCGTTTTAAATGTAAACCCAATCTATTTTGCTTCTAAAAGTATATTTTTCCCAAATGCAGTAATAGAGGTCATAAAATACATTCATCTTTTCTAATGCCTCTAGGCCAGGGTTTCATAACCTCAGCACTATTGACATTTTGGGCAAAATAATTCTTTGTTGTGGGGGGGCCATCTGTGCATTATAGGATGTTTAGCAGCATCCCGGGCCTCTACCCACTAAATGCCAGTAGCACCCCTTCCCCAGTTGTGACAACCAAAACATCTCCATACATTGACAAAACTGGGGGGCAAAACTGCCCCCAGTTGAGAGCTGCTGCTCTAGTCTATCCATCTTAATTATTTCCTAACAAAGCAAATTAAACTTATCATTAAACTTACAAACAAATAGATTTTTCTGAAATACAGAAGCTAAATACACTTAAAAGAGGAGGGGTTTTATTCATTTTTTATAAACCTATTCCTGGAACTATTATAAAACTAATCTTTTAAATAAATTTTTTAATTATTCATATATATTCCCAATTATACAGTATGGAAAAAATACAACTATGCTTCACTACTAATGAATTTAGATTTCCTTCTATACACACATATCCTAGGATACAAAAGTACCAGTGCTTCTCTCTTTCTCTCTCTCTCATAATCAATAAATTGTAGGTATTGAAAAGGAACTCTATGTTCAAAACTTTCTACTTCTACCATGGTAATCTGTAGAACAACGATAATTAACTGCAACCTACAATACACATCACCCAATAGAAAATTAATATTTTTTGAGGTCCTAAGAGATCAAAGTCCATAAAGATAATGCAAGTTTAGCCAATAAAGTTAGCAGGTTAATTAATTTAAGAAATGTGCTGTTATTACTGACAGGCACAATCTAAAGGAGCCTAAGTTCCTTCCAAACCAACTGCTCGAATAGATGTTTTTATAGCTATACAATAAATAAGATTGCTTAAGACAAGATAATTGTTAAAGTAATTTTGGTAAAGAAAATGACAAATTATTCTAATTGTAAGCTATGGAGTTACTACTGACCCATACAACGTATAATACAATGAAGATCATGAGGACTTTGCTAGCCATGGTTTTTCGTCTTTCATCAAATACAGCCTAGAAGGTTTTTTTGTTTGTTTTTGTTTAAGACGGAGTCTCACTTTGTCACCCAGGCTGGAGTGCAGTGGCACAATCATAGCTTACTGCAGCCTCAAACACCTGGGCTGAAGTGATCCTCCTGCCTCAACCTCCCAAGTAGCTAGGACTACAGGCGCGTAACACCATGCCTGGCTAATTTTTTTTTTTAATTTTTGTAGAGACAGGGTCTTGCCATGTTGCCCAGGCTGGTCAAACCCTTGGCCTCAAGTGATCCTCCTGCCTCAACCTCCCAGAGAGCTAGGTTTACAGGTATGAGCCCCATGCGTGGCCCTAAAAGTGTTTGTTACTTATCTAGAGCCAGGCTTCAGAACTAAATGAAGAACAGTATAAACTGAACAGAAAATATAACTAAAGTCTATTTTTAAGGATGACCGAGTGTCCTAAATTCCAAAACTAAATTATTTTACAGAAATTATAATAAATAAACTACATAAATCCACATTCCTCACTGTAAAGTCATCCCTCAACCAATCTTTATTTTGCTATCTAGGACAATTAAAAGTCCTTAAGTTACCTGCATAATTTGTATCTCCCACACCAGAAGTCAAATATTTCCTTTTATTGCCACTGATACACATTTTATTTAACCTCATTTAAAGCTCTATAACCATCTGTACTTTGCAATCAAAGATAAAAACTAACCATCACCTATCTATGCACTATAGCTATTAGATCAGTGGTTGACAAACTTTTTCTTTAAAGGGTCAAACAGTAAATATCTTAGGCTTTGAGGGCCATATGGTCTCTGTTACAACTCCTCAACTCTGCCACTGTAGCAGAAAAGAAGCCATAGAAAATACATTAACAAATGTGTGCAGATGTGTTCTAATAAAACTTTACAAAAATAAGCAGCAGGCCAGATTCGGTCCAAGGGGTTTTGTTTGCCAGACTATTACAGGTGATAAAAAATAAATAGACCTATTCCTCCCTTTCCCGGTTACAATGTTCTCACCATAAAATTAACTAATTACTTTCTAAAACACCATAAAATGCAATTAACTAGCTTTCTCCTATTTTATAATAGGCATTCATAGCAGGATAATGCTATCCTTATTGCTTTGAATGAGGAATAAGAGCCAACTATGAGAATCAGGTTTAAGATTCAAATTTGTGCTCTACACACTGCACAGAAAGACAGAGCCAAGAAATTAAAATAAAGTGTTTAGGTTCAGATCCAGAACCCATATGACCCCAGCAAAGACAAATGTGAGATCACCGTATTGGAACATATCCATATCCTAGAATACAAGAACTCCCAGGGAAAACATCTCTCCCTGAAGATGGACTTTCAATTAAAAAAATTAAAAATCAAAGGAGAAATAAAAAGCCATGAAAAGAACCAGTAAACACAATTAATAGCAGTATCTACACTCTTTAGAGTTGCAACTAATCTGAAAAGGATTTAAAGAAAAAAAATCTTTTTTTTTTTTTAAAAAAAAATCTTAATGGTCAAATTTTACTCAGCCCTATCTAAGTATATTAGAAGAGCTATAAGAAATAATTTTCTAGTAAATTGACTTCAGAAGAACCAAAAATGTAAATAGACTAAATTACCCTAGAATAGGAAAAGTTTGCAAACTACTTGGCCCAGAATTTCACAGGGGAATTCTACCAAATATTTAAGGAATAAATCATTCTAATACTACTTGAACTGTTTCAAAGCATAGGGGGAAAACTTCTAAATTATTTTTATGAAGCAAGCATAACACTGCTACCAAAACCTAACAATAAAAGCATGAAAGAGAAAACCACAGGCGATTCTTACAAATATCAAGGCACGGCATTAGCAAAAAAAAAGTTACAGCACATTAAAAAATACACTGCAGGCCAGGCACAGTGGCTCACGCCTGTAATCCTAACACTCTGGGAGGCTGAAGCGGGAAGATCCCTTAAGCTCAGGAGTTCGAGACCAGCCTGAGCAAGGGCAAGATCCCATTTCTGAAAAAAAGAAAAAATTAAAAAATTAAAATAAAAAAAGAGTATGTTCAAAGAGCTGAGGAAAATAACTGTTGTCCTAAATTCTACACTTACTTAATTACCATTTAAGAGTTTATTCAATATAAAGATAGAGGCAACCACAATAAATATAAACAGCTTACAATCTCTGTCCCTTTATATAAGGGCTTATTTATTTATTTATTTATTTAGAGATAGGGCCTATATTTCCCAGGCTGGTCTTGCACTCCAGGGCTCAAGCAGTCCTCTAGCTTCAGACTCGCAAGTAGTTAGGATTATAGGCGCGCACTACCGCGCCTGGCTTACAAGGGCAAATGTAATTTTGGATTAAAAAAAATCTAAATATAAAACTGTTTCTATAAGACATACTATTACAGCTGGAATAAAAATAGAGATTAAAAAAGATATATCAGGAAAAAACTAACAAAAATAACTAAAAATAGGCAAATGCTTACAATGAGGAAGAAGATATGTAATGTTGGTGGCAAATAAAATAAGAAAAAAGCTAAAAGCATAAAATGGGACAAAAATGGACAACTCATATTGATAAAGTATACAATCCATCTATAGAATACAATCCAATAATAACCATGAGCTGCTATTAATATACACCTCACAAGATGGCCTAGAAACAACTGATAGAAACACAAGGAGAAATCCATAAACACATTGGGAAATTTTAATAGAACTTTTTCTGAGAAAAAGATCAATTAGACCAAAGTAAGGCCATAGAACCGTTGAATAACACAGTAAAAAAAGCATCTAAAAGACATATATATCGAACTTAATACAAACAAACAAAAACAGAATTCATATTTGTTTCAAATACATGTGAAGCACTGAAAAAATGTGACCATGTATTAGGCCAAAACCAAATTGTAATATACTCCTAAAAGCAGACATAATATAGGCCATTTTTTCTGATCATGATGTACTAAAATTAGAAATTAAATACCAAAAAATTAGCAAAAAACTCACCATATAGCAATCTTTTTTTTTTTTTTTTGAGACAGAGTCTCACTCTGTCACTCAGGTAGAGTACAGTGGCATCACTGTAGCTCACTGCAACCTTAGACTCCTGGGCTCAAATGATCCTCCTGCCTCAGCCTCCCAAGTAGCTGGGACTACAGGCCCACACCATGATGCCTGGCTAATTTTTCTATTTTTAGTAGAGATGGGGTCTCACTCTTGCTCAGGCTGGTCTTGAACTCCTGCACTCAAGCAATCCTCCTGCCTCGGCCTCCCAGAATGCTATGATTACAGGCGTGAGCCACTGCGCCAGCCTGAAATTTTAAAACTTATATAATTCTTCAATTAAAAAAGAAATCAAACCAAATTATATTTAGAAATGAGAGAACATAACCTGTGATATGGCCAGCTAAAAAGGAAACATTAAAGTTTAAATGTTCATATTAGAAAATATGAAATATTAGGGAAAACTGAGATAAGTATAAAATTCCAGAAGCTAGAGAACAAACAAAAAGATAGGCCCAAGAAAGTAAGCAAAAGAAAGTAATGAAGACAATTATCAATTATGAACCATAAAATGCACACAAGCACATAAACAGAAGATAATCAGTAGAATCAAAAGGTAATTATTTGACTGTCAGGTTCTGCCCAGGGTGGAGTTATCAGCAGGTCTGGCAAACAGAGTCAAACTTCCCTAGGGTAAGTATAGGGGCAGGACCAAAGAGACTTCACAGCTATATCCTCAGCCCCCAGAATCCTTCATTTCTTAAGCCTTCCATTTATCAATAAACAACAGCTAATGTAAAAATAAAAAGGGAAATCCTCTGAAAGGAAACATAATATAAATTGTGTTAAGTGTGATTTAAAAAACAGAAAAAAGATACAAATAAACCACATTAAAGAAAGAAGATTAAAAAAAAGAAAGAAGATAAAAAAGATATAGATACATGTTTGGTAATCACTGTATTAGTTACAATTATTAGGTTTAGCTGCAAACAACAGAGATCAAATTTTTAAGTCTTAAACAAAATTTTTTCTCACATAAAAGTCTACGGGAGGCAGACAAAGCCAGGAGCTGTGTTCCATACAACCTTGAAGACCTAGGCTCTATCTTGTCGCCCTGCCACAGATGGCCTCCATTCCCAAGGTCACTTCATGATCAAAGATGTCTACATTCCAACCAATATGAAAGAAGGGACAAAGGAATATTTCCAAAAGCTGCCATGGCATTTCTGCTTACATCCTATTGGACAGAACTTGGTCATATGGTTATACCTAGTTATATGGAAAGTTGGGAAATGGCATCCATGTGTCTAATTTAAAGATTTATTAATACAGAAGAAAAATATACAGCTATTGGGAAAACTAGAAATCTCTGCAACAGCAACTATGTACAGTCTTTATGCCTGTAAGTCTGAAAATCTAGATGAGATTAATTACACCCTAAAAAATAAAGTTAAAAATTATTAAGGGGAAGAAAATCTGAAAAAATTTATAACCAATTTTTTTAAAAAGTTGAAAAGGGCTGGGCATTGTGGCTCATGTGTATAATTGTAGCACTTTGGTAGGCCAAGACAGAAGGATCACTTGAGGCCAGGAGTTTGAGACCAGTCTGGGCAATATAGTGAGACCCCCATCTCTAAATAAATGAATAAATGAATGAATGAATGAATGGAGTAAATAAATAAATAGTTGGAAAGATACTAAAATATCTACCCCCTGCAAGGTTCCAAATGCAGATGGTTTTCAAGGAAGTTCCACTAAACATTCATGAAATGCCTACGTAATATGAAGTAGTCCATGATACAAGGGAAAAAACCGGAATGCTTCCCAACCTATTCTATGAAGGTAGCGTAATGTTAATATCAAAATTGAATAGAGTATTAAAAAAAAAGAAAAACTATAGGCCAATCTTTCTCATGAACATAGACATACAATCCTAAATAAAATATTAGCAAACCAAATTCAGCAGTATATGAAAAAGAATATATCATAAATAAGTACTATTTATCCCAGGAATGCATGGCTGCCTTCAGTCCTTACCTACTCTTACTCAACATCATACTAGATATCCATGCAATGGGAAAAAGGGAAAAAAGGTAGTTTTTTTAAAAAAAGGAAGGCATAGAACTATTGTTGTTTGCAAAGGATATGACGACTGTCTAGTTAGAAAATCCTTGGCCATCACCTCACCAACCATTAACCAACTATTAGAATTAAAACAAGAATTTGGGAAGGAGGCTAGATATAACATTAACATACATAAATAAAGAGCTTTCCTACAAATCATTAATAACCAAGTAGAAATGGTAATGGAAAACAAGAATCCATTCACAACAGCAACAAACATTTAAATATCTAGGACCAAACAGCAAGAAGGGCATAAGCCCCATTAATAAAATCATAAAACTTGATTCAGTCAAGTTTTATAATTTTGATCACTTGATCAGTTAGGAATGCATTAAACAGAAAATAAGAGAATATCTGGCCGACCATTGCTTAAATAAAAATAAGCATTACTTTTTTTATAAAACAAAAGGCACAGAGGTAAACAATTGCTGGCACTGGTTCAGCTGCTCCATGATATTAGGGCTCACTTCTCAACAATTCTTAGACTTTCCCTCATTCTGGCAACCTCATAGTCACCAGAAGACTACTTCAGTTTCAAGGCAGGAAGAACAGGAAGAGAATCACCAGATGCATCTTTCCCTTTTGTCAGGTAAAGCAAAATTTTTCCCAGAGTCCCAACAGATTTCAATTTATATTGTAACAGCCACTACTGTGTTCATCTAGCCACCTCTAGCTACAAGGAAGCTGGGTAATTCACCTGCATCTGGTTACTGCCATGAACAAAATGGAGAATTCTGAGGGAAAGAATTCTACTTATGGTATCCAAAAGATATTGATAGTGTCTACCTTAGACTTAAAAAAATCTAAATAAAGAAACATTATGCTATGGAAAGTATAACTCAGTATGTTCAACATGTCAATTCTCTGAAGCTTAACTAAAAATCAACATTTTCCTAATAGAAATGTCAGAGGAGTTTTCATGGAATTTAACTGATTTTAAAATTCATATGGAAGAAGATCTATGCAAAAATACCCAATGTGACTTAGAAGAACTTTTAAAACAGTATGATATAGAAGAGAAATGGACAAATAAATAGAACAGTGTTCAGAAAAACAGATTTGTGTTTAGGAGTTTCTTTTAGTTTCTCTTTTGATTTAATGAATGATAAAAACATAATTTAAGTTTAATTAAAATTAATTACATAATATGCTTCATATATACATAGATACACACACACGTATATATACACAATGAAAAGTTCTTAAGAACTTTGCCCAGTTCCCACCACCCTCTCCAAAAGTAATTACTATTCTTGGTTTCTTACGTTGTCACACAGTTTCTTTATGAATATACAATCAAACACAACCTCTTTCCTTTTTTTTTTTTTTAACAAAATGAAGCATTTCATACACAATACTCTGAACCTTGCTTTTTAAACTTTTATCCAAGAGATCTTTCCATTCAATACTTAAGAGCTTCCCCAATTTTTTTTTACACTTGCAAAG
This sequence comes from Daubentonia madagascariensis, assembly GCA_023783475.1. Lineage (NCBI taxonomy): Eukaryota > Metazoa > Chordata > Mammalia > Primates > Daubentoniidae > Daubentonia > Daubentonia madagascariensis. Next base: position 12,420,332 of record JAKFHU010001129.1, on the reverse strand, counting down.
TATCACATTGTGTGGCTGTTTCATAATTTTTTTTTTTTTGAGACAGAGTCTCACTCTGTTGCCCAGGCTAGAGTACAGTGATGTCATCGTAGCTCACCGCAACCTCAAACTCCTGGGCTCAAGAGATCCTCCTGCCTCAGTCTCCCAAGTAGCTGGGACTACAGGTGTGCACCACCACGTCCTGCTAATTTTTCTATTTTTTGTAGAGATGGAGTCTCATTGTATTGCCCAGGCTAGTCTCGAACTCCTGGCCTCACTTGATCCTCCCACCTTTGCCTCCCAAAGTGCTAGGATGACAGGCCTGAGACACCACGCCTGGCCGATGTTTCATAATTTATTTAACTAGTTCCCTATGAATATTTGGACCGTTTCCAAACATATGCTATCATAAACAATGAAAAATCTTAGAAACATGCTATTAAGTATGCATGCAGGTATATATATTATGAGGATATTCCCCAAAAGTAGCATTGCTAGCTAGATTAAAGGGAATATACATTTGTAATTTTGACAGCTATTTCCCAATTGCACCCCCCAATAGAGGTTGTACAAATTTATTTTCCCACCACTAATATATGATCGTTTATCTTTCCAAAGACTGACCAACACAATGCATTATCAAACTTACAGATTTTTGATACATGATGATTCAAAAGGTATTTGTTGGATTTTAATTTGCAACCTTTATTATTTGGGAGATTGAACATCTTTTCATATATTTAATAGTCACTTGTGTTTCTTGAAAGCTTTTTGTTCACAACCTGGCTCAGCCTTCTATTGAGTTACTGGTCTTTCTATTGATTTCTAGGTGCTCTTTCTTTCACTCTTTCTTTACTTATTTACTTATTTATTAGCGACAGGGTCTTGCTCTGTCACCCAGGCTGGAGTAAAGTCATACAATCATAGCTCACTATAACCTTAAACTTCTGGGCTCAAGTGATCCTCTCGCCTTAGCCTCCAGAGTAGCTAGGACTACAGGTGTGCACCACCACACTGGCCAGTTTTTATATGTTTTTGTAGAGATGGGGTCTCACTATGTTGTCCAGGGTGGTCTCGAACTCTTGCCTTCAAACAATCCTCCCCACCCAGCCTTCCAAAGCACCAGGATTATAGACATGAGTCACTGCACCCTGCCTATTTATTTATTTTTAATTTTTAAAGATGGGGTCTTGCTATGTTGCCCAGGCTGGTCTTGAACTCCTGGGCTCAAGTGATCCTCCCACCTTAACCTTCCAAGTAGCTGGGAATACAGGCTTGCACCACCATGCTCAGCTTAGGTGCTCTTTATATATTAATATTAGGATATTAACACTTTGTTCATAAAATAGCAAATATTTTTTCACATTTGTTCTTGTCTTTTGACTTTTCTTATGGTGTTTTCTTTTTGTCATGAACAAAATATTTTGTAATTTTTAGGTAGTTGAAATTATCAAAATAATTTTTATGGCTTTTGAATTCAGAGTCATAGTTAGAAAGACCTTTCCCATTCCCACATTTTTTTACAGATAGAACAACTCATTTTTAACAATTAGTTCTGACTTCTGGTTTCTGGTCTGGCATATAAAGAGCTTAAAAATCACCACCCCATCCAAACAAGTAAAACCCTGAAATGAAAAATCAATAACCTTTCTTGGCTCTGTCAAACCACTGCCCCTAAAATTGAACAGACAGGTGGATATAGAGAATCACAACTTACTAGAATAGAAACCCACAAACAGAAACCTCCTCAGGAACCAGTGCCAGGATAGGAAAACCTGAACTGTAATTGATGAATTGCTGCAGGCTCAGTATGGACAACTCAGAGAATTAAAAACTCCAGGAGACAAAATAATAGGGAGCCCTCACACTTTTTTGACTTTTACCTCCAGGAGCTCTACCACGTTCTCACAGTGAGCATTGGAGAAGAATCCCCCTGGCTTCCAGCTGAGGGAGAGGAAAATGAACCATTTTGAAATATGCCAGAGAAATCTGTTCTTAACAAGGCCTGCCTTTAGGAAAAACTATTTTACCAGAACCTAATTACTGAGGTTTTATCAGAGCCTAACCTACCTGGGGTGGGGAGAGAAATACCCAACTCCAGGCAGCTCTAGTTTCCATGTGGGGAAAGGGAAATACCCAACTCCAGGTCCCTCTAGCCTTCCACAGAGAGGAAGGAAATTATCCACTTCTGGCCCACTCTAGTCATGCTGCACCACCTAAGGTGGAACAGGTGGAAAACAATAACTGATAAGCACTGGTGAAGTTCACAATCCATGAACACAGGCTGACCAAAAGACTAAGACCTAATCATAGGATTACAGCATGCTTCCCCTCCACCAACACCTTACCACTAAGTTACTAAAGACCTATTTACCATAGGTCCTTTTACACAGTACATCATGAGCTACTGTCAACAAAAAATTACAAGGCACACTAACTAAAAGGCAAAATACACAGTTTGAAGAGAATGAACAAGCTTCAAAACTAGAGTCAGATATGGCAGGAATGTTGGAATCATCAAAGAAGGAATTTTTAAAAACTATGATTAATATGCTAAGGGCTATAATGGAAAAGGTACACAACATGCAAGAACAGATGAATAATGTAAGCAGAGAGATGGAAATTCTAAGTGAATCAAAAAGAAATGCTAGAGATCAAGAATACTTTAACAGAAATGAAGAATGCCTTTGACGGGCTCATTAAGACACAGCTCAGGAAAGAATCTCTGAGATTGATATGACAATAGAAAATTCCAAAACCATATAGCAAAGAGAAAAAAGACAAAAATAATCAGAACAGAATATTCAAGAACTGTGGGACAACTACAAAAGGTGTAAGATACATGCAACAAGAATACAAGAATGAGAAGAAATAGAGAAAAAAGAGAAGAATTACCTAAAGCAATAATGAGTGAAAATTTCCCCAAATTAATGCCAAACACCAAGCCACAGATTCAGAAAGCTCAGAAAACACCAAGCAGGATAAATTATGAAAATAATTCACCTAGGCATATCATATTCAAACTACAAAAAATGTAAGATAAAATAAAAATTCTGAAAGAAGCCAGAGGAGGAAAACACCATACCTATAGAGGAGCAAAGATAAGAATTACAACATTGCAAGTAAGAAGAGACTGGAGTAAAATATTTAAAGTATTGACAGAAAAAAAATACCAACCTAGAATTATGTACCCTGCAAAATTATCCTTTAAAAGTGGAAGAGATATACTTTCTCAAACAAAAATTGAGGTAATCTGTTGCCCATAGACCAACCTTGCAAGAAATGTTAAAAGATGTTCTTCAGAGAGAAGGAAAATGATATAGGTCAGAAACTTAGGCCTATAAAAAGAAGGAAAAGCATCAGAGAACAAATAAGTGAAAGTAAAATAACTTTTTTTTTTTTATTCTTTTCTTTTTTTCAGAGACAGGGTTTCACTCTGTCCCTAGGCTACTCTAGCGAGTAGATCAGTGGCCTGATCATAGCTCACTGTAGCCAGGACTATGGGTGCATGCCACCACACCCAGCTAATTTTTTTCTTTTTTTTTTTTCTTTTATCTGAGAGCTTGGAAATTTCTTTGATTTTTTGTAGAGATGGGGTCTCACTATGTTGCCTAAGCTGGTCTTGAACTTCTGGCCTCAATAATCCTCCCTTCTCAGCCTCCCAAAGAGCAGGAATTACAGGTGTGAGCCACTGCACCTAGCTTTTTATTCTTAATTGATCTAACAGATAACAGTCTATCATATTATATTTAAATCTTATTATTATTAAAATAATAATAGTGTCAATTGTGAATGCTTATATCTGTGTGTATGTGTATATATATTTATGTATACATGAAATGAATGATAATGATATAGGGATGGGTGGGAGTAATTAGAAATTTTTTGTTATTATAAGGTACTTGTACTACCCATGAAGCAATACAGCGTTATTAATATTTTAAAGTAGACTTGAATTAGCAGTAAATGTATACTGCAAACTCCAGGGCAACCACTAAAAAGAAAAATTTTTTTTTGAGACAGGGTTTGCTCTGCCACCCAGGCTTAAGTGCAGTGGCATGATCATAGCTCACTGTAACCTTGAACTCCAGGCTCAAGCAATCCTCCTGACTAAGCCTCCCAAGCAGCTGGGACTATAGGCACATGCCACCAGGCCTGGCTAATTCTTTTTTGTAGAGACATGATCTCGCTATGTTGCCCAGGCTGGTCTTGAACTCCTGGCCTCAAGCGATCCTCCCGCCTCAGCTTCCCAAAATGCTGTGATTACACGTGTGATCCACTGCACCCAGCCAATTTATAAAAGAAGTATAACCAATATTCCAAGAAAAGAGAAAAAATAAAATCATATAAAATGCTCAATTAAAACCAGAGAAGGCAGAAAAAGTATGGAAGAAAATATAGGAACAAAGAACAAGGGCAAGAAATAGAAAACAATAACAAATATGGTAGATACTAATCCAACTATATCAATAATCACCTTAAATTTCAATGGTCTATATACACCAATTAATTCAGAGATTGTCAAGGTGGATCAAAAAGCAAGAGTCAACTATATTTTCTACAAAAACCCACTTTAAATGTAAAGACACATATAGATTAACAGTAAAGGGGATACAGAAAGATATACCATGCTAACAATAATCAAAAAACAAGGCCAGTTCATATTATTAATAATTTCAGAGAGAGCAGACTTCAGAACAGGGAAAGTTTAATCAGAAATAAACACAGGCAAAACATAATAACAAAGGAGTCAATACTCCAAGAAGATATAAAAATCCTTAATGTGTATGTACCTAACAATAGAGTGTCAAAATACATGAAGCAAAAAACTGACAGAATTGAAGGAGAAGTAAATAAATCCACTATTATATTTGGAAACTTTAACACTCCTTCATCAGAAATGGACAGATCTATCAGGAAGAAAATCAGTAAGGAAGAGTTGAACTCAACAGCACTATTGATCAACTGGATAAAATTGACATCTATTGACTACTTCATCCAACAGCAGATTACACATTCTTCTCAAGCTCCAATGAAACATTCCCCAAGATTGACCACATTATGGGCCATAAAATGCATCTTAACAAATTTAAAAGAATAAAAATCATACAATGTTGGCTCTCAGACCACAATGGAATTAAATTAGAAATCAATAACAGAAAGATAGCTTGGAAATCCCAAAATATTTGAAGATTAAGCAACACACTTCTAACACAAGTCAAAGAGGTCTCAACAGAAATTTTTAAATATACTAAATTAAAATGAAATACAACTTATCAAAATTTGTGGGATGTGGCAAAAGCAGTACTTAGAGGAAAATTTTATAGCATTGAACACATACATCAGAAAAGAATATCTAAAATCAATAACCTAAGCTTCCACTTTAGGAAACTAGAAAAAGAAGAACAAATTAAGCAGAAGAAAAGAAATAATAAAAATTAGAGCAAAAATCAATGAAATCAGCAAATCAATAAAGAGAAATCAATAAAGCCAAAAACTGGTTCTTTGAAAAGACCAATAAAATGGATAAGCCTTTACCCAGGCTAAGAACAAAAACCAAATACAAATTACTAATATCAGAAATGAAAGAGGGGACATCCCTACAGATCCCATAGATATTAAAAAGATAATAAAGAAATGTTATATACAAATCTATGCCCACAAATGTGATAAACTAGATGAAATGAACCAATTCCGTAAAAGACATCATCTGTCAAAACTCACAAAAGAGGAAATGGACAATCTAAATAGGCCTTTATCTATTAAAGAAATTGAATCAATAACTAATAGCCTAACAAAAAATAAAGCACCAGGCTCAGATGGGTTTACTGGTAAAATCTACCAAAGATTTAAGGAAGAAATTATATCAATTCTCTACAATCTCTTCCAGAAGATGGAAGCAGAGGGAATATTTCCTAACTCATTCTGAGGCCACCATCACCCAAACACCAAAACCAGACAAAGACATTGCAAGAAAAGAAAACTACAGACTAATATCTATCATGAACATAGATGCAAAAATCTTCAACAAAATATTAGCAAATCGAACCTAACAATGTATAAGTAGAATTATATGCCATAACCAAGTGAGATTTATTCCAGGTATGCAAGACTCGTTCAACATTCAAAAATCAATTAATGTAATCCATCACATCAACACTCTAAAGAAGAAAAATCATACCAATAAATACAGAAAAAGCATCTGACAAAATCCAGCAATCACTCATGATAAAATTGTCAGCAAACTACAGAGAGGAACTTCTACAACTTGATAAAGAACATCTACAATAAACCTACAGCTAACATCATACTTAATGGTGAGAAACCAGAAGTTTTTCTGCTAAAATCAGGAAAAAGGCAACACGTTCCTCTCACCACTGCTTTTCAACATAGTCCTGGAAGTTTTAGTAAATGCAATAAAAAAGGACCCCTGGTTGTCTAGCAGCTAGGGAAAAAAAGACCAAAAAAAAAAAAAGAAATAAAATGTATACAGACTGAAACAGAAGAAATAAAATTGTCTTTACTTGGAGATGACATGATAGTGTATTTAGAAAATCTGAAAAAAAATCAACAAAAAAATTTCTGGAATTAATATGTAAATATAGCATAGCTGCAGGATACCAGGTAAATGTACAAAAATCAATTGCTTTTCTATATACCACCAATGAACATGTACAATTTGAAATTAAAAACACATCACCATTTACATCCACATCCCCCAAAATGAAGTACTTAGGTATAAATCTAACAAAACACAGTCACGTGTTGTTTAACAATGGGGTACATTCTGAGAAATGCATCGCTAGGTGATCTTCCCTCCTCAGCCTCCCAAAGCACTGGAATTACAGGCATGAGCCACCACGCCTGGCCAATTTCTTTTTAAGAAGTAGGAGTATACTCTAAAATGATCATAAAAAGTAGCGGGGTCACACTTGTAGCTGTGACTCGGGCGGTGCAAAGGCAATTTATATAACCAAAGCATTTGTACCCCTGTAATACTCTGAAACAAAAAAAAAAATTAAAATTAAATTAAAGTAAATTAAAAATAAAAAGTGGCAGGGCGTGGTGGCACACACTCATAGTCCCAGTTATAGGCTAAGCAAGGAGGATCATCTGAGCCCAGGAGTTTGAGGTTACAGTGAGCTATGATCGTGCCACTGTACCCCCCAGCCTGGGCAACAGAGCAAGACCCTGTCTCTAAAAAAAAAATAAAGTAACGATAAATAGCATAGTATAGTATATACATAAACCAGTATTATTATCTTTATCAAGTACTGTGTCCTGTCAGTAGCCCCCAACCTTTTTGGCACCAGGGACTGGTTTCATGAAAGACAATTTCTCCATCGAAAGGGGTAGGGGGGGAGGCAGAGCTCAGGCGCTGCTGCCCCCCTCCCCCCAGCAGTTTCCCAAGTTTCATGGAAGACAATCTTTCCACAGACAGGGGCTGGGGGTGGGGGTGTGGTGCCGGCAGTGCAGCTCTGCAGCCCGGTCCCTAACAGGCCAGGGACAGGTACTGGTCTGCCCGGAGGTTGGGGACTTCAACTGTACATAATTGAATGTGCTATACTTTTATACAACTGGCAGTGCAGTAGGTTTATTTGTACCAGCAATACCACAAACATAAGAGTGATGCATTGTGCTACAGTTATAACAGCTACCGTGTCATGAGGCCACAGGAATTTTTCAGCTCTATTATAATTTTATGGGACCACCATTGTGCTGTCATTGACTGAAATGCCATTATGACTGTATATACAAGATCTTTATGAGGAAAAACAAAATATATCAAAGAACTAAATAAAGTAGAGAGACATTCCACGTTCACAGATAGGAAGACTTGATATTGTCAAGACGTCAGTTCTTCCCAACTTGATCTACAGATTCAACAAAATCCCAATCAAAAGCCCAGTAAGTTATTTTGTACATATTGACAAACTGATTCTAAAGTTTATACAGAAAGGCAAAGACCCAGAATAGCCAACTCAATATTAAGAGAGAAGAACAAAGTTGGAAGACTATCACTGTCTGACTTCAAGCCTTACTATAAAGCTAGAATAATCAAGTCAGTGTGGTATTGACCAAAACAAACAACAAACAAAAAAACCCAAATAGATCAATAGAATAGAGAGCCCAGAAATAGATCCATATTAGTAGAATTAACTGATCTTTGACAAAGGGACAAAGACAATACAATGGAGCAAAGATAATCTTTTCAACAAATAGCATTGGAACAACTGGACATCCACATGCAAAAAAATAAATCTAGACATAGACTTTACATCTTTCACAAAAACTAACTCAAAATGTATCATAAACCTAAATGTAAACTGCAAAACTATAAAACTCCCAGAAAACAACATAAGAGAAAACCTAGATGGCCTTGGGCAGGGGTCCCCAACCTATGGTGAGTTGTATAATTATTTCATTATATATTACAATTTAATAATAATAGAAATAAAGTGTATGATAAATGTAATGCACTTGAATCATCCCAAAACCATCCCTCCCACACACACCCCCATCCGTAAAAAATTGTCTTCCATGAAAACAGTCCCTGGTGCCAAAAAGGTTGGGGACCACAGGCTTGGGTATGGCAATGACTTTTTATCTGTTTTTTGTTTTTTTTCTTTTCTTTTCTTTTGAGACAGGGTCTTGCTCTGTCACCCAGGCTAGAGCACAGTGGCATCATCATAGCTCACTGCAACCTCAAACTCCTGGACTCAAGCAATCCTCCTGCCTCAGCCTCCTGAGTAGTTGAGGCTACAGGCACACACCAGACTTTTTAGATACAACACCAAAGGCACAATCCTTGAAAGAAATAATTGGTAAGTTGGACTTCATCAAAATTAAAAATCTGTGCTCTTTGAAGGATAATGTCAAGAGAATGAGAAGATAAGCCACAGACCGGGGAAAAAAATACTTGTAAATGACACACCTGATAAAGGACTGTTATCCAAAATATACAAAGAACTCTCAAACTCAACAATAAGAAAACAACCAACCTGATTAAAAAATGGGAAAAAGACTTGAACAGACACCTCACCAAATAAAAAATATATATAGCAAATAAGTATATGAAAAGATAGTCAACATCACATGTCAGTAGGGAATTGAAAATTAAAATAACAATGAGATACTACCATATATCGATTAGAATGGCCAAAATCCAAAACACAAACACCACCAAATGCTGGCAAGAATATGAACTCATATGAATTGAAAACTTATGTCCACATAAAAACCTCCACACAGGTTGGACAAGGTGGCTCAAGCCTGTAATCCCAGCACTTTGGGAGGCCAGTGGTTCAAGACCAGCCTGGCAACATAGTGAGACCCTGTCTCTACAAAAAATTTTAAAAATTAGCCAGGCATAGTGGCCCACGCCTGTAATCCCAGCTACTCAGGAGGCTGAAGCAGGAGGATCAAGATGTTCAAGGCTACAGTGAACTAGGATTGGGCCATTGCACTCCAGTCAGGGCACCAGAGCAAGACCTTGTCTCTAAAAACAAAAACAAACAAACAAAAAAACAAAAACAAAAAAACCCACACACAGATGTTTATAGCAGCTTCATTCATAATTGCCAACACCTGGATGCAACCAAGATGTTCTTCAGTAGGTGAGTAGATAAACTGTGGTAGATCAAGACAATGGAATATTATTCAGTGTTAAAAAGAAATGAGCTATCAAGCTCTGAAAAAATACATGGAGGAAACTTAAATGCACATTACTAAGCAAAGGAAGCCAATTTGAAAAGGCTACATACGGTATGATTCCAACTATATGACATTCTAAAAAAGGGAAAACTATGACAGCAGTAAAAAGACTAGTGATTGCCAGGGATTAGGGGACAAGGAGGGATGAACAGGATGGATGAATGACAAAGGATTTTGAAACTATTCAGTATGATACTACAATGGTGGATACATGTCATTACATTTGTCAAGACCCATAGAATGCACAACACCAAGAGTGAACCCTAAGGTAAACTATGGACTTTAGGCTGGGTGTGGTGGCTCACACCTATAATACCAGCACTTTGGGAGGCCAAGGCTGGAGGATCACTTGAGCCCAGGAGTTCAAGACCAGCCTGGGCAAAACAGCAAGACCCCATCTCTACAAAAAATTTTTAAAATTAGCCAGGTGTGGTGGCACGTGCCTGTAGTCCTAGCTACTCAGGAGGCTGAGGTAGGAGGGTTGCTTGAGTCCAGAAGTTTGAGGATGCAGTGAACTATGATCATGCCACTGCACTCCAGCCTGGATGACAGAGCAAGACCCTGTCTCTTGGGGGGAAAAAAAGGTTAACTGTAGGAAGGAAAAGGAGTTACAAATGGAAATTACCGTTTGCATGTTGATAAAAGTTCTACAAGTGTTGGGTTGCACAGCAAAGGTGGGTGGAAATTATACTTGACACAATTGTACACTTAAGAATTGTTAAGATGGTAAATTTTATGTTGTATGTATTTTACCACAATTTTTTTTAAAAGTTAAACATAGAATTATCATATGACCCAGCAATTCCACTTATAGGTAAATACTCAAAAGAACTGAAAGCAGAGAATCAAACAAATACTTGCACATATCAATGTTCCCAGCAGCATTATTCACAATAGCCAAAAGGTGGAAGTGACCCCACCACTAATAAACAAAATGTGGCATATATATACAATGCAGTATTATTCAGTCATAAAAAGGAATGAAACTCTGATATATGCTGCAACATATATAGATAACCTTGAAAACATTATGCTAAGTGAATTAACGCTGACACAAAAGGACAAATACTGTGTGAATCCACTTACATGAGGTACCTAGAAGAGGCAAATTCATAAAGACAGAAAGTAGAACAGAAGGTATCAAGGGCTGGGAGTAGGGGGAACCGGTGAATTAATGTTTAATGGGTACAGAGTTTCTGTTTCAGATGATGAAAAAGTTCTGGAAACAGATTTACAATGCACAATATTGTAAATGTAATTAATGACACTGAACTATACACTTAAATATGGCTAAAATGGTAAATTTATGCTATGTATATTTTACAATAAAAAAATTTTTAAGAGAGACAGAGACTAGAAGGAAAGGAGCTGGAGATGGTAAGCAGAGACAACTCTACGGCGGTGTTTTGGTCCCAAAAAGAATAAGACATGAGAAAGTAAATAAAGGGAATAATAGGACCAAAATAAGGGTTTTTTTTTTTCTTAAAAGAAAATTTTTTTTAAGGTGCTAATAGGAATAATTAGTAGAGAGTGAAAATGAGAAAAGAGTAGAAAAGAGAGGGAAAAATTTCTTAGGTAATGTCCTTCAGTAGGCAAATGAAAATAGGTTGTACAATACAAATGGCAACAGTGAACTTAGATAGAAGCATGGGTAGTTGATCCATAGTGACAGGTATAAAGACTGAGTGAGTGGGTAAAGATGTGGGTTGATATCTATTAGGTCATTAAATATGAAATGTCTGATTTCAAATCAAAAGTCTAGTTTATTATGTCTCAAAAAAGAAGCAGTACAATTAATCAAAGTATGTGCCTAAACTATTGACACAGTTTTGCCATCATAAGAGTAGCTTGTTCATGCCAGCAGCAAAGAAGCCTGGAGAGCGAGTGGCAATGAAATTGTGAAAGGCGTTTCCTGCAGCTTACTGAGAACTGAATGTGTTTCCTTGCAAGAAGTGGCCCAAAGCCTGGAAGAAGTGGTAGTCACTTGCAAGGTCTGGTGAATACGGTGGATGACAGAGGGTTTCCAAGTCCAGCTTCTATAGTTTAAGCAGCGTTGTTTGTGCAACATGTGGTCGAGCGTCATCTTGCAAGAGGATTGACCTGTCTCTATTGACCAATCTCGGCTGCTTAATTGCAAGCATCCTTATCATTTCATCCAACTGGTTGCAGTAGACAGCCACTGTAACGGATTGACCAGGTTTCATGAAGCTGTAGTGGATAACACCAGTGCCAGACCACCAAACAGACACCATTAGCTTTTTTTGATGAATATTCAGTTTTAGACTGTGTTTTGGCACTTCATCTTTATCCAACCATTGTGCTGAATGCTTGCGATTGTCAAAAAGAATCCATTTTTCATCACAGGTAACAATACGATGTAGAAATGGTTTGCCTTTATGTTGTGACAGCAAAGAAAGGCAAGCTTGGAGACGATTTCGCTTCTGACGCTCGTTTAATTCATGTGGAACCCATCTATCCAACTTCTTTACCTTGCCGATTTGTTTCAAATGGTCCAATATTGTTGGAATAGTAATGTCCAATTTTGCCGCTAATTCACACATAGGTTGAGATGGATCCGCTTCCACTACAGCTTTCAGCTCATCATTATCCACCTTGGTCTTAGGTCACCCACGTGGCTCACTTTCAAGATTAAAATCTCCAGAACATAACTTCTCAAACCATCGATGTACTGTGCGTTCATTAGCCACATCCTTCCCAAACACTTTGTTGATATTTCGAGCTGTCTGCGCTGCATTGGTTCCACGACGGAACTCATATTCGAAAACAACATGAATTTTTGACTTATCCATGGTTTCACAAAAATTGCTCTAAAAAAAATTTAAAAGATAATCACAAGCCAAAACATGCATTTGAAAGACTGAGGATGTACCTTCACAATAAAAATAAAACAAGAAATGTCAAAGTGAAATGTCAGAGAGATCAACTGTCAAACTTAGCACTTAAGGAAATTGGACATTTCATACTTAATAACCTACATTTGTAGCAAAGGGAGTCTGTGGAAGTTCTGCTCTGCTTGCTTCAATTTTCTCAGTGAATTAGGAAGTAATTCACTAATTACTGACAATAAGGACTAGAGAGAAAATACTGGAATTTGATGAGAGAAGAAAAGGTATGAAATAATCTTCCGAGAAAATGAATGAATTAGGGAAATATAATTGCTTGGGAGCATTAATGGATCAATTTTTTTTTTGAGACAGGGTCTTGCTATGTTGCCCAGCCTGCTATCAAACTCCTGGCCTCAAGCAAGCCTCCTGAGTAGCTGGGACTACAGCACATGCCACTATGCCCAACTATCAATTTTATTAAAGATAAGCAAACAAAAACTACATGTGTGGGTGGGTGTGTATATGTATACATATATTTGTATTTATATATATAATTTTTACATATGTATGTAAGGTGTGTGCATAATATATGTATAAGCACAGAAAGGGTCCAGAATTACACACACCAAATTGTTAATAGTGGTTATCACTGGGAAATATATATACATATATACACAAACATACGTCAGTGGGGGCAGAGGTGGCATGAAAGAGAATAATATATAATAATAATTACATATTATTATTTTGAATTTTTGATCAGCATGTATTATTTTTAGCATTAAAACAAAATATCTTAAAACAAGTTAATAAATAGCTCAAGAGGAGAGTTTAGAACAGTGTTCGAGATCCACAGCACTGTGACTAGGCAAAGCCTATGTCCTAATTAAACACACCTATCAACTCTTTGCAGTAAATCTGATCATCAGCAAGACAATATGAGAAAAGCTGAGACATCACTCACCTTGAACACTTCAGAGAAGAAGCCAGACCCTATTTTTTCACAAGTGAAATCATCCAAACGTGTCAGTCTGGAAAAGGCACTTATAAGAGCTCGATATGAAGATGGCCAAACTCTTCCCACCTGGGTCGTGTTCCCATCCCCTCCGCCACCTCCTTCAAATTCTTCAAGACGCTCCACACGTGGAGGAAATCCTGCAATTGAATTCCGTTTACTCCGATCCATAGTCTCAATAATCACTTTTTTCTTCTTTTAAGAAGGAACTCCACACATAAATTTTTGTTGAATTTTATTTCTCTTCTGGGTTGACACTAAATAAGAAATAAAAAAAAATATTTCTTGAAACCATTAATGAATAAATACATGCAAAGCAATAAATGCTCAATGCAGAAATACTTCCTTTCACATTCTAGCTCCTGGTTTTCAGATCTAAAAAATACTTTATAACTTTATCCTCAAACAACACTGATATATTTAAAGCCCAAAATGTACTCAGTCTTTAACATGAGTAGAATGTAATGAAGATCATCAATGACATTCTAAGTAACAAAATAACAATGATAATTAATATCTATCATTCATTGAGCACCTATTTCCAGGAAACATAGTATAAGAGCTGACATATGTCATGTCATTTGATTCTCAAATAATGCATGATATAAGGATTATTATGTTCATTTCACAGATCAAGAAATCAGTTACTAAATGGCAGAGATAAAATTAAACTACAAAGCGTGATTTAAAAGCCTGTGTTCCTACCAATGCCTTTTATATCATCTTATAATTTTCTATTTGAAAAATTAAGTCCAAATATATAAAACAAAGATGACAAGACGACTTTAAAATTATATATTATATAATTTTACAGGGTTGTTTTTTTGTTTTGTTTCGTTTTTTTGAGACAGGGTCTCACTCTGTTGCCCAGGTTAGAGTGCAGCAGTGCCATCACAGCTCACTGGAACCTCAAACTCTTGGGCTCAAGTGATCCTCCTGCCCCAGCCTTCCGAGTAGCTGGGACTACAGGCACGTGCCACCATACCCAGCTAATTTTTCTATTTTGGGTAGAGAGGGGCGTCTAGCCATGTTGCTCAGGCTAGTCTTGAACTCCCGGCCTCAAGTGATCCTCATGCCTCGGCCTTCCAAAGTGCTAGGATTACAGGTGTTAGCCACCATGCCCAGCCTATATTATATAATTTTAAAAGAAGAAAACTATATCCAAAAGCAATCTAAAAATTCATTGAGTAAATAGCACAGTCCAGTAGAAGTAACTATAGAAGGCTCTATCCCATCTGGTACATAACTAAGAATAAAAGCACAAGCCCACTTTTTCCTTTTAGCCTGTCTCTCCCTACTTCTACTTTTTTTCTATGAGACTGGATTATAAGGATTTTATGCAAAATACAACACTGTGAGTCTTTAATTAGTGAAATGCTTTCATAAACGTGATGAATACCTACCCAGCCCACTTCTACTGCATTAACCAATCCCTGCCACTCCCAGAATAGTGGCAGGGCTCCCTGGGCCATCCTTGCAACATAACCCTGCCTCTCTAGCCAGAGCCAGAAGTCAGCACTATACCCAATATGGACCAGTCACAGTTCTGTTCCTGGCAATCTGGAGTTGGAATTAAGATATTCCAGCCTGAATATGGCTGCTTGCTAAAATGGAGACCACATAAACTCAGGAGCTGTTGGCCATGGCCATTTTCTGTCATACAGCCTGGAAGGCAGAAGTCAAAACACTGAGACCAATTTGCAAAGAAAAAAAAAAGAGATAAAGACAGAGAGAATTATCCTATTGTGCTCTGAGGTCTAACTGCATCCTGGCTTAAGGTTCCATAAGATATCCCTGCATCTTTAAAATAAATCATTTTTGCTTAAGTTAGTTCCACCACAGTCTTCAAAGAAGGAAGAATAATCCGAGTTCCCAAAGAATAAAACATGTAAGTACCTCTACTGAACCTATGCCAAAATGTGGCATCTGCACCACCAAACCAAATATTTACAGTCACAAGAACAATAATTTAGGGTTATAAGACCAAAAATGTTTAATGTTACAGCTGGTAGAGACCATGAAGTTCAGTCATTCATCTTATATTTAAAGAAACATAAGGCCCAGAAAGTGGAAATGCTGTAAGTAAATGCTATAAGCTATTTACTAGCAAAGCTAGACTTGGAACCAGGGAACTAAGGGTAGTGCATTTCTCAAAATGTGTCTGTTGATCATCTGCTTCAAATTACCTGAGGAGCTTGTTTAAAACCCAGAGTCCTGGGTCTCACCCTTGATTGACCTACTAAGTCAAAATCTCTCGGAATGAGGCCTGGAAATTTAACTAAGCTCCTCAGTGATTCCTATGTACACTAAGAGTTGAGGATCCTCCCTCTACAGGAGGGAAGGGGAATATTAATAGATTTTTTTTTTTTAAAACACCATGAATTTCACAAGCATTTTCTCATTTAATCCTCAAAACACACCACCAAGGTAGTTATAATTTCCATTTTACAGAAAAAGAAATGTAGGCTCAGGAGGTTAAGTAACTTGCCTAGGGATACATAGCTGGTAGAACCAGAACTGGAACCAAGCTCCATCCAGCACCAAAGCTCAAACTTTTTCCATTTCATTATTACTTAGTTCAGTGTTTTTCCACTATGAGAGTTATAAGGAGTTAAGCTAGTCATTTGGGTAGAAAAGAGGACAGAAACTTAAATGCAGAGGAATGATAAGCTGATTGTACTTTGGACAGAGACAGAAAAGAAGAAAAAAGAAACTTAACTTTAGAAAAATAAAAGATATTCAAGCAATATATAAAACATAGTTGCCTGCTAAATTAACTGAACAATTTGATAGGTTTGTCATCTACTGACTTTTTCATTTTTTGAGATATATTTCATTTTTAGCAAAATACATTGTTAACCTCCTCAATGCCCTCAGGGTTCTTGAGGAGTAGGAGATCCTAGTTTTCTACACCGAAGTACAAAAGACAGAATTGTTCACTGCAACTCAACAGGTCTGGTTTTACATTCTCAGCTAGGTGGGAGGAGGTAAGGAACTGCTAATTGGAACTGAGCTGGTTTGATGGGAGTCCTGTTACGAGTTTTACAATAGCACAATAGACTGACAATTTTGATGTTTTGTTTTGAGAAATAAATAATGTATCTTGGCTCACAGCCCTTTACAAGAGCTGGAAAAGTATTTTTAAAGTTATACACTTAGAGAAACTCTTGCACACAAGCACAGGAGACCTGAACAAAGATACTCATTTCATTTTACCATTGTGTGTAATAAGGGGGAAAAAAGGAAACAACCTAAAGTTCTTCTGTAGAAGCAATAGATAAATTGTAGCATATTTCTCCATGAAATATACAGCACTTACATGAATGAATGAATTATATCTAGAAATGTGGATGTATTTCAAAACTAATGTTGAGTGGGGGAAAAAAGCAAGTTATAGTGGTAAAATTTAATTCAAAAAAAATTTTTTAAGTTATCAAAAAAAATTGCATGACCACCCCTACAGTATACTTCTTATAAAAAACGTGTTTTTAAGAAAACACAAAATAATATATTATAGAGAAAGAGAATAGCACAGTGATGAACAGTATGGCATCTACAAACAATCTAGGTTCAAATCCTCACTTCATAACTTGTAGTTATATGAACCTGGACATGTTACTCAAACTCTCTACATCTGTTACAGTTCCCCATCTGTAAAGTGGAAATAAAAATAGTACCTGTGTTATAATATTTTATATCTATTAAGTCATTTAATCCTTACAATAACCATAAAGTTATTGATTAAATGAACAGTACCTGGCAAACAGTAAGCATTCAACTCCTTAGTTATCATAATTATTAAATATATTATATATGGCCAGGTATGGTGGCTCACACTGGTATTCCCGGTGCTTTGGGAGGCTGAGGAGGGCGGATTGTTTTAGTCCAGGAGTTCAAGACCAGCCTAGGCAACATAGTGAGACCCCATTTCTACAAAAAAAAAAAAAAAAGAAAAATTTTTTTTAAATTAGCTGGGTGTGGTGACATGCTCCTGTAGTCCCACCTACTCAGGAGGCTGAGGCAGGAGGATCACTTGAGCCCAGGAGTTTGAGGTTAAAGTGAGCTATGTTCACGCCACTACACTCCAGCCTGGGCGACAAAGTGAGACCCTGTCTCTCAAAACAAAGGGGAGAGAAATGAGACAAGGAGGCAAACAAAAGAGACATCTACTATTCGAACAATAATTTGTTTTCCTGACACAATGAGGTGACCAAGTGGTTAAGGCAATGGACTGCTAATAATATTTTGCTTTCTTTCATTCAAAAATCCTGGCCTATAATCCTAGCCCTTTGGGAGGTGGTGGCGGGAGGATAGCTTGAGTCCAGGAGTTCAAGACCAGCCCGAATAACATAGCGAAACCCCATCTCTACAAAAAACGGAAAAATCATCTGGGCATGGTGGCACACAGCTGTAGTCTCAGCTACTTGGGAGGCTCATGAGGCCGTTGGATCACCTGAGCCCAGGTGTTTGAAGTTGCAAGGAGCTATGATGATGCCACTGCACTCCAGCCCAGGCAACAGAGAGAGACCCTGTCTCCAAAAAAAAGAAAAAGAAAAAACCTATAGCAAACAATACAAAATGATATATTTGCTAATTTTCTTATTTTTTGTTTATCAATATTTGTCAATTCTGGGTGGTATTTATTATATTATACTGTCTTCTGTATTTAAATTTTTTTGAAATTTTAAAAAATTAAAACTCAATGGAAACCAAGCAGCTGGGAGCGGGGAGAGGGGGACGGGTCAATACGCACCTAACAGGTACAATGCACACTATCTTGGTGATGGGCACATTTATAACTTTGACTCACATGCACAAAAGCAAATCATGTAACCAAAACATTTGTACCCTCCTAATAGTCTGGGGGAAAAAAAAGTTTAACAGGTTTTTTTTTTTTAAGTCTATTGCTAATACAACAGCTATGCAATATGCCTAGGCCAAGAAAATTGAAAACAATTTGTCAAATAAATAGCATCCCAATGTGCAAGCCAAGCCAAGCCTCTAGATTCTCAAATTTTTATTCTGCAAAAGTTCCACTACAGTTTGTGGTCCAAGGAGTATTTATATCTTAGGCTAAAACTTCAAAAGCATTGGGTGAATTTTTGGATAGCCTAACTTATTCAAGTCCACAAACTTAAAATATAAAAGGGCTCATAACAGAGTCCTTGTAGAGTCCCTATCACATGCTAAAGTAATACTAATTATTAGATAGCTGAGATGAGTGGTAAGAAGTAAATTCCCCTTCATGGGAGTAAGAACAGTATTAATCCATTTTGGAGAAGTACTGAACAAGGGATAACTTACTTCCAAACCATGCCTTCTGCTCCCTTGGCCAGCATACTAAATGACCACATTTTAAACGAAATCAACCAAGCTATAAGTGGCTGTCAACTTAGTCTCAAAATTTTTAATGAGTAATAAAAGGCAGTAAAGGTGTATAATGAACAGATTCTAAAACCAGGCTCAATTTTTTAAAATCTGAAAATTATTAATTTTAAAATATGAAAACATTATTTGAAATGTGACATTTTATGATGGTTTCTGCCTCTGGATTCTCTCTCTTGGTCTCATTTATGGAATATTATCTTTTCATACTAATAGTGCCCCCTCAAAGTATATATATTTTTGGAACAGAGATAACTACAGTTACCCTCACATTTACTAGAAAGATATAAGGAGTTATTGTCACAATGGTGGGGGTGTGGGATGGGCACTACTGGCATTTTAGTGGGCAGGGGCCAGGGAAGCTAAATGTCCTACAATGCACAAAACAGTCCTTCACAACAAAGAATTGTCCTGCCCTAAATGTCAATGGTGCCCTGGTTGAGAAACACTGTGTTAGAAAAGCGTAATCACTTTTGTTCT
Organism: Daubentonia madagascariensis; assembly: GCA_023783475.1. Taxonomy (NCBI): domain Eukaryota; kingdom Metazoa; phylum Chordata; class Mammalia; order Primates; family Daubentoniidae; genus Daubentonia; species Daubentonia madagascariensis. The sequence continues at coordinate 12,400,913 of JAKFHU010001129.1, read as the reverse complement.
TAAACTAGGAAATAGCCTTTAGCAATCTTTCAAAAATGCCAAAATTATGTGGCTTACAAGGACACAAATAATTTTTTAGCAACTGTGTTCTCAACTTCAATATTATAAACTTGGAGGTTTAAGACTTTTTCTTTCTTTTCTACATAGGTAGGTTTGTCTTTTCAAAGATTAATTTCATTTATATCGAGGTTGATTTGTTTTTCACAAAGAAAGTAGAATTAAAAGCTTTGATTGGTGAAAAGTATTAATAATTTGAAAAGCTACCAATAAAAAAATAAGTGAACTAAATATCCTATACTCAATGTTATATATTTTATTTTTCCAAAGTAGGAATTCCACAAATCATTTTCCCGAGACTCAAGGAAACTTTTAGGACTCCCCATTAGACCCCACTCCTATTTGAAATGCTTCCAGGAATAACAACTGAAGCCACCACTTACTATGGGCCATGCATCCTACCAAGTATTTAGTATGTGATCGCTAATCTTTGTGACAACTCTGCAAAGTATGTATTATAATATCATCTCCAATTTAAAGAGAAAGAAATTAAGACCTTAAGAGATTATGACTTCTCTAAACACAAAAAGCTAGTAACATACTCAGGATTCAAATGCAGCAGTTTCAAATCTAAACACTTCCCATTATGACATGTCTCCTCCAGAAACACAGTTAGACTTCTGTGAAAAATGATTTGCGGGTTAGCTATAGAAACCTACTACTATTGCCTACCCTCCCTCACCAGGGAGACTAAAAAATGTACAGATGATAGCTCCACCAGCCTCTGAGGCAAAAGCCCTCAGTCAGTTTGTCTACAGACAAAAAAATCAGCATTGATTTAAACAGACTTTCTAAAGAATGGATGCCAAGCTAACAGGAAAAGTATGCCAAATCTCAATCATTCCTTCTTTTCCAT